>CM042695.1:55384987-55984987 GCA_023614405.1 Avena insularis
ATAGGCCGAAAAAGAAATAAAAAGGTTTACTTTTTTTTTTTTTGCGCAGAAAAGGAAATTTTCATATAAGTTCAGCTCTTACAGAGAGACCCAGAACACAGAAAATATTACTCCATAAACTTACACGAGAAAATACATGAGTTGTTTTCTTCTCGATTGTATGAGATGTCTTGTCTAGAAACTTGTAGACAATCTATTTTGGCCTAAGTAGCTAGCGTTGGACGATCATATATAGCCTCTTTAGGCGATTTAAACCGAACAATGTTCCACAGCTTTTATCACTGCAAGCGCTAAATATATTTGTGCCAGTCGAAAAACAAGTTCGATCGATCGACGACTGAACAGGTCTCACTCACTGTATACAGACAACCTGTGTGTTTTCTCAAACGATGAGCCCCACCTGTCAGAGAGACGCAGCGACCTCTCAGCTGGACCTGAGTCAGCGAGAGTCACGTGCTGGGGAACACGAACAAAGGACAGCATGATTGGGACTGGGTCCCACAGGCAGCGACTCGACGCGCCACTCGCACTCACTCATGCAACGCAACGCACAAGCCTCTCGACAGGACGAGTTTTTTTTTTTGACATGAGCTCGACAGGACGAGCTTTGACACCACCTGGCGTGGGCCGCCGTAGAGACAGACATGTAGGGACAGCGTGGGGTCCAGAGACCAGAGACGCGTTGGGGTAGGAGCGGTCGCGGGTGAGGAAAGCTGGGAGGCGCGGGGGCCAATGATGGGTGTAGGGGAGTGCGTGCGGAGTGGCCGTTGCGGAGTGAGGTAATCCCCGCATCATCTCATCCCGTGCCATCACCTCTTTACCATCTTGCCCCTCTACATGTTCATAAGCAGGAGTAACCAAAATGACCAAGCTCGCGTGACCGTGCTTCCATCAAATTGGCTTCTGATGGTTTTGGATTCATTCATTTCAAAAATAAATCTACATAATAGATTATCAAATATATGTGAAACTGAACATTTGTGTCTTAGGATGGTACTACCTCAGATCTTAGAGTCGTCTAGGAAACTGAAACTGAACTGAAACGGCCCCACAATGAAACCATTAGGGGCTTGTTTGATTTAAAAGATTTGTAAGACATAGGAATAGTAAAAGTGAAGGAATAGAATGGCATAACACTTAGAATCCTATAGAAATAGAAAATGCAGGAATCGGTAAGGTAAGTTGTTTGATTGCACCGTAGGAAAAACGCAGTAAAGTTTATACTCCCTCCGTTCCTTAGAATAAGGCCTATAAATTTAGTAAAAAGTCAAACATTGCAAAGTCTAACCAAACTTTTAGAAAAAACTATAAACCTCTACATGATCAAATCAATCTTATTAGATATATTATAAAATATATTTTCGACCGTAGCTATCTATTATCATAGTTATTGATTTTTTTATAAACTTGGTTAAACTTTGTACTGTTTGACTTTTGACTAAATTTATAGGCCTTATCCTAAGGAACGGAGGTAGTAGGGTTTGTGTATATGTCATACTTTTCATAGTCACAAAGGAATTTTTCCAAGAGGTCTCACCTTTTATTAGAAATCCTGTAGGAAAGCCATGCATAGAAATTTTGAAGAATTTATTCATTTGAAACAAACACACCCTATTGGAAAATTTTCTATGGATAGAAATCCTATAGAATTCATTTGAAAATCCTTTGAATCAAACATGCCAATGTTTAGAGTCATTTGCTTGAACACGTAAATTTAGAGTAAAATTATAGTGACTTTAAAATTTCACCCTTTACTTTTAGTATTTTTTATAAGATTACCATATTTAATAATTTTTCACCCGATAAGCGTTTTTTTTATCCTAACTCTTCTTTAGGTTTAGGATGTGATTTAACAAGTGTGTCCTGTTTGGCATGAAACATTGATGGTTTCTCTCGTGTTTATTTCCTCGCACTAAACTGCTTAGATGGCAGATCCCCTAATACACAGGCTTGAACACTGGACCCGCTGATATATTACGTCCATAACCCAACAAAGGGTTAAAATAAAATCATGCAAGATTTTCGATAAATGGGTAACCGGGAAAAATAAATGATAAATAGGATATTTTGTGTTAAAGATCATTGAAGGGGTTAAACAACTGAAATTCACTCCAAGCTAGTACTAGATGATTCATAGTGATTCAAATCGATAGCTGGTCAGTGGCAGTGAGTGTAAATTGCTCGGAAGCAGAGCACGAAAAGCGTCACTTCCGAGTCCGTCAAACTGCGGTCAAAGTGCACATCACTCCCGAGCTAGCTTTAGCTTTAACTGCATCCCCCCATCACTATCCCATCCTCTCGCACTCCCACGCCGCCGCCGCCGCCGCAGATCTCTCGCCTCCTCCGGCGCGCCGCCCGCCCGCCCGCCATGGACTACGAGCGCATCGAGAAGCCGTCGTTCCCCACGCAGGCAAGCACTCCCGGCCCTCCCATTCCTCCGCACCATTGCTGCTCCTCCTCGGGCTCCTCTCCTGCTCCTGTCTGCTCAGCGGAGCGAGTAACGCGCGGTGCTGTTCGCTGCCTGTGTTTCGCCAGGGCGGGGGGTTCTCGCCGAAGCGGCTGCGCGCCATGCTTCTGGGCGTGGAGAGGCGGCGCAAGGACGCCGGCGCCGGGGAGGACGACGACGGGGAGCCCGAGGAGGAGTACGGCGCGGTGCCCATGGCCTCCGTCAGATCCGACGCCGCCGACTCCGACGCGCGCAGTGAGCATTCCCCTTTCCCATTCCCTCACCATTGCTGCCGATGGCCGGCTGCATTGCCTGATTTTGGGCCCTTTTGACTGTCAATTTTGGGTTCAGTTTACTGTTCCTGTCTGTCAGTCACATGCATCCATGGCTGTTTATGTATTTATTACTCCACATGATATTCTTGATCCCTGGTTGCAGAGATTGAGTTTGCTGATTTGGGTAGTAGATGACCAAAAAATGAACTGAGCTTGCATTCAACAAAAAATATCAATCTCCAGGGGGAATGGTGCTTTTCATACTTGAACTAGCTGCCATGTTGGCTAAGCTGAACTTAAAACAGAGAGACAGTGGTTGCCTGAAACTTGAACTTGTTTCTTGATTCCGGAGTGTTGAACCGTGGCATTGTTTCAATGCAGGAGGAGGCAGCATGTGCGAGGAATACAAGGATGTGGACGTGGTGACCACCATGTCAGGATCATCATCCTCTTTAGATTCAGGGAGCGGGCACCGGTCGCGGAACACCCACTCCATGGGCTCGAAGTATGCAGTACCCGAGGAGGACTCTTGCGACTCAGAGAGCGTGGCTTCTAACTTCGAGTTCCACAAGGAGCGAGGGGCCTCCGCTAGGTCGGTGCCCGCAGCAGCAGTTCCACCATTCTCGAAGCACCCGCCGTCGAAGTGGGACGATGCCCAGAAATGGATCGCCAGCCCGACAATGAACCGTCCCGGTAGGGGAGCTGGTGGAGCTTTCCCTAGGAAGATGGAGAAAAGTGGCTTCGGTGGTGGGAGGCTGCCGGCGACGAAGGTTGTGCTGGAGGCCATGGAAGAGATAGATACAAAGAGGATCGACCCGAGTCAGGAGAAGAGGGAAATTGGATGGCAGAAAGCAGCGAACTGGGCCACGCCGGATCCTTATACAGAAATAGAGCCTTGCGGAAAGTCTGCACTTGCTGTTGAAAGTACAATAGTTGATTCAGCTGGTAAGCTGTGCTCTCTTTGATGTTTCGCCATACCCCAGCTCTTCCACTCCTCATAAAGTAGTTGAGGGTGCCATATGTGATCTGATTAATTATTCCACTAGGAATAATAATGATTGTCTGTCTCTTACCATTAATTGGGTGGGGCTTTAGATCATGGAGGGCTCAGCACATTATCTGTGTTACAATTCTCCCAGTGGTACTCAAAATGATAACGTTTTCATTTTACAATGCACAGAGCGTGTCGAATATCCATAGTTTAGTGAAAGACTTGATGCATGTATAGATGAATAGAGATAGTTTACTTGTTCGTTTGCTTCTTTAGATAAACCCAACAGGTGAATATTTCATTACCAGATTTTGTCCAAGGATTATGAGTCGCCTCGACAAGTAGCGACTTGTCACGCGACTTGTCTACCAGTCGCAACTTCGATGTCGACAACCTGGAGCGACTCGACTAGTTGAGGTTGTCGGTCGAAAGTTGACTACTCATTGACTATTCACGGCAAGTCTATGATTTTGAGTCGATCGACAAGTTAGTTGCCTGGGAACAAAAAGGCCCACATGTGAGTGAAAACCCTAACCCCCACAGATCACTATTTCCCACACCCAGTGCGCCGCTGCCTCCCTCACCTTGCTGGACGCTGCTTGGCTCCTCTCCTCGCCCTGATCTCTCTCCTTCACGGTTGAGCTCCCCAATGCCATCAAAATATATTGTCAACTTGTTAATATACTACTATCAGTAGACTAGTTGTTTAGTATTTTTTAGTAGTTAAAGCTTGACTATGTATCGACTAGTCTAGCACTAGTCGAGACGAGTCACGACTAGTCTCCTTGTCGCCACCCCAGCGACAAATTGCGACTCGTCGACTCATAATCCTTGATTTTGTCTAACATAGTTTCATCAGTTCTCCATGATTCACAATGTAAATATGTCCCTGCAGTACATAAGCTTTATAAATCACCATGCTAGACTTCATGAGTCATGACTCATGAGTGGCAACTCAATTACCTATTTGCATATCTTCTAACTGGAAAATATGAAAAATCAATTTGTGCAGTTACTCTTAGTTGTGATTCATCTACCACGCTTCAGAGTGCCACTGCATGCATCCCTCCCCCACCAACAGTCCGGTCAGTATCGATGAGAGATATGGGTACCGAAATGACTCCGATTGCAAGCCAAGAACCATCCCGGACAGGAACACCGGTGAGAGCAACAAGTCCGGATTGCTCCCGACCAACTACTCCACGGAGGACATTGGGTATCAATGCTGCCGGTGCTGTTATCAACCGTGGTGAATGTAGCAATGTAGAATTAAGCGAACAGGAGCTGCAACTGAAGACTAGGAGAGAGATAATGCTTCTTGGCACTCAGCTAGGTAAAACCAGCATCGCAGCGTGGGCGAGTAAGAAGGAAGAGGAAAAGGATGCATCACTTTCTCTCAAGACAGTGTCGCTGGATCAATCTACACAGAACGCGACTGAAATCCGTGCAGCTGCATGGGAGGAGGCAGAGAAGGCCAAATACTTAGCAAGGTGCTAATAATTTGGTGTATTTCTCTGTCCTGTTAAATTCTCTGTGCACTAGCTGACTTGATATGTTATGGCCCTTATTTACTTGGAACTTGTTTACTTGTGTAGGTTTAAGCGCGAAGAGATCAAGATCCATGCGTGGGAAGATCACCAGAAAGCCAAAATTGAAGCTGAAATGAGAAAAATCGAGGTTAGTTACCTCCTGCCATCTAAAATAAGCCATGCCAGCTACAGAATGTAGCATCCCATTTGAGATGCGTATATTTTTGTCTGATTTTTTGCCAACTTATTATAATATGCTTTTTACCACAAGATTACAATGTTCATGCACACGAAATAATCCTATGTTGGATGTTTGTTCAGCTGAGCATTGCTATTATATTAGTAGGGCACATCGTGTTATGGACATGTGTCAAGTTATCATTGTTGTTGGGGAGGCACTGCACAACCCTGTTTAGTCTTGCCTTGGGCAATAGAACAATGTTTTTTCCTGAATTCACCACACATCCCTTTAGATTATTCAGCCTGCTTAGCACAGTAGTTTGTTTATAGCATAATATTGTAGTTTTTTGGTCACTGCTGTGAGCTATATTATTACCTTGGAGTAATATATTATATCTAAACAGAAGTAGGAAATGCCTAAATTTCAAATTATTGGTATCTTGGTTAGCTAATTATTATTATGTTTGTACCATGATATTACCATATATTGTACTTATGCATGAAATACTGCATTGGAAGTTTGTTCAGCTGGACAATGCTATTATAGTAGTACGTTACATCATGTTATGGACGTGTGTCAGACGCACAACCTACCATTATTGTTGGGGAAATTATTGCACACCCCTATTAGGGCAGTACAACAAGCCTTATCTGACCTCACTGCAAATCCCTTCAGATTTTGCTTCAGCCTGGTTAGCAATTGAACCATGCACCCTAGCACATAGTTTATAGTATGATATTAGTATCTTCTGATCACTGCTGTGAGCTGTATTGCTAGTTTGGTACCTGTTTTAGTAATGTCTCACACTCCTGTCTCTAAAAATAAAAGATATTAGTAGCATCCTTCATTTCAGATCAAAATGTATTAACACCTATCTCCACTTCATCAAAATTTCTCAGTTATGTCTCTAGCACAAGTTACTAGGTTGCTTAAACTATTGGTACTAGTATTATTTTGGCCAAACTTTTGCCGCAGATTATCATGTTTTAGAGCGTACAGAGTCAAATAGTGCGTGACTGGTACGCTTATTTTCCTTTTGTTGTGGAAGCACCATTTGTCCACTGTCCATGTTAATGGATCTTTCATGTTCCATTTTCTCTAGGTCGACGTGGAGAGGATGCGAGCCCGTGCGCAGGACAGGCTGATGAGCAAGCTCGCGTCCACAAGGCACACTGCGGACGAGCAGCGAGCCGATGCAGAGTCAAAGAGGGACCGTAGCGCCGCGAGGACGGCAGAGCAGGCAGAGCACATCAGGAGAACCGGGAGGATGCCGCCCTCACTCGGCTGCTGGAACTGGTGCTCGTAGTCATTGTAGCAAAGCACCGAAAAACCGGAGTTTGTTGCCCCTCTCAAGTAGTGAAGGATATGAATCTGGCACCGTAGAATCGTCTTTCTCTTTTGATCGGTTCAGTAGATATGTTTGACACGGGAACAGATTACCTGTAAGTTGTAACTATGTATATGTAAGATGCGTGCTTTCTTACCTTGTGTTGGCATCCTTCAGTGCACATGAGATTTATGTTCAGGTTCACAGGTTACATCAGATGCAGTGACAAATGCAGCAACATTTCTTCCAGGGATGGTACAAAAATCAGGAGCATTCCAGCGTTCATTTGTTCAGATTCGCCAGAGGGCAAAGCTCTTGAGTTTAAGATCCATAGAACAATACAGCCATATGCTGGTCAGAGCAAGTGTTTGCTCCTGGAAAATGTAAACAACAAGCAGGCCAATGAGATGTCACCAAGTGACCATGAAGTTTGAGTCTGAAACCAATTCTTGCAGATGATCAAAATCACAAGATGGTAGCAACAAGATTTAACTCGATGCAATTGAGATTGCCACCGAGGTCTCATATCATAGCATTGGAGGAGACAATGTGAAAATTGTAAACAACAGCCAGGCCAAAGTCATTTCAGAAAACTAATGCTGAATTTCGAGTCTGCAACCAGTTATTCCAGATGGTCAAAACCACAAGACAACGGCAACAAGGTTTAACTCCTTGTTTTTCTGGAATCCTTCAGTGCACCTGAGGTTTCTGTTCAGATCATATGTGCATTACATGCAGTGACAGAGGTGGCAGCATTGATTCCTAAGTAGATGGTAACAATATAAGGAGCCTTCCAGCTTTCATATGTTCAGATTCATCGGAGGGCGAGCTCTTGCCTTTGAGATCCAAAGTTGGTAATTCAGACCAAAGACTAGTAAGTGTTTGCTCCTGGAGATTACTGTGAACAACAAGCAGGCCAAAGAGAGAGTATTTAACAGATGACAGAATTTTGGGTCTACAACTTCTTCCAGATGGTCAAAATCACAAGATAGCAACAAGGTTTAATTCCATACATTCGAAATTGACACCGAGGTCTTATGATCATACCATAGGACTATAGGAGGAGATAATTTGAAGATTAAACAGCACCCCAAATTAAGCCACTACATCTTGAGATTGATTGATACTACATGGAGGAAAAAGAAGAGGGGCATAATAAGGCGGCTACTCGAACTTCTTGATAAGTGACAAATCATTGAGCATCTTGTCGATCTTCTCGTCGCCCTTGAACCTGCCACCCGGCACGAGCGAGGGCACGAGCGCCCTGGCCTCGTCGGCGGTGTCGGGGCAGAGGTTCCCCAGCGTGCAGAGCTCGAACTCGTGGAGGCCGTAGCGGCTGAGCGTCTCCCGGACCTGCCTGACGGCGTCGGGGTTCTTGTAGCGGCTGAAGCGCTTGACGTAGCCCTGGGACTTCTCGAAGACCTGCGAGACCTGGTCGGCGCCGCCGTCGGACATGTGCTGCAGCTGCTCGTACTTGTGCTCCAGGATGATCGCCACCTCGCAGTTCATCAGGCACTTGGCCTTGAGGAACTCTGCAACCCCAACAACGCACGCGTGACAAGAACAGGTTTTAGGGTTAGGCCGGCCGATCTCCTCGGGAGGGGAATTTGTGAGTAAACCCTAGCTAGGAGGGGCGATTGGCCGCTGGCGCGCGCTGGGTGAGAGGAGGAGGAAACGGGGGTTTGGACGGACCTTCGCCGATCTTGAGCTCGGCGGCGTTCTCCTCCTCCTCGCCGGACATGGCTCCCTCGCTTCCCTCGGCACGGAAGAGAAGGCGCTCGCTTTTTCCTCCTGTTCCTGCTGGAGGGACGGCGAATGGTGAGAAATCGCGCGTGAAGGAAGAGGGAGAACCGTGAGGGAGGCCATAGGGATACGAAGACGGAGGGGGGCGGTGGAATCCATGTCCGGGGAGGGGGGGGGGGGGGGGCTCACCTGAGCTGCGGAGGCGCCGGGAGTCGATTCGGGGACGGACTGACGGAGAGGGAAAGTGGGGAGAAGGAGAAGACAGAAGAGAAAGGGGGAGGCTGCGGAGTTTAGTGGGCCGGTCCGGGCCGGGCCGGGCTGTATGGGGCTGTAACCGTTGATTCTGGAACGGGCTCAAACATTTGGCGCGACCCGAAGGTCTGCTGTAGTGCTGTTCGATGCGTAGAAAAACGGGCAGGACATATACAATGCCACGTCTTCTCCTAGCTTTTCACATCATTAAAAAAATATATAATTTATATAATATATTATTTTGTATTTCTAATTCTAAAAATTAATGAGAATTAACTATTTTTAATAAGAAATGGGTTGGCTAAGGAAAGATATATGGTAAGATGTAAGATGGTCTTAAAAATATTTCTAAGAGATCGACCCTTAGCTAAGGACATCTTCATAGGGCCGACCCAACTCATCCTTACGCGTATGAACTCGTCCGAGGACTGACAGATAGGAGTGCGGTGGCCCAGTGCGACTTATCTGGACAAAAGCGTGCAGACCGACACATCCATACACCAAATTTGGGTCTCGTTTGAGTTGGTCCGGACAGCGCGCTTGTCCTCGCGTCCTCTTTTACCTTTAGGGTCTGTCCCGCCAAGGGCCTAGAAACCACTCCTCTTCTCACTCCAAAAAACCTTCTCCCAAATTTCCACTGGCGGGAGCGGGAGGGAAGGCGATGGATCATGCCGCTACGGTCTGCTTGGACGCGTAGAAAAACGCGTAACTGTCCGGAGAATGGCTTTGACTTTATTTAATTTGAAAACTTGATTTATAAGTTCCAAAAGTTTTTTAGAAAAATACATGAATATAGTATACTATGTAAACTATTCGTGCAAATTTTTAATGTAGAATACTTTGTATTATAGGCTCAGAAAAAAAAAGATAAATTGAACAATTTTTTGGAAGATTCAAAAGTTGCACTATTCACCCTCCCAAATCTGTAATTTTGTCATTTTTGCCGAGGATAAAATATTTGGTATTTAGTATTTTACACACCGATAGAATAAATCATTGACTAAAACCTGATATTTTTACATGAATTTTTTAAAGCTTCAAATTTAAATTTTTCAAAGATTTCGAAAAAACCCTCCAAAAAGTTCGGTTGGCAAAACGACGCCACTCGTAATATAATAGTCCTATAGCTTGCTTCCGTTTGGCGTGTCCCAATACTTTGTTCACGCAATCACGCTCCTATGGCGACCTCATCCCACACGATTCTTGTGGGAGGTTCTCGTGTATCGGACACGAGTGCACATTGTGGCACACGGGAGAGGCCCACATGTCATGACTATAGGTGGGAAACAATACTCTGTGCCTATGCTGGCGGGTGCATTTGGGATGTGCCTATGTGTGTACGGTGCATATGTGATATGGGTATATGTGCGTTCATTGTGCATGCTAAATATGTATCGAAATGCTTCACATAGTAGTAACTTCGTCATGAAAAGGATGTTGCAGATCTGTTTAAACTTTCACGTATCTAGAAGCTTTTAGGGAATATAGATACATTCAACTTTCACGTATCTAGTAGTATCTAGAAGCTTTTAGTGAATATAGATACATTCAAACTTCCATATTGCATGAAGTCTAATAGCCTCCCTTAATCACAACCTTCTGAAAGGTTGATATTAGGCTTGAATTCATTCAGATCTGCTAAAGCTTTTGTAAAACCATCTGCAACTTGATCTTTGCTTTGATATGAACCTGATGTCAAGCATTTTGTTTGCAACTCTTTCTCGAACAAAATGATAATCTATCTCAATGTGTTTTATTCTGGCATGAAACACAGGATTTACAGACAAATATGTAGCTCCTAAATTATCACACCATAGACATGGCTTTACCTTTAGTTCAACACCAATCTCACCAAGTAAAGCTTCAACCCATATCAGTTCAGCAGTAGCATTAGCTAAGGCTTTATATTCAGCTTCAGTGCTAGATCTTGAAACTGTTTGTTGTTTCCTTGCACTCCATGTAATCAAGTTTGGTCAAAGAAAAACAACAAATCCTCATGTAGATCTTCTATCATCTAGGCAACCTGCCCAATATGCATCTGAGAAGGCACTAAGCAAGCTAGATGAAGACTGTTGAAAAGTTAGCCCAACATGTATAGTCCCTTGAACATATCTTAAGATCCTTTTTGCAGCTGTCCAATTAGCAGTAGTTGGAGCATGTAAATATTGACATACTTTATTTACTGAGAAAGAGATGTCAGGCCTTGTGAGTGTTAAATATTGTAAGGCACCTACAATGCTTCTATATTGTGTACTATCATCAGGACCAAGAGCTGTTCCTTCAGTCAGGGATAATTTTTCAGTAGATGATAAGGGTGTAGGAGAAATTGTGCACTTTGTCATACCAACTTTTGCTAGCAAATCAGCAACATATTTTCCTTGAGTGAGAAGCAAGCCATTCGAAGTTTTCTTTACCTCAATTCCCAAGAAGAAGTGCAATTCTCCCAAGTCCTTGAGTGCAAAATCAGTGTTTAGATCATGAAGAAGAGCAGAAATAGCCTGATCAGATGAACTGGTGACTATGATATCATCAACATAGATTAGAACAAATATCACAACTTTTGCTTTGTTATAGAGAAAAAGTGAAGTATCTGCTTTAGAAGGAATAAAACCAAGTTGTTGCAGCTTGGCACTAAGTCTTAAGTACCATGCTCTGGGGGCTTGCTTAAGACCATAAAGAGCTTTATCAAGTTTGCAGATATAGTTTGGAGTGGTAGTAGACTCAAAACCTGGGGGTTGTTTTATATAGAACTCCTCTTCCAGAACGCCATGTAAAAACGTGTTCTTGACATCTAGCTGTGAGACTCCGACCTCTAGAGACGACTTTGCCCGATTACAAAGTCGATAGTTCTTTGCCTTGACAACAGGACTGAAGGTATCTTCATAATCTATGCCATACCTTTGCTTGAATCCTTTTGCTACCAAGCGTGCCTTATACCTGTCAATTGTACCATTTGCATGTTTCTTAATACGATATACCGACTTACAATCAATAAGATTTTTTGTGGAGTGTGGAGGAACAAGATGCCATATTTTGTTTTATATTAGTGCATTGTATTCTTCCTCCATTGCCTTGCGTCAACGATCGTCCCCAAAAGCCTCCAAAGTGGTTTGCGGTTCACCTGTAGATGTGAACAAGCCATAGCGGACGGTACCATCAGTATACTTTTTGGATTTCGTATACCTTTTTGAAGCCTTGTGCGAGGTTCTAGGGGTGGAGGAGGATTTAGTGGTGCAGGCAGAGGTGTAGTAGAGCCAGCCACAGAAGATCCTTCAGCTGGAGCAGTACCATATATGGGCATAGTAGGGGAAGATTCTTCCCTGGCGTCGTCGGTGAGCGAGGGGCCGCCACTGAGGGCCACCTAAGCGACTGGCCTTTGATCGCGACGCGTCCCTGGCGTGAGCGGGCGGGACAGGGGACCTCGATCTGGGACCCCGCGACCGGGACGCGTGTGAAGGCGATGTGGAGGCATGTCGTTGGCGGGCAGGAGATCGCGTGCGGCGATCTGGCGTGGGCGTGTGCGCAGTCACCCGAGGGCGATGACCGAAGTCGACTGCGGGCCTGGCGCGATGCTGCATACGGGACCAGAAGCGTCTGAGTGTTGGCGTGTGGGCGAGGCAGATCTTGATCGCGACGTGTCAAAGTAGGGTTGGCGTGCGGGCGATGCAGAACGTGATGGCGACACCCGCGGTGGGGACACGCGCGAGAAATCCTTCGGTCGTACGGGGGACCGCGGTGGGGACGCGCACGGGAAGCCCACCTGTCGTACGGGAGAATCCTCCGCGGGATCAGCGCCCGCGCGTTCCGATGCCATGGCAGTAAGATCTTTCTCGGTTCAGCTGCCCAGGGTGAAATCTTTTGAGACATATTTCTCCACTGTTTCTTCAGAATTTTGAGTGAAATTTCCTGCAGTTTCTTACTGATCATCAGTAGTACGTGCTGGAGTATTGTAGTCTACAACATCTTGATGCTCATTAGTAACAACAGGTACAACGGGCAAAGGCATATAATCATCAACAATTGAAACCCCATGATGTGATATGTCTTGAGGTAAAAGAAGTATTTCATTCCGGAGATGTGAGCCAGCATTAGGATGAAACTCAGCAAAGGGAAAGACGTTTTCATCAAAAACAACATCTCTAGAGATATAAACTCGACCAGTGGAAATGTCTAGACATTTGACACCTTTGTGGCAAGGACTATAGCCCAAGAACACAAACCGTGTAGAACGAAAGGAAAGTTTTCTTTTATTTTAGGGGCGGAGGTTTGGCCAACATGCACAACCAAAAACTCTAAGAGATTCATAATTGGGTTTTGTGTGAAGAAGGCGTTCTACAGGAGTGTCATGATTTATAACTTTGCTTGGGAGGAGAATGATAAGAAAAGTGGCATGTGAGGAAGGCATCATCCCAAAATTTAAGAGGCATAGATGAATTTGCAAGTAAGGCAAGACCAACTTCAACAATATGACGATGTTTTCTTTCAGCGGAGCCATTTTGTTGATGAGCATGAGGGCAAGATACATGATGAGTGATGCCAATCTTTTGGAAGAAACTATTAAGTTTTTCATATTCACCTCCGAATCGGTTTGCATGGTGATTATTTTCCTAGCAAATTTTCTTTCAACAAGTTGCTGGAAATTGAGGAAAACTTGGTAAACATCAGAGCGTTTCTTGAGAAAATAGATCCAAGTGAATTTACTGAAATCATCAAT
Organism: Avena insularis; assembly: GCA_023614405.1. Lineage (NCBI taxonomy): Eukaryota > Viridiplantae > Streptophyta > Magnoliopsida > Poales > Poaceae > Avena > Avena insularis. Next base: position 55,398,446 of record CM042695.1, read on the forward strand.
AAAACTCACATAATATGAATGTTTACTAGCATAAATAGGGGCTGGACCCCATACATCAGAGAATACTTGTTCTAAAGGAATAGTGGATACACTAGTAGAGACAGGATATGGCAATTGATGGCTCTTAGCTAGTTGGCATGGATCACAAATGTATGGGTTTATTTCAGGAGTGTAAGAAATACTGTTTTTTCCTAAGTACTTGTTGAACCACAAAAGAAGAAGGGTGTCCTAAACGGTGATTCCACGTAGAAGACGACGAATTTATTGTGATGAAGGCTTGCTTGGAGGAACCCGTAGTAGAAGGAACTAGTGGGTAGAGACCATCTTGACATGGTCCTTTAAACAGAGTTCTCCTTATGGCCTGATCCTCGATCAAAAAGAAATATGGGTGAAACTCAAGAAACACATCATTATCTAGTGTGAGCTTATGAACAGATAGAAGATTCTTAGATGCACTAGGAACATGCAGAATATTTTTGAGTTGTAAGGTATTACATGGGGTGCATAAAGTTGAATGACCAACATGACTTATTTGCATACCATTTCCATTAGCCGTGTGGACATGATCACGACCGTTGTACTTTTCATGAGTGGTGAGCTTGTTCAACTCTTAGGTGACATGGTGGGTAGCACTTGAATCAGGGTACCAGTTGGTGTCGACGCCATAGGATGCAATATGGGAACCCTTCTCCTCGCCATCATCCTCGGAGTCATGACGATCTTGGTAGCGCCACCAACACTCGTTGGCGGGGTGGCCGTGGATCTTGTCGATTTGACACGTGACTTCGATGAAGGGGGTAGGAGCACGTCCATGATGACGCCCTCCATCATCTCAGCGTCGACCTCCATCATCACGGCGACATCCACCACCGTCATCGCGACGACCTTCGCGACCATCATCACATCGTCGATCTCGACGGCATCCATCATCATCACGCCGCCCGTCACGGCGGCCTCCATCACGGGTGCCATCACGACGTCCTCCACCATCACGACGCTCGCCTCCACCACGGTCGCCGCGGTAACCACCATGATCTGGTCATCTACCACGGTCTCCGCAAGGGCAGAAGTCGCGGTTGCTATCATGTGTAGGCCATGCAGCAAGGTTGGCAGAGGAGGTGAAGCCAGCACCCTGTCCAGAATCTGCTAGCATATCTTGCCGAAGGTCGTGAGCACAAAGTTGACTATAAAGATCATCGAGAGTAGTACCGGGATTGCCATTTACGGAGGACACGAGGTTGTTGTAGCTGGCGTCGAGGCCGTTGAGGATGTATCCCACCATCTCATCTTCTTCCACGGGTTTGCCCGCGGCAGCAAGTTCAGAACCGAAGCTTTTCATCTTGGCTAAGAGCTGTGCCGCGGACATGTCGAGCTTCTTGGTGTTGTTCAACGACCCCCGCAGGTGGTTGATCTTGGTGCGAGAGTGGGATGAGAACATGCCGGTGAGGGTAGACCATACCTCAACAGCGGTGTTAATTCCGACGACATGAGGGATCATCTCTGCGGACAGGGAGTGCACGAGGAACCCGAGCACCGTTTGGTCCCGAGACAACCATGTCGTGTAGGCAGGATTGGGGATGATGGTCTTCTTTTTGTTCGCGTCTTCAACCTCGAAAGTCTTCACCGGCGCAGTGTCGATACCATCAAGCAAGTCGAGGACCTGAGCACCACGAAGTGGGGGTAGGACAAGGGTCTTCTAGAAGAGGAAGTTAGCCCGAGTCAGTTTTTGGGAGGGCGGCGATCCTAGCGCGGCAGAGAGCACGGACGACGATGATGATCCAGAGGTCGTCATGGCCACCAGGGGATTGTATCTTGGATCTCTTGGGCTTAATTGGTTTTGTTGTGGTTTTTGGTTTGTGGGGATCAACAATGACAAGGGGATGCAAAGCGTGCCAGTGTAGGTCGTGGGGTTTCTTGTAGATCGGTTTGCGGCAGCAGGGTCACGGAAAAGGCTGCTCTGATACCATATCGAGCATGTAGATTTTGGCAGAAGAGGTTGTCTCGTTGGAGACACCGAGTACGTGTTTATATTGGGCGATAAGAGCCCTCGTCGTGGCTTGTACAGGAGGTTTGATCGATCCTGGAACGATCGTTACAAAGGATAAGAGATAAGAGGCAATCTCCTATTTCCTAACTTAAACAGAAATAATCTCCTATCTATCTAGAACAGTTGGAGTACTACTCCAACTTATCATTACATGTTACAAGCCATATTGCAGGAAGTCTCGCGATTTTCACGGTTTGAGACCAGACAACGCGCCGATACTCCATTCTCCACCGCGCTGCCATGGAGGAGCCGATACTCAACTTCTACGAGGCGGTGATGTTTGCGTACTGCGACATTGTCGCGCCTCCGGGAGCGATAGTGCCCTATGGTTGGCGAATTAGCTATACGGGTGTGTCGGTGGCGTTGCTCCCAGGACGATTCGAGATGGGAAGGAACATCAAGGCGCGGCAGCGCCAGATGCCAGCGTGGAAGAGGGCGATGCCCTGGTACGCGGCTACAAGCCCATTACTAGCCGGCGAAGTTCAAGAGGGAGCAGAAGGCGAAGCTAGGGTTACACGTCGTTTACGGGCGGCTGGTGCACCCGGATCTCCGCAATTGGTGAAGGGGTTCGTAGCATGGAAAATAAAAAAATCTACCGCATGCACACAAACAAGCCAAGATCTATCTACTAGATTGTAGAAACGAGTCGATTAGAGTACTCACCCTCAAAGATTCCAAAGCGGTTAACAAGAGCAGATTCTCGTGGGTGATGTAGTCGTACACTTGCCGATCTCAAGATCGCGTAGACGATCCTTTCGGCGTTGCGTTCTGGCAGCGCTTCCGCAGTCGGTCACATGTTCGGTACTCGATGAAGACCTTCCTCTCCCTTGTTCTAGCAGGCAGGTTCTCCCCTCGCGATTCTAGCGGCACGACGGCGTGGTGTCAGAAGTAGAGGGAAAATTCTGGAGGGCTTCGCCTAAGCCAGAGCAGGTTATGGTGGATCTAGGGTTTCCGGCGATCTAGGGTTTAGAAAGTCGGAGAGGAGGTGGAGTCGGCGGCTAGGCGGAGCGATCCGGCGATCTTGGTGGCAATGGCAAGCGGCGATGGCGGCTGTGGGTGGCGATGCGGCTTGGTGGGGAGAGCTGGTTGTGTGGTCTTGGGGCACCCGCTCCCCTCTATTTATGAGAGGGAGGGCAGCTTGGGAGAGGGGAGTTTGAATCCTTCCCCAACTCTATTTTCTAGTTGGCTTGTGGTGGAGGGAAAGAAGGATTCTTTCCTTCCTCCACTAGGATACATTGTCTCAGTTTGACTTTTCAAACTTGCCTTTTGACTCTCAATTTGGAGCTTGATTTCTTTCTTGCAAATTCCCAACTAAGTGACCCAGGATATGATCCAATCATTCCACTTATCCATGACACATTCATGTACCCTTCCCCTTCCGGTCCGGTGAACCTTCTAGACCCTTCTAGAACCTCTCCGATGAAAACATTGGAATCATTCCCGAACTCCGGAATTGGACTTTCCTTATATGAATATTATTCTTCGGACCATTCCGATCTCTTTGTGATATCCCGGATCCCATCCGAGACTCCAAACAACATTCCGTCTCCCTACTTACATTCCATATCTACTAAATAACATCGAATCCTTAAGTGTGTCTCCCTATGGTTCGTGAATTATGCGGACATGACCGAGACACTTCTCCGATCAATAATTAGAGGAATCTGGAAATTCATATGGCTCCCACATATTTCTATGATTACTTTGCGATCGAATGAACCACTTACATGCGATATCAATTTCCCTTTGTCTCGCGATAGTTTACTTATCCAAGGTTTGATCGTCGGTATCTCTGCATACCTAGTTCAACCTCGTTACTGATAAGTACTCTTTTCTTGTTCCCATGATATGTGATCCCTTGTGAGCCAGTCACATGCTTGCAAGCTAATTGGATGATATTCTACCGAGAGGGTCCAGAGTATATCTATCTGTCATATGGATGGACAAATCCCACTCTTGATCCATGTGCCTCAACACATACTTTCTGAACACTCAATGCCACCTTTATAGCCACCCAGTTACGGTGTGGTGTTTGATGTCATCAAAGCATCCTTCCGGTGATGGTGATTAGCATGATCTCATGGTTGAAGGGATTAGGTTACTATGTATCAGAAAGCTTATAGCAAACAAACTATTAAAATGACTTGATCTTAATGCTACGCTTATCTATAGGAGTATGTACATCACATCATTCTCCTAATGATATGATCTTGTTGTTAACAACATCTCAATGTTCATGATCGGGAAACCACGATCATCTATCAACCAACAAGCTAGTATTACAAAGAGGCTTTACCAGGCACTCTAATTTAGTTTACAAATCACACAAGTATTAATGTTTTCGGTTAATACTATTATAGCATGAATGTAAACATTTATCATAAACACAAAGATATAATAATAACCACTTTTATTATTGCATCTAGGGCATATCTCCAATAGTCTCTCACTTGCACTAGAGTCAACTAATCTAGATTACATGGTAATATACCGAACACCCATGGCGGTTTGGTGCTGGTCATGTTTTGCCCTCGGGAGAGGTTTAGTCAACAGATCCGCCACATTCAGATCCGTGTGTACTTTGCAAATCTTTATGTCACCATCTTGGACATGCTCTCGAATAGCGTGAAAACATAGGTTGATATGCTTCAGCTTCATGTGTGACCTTGGTTCTTGCGCATTGGCTATGGCGCCCATGTTATCACAATAGATAGACATTGGGTACAGCGCACAGGAAACCACACCGAGCTCTGTAATGAACTCCTTCATCCATATAGCCTCTTGTGAAGCCTCTAAAGCAGCTATATATTCCGATTCAGTTGAAGATCTCGCCACAACGCTTTGCTTTGCACTCCTCCAGCTAACTGTTGCACCATTCAAAGTAAATACGTATCCAGATTGTGATTTAGAATCATCCAGATCGGTGTTCCAACTAGCATCGGTGTAGCCATCAACAACGAGTTGTTCATCACCTCCATAATAAAGAACCATATCCTTAGTTCTTCTCAAGTACTTAAGGATGTTTTTGACCGCTGTCCAATGATTCACTCCTGGATCACTTTGATATCTGCTAGTCAAACTAACATCATATGCAATGTCGGGTCTAGTACATAGCATGACATACATGATAGATCCTATGGCTGAGGCATAGGGAGTCTTACTCATCCTTTCTCTATCTTCTGCCGTAGCAGGACTTTGAGTTTTACTCAAGGTCGTATTGGGCAACATGGGCAAGAACCCTTTCTTGCTATCTTCCATTCCAAACCTCTCTAGAACTTTGTCCAAATATATACTCTGTGACAATGATATTAGGCGTCTCGATCTATCTCTATAAATCTTTATGCCTAATATGTAAGCTCCTTCGTCAAGATCTTTCATTGAAAAACTATTATTCAAATAATCCTTGACACTATTAAGAAGGTCTACATCATTCCCAATCAACAATATGTCATCCACATATAGTACTAGGAATGCTACAGAGCTCCCAATCACTTTCTTGTAAATACAAGCTTCTCCATAAGTTTGTATAAATCCAAAACTTCCTATTACCTCATCAAAACGTTGATTCCAACTTCGGGATGCTTGCTTCAATCCATAAATGGACCGTTGAAGTTTTCATACCTTGTTAGCATCTTTAGGATCGACAAAACCTTTGGTGAAAGAACATGTTGGGCCCCCATGTGTGGTTTTGTTAATTAATAACAATCTTTATGGACTAATGTGTGTATTAAGTTATACTTGTAGGATTTGTCCATTGGCATCGCTTGGAGCATGTGTTGGCTTCAAGGTCGATGAAATTCAAAGAAGATATGTTGGGCAAGCTCAATATGCGAGGTCGATGATGAGGAATTAAGAAAGGCGTTCCATCTTGAGAAGGGCAAGATCGTCGACATCGAGCTCAAGTGGAATGCTCAAGGCAAAGGTATAATCTTGATAGGTTTTCCCTTTTGTCGGTCTCTTGTTGTGTGTAGGAGACCGGGTTTAGGATAGATAACCGTACTATCAAGAGGGGCTCTCGTATGAGTAATTCGGTCACATAGTTTGGAGAGAGCTCAAACTTTTGCATACTTGCATCATTGTTTTTGGTTGTTATTTGGTCTTATCCATGTGAGGATATAGAGCTTGTGGTAATCTCCATAGCAAGCTCTTGTTCATCAAAATCGGATCTCCCTTTTGTATATTGTTGAGATTTTGATTTATGCGGATTTTCGGTTTCTCACCAAGTGAGGTATATCACATTATTCTACTTGATACTTTTCATCCTCTATCCAACGCAATTTGAATCGGGTCAATCGGAGCTTCCAGTCAAAAGTTATTGCCGTTTGAATATTTGCCTGTCAATCTGTTTTCTGGGCCGAGCGGTAGTACCGCCCGCCCCTAAAAGCGGCCCATTTTCTTTCTGCATCGCTTGGTACCTAAATCCGGTACTACCGGCCGGCCCGGTAGTACCGCCCGGGTGGGCCGGTAGTACCGGCCGGACCAGATATTTTTCTAGATCCAGATCCATATCCGCTCTCGCCCAGCTCGCTGCGCCCATTCTCCCGCGTGCAGCCGCCGCTTCGCTGGCCCCACGAGGCCCCGCGCGAGTCCGCGTCGCTTGCGCTGCTGCCGCCGCTTGTTCCACGCGGGCCCCACTGCTGCCGCTGCGTGGTCGCTTCGCCCGTGCGCGCACGCGAGCTGCAGCTAGCCTCGCTTGCCTTGCTTGCTGCTTGTCGAGTGCTATTCTTCTTCTTCTTCGCTGCTTTCTGCCGCCTTGACCGGTATTCTTCTTGCTGCCGCTTATTGCTTTGCCGTTTTCCTGGCGTTTGCATTTTTGATCCGGTAGTACCGGACCGTTCAGAAAAACACTCCAACGGCCATATTTTGTCTAGCCGTATATAAGTCTTTTGTCCATTTTCGTTTAGGGTTACTTCTTCCTCCTCCTTTTGTCCAAGCTTTGCCCCCATTTGCTTTACTCTTTGAGCTTTATTTTCTACTCACCCCTCCATTGATTCTTGCATATATTTGAGGGGTAGTTGGAGGAGATCTAGATCTACGTTTTGACCAAACCAAAACATCTCTTTATGAGTGTATCTTTGGGGATCTAGATTTTGGGGGATTTTGTGTCTCTCTTTGATTCCTCCTCCCTTGTTCTCCCAATAGCTTTAGTAGCTTTGTTGGAACTTGAGAGTGAGGGATTTGAGCATCTTTGTGGTGTTCTTGCCATTTGCATTTGGTGCATCGGTTTGAGTTCTCCTCGGAGGATTTGGTTTGAGTTGCTCATTGGAGCTTGTCCCTCTTGGGTTCTTGGAACCCTAGACGGTTTTGTGGCCTTGGTGGCATTTGTTGAGGCCTTTTGTGGCGTTTGTTGGGAGCCTCCAATTAAGTTGTGGAGAAGTGCCCCAACCTTGTGAGAGGTTCCGGTTGCCACCGACAAGTGCACCGATAGTGGAAGTGTGGATCGATCCCATTGGGGTGAGATTCACCGGAGAATAAGGGAGTCCTTTTGTGGCGTTGGTGGTTTGATACCACCCCCTCTCCAAACGAGACGTACTCCATGTTGGGAGGAACTCGGTAAAATATCGGTGTCCCCGCGTGCCTCGGTTATCTCTATACCCGAGCTCTTTACTTATGCACTTTACATTGTGATAGCCTTCGTGCTTGAAGTACTATATATCTTGCTATCACTTTGTTGCTTGTATTGCTTAGCATAAGTTGTTGGCGCACATAGGTGAACCTTAGTTGTTTCTAGGTTGTGCTTAACAAAGTAAACACTAGTTTTATTCCGCCTTTGTTGAGCCACTCTAGGAAAAAATTTAATCGCCTATTCACCCCTCCTCTAGGCGACATCCGTATCCTTTCATTTGGGTTGTACCATATACAACTCTTCATCAATGTCTCCATTGAGGAACGCCGTTTTGACATCCATCTGCCATATCTCATAATCATAATATGCAGCGATTGCTAATAAAATCCTCACAGACTTTAGCTTCACTACCGGTGATAAAGTCTCATCATAGTCAACTTCTTGAATTTATCGAAACCCTTTTGCAACAAGTCGAGCTTTATAGACACTAACATTATCATCAGCATCTGTTTTCTTCTTGAAAATCCATTTGTTCTCGACGGCCTTCTGGCCATCCGGTAAGTCCACCAAAGTCCATACTTGGTTTCATACATGGATTCAATCTCGGATTTCATGGCTTCTTGCCATTTATTGGAATCTGGGCTCATCCTCGCTTCCTCATATGTCGCAGGGTCGTCGGTGTTGTCCACCAACATGACACTCATAATGGGATCATACCAATCAGGAGTGGTACGAGTTATCGTTTACCTGCGAGGTTCTGTAGTAACTTCAACCGAAGTTTTATGATCAACATCATTAACTTCCTCTCTTATTGGTGTAGGCGCCACAGGAACCACTTCCAGTGCTGCGCTACTCTCAAGTCTGAGAGAAGGTTCGACAACCTCGTTGAGTTCTACTTTTCTTTCAGTCACTTCTTTCGAGAGAAACTCCTTCTCTAGAAAGGATCCATTCTTGGCAACGAATATTTTGCCCTCGGATCTATGATAAAAGGTATACCCAATAGTTTCCTTCGGGTATCCTATGAAGACGCATTTTTCCGCTTTGGGTTCAAGCTTGTTGGGATGTAACTTCTTTACATAAGCTTCGCAATCCCAAACTTTAAGGAACGACAATTTAGGTTTCTTCCCAAACCATAATTCATACGATGTCGTTTCAACGGATTTAGATGGTGCCCTATTTAAAGTGAATGCGGCTGTTTATAATGCATAACCCCAAAACAATAGTGGTAAATCTGTAAGTGACATCATAAAATGAACCATATCTAAGAGAGTTCGATTACGACGTTCGGACACACCATTACGTTGTGGTGTTCCCGGCGGTGTCAGTTGTGAAAGTATTCTACATTTCTTCAAAAGTTCGCCAAACTCGTAACTTAGATATTCACCTCCACGATCAGATTGTAGAAACTTAATCTTCTTGATACGTTGATTATCTACTTCACTTTGAAATTCTTTAAACTTCTCGAAAGTTTCGGACTTATGTTTCATGAAATAGATATACCCATATCTACTCAAGTCATCCGTGAAAGTAAGACCATAACGATAACCATCGCGCGATGCTACACTCATTGGACCACACACATCAGTATGTATGATTTCCAATAAGTTAGTAGCTCGCTCCATCATACCAAAAAATGGAGTCTTAGTCATTTTACCCATCAGACATGCTTCGCATCTTTCAAGTGATTCAAAATCAAGTGATTCAAGAAGTCCATCGGAATGGAGTTTCTTCATACGCTTCACTCCAATATGACCAAGACGATAGTGCCACATATAGGTCGAGTTATCGCTCAATTTCAAACGTTTAACTTCAATATTATTAATATGTGTATTACTACAATCGACATTCAACAAGAATAGACCATCTATCAAAGGTGCATGTGCATAAAACATATTACTCATATAAATCGAACAACCATTATTCTTGGACTTAAACAAGTAATCGTCTCGCAATAAAGATGATCTAGATATAATGTTCATGCTCAACGCAGGCACCAAATAACAATTATTTAAGTATAAAACTAATCCCGATGGTAGATGAAGAGGTACCGTGCCGACCGCAATCACATCAACCTTTGATCCATTTCCAACGTGCATCATCATCTTGTTCTTCGCTAGTTTCCATCTATTCTGCAGTACTTGTTTCGAGTTACAAATATGAGCAACCGAACCAGTATCAAATACCCAGGCACTACTACGACTACTAGTGAGATACGCATCAATAATGTGTATATCGGATATACCTTTCTTCTTGATGTTGTCGTTCTTCAAATCCGCCAAGTATAGGGTAATTCTGCTTCCAGTGGTCTTCTTCGCCGGCGCGGTAACTTTATTACCGCCCTTCTTGAAGTTTTCCTTTTTCTTAGACTTGCCTTGCTTCTTGAATTTGGTGGTCTTATTGACCATCAACACTTGGTGCTCTTTCTTGATCTCCACTTCTGCAGACTTTAACATGGAGAAGAGTTTGGGCAACGACTTGTCCATGTTTTACATATTGTAGTTCATCACAAAGTTCTTGTAACTTGGTGTAGTGATTGGAGGACGCGGTGAATCTCCAAAGCATTAGGAATCACTATACCCAAGCTTTGAAGCTTACTTGCGTGCCCAGACATCTTAAGTACGTGCTCACTAATGGAGCCGCCCTCTTCCATCTTGCAGTTAAAGAACTTTTCAGAAGCCTCAAAACTCTCAACTGCCGCGTGAGCCTCAAATATCATTTTGAGTTCACAGACAATATCATGTGGGTCATGGTTCTCAAACCTTTTCTGAAGCTCCGATTCCAAACCATACAAGATAGCACACTGAACTGTGGAGTACTGATTCTTTCGAGTGAGTAAAACATTCTTCACCTCATCGGTAGCATCAGCTGCAGGTGGGTCACCCAGCGGTGCATCCAGCACATAGGTCAAATTACCAGCATTGAGGAAAATCCTCAAGTTGCGGATCCAATCCGCGAAGTTGCTTTCATTGTTTTTCAACTTTTCTTTCAATAGGAATGCATTAAAATTGATGGTAGGGGCCACCATTGATCTACAACATATTTGCAATAGTTTAGACTAAGTTTATGACAAATTGAGTTCTAATTAATTGTTAAATTAATCTAGGTAAACTCCCACTCAAAACAATATCCCTCACATTGTTTTAGTAATCACACGAACCAAATCCACCACATCAAAACCGATCATCATGAGAGATGATGTAGCTTCAATGGAGAACAATCAACATGTTTATCATATCTACTATATGACTCATGTTTTACCTTTCGGTGATCCATGTTTCGAGACCATGTTTGTACATGCTAGGCTCGTCAAGATCAAACCTTAGCTTCCGCATGAGCAAATCTGGCTTGCTTCCGTTGTATACACTCGCAGAATCTAACACACCCGATCATCACGTGGTGCTTCGAAACAACGAGCTTTAGCAATAGTGCCTACTAAGGATGAATACTTTATAACTTGATATTTTGTGAGACGGATCATCTTATAATTCTACCGTCGCGAACTAAGCAATACAAGATGCATAAAAATATTAACATCACATGCAATTCAAAATATGTGATATGATATGGCCTTTCTTCTTGTGCTTCCGATCTCCATCTTCAAGCACGAACATGATCTCCATCATCACCGGCGTTGCGTCAAGGTCAATGGCACCGCTCCATGGTTGTCGTCCACCAGCATCAACTATTATAACTACTTTGAATAATAGACATGCATGTCTTAATGAAATTAAAAGACAACCATAAGGCTCCTGTCGGTTGCCGACTTACAATAAGGAGCATTGCGTACATCATATATAATCACAATCATGGCCATATCACATCACAGCACACCCCTGCAAAACAAAGTTAGACGCCTCTAATTTTCTTTGCATATTTTACGTGGTTTGGGCTTTCAATAAGTGTCGTTCTATCAAGTGCTTGAACTATCAAGTGCCCGTTGTAAATTGAATCTATACTATGATGAGAGAGACAGACACCCATAAAGCCACTTATGCAATACAAGTTGCATGTTAAGCGTGGAGCAAGTCTCATGAACGATGTCATGATGTAGTCGTACTCTTGTCGATCTCAAGATCGTGTAGACGATCCTTCCGGCGCTGCGTTTCGGCAGCGCTTCCGCAGTCGGTCACACGTTCGATACTCGATGAAGACCTTCCTCTTCTTTGTTCCAGTAGGCAGCGAAGGTTGTAGTTCTCCCCTCGTGATTCCGGCAGCACGACGGCGTGGTGTCGGAAGTAGAGGGAAAATCCTGCAGGGCTTCGCCTAAGCCGGAGCAGGTTATGGTGGATCTAGGGTTTCTGGCGATCTAGGGTTTAGAAAGTCGGAGAGGAGGATGTGGAGTCGGCTAGAGGCTAGGGCGGCGACGTTGTGAAGGCGACTTGGTGGGGAGGGCTGGTTGTGTTGGGGCACCCCCTCCCCTCTATTTATGAGAGGGAGGGCAGCTTCGGAGAGGGGAGTTTGAATCCTTCCCCATCTCCCTTTCCTAGTTGGCTTGTGGTGGAGGGAAAGAAGGATTCTTTCCTTCCTCCACTAGGATACATTGTCTCAATTTGACTTTTCAAACTTGCCTTTTGACTTTCAATTTGGAGCTTGATTTCTTTCTTGCAAATTCCCAACCAAGTGACCCAGGACATGATTCAATCATTCCACTTATCCATGACACATTCATATACCCTTCCCTTCCGGTCCGGTGAACCTTCTAGACCCTTCTAGAACCTCTCCGATGAAAACATCGGAATCATTCCCGAACTCTAGAATTGGACTTTCCTTATATGAATCTTATTCTCCGGACCATTACGGATCTCCTCGTGATATCCCGGATCCCATCCAAGACTCCGAACAACATTTGGTATCCCTACTTACATTCCATATCTACTAAACAACATCAAATCCTTAAGTGTGTCTCCCTACGGTTCGTGAATTATGCGGGCATGACCGAGACACTTCTCCGATCAATAACCAATAGAGGAATCTAAAAATTCATATGGCTCCCACATATTTCTACGATTACTTTGTGATCGAATGAACCACTTACATACGATACCAATTTCCCTTTGTCTCGCGATAGTTTACTTATCCGAGGTTTGATCGTCGTTATCTCTGCATACCTAGTTCGACCTTGTTACTGATAAGTACTCTTTTCTTGTTCCCGTGATATGTGATCTCTTGTGAGCCAGTCACATGCTTGCAAGCTAATTGGATGACATTTCACCGAGAGAGTCTAGAGTATATCTATCTGTCATATGGATGGACAAATCCCACTCTTGATCCATGTGCCTCAACACATGCTTTGCGAATACTCAATGCCACATTTATAGCCACCCAGTTACGGTGTGGTGTTTGATGTCATCAAAGCATCCTTACGGTGATGGTGATTAGTATGATCCCATGGTCGAAGAAATTAGGTTACTATGTATCAGACAGCTTATAGCAAACAAACTATTAAAATGACTTGATCTTAATGCTACGCTTATCTATAGGAGTATGTCCATCACATCATTCTTCTAATGATATGATCTTGTTGTTAACAACATCTCAATGTTTATGATCGGGAAACCACGATCATCTATCAACCAACAAGCTAGTATTACAAAGAGGCTTTACCAGGGACTCTAATTTAGTTTACAAATCACACAAGTATTAATATTTTCGGTTAATACTATTATAGAATGAATGTAAATATTTATCATAAACACAAAGATATAATAATAACCACTTCTATTATTGCCTCTAAGGCATGTCTCCAACAATCGGGAAGGAAGGGCGGTTACGGGTCCGTCTCGTCCGCACTAAGTTATCATTCATCGCGCCGCTACCAAGAGCTCCTCCTTGTGGCGAACAATGCCGAAATCATGGATATTTCATCCGATGAGGAGGACGATGCCGACAGCGTGTGGGAGGAGGACGGCGAGGGCAGCGACAGTGGAAGTGAAATAGTTAACTAGATTTATGTATCGTAGCTTGTTGTAGGATGAACTCGTTCTTAAATTAATGAACTAGTCTATTTCCGCCTCGAGGTAGATCTCCGTCCCGGATCAATTTCTGTCACACCTCAGGTTGGGAACGTGATAGTCGAGTAGCAGAGGCCGTCTTGGCAGGCGGAATTTGTCTGTCGAGGCCTGAGTCGACGACAGGGACTACGGGTGGACGCGGAAGGGAGGGGGACGAGCTGAAATGTCCCTCCCGCCAACGATTCACATCGATACGGGTCGCCTCCAGGTTGTGGTCGAAACCTGGAAATATGTGGTTCCGAGGACATTTTTCTCGGTCCCCTTAAATTTTTTTTGGTTCGGGGATTATATGGTTTCTGGTCTGACGAGTTTTCGCGGATAAAATCAGAAAATGACGATTATTTTTCTAGATTCGCCCATTTAAGGGATCTGCTAAAGTTACTCTAACACTTCATTTAAATGAGTCACAAAAGTCACTCTGTTTTTGATATAAACATGCACAAGAAAAACAAGAAACCCCTTGAATTTTTGTGCTGGCCCACAGCCAGCGACCGCACAGTCGACTGACGTGGAGGATCACTAGGGAGTGTGTGGACTCGCTTCTCTACCTCGTCCTCCTCGCCTCGTCTCGCCGCGGGACGTGCGTGAGCCACCACCAGAGCAGAGCACCGCCCCTCCCACCCTCGTCCGCGCGCGGCCATGGCGTCCCTCTCCACCGCCGCACGACTCCCGCGCTGCCCCGGGACCCCCCGCCGCGCGCTCCCTCCTTCCCCCACCGGCCGCACCTCGCCGCCCCTGCGTTTCCGGGGCCGCCGCCGCCGTAGCCTCCCGTCGGTGCGCGCGGAGGCGGCCAAGGAGGTGGAGGAGGCGGTGGAGCTCAAGTCCGGGGTGGCCGTCTACAAGCCGCGCTCCTACGAGGTGCTCGTCGCCGACGCCGCCCGCTCCCTCGCCGCCGCCATCGCCGACGGCAGGACACGCCTCGAGATCGAGTTCCCGTACGCAACCGCTTACTACTACTGTATTAGTACCTGTCCTCAATCAGTCTAATGCCCGCAATTGTTCTCACATTCCCCTTTCTTGATGTCTCGTGAACCTCCGTGGGTAACCGATGGCTAGGCCTCTGCCCAGCAGCATCTCCTCTTACAAGGTACATCACGTCCACGCCCTCCCTGATTCATTCAACCCTGCTCAAATTTCCTGCTGCAGCATGATGTTGCCATTACTGGACACAATTCTACTCTATCTGTTGCCGGATGCACGTAAAATGATTCAGTAACAACTATTTTGTCATGAAGCATGTTATCATCACTGCATACACAATTCTTCTATACAGCTCCATCCGACCCTGTTAATGTTCACTGTTGCAACATGTTGTCATTAACAGATACAACTCGACTAGTGATCAATGCGCATGGGTAAATTCCATAATGTGACCACTTACACCTCTAATTGCCGAGGAACAAACAAGCAATCCCATATCATGCGTTGATGTCAGTTAGACTCATCACTGATGTCATCATAGTACATGTTATGGCATCTCTCCACTGTTTCTGATCATGCCGTTCCATCTATTTCTCTAGGGCTCTTCGGACGAGTTCATCGACGCAAACGTCCAGCTCGCTCTCGCCGTCGTAAGGAGCCTCAAGAAGCTCAGGGAGACCCGGGCCTGCATAGTAAGTTCAAACGCCACACAACCCATCTTGCTCTGGATTTGTTCCATTCCAGGAATGCGGAGCTGTGCTCATCCCTTCTCTTCTAGTCCATTCCAGGTGTTTCCTGATCAGCCAGAGAAGCGAAGGGCCTCGGAGATATTCAAAACTGCTATAGACTCGGTGAGTTATGCCTCGCACACGACATGAGGCTTCATGAGTATATATATCAGGTAATATTGGGGCAGTCATTTTTTTTCTAACACTTCTTTTAGATCGAGGGTATATCCATCAGTTCCCTGGATGATGTGCCGACCGGGCCCGTCGACACCTTCTTCAGATCGATAAGGAAGACCCTTGATTTCGACTTTAATGATGAGAACGAAGGTATAAGGTCTCACATGGATCTGTCTTGCAGGGTTATACTGAGAGCACGAATATTTTGCAGCTGCTGATGAACCTGCCATGTCTAAGATGAAACACTGATAATTCCATATTTGTTCCACTCCTCAGCATTGAAGCTTTGTTCTATAGTGGACCTAACTAAAAATACTGCGAAACACATTGTGCCAAAAGCTACGAGATCATAGTACATGCAACACGCCTAATAACGTTGATACGCTAAGGTTCTTTGGTGTAATTGGCAAAGTACTTTCATGTATATTAATCATCACATTTCAAAGCTGGAAAATAATGGGTGACCGAACATAAGCATTAGGGATATGTGTTTGATCAAGCATAGGAAGATTTACTAAGTTTAACTAATTACTCATTACAATATAATTATTAATCTGAGCGAAAATTCTGTAACCCCTATAGCAGCAACCATAAGTTTGAGCCCTATTACTGTCAGAAAATCCTTGCACAAACACCCTGAAAATGTTACTCATAATTGATGGGCTAATGTGCATACAGATCAATGGAAATCTGACGAACAGACATCATTGTACATCTTCATCAACAGTAGCACACAGGACCTTTCATCTATAGAGAAGTATGTGGTATGTCTAGAACAATTTTTTTGTGTCTCACTAAGGCTTTTCGGTTGCAGGTTTTATTGATTCATCCTTTGTGCATTCCTTCTTGTCCAGGAAATTTTTGCTGCCTCTGCATCTGTTGTTCTCTTTAATCTTGAACTAGACACCTTGCGGTAATGCCTTCTATATTCCATTTACACCGTGTTCCTTATAAGCTTTTTGAGTGCCTTCAGCCGTAATGTATGAACTTTAACCTTCAGTTCTGACTTGGGGCTTCTGGGGTTCCCTCCGAAAGATTTGCACTACCGATTTCTTTCTCAGTTTACCCCAGTATTTTATATCAGACAGCGCGACTACTCGAAGGTATTCATCTATATGTTATTTACGCTCCTAACCATCATTTGTGTTTCTGTCTATAACTTCCACTTTCCACTTCACAATATAGACAATTGCAGTCACTCCATACATAGTCAACTATAGCGGCGCTGTCTTCCGTCAATACCCAGGTAGTACATGGTTTGTATAGTCTTAGCCATTCAAAATACTGAACTGTGATTCACATGGCTTTCTTTTCTTTAAAAGGTGATATTTTGGAAAATGTATTTGTATCCTTTAATTCGTCATGTTGTAACATATAATTGTGGTGATACCAACTCTGCCTATACTATACTACCTGGGGTGATATCACTATCATCAACAGCTGCTGATCTAATGAGTTTTTGTCTGTTCAGGGCCCTGGCAAGTCATGCTTAAGCAGGCAGATGGTTCTTATGCATGTGTTGCGGAGAGTGCATCTCGGTTCACTTTGGGGCAGGTCATTGCAGTATATCATTTGCCTGAACTTTAGTTATTATTTTGTCGGAATTGTTGGAACATGATGTGCCCAATGACATATATTTATTTAGGCCAAGGACGAACTATTGAGAGTTCTCGGTTTGCAAGAAGAGGAAGGAAGCTCGCTTCAATTCCTCAGACAAGGATACAAGGTCTGCAATCTCATCTCACTCAGTTAATATGATGAATGCATTTTAATGTGTGGGAAAAGAAAAGCTACTGTGCCCATGTTCAATTCTTCATGGCTTCACTTTTACCAACTGAGAGGGATCCTGTGATACAGAATGCTACTTGGTGGGAGGAGAATGTCGATCAGGAGGAGTCGACCGCATGGCGGACTTGAGGCGCCGCTGCTGCTTCGTTGCAAAATCGCTGATCGGACCGGCAAATGGAGATATATAGGCCAAAGGCTGTCCATAGAAGTCCCCTAAAAGAAAGAGTGTTCATGAGTCCTGAGCTGAAATTGAAGGAAGCCAACTCACCAGTGATATTAGTCATCAGTGGAGACATTGCCTGTGATAAATTTGTACCATCTGACATGAGTTCTGAGAGGATTTTTTCCTCTTCTTTTTTGGTGATTATGTACTGAGCTACAAGTTGAATAGATGTGACTATAATATCGCGATAAATCTTTATGGCTTCTTTTTTTAATTACCAGAAGTACATGTGACAACTTATACAGTCAAGTGTACTAATGGAAATTCTGATTTATTTTCTTAACTTACAAGTTTGTTATAAAAGAAAAAAAATCATGTTCACTGATTCTGTTGGTAAGAAGAGAGTGGGATTTGACACTGTATGTGGCATGACATGTGGGCCCAGGATTGACGTAACTAAATGAAGTTAATTGGTCAAGGCAGAATGAAGTCCAGAAGCTTCTGTGACGTATTTAACGGTGTGCGGGGCCTGGAGGTCCTATCTGCAAAACGACCAAAACTCACACGAAGAAGAAGCGGCGACTGGAGATCGAGATCGCCGGAGCGGAGGGAGAGATGGAGCCGAGAAGCAGATCCGGCAAGGTCCTAATCCTCCTCGCCGCCATCCTCGTGGCGGAGACCGGCGCCTCCGCCTCCGCCATCGGCGACAAGTGCGCCGCCTGCAAGGCCGTCGCGGTGCGCTCCTCTCTTCCTCCTTCCGTCCTCCCGTTTCTCTCTCGTTCTCTCAGTTCCCACCTTCTAAGGTTGAACGAGGCCTAGATCTTCAGGCATTTACTAGAGACGTGGTCTCTTGGGCGCGTGCCTGTCTCTGCAATTTGTAAGGTTTGGCAGCAGAAATTCTGATGTATCGGTTGATCTTGTGTTTGCAGGCGGAGCTAGAAATTGGAATCTCAAGTGTAAGTTACTTTCTCCTTTCAATTGGCATTGATTTGTGCCTTTTTCTGTTATTTGCAATGCTGATTTGGAGGTTATGTGCTTTGCAAAGCAGCTCTGTCACATTTTAGTCGACAAAACAGGCACCCCAGAATTTAACAGCATCTGTAGTTTCTTTGTTACCGGGGCCATTGATGGACTGTTAACTGTTACTGGGTTCTCTAATATAGGAGAAACCAAGAAATCACTTGGACTTGCGCAACCGCTTAAATTCAAAAGGTCAGCGTGAAGGGAAGGTCATTGATTACAGGTATATATATATCCAGCACTGCCATTCTATCGGTTATGAATTATTGCACTATAATAAAAAACAGACATTTTAACAGCGTTGGAACATCGAATGGTCACATTGTGATGAGGAGGAAAGCTCTTCATCAGACACTTTACCTTATTTAGACCTGCACACGCTAGTTGGGGGAATATGTAGGCTTAATCATTGTTCTATAAAGAGTTTTATCTTCCTCTTAGGCTGTTAGGCATATTATTTTCTTCACATGCCTGCATAATAAACTATAGACATAGTTTTACCATTTATCTTTGCATTGATATTTCGCTGATTCTGTATACGCGGTGCAGAGTCAGTGAGCTTCGGATCGTAGAGCTGCTGGATGACCTATGTGATAAGATGCAAGATTATACGCTTCAGAAGGTAGAAAATAAAGCTTGGATATGTAGATATTGTATATATCTGTATCAAGTTATCCCTTTAGTATTGAATCGTTGGTCGGTTCTGTATAGTTTCAGCACCTACGGACCTGCCTAAGCATTTTAGTCATCTTATAATTTGTATTCTATACAGTTGGACTCAGGCGAAAAAGAGTGGGTGAAAGTAACAAGCTGGAAGACTTTTCAAACTGGTAAGTTTGGAATATTTGTGATTCATGGAACTATTTGTACTAGTTGTTTGCACCCATACCATAAACTCTGAGTCCTATCAGTCCATATTTTGTTGTGCTATGATAATGCACTCTTCCTGCCCAGTTGTTCCTTAAGTGAATAGAACTGTATACTCACTTATAGTCAGCAAATCCTCGGTGCTTTTAAACATTGCTGATACACCGCCATGATAAACTTATCACAAGCATCTCAGACTCAATGATGTCAACAAACAACGGTTGACATCATTGAATGGTCTCCATTTAAACAGTAAAACAAATTAAGAGTTAATACCTGTTTACAATGAATTGAACTTGTGGAGTACATTTATGCTGAATAACATGCAAAGAATCAGTGCTCACTGAGTCCCTGTATTGGGTTGCTCTTGTTACGATATAATGACTATAAGCTATGAAGAAACGTGACGTGTGTACTGATTATGTCATTATTTGTTTTGTAGATAAGAAAGCCGCGGCACGAGCACACTCCAAGAATCTATCCAGCTACTGTGGAAGGTACAACGCAAATTTCATTACCTAAGTGAATTCAGATGATGAAAAACACTATACATCACACTGGTTTCTTCTTTTCTTTTTAACATATATGTTGACAAACCTCTGTACGTACAATGTCAGCAAAAGTAATATAGTTCTGCCCCCTTGGACATTTCATCAGTAAATTTCTAGTTGCCGGATTTAACATGCTATATATGGCAGTGCCTATCATTGAAATAAGGTAAAAACTTTGAAACCGCCAAACAATGTTTTTCTATTTGTATAATATCTTCCTTGGTAGTAAAAAGGAATCTCAGCTTCAGAAAAAATCAATTGCTTTAGAAATGTAGATTTATTAGTTGTCTAAAGGTGACCCTTTACCTTTCTTGGCTTTTGGAGAATTCTCTTGACTATCGAGTGTTAAGTGGATCACCGAATGCACTGACAAAGTACGTCCATGGTACATACAACGTCAGCAAAAGTAATTATGCTCCCTTGGACATTTCATTGGTAACTTTGTAGCTACCAGATTTAACATGTTCTATATGGCACTATTGTTGAAAAAACGACAAAACTTTGAAACCGCCAAACAGTTTGTTTGATTTGTATAAGATCTTCCTTGGTAAAAAGGATCTCAGTTTCACAAAGAATTCAATTGCTTTAGAAATGTAGATTGGCTAGTTGCCTAAAGGTGACCATTTACCTACCTTGGCTTTTGGAGAATTCTCGACTATCGAGTGTTAAGTGGATGACTGAATACACTGATAAGTTCGTCCATGGTGCAGGTTACTGGAGGAAACTGAGGACGAGGTATTTTTTTTCTACTTTTGTATCTTTACCCTTGAGATAGTATTTTATTGTTTGATTTTTAGCTAAGAGCATCTGACTTTCAGTTCGCTAGCCGTGTTTCAACTGTTATTTTAAGCCTAATGTAGGTTATTTGTTATTTTGTCACAGCTTGCTGAGTGGATAAAAACAAGCTCAGCAGAATCAGGGAACGTGAGCCAGGCCCTTTGCCAAGATATCAGCAAACACTGCCAGTCCACAAGGTATGTCTTATCTGACTTATTAGCATGCAGATAAATCGGATGATTTCGTGTACGCATTGAAACCCTTTGCACTAAATCGTGCCAAATAGCGTATCCTCATTGTTTCCTTCTCCTTCATGCCATCTCCAGTGCGACTACCCCGATCAATGATGAACTATAACAGCGCGCATTCATGCCGACATATCTATTCGACTAAGCAAAGCAGCGGACAGTCTGGAAGGCGTGAAAGCAGTTCCCTTTATCTATGATGCATCCTTGTAGTAGGAATGAAGCTGTGATGTGTCAGCTTCTGTGTTTTGACATCCCACATTGCTGTGTTACAGAGGGATTTTGTAGTTTCTTTCTGGACGATGGCTAATCTGTCAAGAACATTTGAACATTGAGAAGATTTTGCACACAGAATTACAGTTGAACTTATCTGATGTAGTAGTGTCTTGTTGGATTGTGATGTAGCCACACCGTTCCTATTTATATCAAACTAGTACATGATTTCAAATCCAAGAGAAGTCGTCTTCTTTCTTTCCGCGCTTATGAGACAAGTGGTGATCTGTGTTGGCTGCTTTGCCCGCCTTACCTGAAAACTAGATTACCTATGAGGCTGGGACAGAACTATGCTACTTTGCAGCCGAATTCAAGTACAAGACTACTCCGGCAACCAGGACTTGGTTTGAAAGATGAGTTGTCCATATAAACATACCACAAGACAACCAGGATTTGGTTTGGAAGATGAGGAAGGATAAACAAGCTTAAAAGTATTTCATAAGTTAATCCAGCTTATTTTACTGCCTATATTTGGATTCACATAAACAAGCCTGTTACTGGTTTAAGATGATCAAGCTCGTTCCAGTTTAGTGTTTGGCTAAATTGCAGTTTTTCAGCCAAGCCAAACTAATGAGTAAAGCAGCTCCTACAAACTACCGTCTCTCTAATAACAACTATTTAGGTGTTAACACATGAAGATCAATGAATAAGCAGAAGTAGACCACAGAAACAGACGATAATATCCAACGACACTCATAGCATAAGATTCGATAGCAGATCATGGGAATAAGTATATCAGGTACCAAACAACAAGGTGTCCGAAACAAAAACATAGAAACTAGCACTTGATGATGATCACAACATCTCATCACTTCTTCTCCTCCTTCTCTGCCTCGGCAGCCTTCTTCAGACGGGCACCGAGCTGGCGCTGGTTCATCCTCTCGACACGGAGCTTGCCATAGGCCTTGAACGCCTTCATCTCGTCTGTCACCTTGACGACGTCAATCACGCGCTGCTCGCCGCGGGCAATGGGCATGTAGTCGCCCTGGACCTGGGTGGCGTTGGCGAGCTCCTCTGGGGTAGAATCACCAGCCTGGGACAAAGAGTGTGATCAGGATAAGGATTTGAACACAAGACAACATATCATCATCAGAAGATAAAGTAACACATTCAGAGAATTAGAGGAAGAGCAGCCATACCTTGACCTTGCGAGCACGCCTTGGGAAGATAACAAGCTTGGCCTTGTATGTCTTCAGCCTGCTGACATTAGCCTGGAGACCCTCAAGTGAGCGGTTCTTGCGGCGGTGGTCCACAGAGATGCCAATGGTGGGAGCCAGCTTCTTTGGGATACCGGCAGCCTGCAGTTGCAGCATAAATATGTCAGCAGATAGATAAATGATATTGCAAAATGAATGCACAACCATGATAGTTAATCAACAGATAACCTAATTGCAAGAAACACACCAATCTATCAATAAATATAATCTAAGGCATCAGGCATCTATCATAAAAGGGTAAGAACAAGGCTAAGCTAACAGCACAGTAGGTGTGTGTTACTGTATATAAACAAAAGAAGGTTTCAAACTAGAGAAAAAGAATCAGTTATGTCAGAAATGGACTACTATGTGAATACTATTTTCTTACAAAGCAACATATAATATTTGACCGTTGTGCATGTCTTACTACAAACATGACACATAGGCAATTCAACTGGAGGAAGAAAACGAAGGAAACGAATGATCACCTTGAGCTCCTCAAGGGTAAATCCCCTGCCTGCCCTGGACTTCATGTTGTACTTGAGAGTCTGGCACTGCACAATGGGGCGAAGAGGTCCAGATGTCGGGCGTGGGAAGATCTTCACAGCCTTCTTCTGGCGAGCTGTTCACAAAACATCGAAGCGTAAGAGGATAGTCCCACAATAACACCACAATAATACCACAAACACCACAATTAAAGAGATTTGAAGTGGTAGATGGCAAAGTTAATCTGTGAACGCAACTAGTGAAAATGCAACAGCAGACCTTGCGCATGTTTATAAAATCAAATGTATAAAGAACAGAAAATGTTATTCGCATCTCACTCAATGAGCGAGACTATTACATAGATATAACAGAGACATAACAGATAATGTCTAGCAGAGAAATCTAGCCTAGTACCTACGGTTTGTGCAGATTTTAGTTATACGATTCACCAAACTTACACCAGACAGAAATAACTTGGCAATCTAGAACACTTGTCTAATTTGACAAACAACCCCAACAAAGAAACTCGTTACCAACACGAACATCACCAAAAGCACAACGAACTTCTCATCCTAGATCACAGATGATGCTGACGAACGATGCAGCTAAGATTCTTGCAAGACCAAAAAAAAGGATCTGTGGGGGTGCTCACCGATGCGGCGGCGCTGCTTGCGGGCGGGCTGGTTGAACCACGTCTTGACATGCCTCTGCCAGTCCTTCTTGACATTGTGGTTGGGGATGACGTTGTTGTGCTTCACCATCTCTCCTTACCTGCAACCGGCACACGAAACCAACCGACGGTCAATCACACGATAGACAGGTTTCAGAAAACAAGCGAGCGATCCAAAACTAGCGAGCAGCGCCGGCGGCGCAGAGCAAGATCAAGAACGCGCGGCGTGGCTGAGAGGTTGGGGAGGAGGGACGAACCTGAGGGGGGCGGCGGCGGCGTCGCGGGAGAGGGCTAGGGTTTTGCGGGGGAGTGGAGTGGCGGCGCGAGAGGGAGGAAGGCGATGAGGGACTTTATAGTGCTGGCGCGTGCGGGAGGGTAGGGTTTTCGCCGCTGCGGATGTGAGGGTGCGGTTTTGGTCCCGCTTATCAGTTTGGCCCGTGGGCTTCATGGATAGGCTTTGTGGTTGCGGTGAAAAGATTCTGTCGGCTTCGTACGAATGGGCTTGCAGTTCCGTAGAAGAGAATAACTGGGCTTGTAAAGCTGGAATGGGAAAAACATGTGGACGAGGGCTCCTATACACCGACCATTTAACGTCATTTTAACGTGAGATAGGTTTTCTATCCAGTTTTTCCATCGAGTTTTTGTCCTTATGGTTTCATCGGTTTTCTGGTTTTCGAAAAATGAACAACATTTTTTGGAAATTTGATCATGCTTAAAATCTGAACTATTTTTAATCTGAACAACAACAACAACCAAGCCTTTAGTCCCAATCAAGTTGGGTAGGCTAGATGTAAAACCCAAACAGAAACTAAAGAAAAGTGCAAGTCAAGCGGAAAGCAGTAAAAAGTGCAAGTTAAACAAGAACTAGTGAAAAAAAGCAAGTAAAAAAACAAGAACTAGTGAAAAAAGGCAAGTAAAAAAAAGAACAAGAACAAAAACAAAAACAAAGAACAAACGAAGTAAATCAAGGTTCAGACACATGGATTGCTAATTTTCATGCAACCCTATCAAAAACCAACTCTCTAGAGACATTCCACTCCTTCATATCCCTTTTGACCGCATCCTCCCATGTTAGCTTTGGTCGTCCTCTACCCCTCTTTGCATTATCAAAACCCTTAGAATTCCACTATTGACCGGTGCTTCTGGTGGCCTCCGTTGGACATGCCCAAACCACCTTAATCTGTGTTGGACAAGCTTATCTTCGATTGGCGCCACTCCTACCCTCTCGCGTATCAATTCATTCCTGATCCGGCTTATGTGGCCACACATCCACCTTAGCATACGCATCTCGGAGACACACATTTGTTGGATGTGTTGCTTCTTAGTGGGCCAACATTCTGCTCCATAAAGCATGGCAGGTCTGCTTGCCGTCCTATAAAACTTACTTTTTAGCTTTTCTGAGACCTTCTTGTCACATAGGATTCCGGATGCTTGCCGCCACTTCATCCACCCTGCCATGATCCTGTGGCTAACATCCTCATCGATACCACCATTGCTTTTAAGCATTGATCCCAAGTATCGAAAAGTGTCCCTCTTGGGCACCACTTGCCCTCCTAGACTAACCCCTTCGTTATTGCATCTATCGCCGCTAAAGTCACACCACATATACTCAGTCTTTGTCCTACTAAGTCTAAAACCCTTGGATTCCAAGGTTTGCTTCCACGGCTCCAGTTTTCTATTGACGCCATCCCTACTCTCATCCACCAGTACCACATCATCGGCAAAAAGCATACACCAAGGAATATCTCCTTATATGTCCTTAGTGACCTCATCCATCACCAAGTCAAAAATGTATGGGCTCAAAGCTGAACCTTGATGTAGTCCTATAGTAATTGGGAAGGTGTCGGTCTCACTAACTCCAACCCGAACACTTGTCACAATATTAACAATTATTAAAATTTAAATATTTGTCAAATATTAACTTTTAACTTTTTTATGTTTAAGTAATTTTTAAATATGAACGGTTTTTAAAATTGAACCTTTTCGAATCTGAAAAATAAAGAGAAAAGGAAAAAAGAAAACATGAAAAAAAGAAAAAGAAAATAGGAGAAAGAAGTCGAACTGGGTCGGCCGATACCACGCGTAGGGGGTGTGCGGTGCGAGGTAGGAGTTGACCTGATCGGCATATAGGATTTGCCCACGTGGAACGGCTCATAATAGGTTTGTGCTGTACTTTTATCTTTCTATACCTACCACTCCCTCCGTTTTGTAATATAAGATGTTGCAGCTTTTGTGAAATGATGTATTTAGACGCTAGATAGATTTAGTTTACAAAAGCTAAAACATTTTATATTTTGGAATGGATAGAGTACTAGTTAGTGTGCACGTGCAACACATGTCTCTAAATTATAACAATTTATTTGTTTAATGAGCTACTTCTATGTAAGCTCTATTCATCTATATCTTCTTTTAATTCAAAATGCTAAAATGTGTGCATAATTAGCACGTATGTTTGCATCATTCATTCATGATATTTATGCTCCAAATACTATGGTGTGCAAAATTAAAATTTTGTGATGCGGCTGACTGAATTTAAATGGTTTCCAAACATCCTTTCATGTGCAGCAAAATGTCGGAAGAATCTTGGCATGAACTTTTACCTCAAAAAAATTAGGCATGATTCTGGTAGCAACATATCTGGAGAAACATAGTAAACTTCAAAGTATTTAACTAGGGAGGAAGAGAAGAAGGGGAAGAGAGAAGAACTGGAGGAGAGGAGTAAAGGTGAGAAGGATAAAAGAGAGGGAGAGGACGCCGTGGTAATTCAAAATACGAATCCCAACAATTCTGTGGCGCATATGGGTGATATGCGCCACAGAAGATTTTCCCCCTTTTTTATTTTTTTGCAAGAAAAACCTTCTTTCTGCCATAAATTTTTACTCTTTTTAAATTTGGAGAATCTGTAAAATCCATAATGTTCTTTGGCCATTGAATTCGAGTAGGAAATTTCGAGACATCGTTTTAATGGGTAAAACATTTTTTTCCGCCATCATAAGCAAAAGTTATGGCCATTTTACCCTACCATGATTTTTTTTGTAAAATACATCGAAATTCATGTTTTTCAATTTTCCTTAAAACTATACTCTAAATAATAACTACATCGCAAAGGAATTATTGTTTTGAAGTTTTTATCATTTTCTTTTATTTTTTTACAAAAATTAAAAGGCGATCCATATGGGGGGGTGATCTGTTTTTCCATATTCTGTGACGCATATCTCTATATGTGCCACAGAAACAATATTTTGTGGTCATATGCGCCACAAAAAGTTGGTAGCCCAACGTCGATGGCGGGTGCCACCATATTTTGTGGTGCATCGGTGCGCCAAGTAGAGTGAAGGACTCTGTGACACGTTTGGTGTAATGCGTCACTGTTAGTTTTCTGTGACGCATGTCAGAACATATGCGCCACAAAAGATACATCTATCTATAGTTGTTTTTCTAGTAGTGTGTCGTACCAGCTGAAGGCCCGTCTATGGGCATGCTCGAAGAGCTCAACCGAACCGGGACCCTAAATTCCAGGGCTCCATATACCTTATACATACAACCCTCCTCCTCGAAACAGGCATTGCGTCCAGTTTTATAAATAAAACAACGACCATCCAGAGTACAAACAAGTCACCGACGCCCAAGCGTCAAAAGGAAAGAAAAAGGGAGTCCGTTGGGGCCACAACACATCAAGCCGAAAGAAGAAACACAAAAAATAGCAGGAGGAACTTGAAGGGAGCTCCCGCTAAGAGGCCGCGGAAGCACCAGTGATACGTCGGAAACGTATCTATAATTTTTTATGCTCCATGCTTGTTTACTATCTACTTTGTTTTGCTTTGTCCATACTTTGAGGTGTTTTTATATGTTTTCTGGTACTAACCTATTAACAAGTTGTCATAGTGCCAGTTGTTTATTTTCTTCTTTTTTGATTCCATAAAGACAGAAAATCAATATTCTCATAATTGGACGGGACAAAAGCCAAAGTCAATATTTTATCATGGGCAACACGAAGCCAGAAGACGAGACGAAGGAGGCTCACTAGGGGGCCACACCCCCTGGCCGCGCGGGTGGGCCCACCCCGCGCCTGGGAGGGTGCAGCCGCCCTGGCGGCCCCCTGCCTCGGCTCTTCGTCTATAAAGTCTCCCCGATGCCAAAACCCTAGAGACCCGATCAATATTCCACGAAACCGTCTATAGCCGCCGCCACCATCGTCCCTAGATCGGGGGGATCTGAAGCTCTTCCCAGCACCCTGCCGGAGGGGATATTATCCTGGAGGCCTTCTTCTTCATCATGCCAACCTCCGGTATGAAGTGTGAGTAGTTCCACCTTGGACTACGGGTCCATATAGTAGCTAGATGGTTGTATCTCCTCCTTGTGCTTTCATGTATAGATCTTGTGAGCTTCGTTCATGATCAAAATATAATCTATTTGTAATCATGCATGTTGTGTTTTCGGGGATCCGATGAATATTGAGATTACTATGTCAGATTGATTAATGGTTTTGTCTATTTGATTCTATCATGTCTGTGTTATTTGTGATCTTGCATGCTCTTCGTTGTTAGTAGCTATTTTAGCCAAGTAGTTGCTAGTGACTCTAAGAGGGGGTATTTATGCTCGATAGTGGGTTCATGACTCTAGTTTCCAAGGGAAGTGACAGAAATCTCTTCGGTTGTAGATGTGTTGTTTCCACTAGGGATAAAACAACGGTCTCTTGTTCATGGAACAAGTGGATTGTTTACCTTACACACTTTGCTTAAAGCAGTTGTCTATTGCTTGCAACTTAATACTAGAGGTGGTTCGGATGATAACCCGAAGGTGGATTTCTAGTCATAGATGTAGTTGGATGGCGGTCTATGTATATTGTTGTATTACCCAATCGAATCTCATAGGATCTTTGTGTCTAGTATTGCATTGTTATGCCTTGCTCAGTCTTGTCAATTGTCTTGCTGTAATTTACTTATCCAGCATGCCATGTTTGTTTATCTAAGGAGAACACCTCTAGTGAACTATGGACCGCGGTCCAATCTTTACCATTGATACATCTTCCACTGTTACTGTTTACTTTATGCAAACCATCGTCACCTTCCACACCATACAGTTAATCCTTTGTTACAGCAACTGGTGAGATTGAAAACCTCAATGTTCGTTGGGGCAAAGTCTTGAGTTTGTGTTGTGCAGGTTTCCATGTTGCTTGCAACACCTTTGAGACGTTTCCTTCCTCCTACTGGTTCGATAACCTTGATTTCTTACTGAGGGAAAACTTGCTGCTATGCTGCTTCACACCTTGCTCTTGGAGTTTCCCGACGAAGTGCAAAACAGCACCATCATGCTTTTCTGGCGTCGTTGTCGAGGAGGCTAAGGACGACTTCACAAGGGGAGTCCTCCTCAACCTCTCTCTTTACTTTGTTTTTAGTTTGCTTAGTTTATTTTGCTTGGTTTTGTTTGCCTCTTTTTATCAAAAACTCCAAAAAAATTAGTCTAGTTGGTTTGATTTCTCTTATAAAAAATACAAAAAAAAATTAGTTCCTACTCTAGTTGCCACCTTGCTCTAGCTCACCATGTTGTTCCCCAAGTTCACCCTGAAGGACCTTTCGATACGTAGTGGCTCTATAATTGGGAAAGAAAATATTGAAGAATTCTTCAATCATATTAGCAAACATGAGGATATTGAGGATAGATCTATAGCAGAACTTGCTCCTAATTACGAAATTGCCGCAGCTTCTTTAATTCATATGTTGGAGTCTAGGTTTGTTAGCCTTAACCCCATGATGCAAATTTTGTTCCTAAAACTAAAAGAAGAAAATAATGTTGAAAAGAGAGAATTTATTCTTGAAACTTTGCTCAAAGAGTTTCATGATATTGCTAAGAAAGCCAAAAAGGTCTTTGAGCGTTTTGATATGCTAGGATCATGTGTAGGTGTTGTTACTTCTGATAAAACTAAGCCTAGAGAGGAATTTAAGATACTCATACCCTTTAAGCTTGTTGGGATGCATGAGGCCTTTGAAAAGAATTTTGATTGGATTGTTCCTGAAAATCCTTTTGATGAAAGTAGTAAACCAAATAGAGATGAGAAGGGATCCTCCAAAACTCATTTGGATGAGATACCTTTCATAGTTGAAGATTTTGCAAGTATTGATGTTAATGCTTCCTCATTTGAAAATACTTGATTTCTTGCTTCTTGTGCCTAACTTAAAGGCGTTAAAGAAAAGTACTTGTTGGGAGATAACCCAAGAGTTTTATTGAGTCTTAAAAGTTATTACTTTAGTAATGACCTCTTCTTATCCTTTTTGCTTGCTTTTTATGCCAACAATGACCTCTAATGAGAGGAAAGTAAGATTTGGAGAGTTGCTGTCCCGAAACAGATTTTTATCCTCCACCATAAAAATTCGTGAGGAGTCTATGTAAGTCGGATTGAGCTGAAAATTTACAAATAAATCCCCCAGTATGTTAGCTAACTTTCATTAGTTCAAAACTTTTTGATTTGAGCAACATAATATTTTCGAAAAAATCGGTTTCTACCTGGTGGTCTGTTTTGATAGATTTCTGCCATTATTTGCATTTGCTTCTTATTGATTCATTTTTGAGTTATTTTTGGGAAAATTGAGATTTTTAAAGGAGTTGCTACAGTAGCTTGTGTTTTTAGTGAAAATTTGTGCTGTTCTAAAGCTAAACCCAAAGGTCTATTATCTTTTGAATACACTAATGTTGCTAATGAAGATTGTGTGAAGTTTTGTATGAAGGAAAAATTTCAGGTGTAGAGAGAGAATGATGTAATGAGATAAAGAATAAACAAAAGATCAAGCTTGGGGATGCCACCCTGGTGTCACCCCAAGAAATATCTAAGAGGTACAAGCGTCAAAGCTTGGGGATGCCCAAGGCATCCCCTTCTTCATCAATAAAAAGCTTAGGTCTTTCTAGACACTTCGTTTTTTATTGTTTCATGCACTGTTGTGTTGTTCTTGGAGCGTCTTAGTTTTCGTTTGGTTTGCTTAGTTTGTTTAGTTTGCTTGAATAAAGTAGTTTGGACCCTCGTTCTCGCTGTGTTGTTTCAAATAAGTCAATTAGTATTGGAAAGGAGTAGAAAGTTCTTGCTTAAAGTGCAAGATGAGCTTGCATTGATTGTGACTTAGACTTTAGAATGACATGCTAGGTGTTGTTTTGACCTTATGCTTAGTGATTATTGTTGTGGCATGACTAGTTCCAAACAATTGGGATTGCTTAGTGTGCCTTGAAAGAATCATGCGTTGTTTTGGCATACAAAAGCGTAATATTGTGGTATTCTCCTTTGATGCTTTGTTTAGGTTGACTTGGCACATGCTCACACCATGTTATGACTATGAACAAGTCACCATAGCCTCTATGATCATTTAGTACTTGACTTGTAGTACCACTCTATGCTTTGATTAGTAATGTTTTGTCGCTCTGCATGATTATGGCCATTATTGCTCTCTTAGTTGGTTGCTTCCAGTCTTTTGCTAGCCTCCACTTGTACAAGTAATCTCTACTCATGCTTCCAACTCCCAAGAAACCAAGTTATTCCAAAATGTCCACTATAAATTCTTATGCATGGTGTGTTATACCATTCCAAGTATATTCTTGTTTTCAGCTATTCTTCCAATTAAAAAGTATTTTGTTATATGAAAACTTAGTGATTAAAGCCCTCACAAACTTGATGGCACACCTTATATTCCTTGTCCCTAATAAACTTGAACCATTGTGTCATCTATGTTATATATGCTTGCACTTATACATTGGAATTAGCAGAACCATGTTGTCATGGGGAACGTTTTTAACATTGCACTTGTATTTTGTACACAGTTGATATCATGCTCTTTTGTCTATGGATGTCGCTGGTGTGAAATAAAGAGGGATCTTGTAAGTCCATGGAGTTATGTATTTTGTGTTAGAGAAACGCCTGGGCCACTAGCCTAAGCCATGCCTAATCATGGTGGAAACTTGCAGCATCACCATAATGAGCAATCTGTGAAACATCCTCAATAAAAAGCTATGCACATAGTAAATAAAAAGATCGCTAAGATGCTCATTTTCTGCTTGCCTTATCATTTTGGTTATGGGATAGCTCTTGTACCATGTGCAAGGAGTACACCGTTGGCGGTTCTCTATGATACACATGTACTTACTATGACAAGAACTTACAGGTGACTAAATGCGGTGACCCAGCATATCACTGCATGATGTAGTATACTATAGTCTGGACATAACAACAATGAAACACCGTTTACTAGTATTACATCCCTCAGAGTGGTACAACAGAAACACAACAGGTCCAATACATGGCTAAAGGTTACAACTCACTCTATACACAAGATCCAGAGAACACTCTAGGTTAAAGAGAGAGAAAGAACTTCTTACAAAGAATAAACAAAGATAAACAACGCAAAAACTATTATACTATTAAGACTAGTATTTTAACTAAGGGGTTGGCATTGCTGCTATTGCAATACACTACAGAAATAGGTTCTTGGCTAGAGAGTATATTCCTATCTAATCAGTAACTTCGTCTTCACTTGATTTTATGTACATGTTGACTTCCTTGTCTTTGTTGAAGAGCTTTAGCTTTGGATGATGATGCCTGGAGTATAACTTGATGTAGATGTTATCTGTACTGGCTTCAAAATCTAGCAAGGGTTAAGAAGATACGTTGAGTACGAGCATACTCAGCAAGTTTACTAGAAAAGGAGTGGTTGATGCACTATATCTACAGACAAAGACTGTAAGTCGTAGGCAATGCAAGTTTTTGTAAACATTTCTTCAAAGGTTGCTTTTATTCTGAAAAGCTATGTCTGTCAGCCTTCACAGGTTTACCAGAACTTTCATGGAGTTTCTTTCCCGTCGCGTTCGTAGCTCCTTCCCGTAATAGGGAGTAACAAGTTACAGTTATTACACTCTGCAGAGGTGCGTTACTTTACCCATGAGAGATCAACTCTTTGTTGCATAACCGGACAGCTTATTCCCGTCCACAATTCCATGATGTGGGGCCTAGAAGATGATCCAAGCCAATCACTGCCCCCTTCGCGATCTCGCATGCCTCCTTGGTGTACACCATGCCCACATATTGAATTACGACAATGGTTTGTACAAACCGTTAGATGTCAGAACTATCGTGGGACGTTGAGGGCTCCCACCCATATGCTGCATATCCTCTACGAATTACCAATTAAAATGCATGCTACAAGGATAACAGCCACGACCTACACATCCGGCTACATGCGAGAGGAAGAAGATACAACTGACTTCTCCGTCCCATTCCAAATCTTATGGTTAACGCATGATATACGGCGCAAGAATCACTGGCGACATTGGTTGTTAAGTCCTATATAATATGTTCCTTTACCACCGGAACTTTCATAGTGGGTTACTACCTCATGGTAAAATAACCTATAATCACATTATTATGAAAATAGTGTTTTCGAACCTTTTTCAATTGCAGGTGATGTTAACACTGGATTTGTAAAATACTTCACAGAAAATAACCAAAGGACATGAGCAAGTGTGAACTTGTGTTTTGTGACTGCAAGATTATGCACTCACGGTCTTCAAGACAGTATAAGATCCAATATCTGAAATCAGCATCATTGGTCCAGTAAGGACTAATGTTTAAAGAAGCAATATGCTTTTATGCATAAATAATGTGATGCACTTGATAAACGCGAATCCCGGGGATAACGTTGGTCTAGAGTTTGGAAATTGGAATTAGTTTCTTTAGAATGTGTTGTCCTTTTAGATAATTTAATACTCGTGCTTCTTATTAAGGCTTGTGGGTGTGTGTGAAACAACATGTAATTATAATGGTATACAACAATAAGATATACGAAAGTGGAATGCTACTCAAGACTGCTGATACTATAATTGTTTATCTTCCAATTTTTACCTTACAAGTAATGTCACTTATAAATGACTTAAGTGTTATCAATTCGAAGTATACAAGTAAAATATAAGGTAAGGTGATTACGATTAATTGTCATTTGTTGACTTAAGTGGCAACACGAATAACTTTTGAAGAAAAGATTTCTTTATTAAGGTCTCAACAATCTTTGTGGTTAATCAATTGTGGTCAAGGTTGTTTGTTCTTGCTTGAATAACTTGGACTTGAGATGCTTTAACTTAATTACAACAGACCAAAGTTAACTATAAAACATATAGCAAAGTCTTTAGTCTTATATTTAAAGTCTTGTGGACTAAAGTTAACTTTAAAAATATGGATGGATTTAAGGTGTAATACTTATGATATTTGTATCTTGTGTACTTTGTAATGTTTCCTTAAAGTTACTTAAGAATGGTTAGTCTCCTATTTAAGTAGTGGTCTCTTAATTTTGTAATGGAACAAGATTCCTTATTTCCTTATAAAGGTGTGATTATGGTTTGTGGATAAGTAAATAGTACTAGTGACTACTCATGAATTATCTTTGGATTCAGTCCATTATAAGGTTGTGAGTAGAATAACGGTAAAAGGTTGTATTTGATTAAAATATTATTCTTGAAGATTTTATAATTGTTAAAGATCTTTTTAGAAAATAAACTACACATATGGTTGAAGGATAATTCAATAAAATTGTATTTATAATGTTTTGAACCATTAAGACTTCATATTATTAATTTTTAAGACCAATGTTATTTATTTATACTCAATTGGCTAATTTTAGGAATATTAGCAAATTTTATTTATCTTTATAGGAATTATTCATTAAGGAAATAAGTTTAACTTTAAGTTATTAAGGTATTTAAATTTTTATTTAACTCAATAGTGGGGTATTATATTTTTAACATGTAGGTATTATTTTTGTGATCATATTGGTATATTACATTTATGTTTATGATTTCTAAATAATAAGATATGATTTTTATAAGATTTATTACTTTATAAATACTTAATAAATAATAAATATTTAATTAAGTAAAATAATAATGTATGCTTATAGTTTTAAAGTATTATTTTTATTTTTCTAAGATTTTTGATATTTTATTTATATTTTTAATATTTACCAATATTAAAATATGATTTTTCAAAGTATTATTACTTATAAAACCTTTATTAAATAATAATTATTTAAGTAACTATCATAATAATGTTTTATAATAGTTTAATGTTATAGATTTTATTTTTCTTAAAATTTTCATATATTATACACATTTTTCTGAATTATAAAACAAAAGTTATTGATTTAATAAGATTTAATCATTTTATTTCATTTCTGGAATATTGATAATTGAATTTATATTGTTTTATCAACTTGCTAAACAGAGAATACCTTTTTGTACCGAGGCTAAACCTACCCAAGGTCACTGACTGGTGGGCCAGTGGCCACATCATCAGC
This sequence comes from Avena insularis, assembly GCA_023614405.1. Classification (NCBI taxonomy): domain Eukaryota; kingdom Viridiplantae; phylum Streptophyta; class Magnoliopsida; order Poales; family Poaceae; genus Avena; species Avena insularis. The sequence continues at coordinate 55,433,253 of CM042695.1, forward strand.
CACGCATGCAAAGAGTAGGTCAAACTGGCTGACTAGGCAGAGGGTGATGTAAGCATGACGTCATCAGAGCTTGATCCTCTCAGATCGATGGTGGATCATGCGGTTTGGTGCGCGCGCGGGGCTGCGGTTAGGCTTGTTGGAAAGAGGACGATGCGAATAGTCTAGGAGTGGTGGCACCGCTAGCAAATGGTCTTCGGAGGATGGTCAACGACGGTGGACAACGGCGGCGGTGTCGGGTGCTCGTGGTGTGAACGAACTAGAGTGAAATATAGAGAGTACAAGGTACTGGAAGAACCAGTGGCTCACCTTGGTTGCAGTGGTGGTGTCAGCGAAGACTGGTGTGGTCGGAGACGAGCTCTCCGACGAGGATTCCGACGAACTGCCGCAAAGAGGAACGACAAAATTCACCCCCTCCAGTGCTCCCCTTGATGCAATATTCCACATAGAGGATCTACGGAGCACGGGGCATCTCCATGGCTACTTGGAAGAGAGTGGGGAGGTGCGGCTCGACGGCGAGGCGAGCTAGGGTTTCGGCTCTGATGAAGAAATTGAGAGAGAGCGAGCTTCATAGGGGGGGAAATGGGATGAGGACGAACAGACGGCGTCGTGGCGTTCTTATCCCTTCCTCCAGGAGCGGTAGCACGCATCACAGCGCAGCGGTCTATCGACGGCGGAGCTCTAGCCAGTGAGCTGCTTCCAGTAGGCGAGGTAGACGACGATGCGACATTTGCAAAAAAAAACCTGGAACGTTTCCTCTCTTGATCCGCAGTCCCCACGCTGGCCCACTCGTTAGTCATTGAGTGAGATGAGCTGGGCTGGTTACTGGGCCGAGGTGGGCTGCTGCGGGCTGCTCATGAGCAGTGGATTAGGAGAAGGAAGTTGGGCCTTGGGCCAGATTGGATCTCCTTCTGTTTTTTCCTGGTTCTTTCTTTTTCTATATTATGTTTTGTTTACAGATTTGAATTTGCATCTTTAATTTGAACTTTTCTAACAAAGTTTATTTGCTGAATACTTCTAGCAACAATTGATATTAATTGAGATTTATTTTGTAAACTTTTATGATAAATATTTTTATATTACTTTTATTTTCTTTATATGAACCTCTTTTATTATCTTGTAAAAGCCTTTATTATTAATTTTCTTTCCATATTAAACCATGGATTTATTAAATGATATTCCCTTATTTGTTTATAAAGCTTAATTCTAGTTAGCTCATATTTTGGATGGAAATTCTTATATAATGGTCCTATATCATTATTTGATACATGATATTCAAAGGAAACTATTTGGTTAGTATTACTCCCATCAATTTAGGAAGTAGCAATGTATATACTCTATTATAATTAACATGGAAGTTAGGGTTTGAATTGTAAGTGCTCACCCTAGAGTTTAGGGTTCTTAATATACTTATTTTCTTTTTTTGATGTGAATAAATATTAATAACTAAACATATTGTCTTTATGTTTGTGATCTTTAATGATATCACTCTTTAGAATAGAAATTTATTATCTGGAATGTCTTATGGAAAAGTATTGATAAAAATATCCTCTAAACACATATGGTTATGATAATTGGAAATGACAGAGATGTGCTTAAGTGATTTGCTATAGGAAATAGTCCTATAAAGCATTGTGGGAAAAATATGATTTATCCAACAGATGAGATGGATGTTAAGCTTGATCATAGATTTGGGGTTTAGTGTTTACTAAGGATTCCTATCCTCCATAATTCATAATTCTGGACTTCTGATTAAGGGATTCCTTTCCTAGATATACTACTCTTTCGTATCCATCATCATGTGCTAACATGATGAGATTTTCTTCACAAGAAAATTCTTATCCACGTTTTATTCTTCTAAACTTATTGATGAATCCAATGAGTTTGACACTAAAGCTTTTCAGGATTTTCACCTATCCAGACTTGGTTATATCAACTACTCTACTGCTGATAACCCCCAATCCAACAAATAGTTACTTCTAACTCCATTCCTATTCTTCCATAATCATCCACTACTAATATTACTTTAGTAGATGTATTTATAATTAGATATACATCAAATCCAACTTCACCTCAAGTGTTTACTATTTTCCAAGAGGAAAATACTAACACTAAAATCTAATGTTACTCTAACATCATCTTAATCATACAATATTATCTTTACTTGACTCCAATATCTCATATTAGAATCCAACCATGTTTTACCTACCAATGCCACTTACACTGGATATAAGCATTCAATCTTGGGGACTAAAGCATGATCATTATAATCCTTCGATCCTTTATGGTTTAGGTTTTCAATTAGATAATCAAGGCTTCCTCAATACAACATTACATTTGTATTATAATTATCTTCTGTTTATCTCTATTGGACTAAGAGATATAATTCATTGAATATTCCTACTTGATCCCATAAGATTACTCCTATTAACTATCTTTAATATTCATCCATGTAATCCTTACCTCAGATACTCTTCTATCATTTCAGGAGTGAATTAACTCCAGCAATAATCATATTGAGTTAATTCTCTTCCAACACTCCCATCCTGTAGATGATATTTGAATCTATCATTACCACCTATCTCTTCTTACTTATTTTTCTAAAGGATTTTAAATGGATGCTATAATAAGAATAAGAGTTAATAGCTCAAGGAGTGATGGGTTAAGGATTGGTGAATCAATAGTTGATTACTCAACATTGATGAACCATAAATATTAGAATAAGGTTCAATACAGATGATAAAGATTCTTATGGAAAGAAAGATATGTGGTAACTGATCTTAACTTGAATTCCTTGCTACTCAAACTCACTAAAGAGTTAAGATTAGGTATTACCATGATACTCATGGTATAAGTAGATGAGTTTAAGATAGACCAAGATTTAATTATTACATTCCTATTACTGAAGTTATATTTATAACTTGGTATTCATGAGTTGCTGTGATGAATATTATGATATGATCCCTTAAGGATCAGATATTAATCATTAAGAAATGTATTATGGTTTAATTTTATTATATTTGATCTACCCTTAGATCAAATCATGTTTACCCAAATAAGGTTTTAGCAAAGGTCGTATTGAAATTTATCACAGTCAACTTGATGATCTACTTCAATTCCATCAAGTTGAGAGAGGCTTCAATCCCTTTGACAAGTTTTATTCAAAAGCACGAAAATTATTCGGATTTTCTATGCATGAATGCAATGCACATATCTGTGTTCAGCTTATTTCTAAGCTCTAATGTTGGGATGCTACACTAAAGTTGAGTAGCTGATGCATCGTGAGTTGATGTATAAGCGCTTCGTTGGGAACCCCAAGAGCAAGGTGTGAAGCAGCACAACAGCAAGTTTTTCCTCAGTAAGAAACCGAGGTTATCAAACCAGTAGGAGGAAGGAAACGTCACACATGTGTTGCAAGCGACGCGGAGACCTACACAACACAAACTCAAGACTTTGCCCCAACGAATCAGTGAGGTTATCAAGCTCACCGGTTTGCTGTAACAAAGGATTAAATGTATGGTGTGGAAGGTAATGGCGGTTTGCAGCAAGTAAACAAGTAACCGTGGAAGATGTATCAATGATAAAGATTGGACCGGGGTCCATAGTTCACTAGAGGTGCTCTCCTTAGATAAACAACATGGCATGAAGGGTAAACTAATTACAACAGGGCAATTGACAGAAACTAAGCAAGACATAACAATACAATTACTATTCGAAAAGATCCTATGAGATTTGATTGGGCAATACAACAAGATACATAGACCGCCATCCAACTGCATCTATGACTAGAATTCCACCTTCAGGTTATCATCCGAACCCCCTCCAGTATTAAGTTGCAAGCAACAGACAACTGCTTTAAGCAAAGTGTGTAAGGTAAACGGTCCACATGTTCCATGAACAAGAGAACGTTGTTTTCTCCCTAGTAGCAACATCACATCTACAACCGAAGAGATTATTGTTACTTTCCTTGGAAACTAGAGGCATGAACCCACTATCGAGCATAAATACCCCCTCTTGGAGTCACTAGCAACTACTTGGCCAAGATAGCTACTAAGAACGGAGAGCATGCAAGATCACAAACAACACAGACATGATAGAATCGTAAAGAAAAAAACCATTAATCAAACCAACATAATAATCTCAATATCCATCGGATCCCCGCAAACACAACATGCATGATTACAAATATATTAGATCTTGATCATGAACGGATCTCACAAGATCTCTACATGAAAGCACAAGGAGGAGATACAACCATCTAGCTACTACATGGACCCATAGTCCAAGGTGGAACTACGCACGCATCATACCGGAGAGAAGGCCTCCGGGATTATCTCCCCTCCGGCAGGGTGCCGGGAAGAACTTCAGATCCCCCCGATCTAGGGACGACGGTGGCGGTGGCTACAGAAGGTTTCGTGGAGATTTGATCGGGTACTTAGGGTTTCTACATCGGGGGATTCTTATAGGCGAAGGGGGAGTCCGAGGCGGTGGCCAGGGGCCCCACACCCTGCCTAGGCACGGGGCAGGGCCCACCCGCGCCTAGGGGGGTGCGGCTGCCCTGGCACGCCTCTCTGTCTCCCCTCTGGACTTCTTGTTCCCCAAGGAAAGTTATTGACTTTTACGTTTGTCCCGTCCAATTCCGAGAATAGTTTTTTAGTAACTTTTCTGGAACCAAAAACAGCAGAAAACAGGCAACTGACACTATGGCAACTTGTTAATAGGTTAGTACCAGAAAACATGTAAAAAACACCTCAAAGTGTAGACAAAGCAAAGAAAAGTATATACTAAACAAGCATGGAGCATCAAAAATTATAGATACGTTTCCGACGTATCAAGCATCCCCAAGCTTAACTCCTGCTCATCCTCGAGTAGGTAAATGATAAAAAGTAATTTTTTAGGTGACATGCACCTTTACAATGAAGATCTAACCACTTGCAAGCATTGAAAGCTGGGATCAAAGAACTCTAAACATGTGCATGAAAGAAGGAGTTCTAACAATAGGACATAGTAACTATGCATGCAACATGACAAGTTACAAACAAAGATCATGAATAACATGCATTGAAAAACGTTTGTTTGTTTCACATACAGAAAACATAGCATAGTGGCAATCAGCTTGTCCCTCATAGAGTAGCAAATAGATGCATAGGACACCTTCAAAGTTCACAAGGGTGACTAGAAAAAACAACACAAGAACAAGTAATATCACAATATGCATCAATCAATAAGCTTTGGAACACTGCACACGGAATGACAACTATGCTCTCTTAATGGTGCCTAAAGGTAGAAGGTGGAGACTCAATAATGGTGGAAGAAAGATCTTTTATAAAGGAAGCAGGGATTTCAAGTTTCAAAAAGAGCTTCCCAAAATTATGGTACTTGTTAGCTTTTAGCCCTCATTGCCCCTATCATAAGCATCTTGAAGCGATTAAGGTTAAAGTAAACAAAGATGGAGTATATGATTGACGAAGTATAAGTTGGCAATCTCAAGTCCCTTGAATACGAGGGCCACACCTCATGCTACTCAACTTTAGTCACCTGTAAGTTCTTGTTATTGTAAGTATTTGCATATCATTGAGAACCGCCAACGGGGTACCCCTTGCACATGGTACATGAGCTTTCCCATAACCAAAATGACAAGGCAAGCAAATAATGAGCATCTCAGCAATCTTCTTATTTACCATGGGAATATGGTGCTTTTTCTCTCTTTCCTCTTTTCTCAATGTGTATCTTTTTTATAAGAAGAATGCTTTATAAATGTCACTATGGTGATGCTGCAAGTTTCCACCATGATTAAGCATGGCTTAGGCTAGCGGCCCAGGCGTTTCTCTAACACAGGATACAAACTCCATGGACTTACAAGTTCCCTCTTTATTTCACACCGGTGACATCCATAGACAAAAGAGCATAATATCAATTGAGTACAAAGTACAAGTGCAATGTTGAAAATGTTCCTCGTGATAGCACGGTTCTGCTAATTCCAACGTATAAGTGCAAGCATATACAACATAGATGACACAATGGTTCAAGTTTATTAGGGGCAAAGAATATAAAGTGTGCCATCAAGTTTGTGAGGGATTTAATCACTAAGTTTTCATATAACAAAATAGTTTTTAATGGGAAGATAGCCGAAAACAAGAATATACTTGGAATGGTGTAACACACCATGCATAGGAGTTTATGGTGGACACTTTGGAATGACTTGGTTTCTTGGGAGTTGGAAGCATGAGTATAGCTTACTCACACAAGTGGAGGCTAGCAAAGGACTGGGAGTAACCAAATAAGAGAGCAATAATGGCCATAATCATGAAGTGCAACAAAGCATTACTAATCAAAGCAAAGAGTGGTACTACAAGTCAAGGACTAAATTATCATAGAGGCTATGGTGACTTGTCATAGTCATAACATGGTGTGAGCATGTGCCAAGTCAACCCAAGCAAAGCATCAAAGGAGAATACCACAATACTATGCTTTTGCATGCTAAAACAACGCATAATTTCTTCAAGGCACACTAAGCAATCCCAATTGTTTGGAACAATACATGCTTCAACAATAATCACTAAGCATAAGGTCAAAACAACACCCTGCATGTCATGCTAAAGTCTAAGTCACAGTCAATGCAAGCTCCTCTTGCACTTACAAGCAAGAACTTACTACTCATTTCCAACACCAAGCAACTTATTTGCAAAACAACACAGCGAGAACGGGGGTCCAAACTATTGTATTCAAGCAAACTAAACAACCTAAGCAAAGCAAAGAAAACTAAGACGCTCCAAGAACAACACAACTGTGCATGAATCAATAAAAACGAAGTGTCTAAACAGACCTGAGCTTTTTATTGATGAAGGGGATGCCTTGGGAATCCCCAAGCTTTGACGCTTGTAAATCTTGGATATTTCTTGGGGTGACACCATGGTGGCATCCCCAAGCTTGAGCTTTTGTCCATTCTTCATCTCATTGCATCATTCTCTCTCTACATCTGAAATTTTTCCTTCATACAAAACTTCACACAATCTTCATTAGCAACATTAGTGTATTTAAAAGATATTAGACATCTGGCAAAGCTTTGGAACAAGAAGGCTTTTCACTAAAAACACAAGCTACTGTAGTAACTCCTTCAAAAAGTTCAATTCACCTAAATAGAACTCAAAAAGGAATCAATAAGAAGCAAATGCAAATAATGGCAGAAATCTGTCAAAACAGACCAACAGGTAGAAACCGATTTTTTTGAACATCTTCTGTTGCTCAAATCAAAAAGTGTTTAACTAACGAAAGTTAGCTAACATACTGGGGGATTTATTCGTAATTTTTTTAGCTCAATCCGAGTTACAGAGACACATCATGATTTTTTTTGGTGGAGGACAAAAATCTATTTCGGGACAACAACTCCCCAAATCTTACTTCCCTCTCATTAGAGGTCATTCTTGGCACAAAAAGCAAACAAAAAGGATAAGGAGAGGTCATTACTGAAGTAATAACTTCCAAGACTCAAGGAAACTCTTGGGTTATTTCCCAACAAGTATTTTTCTTTAACGCCTTTAAGTTAGGAACAAGAAGCAAGAAGAATCAAGTATTTTCAAATGAAGAAGCATTAACATCCATACTTGCAAAGTCTTCAACTATAAAAGGTATCTCATCCAAATGGGTTTTGGAGGATCCCTTCTCATCTCTCTTTGGTCTACTACTTTCATCAAAAAGATTTTTAGGAGCAATCCAATCAAAATTATTTTCAAGGGCTTCATGCATTGCAACAAGCTTAAAGGGTATGGGTATCTTAAATTCCTCTCTAGGCTTAGTTTTATCAGAAATATCCACAACATCTACACTTAAACCTCGCATATTGAAATGCTCAAAGACCTTTTTTGGCTTCCCTAGCAACATCATGGAATTCTTTTAGTAAAGTTTCAAGGATGAATTCTCTCTTTTCAGCATTCTTTTCTTCTTTTAGTTTTAGGAACAAGAATTGTATGAAGGGGTTAAGGCTAACAAACCTAGCCTCCAACATATGAACTAAAGAAGCTGCAGCATCTCATAATTAGGAGCAAGTTCTGCTATAGATCTATCCTCAATATCCCCATGCTTGCTAACATGATTAAAGAATTCTTCAATATTATCTTTCCCAATTATGGATCCACTACCTATTGCAAGATCTTTCAGGGAGAACTTGGGGAACAACATGGTGAGCTAGAGCAAGGTGGCAACTAGAGTAGGAACTATTTTTTTCTTTTTTGAATAAAGCAATCAAACCAAACTAGACTATTTTTTTTTGAGTTTTTTGAAAAGAGGCAAACAAAACCAAGCAAAAGAAACAAAGCAAACTAAAAAAAAGTAAAGAGAAAGGAAGTGAAGGACTCCCCTTGTGAAGACGTCCTTAGCCTCCCCGGCAACAACGCTAGAAAAGCTTGATGTAGCGCTGAGTTGATGTAGGAGCGCTTCGTTGGGAACCCCAAGAGCAAGGCGTGAAGCAGCACAACAACAAGTTTTCCCTCAGTAAGAAACCGAGGTTATCGAACCGGTAGGATGAAGGAAACGTCACACAGGTGTTGCAAGCAACACGGAGACCTGCACAACACAAACTCAAGACTTTGCCCTAGCAAATCAGTGAGGTTGTCAAGCTCACCGGTTTGATGTAACAAAGGATTAAACGTATGGTGTGGAAGGTAATGGTGGTTTGTAGCAAGTAAACAAGTAACATAGGAAGATGTATCAATAGTAAAGATTGGACCAGGATACATAGTTCACTACAGGTGTTCTCCTTAGATAAACAAACATGGCATGCTGGGTAAACAAATTACAGTAGGGCAATTGACAGGACTGAGCAAGGCATAACAATGCAATACTAGACACAAAGATCCTATGGGATTCGATTGGGCAATACAACAAGATACATAGACCGCCATCCAACTGCATCTATGACTAGAAGTCCACCTTCAGGTTATCATCCGAACCCCCTCCAGTATTAAGTTTCAAGCAACAGACAACTGCTTTAAGCAAAGTGTGTAAGGTAAACAGTCCACATGTTCCATGAACAAGGGACCATTGTTTTCTCCCTAGTAGCAACATCACATCTACAATCGAAGAGATTATTGTCACTTCCCTTGGAAACTAGAGGCATGAACCCACTATCGAGCATAAATACCGCCTCTTGGAGTCACTAGCAACTACTCGGCCAAGATAGCTACTAACAACGGAGAGCATGCAAGATCACAAACAACACAAACATGATAGAATCATAAAGACAAAACCATTAATCAAACCAACATAATAATCTCAATATCCATCGGATCGCCGCAAACACAACATGCATGATTACAAATAGATTAGATCTTGATCATGAACGGATCTCACAAGATCTATACATGAAAGCACAAGGAGGAGATACAACCATCTAGCTACTACATGGACCCATAGTCCAAGGTAGAACTAATCACGCATCATACCGGAGAGAAGGCCTCCGGGATGATCTCCCCTCCGGCAGGTTGCCGGGAAGAACTTCAGATCCCCCCGATCTAGGGACGACGGTGGCGGCAACTACAGAAGGTTTCGTGGAGATTTGATCGGGTAATTAGGGTTTCTGCATCGGGGGCTTATTATATGCGAAGGGGGAGGCCGAGGCGGTGGCCAGGGGCCCTACACCCTGCCTAGGTGCGGGGAAGGGCCCACCCACGCCTAGGGGGTGCGGCTGCCCTGGCACGCCTCTCCATCTCCCCTCTGGACTTCTTGTTCCCCACGGAAAGTTATTGACTTTGACGTTTGTCCCGTCCAATTCCAAGAATATTTCTTTACTAACTTTTCCGGAACCAAAAACAACAGAAAACAGACAACTGACACTGTGGCAACTTGTTAATAGGTTAGTACCAGAAAACATGTAAAAAGCACCTCAAAGTGTAGACAAAGCAAAGCAAAGTAGATACTAAAGAAGCATGGAGCATCAAAAATTATAGATACGTTTCCGACGTATCAGTAGCATGTGGTGCGGCCCTCATATTCAAGGGACATGAGATTGCCAACTTATACTTTATCAAGCATATACTCCATCTTTGTTCACTTTAACCTTAATCACTTCAAGATGCTTATGATAGGGGCAATGAGGGCTGAAAGCTAACAAGTACCATAATTTTTGGCAGCTCTTTTTGAAAATTGAAATCCCTGCTTACCTTTATGAAGGGCCTTTCTTCCACTATTATATTGAGTCTCCACCTTCTACCTTTAGGCACCATTAAGAGAGCATAGTTGCCATTCTTAGTTCTATGTGCAGTGTTCCAAAACTTATTGATTGATGCATATTGATGATATTGCTTGTTCTTGTGCTACTTGTATCTAGTCACTCTTATGAACTTTGAAGGTGTTCTATGCATCTATTTGCTACTCCATGAGAGACAAGCTGAATGCCAATATGCCATCTTTTCTGTATGTGAAACGAACAAATGTTTTTCAATGCATGTTATTCATGATCTTTGTTTGTAGCCTTTCAAGTTGCATGCATAGTTACTTTGTCCTATTGTTAGAACTCCATCTTTCATGCACATGTTTAGAGTTCTTTGATCCCAACTTTCAATGCTTGCAAATGGTTTGATCTTGGTTTTGATGGTGCATGTCACCTCAAAAATTATTCTTTTATCACTTACCTACTCGAGGACGAGCAGGAGTTAAGCTTGGGGATGCTTGATACGTCGGAAACGTATCTATAATTTTTGATGCTCCATGCTTGTTTACTATCTACTTTGTTTTGCTTTGTCCACACTTTGAGGTGTTTTTATATGTTTTCTGGTACTAACCTATTAACAAGTTGCCACAGTTCCAGTTGTCTGTTTTCTTCTGTTTTTGGTTCCAGAAAGGCAGAAAATCAATATTCTCGGAATTGGATGGGACAAAAGCCAAAGTCAATATTTTATCGTGGGCAACACGAAGCCAGAAGATGAGACGGAGGAGGCTCACCAGGGGGCCACACTTCTGGCGGCCCCCCTGCCACGCCTCTTCGCCTATAAAGTCCCCCCGATTCCAAAACCCTAGAGAGCCGATTAATATTCCACGAAACCGTCTGTAGCCGCCGCCCCCATCGTCCCTAGATTGGGGGGATCTGAAGCTCTTCCCGGCACCCTATCGAAGGGGATATCATCCCAGAGGCCTTCTTCTTCATCATGCTAGCCTCCGGTATGAAGAGTGAGTAGTTCCACCTTGGACTACGAGTCCATGTAGTAGCTAGATGGTTGTATCTCCTCCTTGTGCTTTCATGTATAGATCTTGTGAGCTCCGTTCATGATCAAGCTCTAATCTATTTGTAATCATGCATGTTGTGTTTGCGGGGATCCTATGGACATTGAGATTACTATGTCAGATTGATTAATGGTTTTGTCTATTTGATTCTATCATGTCTATGTTGTTTGTGATCTTGCATGCTCTTCGTTGTTAGTAGGTATCTTGGCCAAGTAGTTGCTAGTGACTCCAAGAGGGGGTATTTATGCTCGATAGTGGGTTCATGCCTCTAGTTTCCAAGGAAGTGCGTAAATATCTTCGGTTGTAGATGTGTTGTTGCCACTAGGGAGAAAACAACGGTCTCTTGTTCATGGAACAAGTGGATTGTTTACCTTACACACTTTGCTTAAAGAAGTTGTCTGTTGCTTGCAACTTAATACTGGAGGGGGTTCATATGATAACCTGAAGGTGGACTTCTAGTCATAGATGCAGTTGGATGGCGGTCTATGTATATTGTTGTATTGCCCAATCGAATCTCATAGGATCTTTGTGTCTAGTATTGCATTGTTATGCCTTGCTCAGTCCTGTCAATTGCCCTACTGTAATTTGTTTACCCAGCATGTCATGTCTGTTTATCTAAGGAGAACACCTCTAGTGAACTATGTACCCTGTTCCAATCTTTACTATTGATACATCTTCAACTGTTACTGTTTACTTGCTGCAAACCATCATCACCTTCCACACCATACAGTTAATCCTTTGTTACATCAACCGGTGAGATTGACAACCTCACTGTTCGTTGGGGCAAAGTCTTGAGTTTGTGTTGTGCAGGTTTTCACGTTGCTTGCAACACCTTTGAGATGTTTCCTTCCCCTACTGGTTCGATAACCTTGGTTTCTTACTGAGGGAAAACTTGTTGCTGTGCTGCTTCACACCTTGCTCTTGGGGTTTCCCGACGAAGTGCAACACAACACCATCAACCAGCAGGCATCGCGAAGCGCTGCACCGACGCCCTGAGAGCCTGCAAGATGTCGTCCACGGTCTCCCGGTCCTGCTGCCTAGACAGGGGGTACCACTGCTGAAGGTAAGCAAGCAAAGAAAACAAAGAGTCAGATGCACGACGGGAAAAGATGCGCTCTATCACCATCTTATTTCAAATATTCCACAATGTGCAAGTAATGGCCGCAAACACCAACCAGAAGAGGTGGCTCCTTCTACCGGTATGGTTCGCCTCTGTTTCTAGGAGCTCGCCGAGATCATGAGCCTGCCATGTGGGCCCCAGCGATTCTCGGATAAATTTCCATAGAAACTGAGCAGCGGGACATGTGAACATAATGTGGGTGCACGTCTCCGGTGTCCCACATAACGGACATAGCCCATTGCCAGGACCATTGCGTTTCGACACCTCTACCCCCGAAGGAAGACGGTCACATAGCAGCTGCCATAGGAAGATACACAAGCTCAGGGGTAGGGGATACTTCCAAAGGTGCGTTGTCCAAGGTAGCTCTGGGCCCTGTAACAAGGTCATATAAGCCGAACTAACTGAAAAGGCTCTCGAGGGAGACTGGCCCCAGGTAACCTTATCCCTCTCCTTTCAGAGGGACAAGGGTAAGGAGCCCCGTAGCCTTACGAAGTCAGCTGCCTCAGCATCGTTGAATGACCTTTGGAATGGGATGTTCCAGTGACCTTCATGGGTTGCCTCAGCGACCAACATTGTGGGAGCTACGCAGATGACAAAAAGAGTAGGGAATTCCTGGTAGAGGGGTGCCCCTTATAGCCAGGGGTCAATCCAAAACAAGACTTCCGACCATTTCCCACCATGAAGAAAGAGCCCCGGCGGATGAAGTGCTTAATGTCTTGGATAGCCCGCCAGAACTGGGACCCCTCCCAACGTTCACACGCCATCAAGGGAAGGCCTCGAAGGTACTTAGCCTTGATGAGTTGGAGCCAGAGGCCGCCATCATCTTGGAGGATCCGATAGACCCACTTCAGTAATAAGGCCACATTGAAGCGTCGAGAGTCTAGGACTCCTAAACACCCAAGGATTTTGGTGCTTCCTTTGATCGTTCTTGTGGCTTGTGGCCTGGTATTCAGACGAGTTAAATCCATGGTTAGTCACTGAACTTGCTTAGCAAAGTCAATATAATTAGTATACAATAAGAATACAAATTTACGTCACACTGAAGACGTATCGGAGCATCACTCGCAGTCACCATGCGTGTTGTAGACATATATTCGATGACGTGACAAGCTACAGGTCCCATTATTAGACCATAGGTAGTGTTTTACTTTGCAAAAAAATATCCGGTCTTATTTTCCTCACACACACACACATGAAGGTTCTTCTCGATTCCCCATGTAGAAAAGGAGAAAAAAAAATCAAAGTCACCTAATTCCTGATGGCAAAATATCGCTATGGTGCGGTGGCGGTCTAACCCACATTAGGCGCTGGCCAAGACTTGGCTCTTCTTCATGTTTTTCTTCTCATCAGAGAAGACCCACCGCGGTCTGGCTCGATGCTGATGTCGATCGGCACTGACGCGAGGTTCGTCTTTCCGATACTGGTGCAGGGTTCCAACTGCTAAAGCAGAAAAGTGTATCCGCCACGTTCATCAGCGCGGTCACGCTCAGTGGCGAATGACCCCATAGGGCGTAGTATGGCGGCCGCCCTAACTAACATATGTAGTCAGCCTTTATGTTTTGGTTGCATGCTAGTTAGAGCTTTGGATGGCGTGGACGCAAGACCATGCCGCTAAAGGCATAATCATTGTGTGAGCCTGCATTCCATTAGCTTTCTTGAACTAAGATCCGTGTCTAATCTACCATTGTTCTTGAAAAATCATGTGTGGCGTATAAGGATTAAACTTATATATATATATATATATATATATATATATATATCTTTACTATTAAAAAGAAGTTGGTGTTGATAAGTCATACTTTGACACTTTTTACATCAAACATCGGAGCCATCTAGATCGTCCAATTTCTCCCGCAACCAAAAATCACCGCCCGATCTAAAGCAAGTCCCTCTTACCACAATGACAGCGAAATTGCCACCACACCAGACCAACGAAACGATCTCTTCCTTTTTTATCCGCTCTCTTTGCTCGCGTAGGGTTTCCTCCCTGAAAATGAACCGCCGCCGCCTCGCCACGAGCACCGGCCTCCAGCCACCGCCACTCCACCTCTTGGTGCACCCCTACCTCCCGCAGCTTCCCGGATCCCACGCGATGATGACGGCCGGAAGCTCCGACGACGAACTTCTCCACGCACTGCCGCCTCTGCCTCCAGGTACACGCCTCCCGCCGCTTGGATCTCACGCTGAGGAAGGAGACGCCGTCGAGCGGGACTTACTCCTCCTCACCCACAAGACAACGACGGCGGAGGTCACCTGCCATGTAGGAGGCGGAGGGGATCTTTGACGTGGAGAGGAGCACCTGATCAGACGCGGCGGCGGCTTTGGATCAGACGTGGCAGCACTGTCGAGGTATGTTTCTACGGTTAAGTGCATGTGATGTGTTTGGTAAAATGCTACAAACTGTTTCATTCTGTATAGCTAATGGATCCATTTTATTGTGTACAATATATTACTCTGTCCGATCTAATTGCAAATTTTTAAGGTAACCCTTTTTTTGCTGGGCTTATCAAATTTGTGTGCCCTTCAAACGTTTTCTTGAATCAGGAGCAGACAATAGGTGTCTTTTGCCAAAACAATGAAGTGAATGGATAACATGTCTTTGCTTTTCATTTAATTCTTTTTAGAACGTCACTGCAGTCACTCCAGTCTGTGACTTCTGAATTATTTTTCTTTTTGGCTTCTTATTCCTCTGCACAAACCATTGGTTCAGACTTCTGAATGTAGTGTGGGCAGGGGGCGATGCGATCTCACATGTTCCCAGGCAAGTTCTTGGCGGAGTACCTACTGGACTGCCTGGAGATATTATTAAAGGACGGTGCCCTAGAGGTCCCATGGAGCGTTTTCAGACCTAATGGAGTCGGACAAGAGCATGATGCTGGCGAGCTGGGACGATGAAGTTCTACTCTTGCCTCAAGCAATGATTTACAGGTATTCCCATCGCGCTATCGAGAGAACTCTTTACTGCATGAAGGTCAGGTTCTTATCCCAAACTTCAGAGTCGGACATAGTATGCATATGCATGTAAGCATGTGGGAAGTTGTCTACTGTACAATGAAACTTAATTTAGACCTTAGCTTGTAGTTTTGACTTTCTGAACTAGGGGCTTCAATAAATAGAAATATATCAAAATCATGTTCTATAACGTGAGTTTTTTGCACATAAAGAGAAATCTTTGTGATGTGATTTTCTTCGTGCCCACTCCAAATAATCAGTTAGGACTTATGTGCATTCAGATTATGTATCTCATTTATAAAACATGCAAAACCCTTATGCGAGTTCATTGATTATACATAATTTTGGCTTGTAGATTTTTTCAGAGGCTAATACGAGAAGTCAACATTCTCAAATGTTATTAATTCCAAGCTACCTAATTCTCAACGAGGATGCTCATTCATATTTTTTCGGGACTTGAAAGTTTTGAAAGCAAGTACTCTCTGACTATTAGAAACAATTTTTCAGGTTTATCAATGTCACTTATAATGTTTACTATCTTTCATCAATTCAGCTTTCTTGTTTCCTCCACCGCTTTGATGTCTAACGAAATAAATAAATAACGCTATTTTCTTAGAAATACGATAGCACTGGCACTAAATACCCTCCTCCATTATTGTTCTAAACTAAATTCTGTACTGAATTTTTCTAAGATATTAATATCAACTGGTGTGCTTGTACTGTATTTTCTCCAAAGATAACTCTCCTGGTATTTAAGTTTAGAGGAAGGAGAGTCTCAATAGAGAAGGGAGTTTGGTGGAAAGAAGAATACCAGAGAGGAGAGATCATCAGGAGCACAAAGACAACAAACAAGTGAGCTTTGCATTAGCTCATAGTTCCAATCGATTTTTATCATTTACATGATAGAACCAACGCATTAAGTTATATATATGTTGTTATTTGACCAGGAAAGGAGTGGCTAATTGGATCTTTCCATACCAATTTCCTAGGGATCAAGAACAAGGAATTCGGCTTCTGTTTGCACCAATTAGAGATAGCGAATACGCTACTATGATGTTGCCTCATAAAAATAATGAGCCTCTCGATGGATGTCGGCGTGCTCGGCGTTGAGGCGAACAGTAAGAAGGTCGTCGTCAAGGCCTTCGTGGCAGACACCGTCATGACCGCTAAACCAAGTAGTGTTGTAGGGCGCATTCAAGATAGCCTGTGAGCGCCTCTCTTTCCCCTCATGCTCATTATTCTTGGATTGTGCTAATCCTATCTGCAAGGTAGTTGCAGTTCTGATTCTTGCTATTGTTTGTTTCATTTGGGAAGCAACGACAGGTTATATAATCTTCTGCTTACTTCACCTGCTAGAGTAATGGCAAGACTAAACCAATCTATGATCTTGATTATAGCTTGACTCCCCAACACCATGCACACTTCCTACAAGAGATATCAATATGTTGTCGATGTATGCATCTTCGGTACGTATTTGATAAAATTCCAAATAGAACCGATCATATGAATTTTTCCTTTCCACCCCACCATGGCATCAACAAAGCCACATGTCATTCAGTCTTGCACTAGGTACACTACATCTTACATTCAGCTATATGCATTTCAGATTTCAAGCATCCGCTAGCTATATGTAATTCAGAGTTAATATCATCATCAAGCAAGTCGCTCCTTTTAAATTAAGTGCAGCTTACTTTTTGGTAATTACAATGGTTTTTAGTGAGTATGGCAATATCTCTGTTATTTAGAAAATATATACCCATTTGTTGCTCTTTAAGAATTGCATGTGTTAATTTCTCTTCTTGGAGCTTTTTTGTGTGATACTCGGAGTTGTATGTCTGATCCTTGTGCTGGACGCAGCAGGAAAAACACAATGTTGTACAAGTTGCATGCTAGGGAGGTCCTC
This sequence comes from Avena insularis, assembly GCA_023614405.1. NCBI lineage: Eukaryota > Viridiplantae > Streptophyta > Magnoliopsida > Poales > Poaceae > Avena > Avena insularis. Next base: position 55,450,442 of record CM042695.1, read on the forward strand.
TCGAATGTTCCTCCAAATGATAAGTTTATTGATCTGTGTCACCTAATATTTGTTTTTGTATATCCAGTGTTAAATTGAAGTTAACTGATGTGTACTGTAAATGGGGAACAAATCTACTAACTGCAGACGGTTACGCTGTTTGAAGATTCCGAATTTGCTTATATAAAGCTTTCTAATGAACTGATCCCTGTCCTGATGAGACCAGCCTTAACAGAGATATTTCTTATTGCCCATGTAGGACGATAAAATGCAATGGGAAGCAACTGGCTCGTTACAAGGGAGGTGGCAGCAACGATTGATGGCGACTATTTACACACTTCATAGATGAACCCTATAGATTGTAGCTGATTGTGATTGTCTGTGAAAACGGTTCTTATTTATTGTTGAATAGGGGTTATTAGTTCTATGGAAGTTGTTATTTATTCATATTCATTTACTTAAGAATGAATGTTTTGCTTTATGGTTGTAGATTATATATTGCACTTCAGATCTCTGAACAAGCACATTATAAGTTGCCCAATCATGTATTCTTGATGTTCAAATTTATTGTTCCATCTTTATCTGTGAAATGCACATATCTTTATCTGTGAAATGCACATATCTTTATCTGTGAAATGCACATACTTATAGTATGAATATATCTAACAGTAGCACTGCACAACATCTCGCAGCTTCCTCCTCCTCTAAATCTATGAAGGTTGGAAATCAAATGCAAGTTTTTGCAACTGCCAAATGTTGCTCCGAGTGCGGACGATCAGCTAGAGGTGTTGTGGATTTGGGCCAGAGGTACAACAGATAAAAGGAACAAAAAGATGTCAGATGCTTGGTACATGCTTTGTTTGTTGGAGCATCTTGAATCCAACATAATTCCAGGGTCCTTGACGATCTAACCAAATAATGTAATGAATATGTTCTGGTGTCCAGGATTGTGGATGACATGAAGCTTTGGAGCTTTCAGGGAGATGTAGATTTGAATCTTAGGTGAGTTGTAAGGATAGTGTAAGTTGGGTGTGTGTCTGACCGGATCATCTGTGATGTAGGTCAGCTAAAGTAGATTTGAATCTTAGGTGAGTTGCAAGGGTAGTGTAAGTCGCGTGTCTGGCTGTTGAGAGAGCGAGGGAGGTGGAGACTTGGATTCAAATACATACTTGTACTCCGGACAACATTGGACGTCTGTTGCAAGAGAGATTGTGTCCGTCCCGATGCGATAGTAAACTGTACAGATATACATCATGTGTGATTAGTAAGAGTTAACCAATTGTTTGGATGAATCGTATTTTATTTACGCTCGTGGCAACGCACGGGCATTTAACTAGTATATATATATATATATATATATATATATGTTACCGAGTATAGTTCAATCTTCATTTCTTTTTGCAAATTCATATTTTGATATATCTATATATAAGCAAAATCTCATTAACTACAGTTATGATAGTTTATTTCTTCATGCATGCAACATTAGTCATGTATTTTTTATTTTCTTCTAAACCTTGACGACATTTAATCGGTCAAATAGAAACCATTTCACATTGATTAAGTGTAGCGTACCATGGGAAGTTGAATCTTGTTTATTCATGTTAGAAAATTTTAGAGTAAATTTCGGATTTTATCCCCTAGTTTAATATTTTTGGCACTAATTATCCTATTTAACAATTTTAATTCAAATTACCCCATTTAGCGAAAATTTTGTCAAATTTTACCCCTTTCAAAAGACCTCAAGCAATCTATTACATGAATCCCGGCTGTCACGTACCTGTAGCGCGGGTGGTGTTGCTCTTTTTCTCCTAGTGTTTTTTTGTACCCGGATAAATATGTCTAATAGTTGAGCTGCGTCCAATTATTAACTTATGGTGTTAGTTGTATATGTACGCACTACCTCAACACTGCAATAGATCACCGTAGGGGACTCGTCGAGTTAATCACTAGCAACCTCAGAGGGAGGCGTAGGTAGAGATCCCATACTAAGTGACCTTTGTTACTGTTGGATGATGCATTTGGCCGATGGCAATATCACGATATGGAGCCGCGGGCTCATTTGAAATTCAGTATTGTACTTCTTCTATTTCAAAATATAAAATATTTTAGCTTTGTAAAACAAATGTATTTACACTATGTTTAGTATATAGATTCACTTAAGTTTGAAATAAATCTACACACTAAAACAAATTTAGTTATATTTTTTTACAAACCTAAAGCATCTTATATTTTGAAACGAAAGGAGTACTAGCTAGCAGGCAATCTACAGGCTACATGAGAGACAAAAAATGATTACTACTCACGTAATTCATGTGTGCCATTTACTCGTATATGTGTCTTTTGATGTTACATGTGCACGTAATTATATACTTGATGCACATCCGAGACGTAAAACTACTAAAGCAACCCCGTCTGTAATGAATGTCGTGACTATCTCGTCACCAAGTGCGGGGAAAACACATGAGAGAAGTCGTTAGCTGGGAACTATATGACGAATAACAAGTAAAATCTTTGTAAAGCGTAAAAACCGGCAAAACTTTTGCTAGATGGGGTCGGATGAAAAGTTGTTAAATAGGGTAATTACTGTCAAAAATGTTAAAATAAAGGGTAAAATCTGGAATTGACTCAAAATTTTATATCAAATTGGTCTTACATCCTTACATAGGGGAGGGGGCCATTGCCCCCCTCCCCCCACCCCCACCCCCACCCCGTGCGCAATAAAACGATGACATATGTATTTTACTTCACCATACTTAATTTTTTAACCGTCCTCCGCCACTGGTCCTGCTCTTCCATCTTGTTAAACAAGCAATGGTGAAGGAGGTTAATCACGAGGCCAAGATCGCGAGTAGTGATGACCCACAAGTATAGACGATGTATCGTAGTACTTTCGATAAATAGGAGTGTCGATCTCAACAAGGAGCATAAGATGTTGACTAGTGATATGGAGCAGGAAATCTCTGTAAATACTTAGCAAACGGATTTTTAGGTGTTTTCTGATAAAGCAACAAAACAAAGTGCAAGTAATAAAGACAACGAACAACTATAGCAAGTGGCCCAATCCTTTATTAGCAAAGGACAAGCCGGTGGAAATACTTATAAGGACCAAATGTTCTCGAGGACACATGGGAATTCTGTCAAGTGCTTTCACTTTAAATAGCTGAGTACCCTTCTTTGGTGTTGTAAGTGTTGTGTGGGTGAACCTGTGCTAATGTACCGATCTTACTTGGACTAATACATACTTGTGATTAAACCCATGCAAGCATTCACAACTACAGGAAAGTAATTAAGATATAAACCTAACCACAACCTTAGACTCTGAGATCCTACACTCCCTTATGCAAAGGTGTCCTAACGGGGGTTCAAGTTAACCCCATAATTAGTAGCCAAATAAACAATGCATTCCCCTAGGCCCATAAATGGTGAAGTATCATGTAGTCGACGTTCACATGACACCACTAGAAGAATAGAACCACAACTTAAATACTAAACCATTGAATAAACTCAACACAAATCCACTACTAACAACATGACTTCTCCCATGTCCTCAAGAACTAGACGAACCACTCACAAGACATCATATGGATCAAGATCAAAGATGATATGGTAATGTATAACAATCTAAACATAAACAATAATCCAATGGTTCCACTCACAAGCATTAACTACAATAGTAATCAACACCGGAAAAGTTTCCCCTAAGAACTAATGCAAGATCCAACACGATTGTTACAGCGGGATGGAGTGGTGATGATGGTGCTGATGGAGATGATGGTGTGGATGATGACGATGATGATCCCGATGAAGTCTAGCTTGATGACGGTGTTGATGGCGACGATATCCCCTCTCCGGGAAGGAATTTTCCCAGCAGAAATCTGTCTGCCGGAGAGCTCTTTCTCTCTCGGTGTTTTCTACCCCGTAGAGGCGGCAGAAATCTTTCTATGGTCGCTCCCCTGGTATTAGGGTTCCGAGAGGAAGTTATAGGCGAGAGGGCGGAGTCAAAGGCCAGCCAGGTGGGCCACACCTGCCCTAGGCGCGACCTAGGAGGGACCCACGCCTAGGGGGTGGGGGTGGGTCCCATGTGGCCCAGCTACGCCTCCCCTTCTGGCTTCCTTCGTCTTCTGGGAAAATATAATTTTCCAATATTTTTCTGGTATTTTTTTGATCTTTGTGAAATTGCATCAAAACACCTCTTTTTCCATCAGAAACCTGACTCCGGCAGTCCATCCTCCAAGAATCATCCAACATGCAAAAATAGAGGAAAAGACATAAGTAACACCTCATAATAATAAATACTCCCTCCGATCCTAAATAAGTGTCACGGTTTTGAACTAACTCTAGTTTAAAATGGCGACACTTATTTAAGATCGGAGGTAGTATATCAATTAATAGAGGCAAATTATGATATAGAATGGTGATGCAAATTGGACATATCAACTCCCCCAAACTTAGACCTTCGCTTGTCCCCAAGCGAAAACTAAGCTCAGTAAACATGTTCACGGGTTTATGGAGTGAAGTGTCAATAAAATAATACGGACAAGAAGCATCACACTTTCCTTTACACAATTCATAGAAGAAAACAACTCACCATTATATAACTTAGCTTGCAACAAGTACAGGAGTCACAATAGAGATACATAAATATAAATCATAATTGGAATTGGCAAACTTTGTTCTTAGTCAGTGAACAGCTGGAAAACAGTTTCACAAAAAGCTTTTTTTGTAGAAGTCTTCAAAACATGAGTATTCTTTGCTCAAAAAGGTTTTTCACAATGAAGGCTTTCAAAGTAATACTCAATAGATAAGAGTCTTGTGCAAACAAGGAAGATAAAGAACATGATTGAATAAATCACCATATGAATGCTTGAAACACGACAACTCAAATGCTTGCTGGATATAGAGAGGAAGTGGGTTTGTGACTCAACTTGGAAATAGGAGAAATGTCCCTTCATAGAGGGAAGCAGGGATTTCAAGTCATAAAGAGCTTCCAAAAGATTATGGTACTTACTAACTTTGAGCCCTCATTGCCCCTATCATAGGCATCTTGAGATGATTAAGGTTAAAGTGAACAAGGATGGAGTATATGCTTGATGAAATATAAGTTGGCAATCTCATGTCCCTTGAGTACGAGGGCCGCTCCTCATGCTACTCAACTTTAGTCACTAGTAAGTTCTTGTCATTGTAAGTACATGTGTATCATAAAGAACCACCAACGGGGTACCCCTTGCACATGGTGCATGAGCTATCCCATAACCAAAATAACAAGGCAAGCAGACAATGAGCATCTCAGTGATCTTTTTATTTACTATGTGCATAGCTTTTTATTGAGGATGCTTCACAATGCTCATTATGGTGATGCTGCAAGTTTCCACCATGATTAGGCATGACTTAGGCTAGCGGCCCAGGCATTTCTATAACACACATACATCACTCCATGGACTTACAAGCTCCCTTTTTATTTCATACCGACGACATCCGCAAACAAAAGAGCATGATATCAACTGTGTACTACTTACAGGTACAATGTTGAAAGCGTTCCTCGTGACAACACGGTTCTGCTAATTCCAACGTATAGATGCAAGCATATACAACTTCGATGACACAATGGTTCAAGTCTATTAGGGGCAAGAAAATAAGGTGTGCAATCAAGTTCGTGAGAGCTTTACTAACTAGTTTTCACATAAAAAAAATACTTTTTAATTCGAAAGATAGATGAAGCTTGCTAATTTGCTTGGAATAGCAATTGCTAATAGGTAGATATGGTGAACACAAATGGCACAGGTTTTGGTTCAAAGGGGTTGGAAGCATGAGAAGTATGCCTTCTTAAAACAGGTTTTTGGCTAGCAAGGCTGGGTAGCAAGCAAAAGAGTTGAAAGAAGTAAGCAAACCTACAAGTGATAAAGCCAAACATGCAATCTTCCTTGAAGACACAAAAGATCTTAAATAAAGAATACTGAGCTTATGAGCCAACAAGAAAGAAAATAAATGATACAAAATACCTGTAAGCTTTTTCTCTTTTCCTTTCAAACCTCAAAAAGTGTTGCTACTGACCAGAGCTTGGTTTGCCAAAACCAATTTAAATTTACTTGATGCTCCCAAAGTGATGCCAATACTGATCAACAAGATCAATCATATAATAGAGGTTGCAAACTAAAATAAGAAGTGCAAAAAGTAAAAGATGAATCTTCTCATTAATATTCCATAAATGCACTCACACCAAGGGATACATAGATAATCAACTAAAGGAGAGATACTTCCACATGCAAACCAAACTATAAGATAACCTCTCTACCAAAGATATGAATCCACTAAAAAGGTAAAAGATAAAAGATAATGACGGTGATACCGCAACACTCCCCCCAAGCTTGGAACAAGCCAAAGGGATGCCAAAATTGATGACGAATTACTCTTTCGATGGTGGTGGTGTTCTCTTGTTTAGGGTAAGGAAACCCTCTAGAATCTTACGAAGCCTATCATTCTCCTCTTAAAGTATATCCACATTCATCCTCAAAGTACGATATTTATCACAAAACTCGTCAGTGGTTCAAAGGGCTTCCACTGCCTCAGGGCAGGAACTGAAGTCTGGAATGGAGGCTATGATCCCCTGCATGTTACGAGAAAAAGCACGTCCAGTGTTAATTGCTCCTACAAAAGTAGGTTTCCTTGCCCTTGTCCCTGCGGCGGTTTGTTCTTCCAACTTTATTTCCTCCACGGGCTTCTTGCCTTTGTCGTTGGCGGAGACCATGGTGCTCTAAACTTGAGAAGATTTCCTAACAGAAACATATCGAAACAAAAACACAACAAGAACACGATGCACGAACCTCGGGGGATCCGAAGGGTTATATATTACAAAGTTTCAATGTATAAGGAAGGTGATGTACGAAAACGAGGCGGAGACGGAGCTCGGGGGGCTCACACCCCTCTAGGCGCGGCCAGCTGGGGCCCACGCCTGGGGTGGGTTTGGCCACCCGGCCTCCGTTTCCTCCTCTGTTATGTCCCGTAACTTTCCTTATGTAATAAAAACATCAAAAATATAAAAAGATTAGGCTTTCACGAACCTTCTGTTTTCACCACTTTTACCTATTCAAAGTCGAACTCTGCAAATTCCTTTCCTCCTTCTCCTGGAAATTCCTTTCTTCACAAGGTAAAACACAAACTTCAAGGGCAACATTAGTGTAAGCAAAAACAATAAACCTTTAGGTTCACACTTCAACTTAAATCCATCAAAACAAAGGCTTCTGTAAGAGGCAAATGCAAATAAAGGCAGAAATCTGTCAAAACAGACCAACAGGTAAATATTGATTTTTTCTAAAACCTTTTGTTGCTCAAATCAAAAAGTGCAAAACTAATAAAAGTTGGTTAACAACCTGGAGAACAAGCTCAGAAAAATACAGCTCCATGAGACGTACTGATCTCACTCGCAAATTTTTACAATGCAACACAAAAATCTGTCCCAGGACAGCCACTTTTCACAACTCCTCTACTTCTCAAAAGTAGTTGAACTTGACACAAAAAACCAAAATAAAAGGATAAGAAGCGGTTATTACAGAGGTAATAACTTCCAAGACTCAACTAAACTCTTGGGTTATCTCCAACAAGTACTTTTCTTTAATGCCTTTAAGTTAGGCTTGAAAGTTTCAAAGACGCTCACAAAGGAGATACATATTTGAAGTGAAAGAGAGCATTAAGAAGCAAATAACCAACACATTTGAGTCTAACCCACTTCCTATGCATGGGGGTATCATGAGAAAACGAATTGTTGAAACAAAAAGCCACTAGCATAGGAAGACAAAACGAATGCAACTTCAAAGCTTTCAACATAAAACAGGGAAACTTAACATTATTGAGATGCATAAAACCATGTTTCCCTCTCTCATAATAACTTTCAGCAGCACTTTGAATAAAGTCGACAATATAACTGTCACTGGCAACAACTTTATCCTGAAATCTTCATTAGGCAAGCTATTTTCACAAGGAGCTTTAGCAAATTTGGAAAATTTACTCATAAGAATCTCCATCAAACTTAGTTAAAACTTTTTCATTTTTACAATCTATAATAGCTCCACAAGTGTTCAAGAAAGGTCTACCAAAAATGATAGGGCAAGTTTTACTAGCTGTTGAATTAAGTACTAGAAAATCACCAGGATACTTAATCTTACCACAAAGAACCTCCACATCTCTTACAATACCAATGGGGCAAATGGTTTCCTTATTAGCAAGGTGAATAACCACATCAATGTCTTCAAGCTCACAAGGACCAATTTTATGCATAATTTCCCTGTAAAGCTCATAAGGAATAGCACTAGAACTAGCACCAATATCACATAAACCATAGTAGCAATGATCACCAATTTTAACAGAAAGCACATGGACACTAGATTTTCTAGCCTTACTAGGATGAGAGATAATATTAGAAGCGTCTTCAGAGAAGAAAATATGCTCATCCTCTATATTTCTAGCGTCAAGATCTTTCATAATAGCTACCACAAGTTTAGTATTCATTTGCTCATCAGGTTCCACAGTTTTCTTTGCACCTTTGTTATTCGCACTAATCATCATAGAATACTCCTTTACCTTAGCTGGGAAAGGTATTTTCTCAACATAAGGTTCATGCACAATATGATTAGTAGTACAAACTTCAGTGCTTCTAGAAGGAACATGACTAACAACATCTTTATAAGGATCATGATACTTATTCCACTTCTTCTTGGGAATTTCTATGTAAGAGGCAAAGGCCTTAAAACAGTTGGCAATACTTTGGAAATCAAGACCAAACTTATTTCACGGAAGTCGTCAGTTCCCATAAAATATTTAATGCATTCATAATCATAGTTTATACCTGACTTCATTCCTTTGTCATTCTCCCAAGCTTCAGTGTTCTCTTGAATATGGTCTAGTAGATCCCATTTAGCTTCTTCCTTCATACGTGTGAATGATCCAGCACAAGAATCATCTAGTAAATCTTTATCATGAAGAGAAAGCCTAGCATAAAAATTATTGATAATAATATTGTTAGGGAGTTCATGAATAGGACATTTAAGCATTAGTAACTTCAATATCCCCCAAGCTTGAGCTGTACTCTCTCCATCACGAGGCCAAAAGTTACATATCAGATTCCTATCCTTATGAATTTCACTGAGAGGATAAAATTTAGAATAAAAGAGAGATGCCATTTCCTCCCATTCCATGGATTGTCCATTCTTCAACAGCTTATACCATTCTTTAGCTCTCCCTTTCAAGGATATAGAGAGTAACTTCTTCACCTGTTCAGTTGTCATACCTGCACACTTAAACAACCCGCATAATTCATGGATAAAAAGCAAGTGATCACCAGGATGAACAGTTCCATTCCCCAAATAATAATTATCCATAACACGATCAACAATACTTGTAGGTATCTTAAAAGGATCTATCTCAATAGGTGGTGGTTCATCTTCTACCCTAACAGTGGTAGTAGTTTTCCCAAACAGAAAACCAATTGGGTTATCCAAATTGGAAACAAAGTAACAAACAGAAACAAAAAGTAATACTCACAGTAGAAGTTTCCTTTACCAGTTCCACTCTTCAATAGCGGTTCACTCCCCGGCAAAGGCGCCAGAAAATAGTCTTGATGACCCACAAGTATAGGGGGTGTATCGTAGTAATTTTGATAAATAGGAGTGTCGATCCCAACGAGGAGCAGAAGATGTTGACTAGTGGTATGGAGCAGGAAATCTCTATAAATACTTAGCAAACAGATTTTTAGGGGTTTTCTGATAAAGCAACAAAACAAAGTGCAAGTAATAAAGACAAAGAACAACTGTAGAAAGTGGCCCAATCCTTTATTAGCAAAGGACAAGCCGGTGGAAATACTTATAAGGACCAAACGTTCTCGAGGACACATGGGAATTCTGTCAAGTGCTTTCACTTCAAATAGCTGATTACCCTTCTTTGGTGTTGTAAGTGTTGTGTGGGTGAACCTGTGCTAATGTACCGACCTTACTTGGACTAATACATACTTATGATTAAACCCCCTGCAAGCATCCGCAACGACAAGAAAGCAATTAAGATATAAATCTAACCACAAACCTTAAACTCTGAGATCCTACACTCCCTTGTGCAAAGGTGCCCCAACGGGGGTTCAGGTTTCTGTCACTCCGGCAACCCCACAATTAGTAGTCAAATACACAATGCATTCCCCTAGGCCTATAAATGGTGAAGTATAATGTAGTCGACGTTCACATGACACCACTAGAAGAATAGCACCACAACTTAAAAACTAAACCAATGAATAATAACTCAACACGAATCCATTACTAACAACATGACTTCTCCCATGTCCTCAAGAACTAGACGAACTACTCACAAGACATCATATGGATCAAGATCTAAGATGATATGGTAATGTATAACAATCTGAACATAAACAATAATCCAATGGTTCCACTCAAAAGAATCAACTACAATAATAATCAATACCGGGAAAGTTTCTCCTAAAAACTAATGCAAGATTCAACACGATTGTTACAGCGGGATGGAGTGGTGATGATGGTGCTGATGGAGATGATGGTGTGGATGATTATGATGATGATGATCCCGATGAAGTCTTGCTTGATGACGGTGTTGATGGCGACGATATCCCCTCTCCGGAAAGAAATTTCCCCGGCAGAAATCTGTCTGCCGAAGAACTCTTTCTCTCTCGGTGTTTTGTGCCCCGCAGAGGCGGCGAAAATCTTTCTGTGGTCGCTCCCCTGGTATTAGGGTTCTGAGAGGAAGTTATAGGCGAGAGGGCGGAGTCGGAGGCCGGCCAGGTGGGCCACACCTACCCTAGGCGCGACCCAGGGGGGGACCCGCGCCTAGGGGGTGTGGGCCTCCTGTGGCCCAGCTACGCCTCCCCTTCTGGCTTCCTTCGTCTTCTGGAAAAATATAATTTTCTAATATTTTTCTGATATTTTTCTGATCTTCGCGAAATTGCATCAAAACACCTCTTTTTCCATCAGAAACCTGACTCCGGCAGTCCATCCTCCAAAAATCATCCAACATGCAAAAATAGAGGAAAATACATAAGTAATACCTCATAATAAAAAATATATCAATAAATAGAGGCAAATTATGATATAGAATGGTGATGAAAATTAGACGTATCAAGCAGCTCGCATGCACCCTCCGTCGACAGGGACCACGTCTTCTGGCTCTTATGAAGGAGGTCTGCGGGAGACCGGCGGGGAGGAGGCGGCGTTGGGGACTAAGGCTCTTACGAGCTTGTATGACTCCATCTCGTACATGTAGAAGCGCCGCCGCACCAGTGATGGTAGGAAGCAAGGTCGCTGCCCATTACGTACGCCGGCCCCGGCATGTTACACCTGGCATGTAGCCGCTCCGTCGTGAGGAGCCTCACGGCTTTCACTAATTCTCTGTTCATGTTTAATATATTTTTTTTGTCAAGGAAAAGATGTGGTGGGGATAAGAAAAGAATAACTGATGGATCAATGCCACGTTCCTGGGCGCACGGATGGAAGCAGATGAGCCGCGTAGGCAAGCCCCATCCATGGATATAGTAGAGGTAGGAAAGGGAGGCGATGGGTTTTGCAAAAAGGCCTCGTGTATGTGGTTATTTTTTACCTATATGTTAAGTTATCTAATAAAGGGTCTTTAGCTTGCCACGTCATTAAATACATGTCTACAATGCACGTGGGTGGCCGCGAGTGACTCTCCTACGTGTCTTCAGTGACCGTAAATTTGTATTCCCATTGTATAATGATTGTATTGACTTTCCTAAGCAAGTTTAATGACTAACCATGGATTTAACTCTACTCAGACACACATTTTTACGATTCTGCTTGCTCCAGAATTCCTGATTGATCCGTCTCATCATCACTAATAAGTTCCTCTCATTTAGGGTTGTTTTCATCTCGACAAATCCATGTCGGACGAGAGATTTTGATCTTCGGCCTAGTTTGGAGCTCCTTACTATCCTCACACGTTCGGTGTCTTAGTTGAGATCAGGCGATGTCTTTTTTCACTGTTGCAGTTGGAGACCAAAACCCTAGTCCCTGCGGTATTAGGTTTTTTTTCTCAAGATGGCGTCGACCCCCTCGTAAGCTGGCACAAGATGATAGGAAGGAAGGGATTGAGGATATGATGGAAGGGTTTGACCGAGGACTTGAGGAGGATCCGGATGATGTTGTCTTGAAGATGAAGCTCTGACGTTGGATGTAACCGCCACTAGATGGCTAGGGTATCATGACAAGAAAATCATAAGCTACGACGTGGACACGGGGAAGACATGCTCGGTGAAGATCGATCTCCAGTTAGTTCGCGATCGTGTTGTGGACCAGGTCCGTGTTCTCCACGTACCCTCGTCTCGCCAGTTCGCCGACGTCTTGACGAAGGGTCTTTCGTCACTGTTGTTCCTGGATTTTCGGTCCAGTCTCAACATTCGTCCTCCTCCCGTTGTGACTGACAGAGAGTGTTAGATTAATATGGCATGTATCGTGCCATGTCTCCTAATCCTGTAAATCGTGGAGTTGTTATTAGCATGATCTCTCGTTTATGGTTAGCCCCCTCCATGTCATTTCCATTTTATCAATAAGGGATTTGATCTAGTACAATTCTCGTTTATGGTTAGGATAACATGAAAATGATATGGAGGGGGAGTATAGATGATGATCAATATTACTCTCTTTGTTCCAAAATAAATAACTTATGTTTGTCTAGATTCATACATCTCTAAACATGTTTTAGTATATAAATACATGCAAATTTAGACAAACTTAAGTCAGTTATTTTAAGACAAAGGAAAGTATTTATTTGAAAACCGGCAGCCACGAGCGTAGAATCATGATTCTCTTGAATAATCATCTATCTGTTCTCCCAGAAGGATTATTTGGATTGTTGAATATATAAATCGAGTTTGATCTCTGTTTCTTTTGCTACTACCACTACCACTACCACTATCACTACCACTACTACTACTACTAGAACCTACGCCGGCGCCTCTCCTTCGCCATCTCCAACCGGCAGCGCCGGCGAAGAGGGCTCGGGATCGACCCGGGAACTGTCGGCGGACTCTCAAGGGGAAGGAGAGGGAGAGCGCAGGGGAGGGAGGAAAGAGACGAAGTTGCTAGACGTTTTACATCGTTCACATTCTAGATGAACCTATCGAGTTCAAGGGCTCCAGTAATAGGAGCGACCAAGTGGTGCTTTTAGAAGTACCTAGGCTCCACTAATGCATTTATCGTCTTTGACTTGGACACAAAAGAGAGGCATCTCCAAAAGTCAGAATACTCATTGTTGGAGACCGACCTACTGTCTCTGCTACAGAGTATGGAAGTATTTTCCTAATTAGCTTGCCAAGCAAATTTTGCAATCTCGGATGCTACATGTCTTTCGTACATTTTTCTTGTCATTTTATAAGTCATGTTCAATTTTTTTTAAGTATTTAGGGATTTTTATGGAGAGTTTTGCTCCGGTGTCCCCCCCCTTTTCCTAAACTTAGAAAATTGAAAAAACAAGAAAGGCTAGGATTGGCTGATAACCCTTCATACCTCCCGAACCGACGCGCATTGATCTATTCTGACACTCCTTAAGTTTTCAATTTTCTAAGTTTGGGAAGAGGGGTGGACACCGAAGCACTATTTATGGAGGAATTGTTTACACTTCATGCAAAAGGTTTGTGAAGGCAATTTGTAGGAAATTGTACCAGAATTATTGATAAAGTGGAAATGACATGGAGGGGGAGTATAGATGATGGTCAATATTACTCCCTTTGTCCCAAAATAAGGGACTTGTGCTTGTCTAGAATCGTACGATCTCTAAACATGTTTTAATATATAAATACATGCAAATCTAGACAGACTTAAGTCGGTTATTTTAAGAGGGAGGGAAGTATTTATTTGAAAACCGGCAGCCACGAGTGTAGAATCATGATTCTCTTGAATAATCATCTATCTGAAGGATTATTTGGATTGTCGGATATATAAATCGAGTTTGATGTTGCTTTATGCATGTTTTGGGTGCTGCTTCTGATTCCAATCGTTTCCTAATTAGACTCAACTTTACCTTTCCTTACACGTAACGACAGGACATATTAACGCGTCGCCTCGCCCTCGTACAGCCGTACGCCATGGCTTCACAGAAACGCCCACGAGAAAACGCATCTATGGCGGAGGCTCCGGTAGCGCGGACGCTGCCGGCAGATATCATGCTCGAGATCGTCGCGCGCTCCGACGCCCGCACTCTCGTCCGCTGCGCCGCCGTCTCCAAGCTCCTCCGGCGTGATATCCTCGGCCCGGATTTCGTACGCGGTACTGTCGTCAGCCATCAAGGAGTGGCTCCGTGCATCCTCGTGCATCTCCGCACCTGCTACGATAACAAGATACCCACCTTGGTCCACCCGGTCACCCGCGGCGCCGCGTCGTTCTGCGACGATCACCTCGCCCCCTTCATGTCGTCGCGCGACACCGCTCGCCTCTTTGACGAGTATTTTCTTTTGACGTCCAGGCGTGGCCTACTCCTCCTTCGGCGCAGATTCATCAGAAACCGACCCGAGTCCGACACTCGCTCCAAGCTATGTGTGTACGACCCTATGAGCGGCGCCCGCACATTCTTATCCGAGCCACCAGGGATCCAAAACCCCCACGAGTATGTCCTGCTCACCGCCGCCGATGGCATTGACTTCTCCTTCGTTCTTCTCGTGGCCGATCAGTACGACACATATGGATTCAAAGTACAGACCGCCTCATCGCGTGCCACATGCTGGGGTCCTGTCACGAATGTGTGTGGCGACCGTTGCCACCCATGGTGGTCACTGAAGAACCCCGCCGTCCTCCGCGGCGGCGTCATCCACGGGCTAGAGGGTCACCATAATCAAATCGTAAGCTATGACATGGTCACTAGAAAGCTCGGCTCGGTGAAGCTCCCGCCCACCTGTCGTGGCGTCAAACAACTACACTTGGCGACGTCTTCAGATGGGAAACTTCTCAAGCTGCTTGTCATTCAAAGGTTCACCATGTTCGTGTGGCTACAACTTCCAGGTGGTGGTAGTGACTGGTCGTTGGAGGTTGTGATTGACATGGAAGAGAAGTTGCGGTCGATATTCCCTGACATCGCCGACGGTCTAGATCGACATGTTGAGTTTGAGGGCTCTGGTAAGAGCAACGGCCAAGTGGTGTTTCTAGAGGTACGTAGGGTAGGTTATTTTAATTCATTAATCGCCTTTGACTTGGAGACGAAAGAGGTGCATATGCAACAGATTGGGATCTCATTGTTGGAGATCGACCTACCGTATCGGCTACAAACTATGAAAATAGTTTCCTAATTTGCTAGCCATGGATGGCTATCCGAGCGATGAAGTGGTGCTTGAAAAATATCCAGAAGTACCTAAAATACTCCTAATGCATTTATCGTCTTTGACTTGGACACAAAGAGAGGCATATCCAAATTAGCTTTAGAATATGAAAATATTTTCCCAATTAGCTTGCCAGGCAAATTTTGCAATCTCGGATGCTACATGTCTTTCGTACATTTTTCTCGTCATTTCATAAGTCATGTTCAATTTTTAAATAATATTTAGAGCTATTTATGGAGAGTTTTGTTCCGGTGCCTTCTTCCCTTCTCCTAAACTTAGAAAACTGAAAAAACAAGAATGGTCAGGATTTTCTGATAACCCTTCATGCCTTCCGAACCGAACTGGTATTGATTAATTCTGACCCTCCTTATGTTTTCAATTTTTTAAGTTTTGCAAGAGGGGGAGGAAACGGAAGCACTATTTATGCAAAAAGTCTGTGAAGGCAATTCGTAGAAAATTGTATCAGAACTACTAATGAAATGGAAATGACTTGGAGGGGGTACTCCCTCTGTCCCAAAAAAAGTGACTTGTGTTTGTCACGATTCCTTCAAAAAAAAATGATTCGTATGTATCTAGACATGTGTAGTTATATAGATACATGCAACTGTGAACAAACTCAAATCAGTTACTTTAAGACAAAAAGGAGTATTTATTTGGAAACCGGCAGCCACGAGCGTAGAACCATGATTCTCTTGATTAATCATCTATGTGTTCTCACTAGGCCTGCGGTAGTGCCGCTCCTAGAGGTGAGCAGTAGTAGGACGGTCATAGGGGGTAGATCCTCTCCTAGGCGTCTGCTGGAGGCCATCACAGCGAGTAGTGACATGAGCGGTAGTGGCGGTCACGAAGCTACATGATCTTCAACTTGTGGCTTCTCTTTCGTGGCCTGGATTCAGCCTGTAAGTGGGCATTGCCCACGACGGCCCGTGGGTTTGCCGCCTGTATCCTTATAATTAAATGGAACTAAGAAAATTGCCCACTGATTCCCGTGTTAGTCTCGCGGTATCCGTCAGCCCACCAACAGTTCGTTTGCTCAGCTCCATTCTTGTGTCCCTCCAGGAGTGACATTAGAGGGACCTGCCGAGGAGCCCCTTGCTGGGGTGGGCGGACCGGCGGAGGGAGCGCTTTCGTTGCAGTTGTGGCTCGCCATCTTCCTGCTGCTGATGTGCTTGTGCGGGTCTGGAATTGAAAGGGGAGTGAGACAAAGCAGGGCGGTCCTGCTGGTCGTGGAGCTGGAAGATGCGGAGCAGCGTGGCCCGCCCCTCTGGCCCCTGCGTCGCCGGCTAGGCGCTCGAGGAGGCAGGCCGAGCAGAACCCCGTCACAGGTCCACGCCTCTCATCCTACGCTGGCGGCCGGCCTCCACCTCCTTCGCCTCCCCCGCTCCCAGAAATTCGAAATCCAAATCACTGGCTGTGGGGATCAATTTGGCCTGGTTCGACTAGGATGGGCGAGCTACCTGTCGGGCGATCTACGGTCGAGCTAGGGGAGCGGGGCAACGAAAGGGGCAGACTCTCTCTCGCCATGGCGGCGGTAGCGGAGCCGCCGCGGGTGCCCGTTGTATTTTTTTGCTGGGTCGTGGGTCTCTACTTCATGAAAATACGTGGGATGAGCTCGCGGCGCCGTGGACAGCTCGTTCCCACTTACAGCCTGAACCTGGATGTCTTGATCCCATGTGAGCGATTTTTGTGAGATTTACGTGATCACACACAACATATAGGAATATAGTAGCAATCCATCCAACAGTGTATCGAAAGCAAACGAGGCTAGGAGCTACTTCACCTTCTAATGTATAGATTTGGCTCAAGCTCTGAGTCGTGGGTTCACTTGGGGGAGACTTGGTAGTGTAGTAGATGAGGGGGGTCCGAAGACCACCCCATATCACCCGGATGCAAGAGTGATACATATCTCCTAATGTTGGCGCGTGGTGGGGGCAACAAAGGTAAGTCTAGTGACACGTGTTAATGATAGGTAAATTGATAAAATGGTGAATTACCGCACTAAGCATCCCAGTCTAACTCAATATCACATCAATATGTTGACATATTGACAGTTCATCAAAATGATATGAAGTCAATATTAGTTGATAGATACTTTCGAGTTGTCTTCAAAGAACAAGCAACAGCCAGATTTTAATGATTTTGTGGGATCCCTGGATGTAGTGGCTGACCAACCACTTCTTCTTCCATAAAGAGTCAGACAAAGCAGAGTTTGGATAGAATTGAAAAAGATTTGACGAACGAAGAAAAAGGTGAGTTGGGCACTGATTGGCTAGGGTTAGATTTCCTGGTCGTCCCTGGAAGGGGATGTCCGACGAATGTCGTGGCTCCATATATATATACCAATAAGAACATAGTACTACTCCCTCCGATCCAAATTAGTTGACTCAAATTTGTTTAAATTTAAATATATCTAATATTAGAAAATATCTATATACATTCGAATCTAGATAAATGTAACTCAACTAATTTGGATCGGAGGGAGTACTAGAAAATGACTTAAACTTGCAAGCGTATATCCCGAAGGAAATGAATTGCCGGAATTTGATTTGAACACGCACAGTAGACATCTCTTCCAGAGTTGCCGGAATTTGATTTAGAATGTAGTTAAATGAATTGATTTCAATTCTCGCAAACAAAGGGTGCAATTACTTCATGACATTACATCTTTGACAAAGAAGGAAATTTGGACTTTGGTAGTTTCACGGTTGGTAGTGACGAAAGATGGAATTACCGCCGAATCATGCACAGGAGCGCACACACTACGGGTTTGCATTCTGCGCCTTTGATTTACCCGCCAATGCGCCGGCGCACCGGCGAGTCTGGAAACCCGCGTCCGGCGGTTATCGCCGACACGTTGACGGCCCTGCGGCTGACGCACCCCGTCAGCAGCCCGACCGGCCGCTCCCGGTTCTGCGGCCTCGTCGTCACCGGGCCCCTCCCCCGGGGGCCGCCACCGCGCTCCGACGGGGCGGACGTGTCCGCGGTCACCACGCTCCACTGGATGCTCGCCTCGCTGGGCTCGTAGGGGCAGTCGTCGATCATGAGGCTCTTGATCTCGAACAGGTCCGAGCTCGACTCGCTCCCGCTGCCGTCGCCCTCGTCGCGGCATCCGCCGCCCACTTTGACCGGAGCTTGAAGCGTGAAGCTCCCTCTCCTGAAGCTCGCGCTCACATACTCGGCCGCCTTCTCCTCCCTCCCGACGGCAGCCACTTTCGCCGCGCCATGGCTCAAATTTGTCTGCAGGCCGGAAGCAGCCACGCCGCCACGGTTCACCTCGCCTGCTGCTAGCTCGAGGTTAGCCTTCTCCATCCTCAGGTCCCTGTACCACTCGATTCTGCTCGACGCCGTCTTGCTTGGTTCGTCGACCCCCTTCGCCGCGCCGCCGTCGTCGACGCGCACGGCCCTCTTCCCGGAGCACGGACGAAGGAGCTCGCTGACCTGCAGGCAGCACTTGTTCCCGCGGTACCCAGGGCGCTGGCGACGCGCGTCCCGGAGGAGCACGGTCTGGCTGTTGGCGCTGGCCCCTGAGCCGGCGCTCGGTGCCGCCGACGCGCGCGACGTCCACGCCGGCTTGCTCACCAGAACAGCGGGCCTCGCCGCCGTCTCCACGGGCGCGGCGGGGCCCTCCTTCTCCTTGTGGTGGTCGTCCATCGCCCCCTTGAAGTACCGCTCCGCCGAGAACACGTCGAGCTCGCCGTCAGCGTAAGTGCGCCGGCGGCTCGGAGCACTGCTCTTCGGCGGCAGTGGCGCCCTCGACCGGCCGGCGTTCATGCTCTCACCGGTGAGGTCAAGGTACGCCGCTAAGGTGCCGCCGTTCCCCCGACGGCCATACAGCTCCTGCCCATAGCTGACCTTCAAATCACCATTTCTTGTGTGCTCCATGGTGCAATATGCAATCAAACACAGCACGTGTACTACTACTAGTATTATCAACTACTTTATCAAGCTTTCATGTAGTACTGGGACGACGAGAATATCCACACTTATATATAATAGAAAGAACACAAAAAAGATTGGCACCACCAACTTTTCACATAAAATAAACCAAAAATGATTCTGCCAATCCATTAATCATTTCTTTCTGTTGCTACAATAATCTGCCCTGTCTCTGTGAAGCAACAGTGGGGGCAACAGGGACGAGATAATGGGGCTGCGAACTATCTCAAAAAAAGAATCATTGGGGGCCATACGTTCTCGCATAAATTCTTGGCAGCTTCAGATTTGATCCAAGAGATTATCTGGTGGTTGGCGCCTCAACATCCACAGGTCACAGGAGCTCCCTGGAATTCTGATGAATCTCCGGTTAACGTTAACACTTGCGTTGGAACTGTTTTGCAGCCCAGAGCAAACAGTGACGTGCGTGAAGGAAACATGGGAGACAGGCAGTTTCTTGTCAGCTAGGACATGTAATAAGACACAGCGCAAATTTGGGAAACAATGATGCCTGCTGTCTCCATGTGAGACATGCAATTGGGATGATAAGGTTGTTGTGTGGACACACGCAGGATTTTTTGGTGTATAGGGATAATCTTTGGGGAGATTTAGGTATGTATAAATCAGGTTGGAAATGTCTCATGTCTTTTGTGTGCTAAATGATAGGTAAGAAGAGAAGGAAACACAGAGTTAGAGCATCTCTAGCAGACCCTGCATATATATTTGACCTGCAAACCACATATATAACTGAGCAAAACAGATCCTGCAATGCTAAGAAAATCAAATTAAACATGACAGATTCAAATTAAACAAACAGATAGTAACATCAATATAAATCAAGTTTATAAAAGTACCACAAAAAATCCATATTACAACAATAATCCATATTATAGCAAATGAATGATCCGGATTGGAAAAAATGTTTAATCATACACTTGAATGATAATGGAATGAAATTAAAAAAAATGGGAGACTATCTCCCAAACAATGCCCAGTGGTGCGCAACAAGATCATCACAAAGATTGTCATGTGTTTCACTGTTTTCAATCTGCTGGTAAGTCTCAAGAAATACTTGGATCCCATCAGGGTTTCTACTAGGCTTCACCTGGCAACCAATATTGTCAAACTCGGATGGAAGGCTCTTGTCACTCTCATCCTTGACGATCATGTTGTGAAGAATCACACATGCAGTCATGATAGTGTTCAGGATTTCCTTTTTCCGGTAACGAGCAAGATCTCGAACGGTAGCAAACCTTGATTGCAACACCCCAAAAGCTCTCTAAATGTTTTTCCTGGCTGCTTCTTGCATTGTTGCAAAATGAGATTGTATTATTGTTTTAGGGTCTGTGGTGCTCATCACAAAGGTTGACCAAGCGAGATAGATCCCGTTGGCAACCAATGTTATAATCATGGTTATTGGCTTTGTAGTTGCAAGCCGTAACTTCTCCAATAACAAGCTTAGAAAACCAAGGATATCTCTTCTAGACGTTTATGTCCTTGCAAGAACCACGCAGGCCAATAAAGCAGTGCCATATTCACAACTCCTGATCAGCCACCGCTTCTAGCATGATGGTTGGATCAGCCAAGTATGCCCGGCAAACCTATTACCTCATTTATCGCCATCATTCACTTTGTGTCCTCCTCATTTGGAGCTCAAAGGTAGGTTGGACCGAAGATTTTCACCACTATCTTAACAACTACATGCTTTTGAGTGTGCCTTTCCAATATAATGCGAATGTACGTCGGTGTAATCAACCAGAATATCATAAGCGATCACCCTTATGGTAGCCGAGATTTTGTGATATAAACTAAAACCTTAGAGGCAACAGCATCCCAAGGGTGAGTGAAGAAACGAAAATTCGCTTCACATGCCTCAACTATGCGCATGAAAAGCTCTCTTCTCATTTGGTACCGGCAACGAAAGAGATGAGGAGGATACGTCAGTACGTCATCGAAATAATGCTCCATCGGCATGTTGTGGCCACGAACCCGGTTGCGGGAGATGCACAGCTGGCCGACGGCGGATCCCTGACGCCTTTTCTGGTTGTTCTTTTCATCTTCGAGGTTCTACACAGCGATCAACATGATGTATTCAACATCGTCATTGTCATCGATGATATTGTCCCAATTGGAATCGCCCTGACGAGGAGTCATCGAAGAGGAAATTCTCGGACACATTCACGCTAGAGGACTAAGATTCTCTCCATGAAGAAATCATCTACACAAAGCCGCATCACAAATATATCGAGGATCGAACAATCCAAACGGACGGCGGTGGATAACATGAACAATACATATGGAAACTCCAGCTATCGCGGTTATGGGAGGGTCGGAGAAAGCCGGCGACGGCTTCAAATCGGGAGGGGGGTCGCTGAATCTACCGTGGCCCGGCCGGATCGATCATATCTGTGACAACAGAGAAAATCCCGGATGACGGAGGAAGCGACACTCCGAAAGCCACGCTAAGCTCCTGGAAGGCCGAAAAGGGACGTATTGAGGTGGAAATGGTGTGGCGGCAGGATGGGAATCCTCACGATGGCGGCGGCGCGAGGGATCGGCGGAAACCCTAGGAGGGAGGGTTGCGGGGGGTGACTGCGGCTCAAGGATTCCTTCTGTTCGCGTCCCGAACATTCGGCCGCGTGTTTTCTGTGCACGATGCAGGAAGTGGCAAAATCCTCCCTATCGAACCGAGTATATGCGGGGTTCAGAGCTAGGTTTTTGGTACCACGCAAAAATTTTGCAGGTCTTGCGCTTTTTTGACCCAAAACCCCATATATGGACAGTTATTTTGTGGGTTCACAACTTATGCGGGATTTGTGGGTTCTTATGCGGGATCTTTTAGAGATGCCCTTATCCGAAAGTGGCATTTTGTGCAAGGACTGGGGTTCTTTATTTTCTCATATTATTTCTAGCTACATTTTTCTTGTTCATTGAAACAGTAACATGATAACTTAAGCAAATTCAGAAACTAATGAAATAATTCTGAAAAATAGAATCTCGTCATTTTTAAATGTGCATAAACCCATCCATACCACACGTAATCTTTTTATTTTGCGAACTTACCACCCATAATCACACAAACCGATCTGGAAACTAAAAGTTTGTCGCTGGATTCAGCTCAAGCTGCCAAGTGTTGGGTTTATTGAAAGAGTATGTAAATTAAGTTGAAAATGCCTCATGTTTTTGGTGTGCCAAATGATACTAGGTAGGAAGAGAACGAAACACAAAGTTAACTGAAACTGGCATTTTGTGCAAGGTTTGCGATTCTTTATTTTGTCATGTTATTTCTAGCTACATTTTTCTTGTTCATTGAAAGAGTAACACGATAACTTAATCAGATTCAGAAACTATTGAAATTATTTACATACGGATTAGCTGAAACTGATAGTTTGTCGCTGGATTAGCTGAAACTGCAAGTTGTGGGTTCAGTTTGGTCAGATAGATGTGAGCCGTTGGATTTGGATAGGAAGGCGGATGGGACATGGGAGGAGAAAAGTTATAGGGTAACTTGCGAATCACTCAATCCCAGTCCGGATTACCCGCATGCCCGGTAACAATACACACATCATCAAGCAGGGCCGGTCCTAGGGGGACTAGCGGGACAGCCACCCTAGGCCCAAAAAACTAGGGCCCAAAAATATACAGGCCTAGTATACATAGTAAAAAACAATTCTAGGAATCCATCGTTCGCCATTTGCCAGACATCGATCCCAGACATCCATTGTTCGCCAGTCGCACGTACGGTACTCAGGCCCTGACGGTAATAGATCCCAGGCATCCATAGTTCGGTGAAGGGCTTGATATTTCTCATGTCTAGGGTACGCATCGATATTACTCACATTCGGGGGCATCGATCGCTCGCCAGTCGCCAAGCTCGACGCTAGTATGCGACGATCACGCCATGGATCGCTCGCCTCGACTCAATCACGAGTCCACCATGTCCACGACCCTGCGCTTTCACTTCAGCTATTCGGCAGTTCGGCTTCCCACGTAAGGTACCGAGTCCGCAGGCTCCTGCCGTCGCCTGATCTCGTCCCCACTCCCCCGGATCAAATTGCCGATCAGGAATTTGGAACTCGGGAGCATCGAGGCTCGAGCCCTCTACGATCCACCAGCTACCGCCAGACACGCCACACGAAGGAAGCCAGGAAGGCCATCAACGATCTTCAAATTTGCATGCTGGTCTGTCCCCGCCCATCCCTAATTCTTAGTTCTTAATTCTAGTTAGTAATTGTTGTTCTTGATTTCTTGTTTGTAGTGAGCGAGGTTAACTTATTATGGCATCGTCACGGACTTTGCTTCTAGGAATTTTTGGAGGAAATTTTAAGGTATCATATAAATATTATTATTTTTGTATGAATATTATAGTTAGAAGTGTACTTAAAATATTTATTTTTCATCATCTCATATGCATAAAAAATTTATACTAACGGTCCAAAATTTTAGTTTCGTCCCGGGCCCTGAAATCTCGGGACCAGCCCTGTCATCAAGTGTTGTCCGCAACATCAAGGTGTCGCACTTGGGGCAAATAGCTCACAAACGACCGTCTTTCACCGCTATTCGCTGGGAAACTATGTTGTTAGTTGAAATAGCTTAAAGACAACGGTTGAAACGGCCCAAATAGCTACGCCTGATACGGCTTTTTTAAGCCCTTAAACCGAAAGAAGTAGTTAAACAAATTTGGATTACGTGAGCTAGTCTGTTTGAACGGGAGACCCACCAGTCGACCGTTGCTACATAGGACCCACAGCATGCCGCCTCAGTCTGGGTCCCACCACTTATACACGTCAGCCTTATCTGTTTAGAAAGAGGCAGAGTCAGGCAGTCAGCCCTCGCTCCCGTGCTTGTGCCCTGCCCCCGACATCATCGTTGCCTCGCCCCTTCCTTCCCCTGTTCTTCCTGGCGCATCTTCTTCTTCCTCTTCTTCAGCAATAGTACGCGGCGGCGACGAGGGATGTCCAGCTCTGCTTCTGGCTTCCAGAAGTCATGGGTCCTGATGACTAGATGCCCGCACTGCCCTCGTCTTGATCCACTGAAGCGCTTGACATGTGTGAGCTCGGAGAGGGGCAATGTCGGTCGGGAATTTGTCAAATGCGAGAGCAAGCCACGTTAGGGGAAGGATGGGAAGGTAGTGTTTGTCCTGATTTGTCTCGATTTAGCGTGATTTTGATTTTGCACTTTGGATTTGAAAATTAGGGTTGGCGTTACCCCTTCAGGATTTGAAGGAATGCGGCCAGTGGCGTAATGACCAAATTAGTACGTTCTTCCAGTTGTACTGAATTCCAGTCAACAATAGCCACATTTGCAGCACCATCACAGCCTCATGTACATCAACACTATCACTTCTGTTACAATGGGCATTATCTGTCTACTTGCATCCCAATCATCATCTGCAATCTGAATAGCCAACTTTGATGTCACATATTCAACCCTTGAATCTGATTTCAAATCAACCAGCTCAGCAAAAAATGTAGCCCGTTTGCTTGTCTAGTTGTCTTGCCAATCGATTTCATGAACAAGTGGCTTCGCCATCCTATATTATCACAATGGCCATATAGAATTAATTAACTAGCAACCACCCGAGCGGCTACCATATCCCCGTTACTTTAGAAGCATAAAAAACACGCGCCATAAATTCCCTCACCGCCCACTCACCACTCTCCCCATTGGTAATCGCACCATCTTCTCTGCACTTACCGTCGGCGATTCTTCTAGCGCCGGAAGATTGACGAGCACCGCAGGGTCCGGAGACGGTGGTAGATCAACAACGACCGTTGCGCTTTCTTCCATCTCCGGGGCATCCGGAGACGGTGGTAGATCAACAACGACGGTGCTATGCTATGCTATGCTATGTCCTATTTAGGATATCCTTTTGTATCTTGATTAGTGGAAACATCGTAGTTGTAGTATGCTTAGCCCTGCTATAGATTCGGGACGGAATATCATGTCATGAGTATTATGAGGTATTGGAAAAGCTATGTTTTATATAATAAAATAAGTACTTAATGAATCACCTGTGTGGAATATTGTTTTTGTTGAGTTTGGAAGAAGTGGCAACGAAGGGGACCGTATCTTTGGCTATCTCTCTCGTGTGTGCACTGGAAGAAGACCACCTAGGCTTCATAGAGATCGGACATGTTTCTCGCCCAGTAGCTTCCGTGTACAGCCACATGCTAATATGCGCTTTGGCTTGGTTAATTACATAGCGGAAGACCCTTTGCATTGGTATATCTTCAGGTTAACTAGAATTGTGTATTGGAGGTTATATCCTTGCATTGGTGCCTGTTAGATGTGCTAGTATTGTGTATTGGGAGGACTTCTATGGAAAGACTTCATCATATTCTCGATCTGCCGGTATACCAATTGGTGTGTACTAAACCAGCGGCCACTGGTGGCATCAAGGCGAGATTGTGTCATGTGGGTAAAGTGTACAACTTCTGCAGAAGATATAAATCTAATCGATTAGCCGTGTCCCCGGTTATGGACAATATTGAGCAACTAAGGCTTGCAGCTTATGGATGATCTCGACATTCCAATTTCTTAATAAAATTTGATGGTTTGAACTAAGGCTTGCAGCTACATACTAGTAATTCCTTTGATTAGTTATCAACTTATCATAGCTAACCAAATCAAACCCATTACCAGAATAGCTGCGGTGCATGCACGAAGCATGGGCATAGCTAGCCTGCAGGCTTAAGCGAGAGAGATTAAAACCAACATCTTGATAAACATAGAGGTATGGCCAGAAGCCAATGCAACAATTTAATTTAGCGGATGATCAAGTGACTACCAAAGCTAATTATTGTCCTTGATCGAGACGTGCATGGCTCCAAGTTCCATGTACTATTACTACCTTCTTCACGGTTTGCAGGGCGCTCTACAAAAATCTCACGGATCTAGGCGTGAACCTATTGGCTGAAAATTAGCCTATTAGTGAGCGGTTAAGGCGCATGCATTGGTGGGAGACTATTGCATGCATAGGAAGTTGGAAGGAAATGTGTCACATTAATTAACAATTAATTCTTATACTCCTAGAAACGTTGTAGTTTTGGAAAAACCCAAATTTGATTAGACGCCCTGCAAACCGTGAAGGAGGTAGTAGCTAGCTTGATTAATACTAGTACATGCGTGGTGCTCTAGTTGCATGCAGTAGCTAGCTTGATCATTTGGAAAGTTGCATGCGCTAGCTTAGCTTGCACGGGCGGGCCGCAGGGTATGCCACGGCATACTCGGCATACCCTGTAGGTCCGCCACTGCTAGGAATGGAATAGGAAAGCCATATGCAAATTATAAACCCTATTTGATTCTATCTATTCTTTTCTTACACTTTATTCTAGTATCTTCTTATCACTTAAATTTCTCTACCCCTCTTTTTATAGAATATAGAGGAGATACCATACCATGCAATTTGATAAGAAATAAGAATAGTTAGATGATGTCCACCATCTAGTTCTCCGTTAGGATGTCTATATTACTTTACGCTATTGATCATATCAAAATTGATGGTATATCAATATTATTGATTGGGATTGTTTGTTTGTGATGTTTGTTGTTTGACTTTGTTGTGTGTGGGTAGGAAAATATTTCTCTTAGTCCTCTTCTATCAATACTCATCTATGTTGTCCCCAACAAATGCCAACTTTAGTTCTCTTAAGGGGGTTAGCCTCGAGATTATACCAAATAGTGAGATAAGCCACTTACAAGCTAGAAGATGATCCTCGAGAAACCACCCACAACCTTGCTAGCCATTGCGAATCTCGAGGACGAGATTCATCTTAAGGGGGTTAGTCTGTCACATCCCAAGATTTTAGAAATTGGGACTAGAAAAAAAATCGTTTTTTACATGTCATTCATGTGCATTGCATTGCATCCGGGCAAAAATTTCAAGAATTGAATTCGAAAACCATAACCCTAATAGGTTTTGCGAATATTCCTATGAGGAATAAACATGGGTTTTATAATATCCAATATACTTGAACTCAATAAAAAGATACAAAAATGATCTACTGAATATTATAAAATTTTAGGAACAAATTTCAGCTCATTTGGAGTTATAGAGAAAAAGTCATTAAAGAAATAAGAAATAGAAAAAGAATAAAAACAAAAGGAAAAAACAACGAAACCTAACCCTAACCGGAGCCACCCAAGCCCACCCCACCTGACGAGCTTCCGATCCCTCCGCCATTGCCGAAGAACGCAAGCTCCAGATCAAACTCCAAACTACTAATTTCGAGCACCCCGAGCCCTCTTCTTTCCCCCATCGTCTTCCCCTTGTTTCACTGCATCTCCTCACCCGTTCTTGCCCCTCTACAGATCACCGCAGAGCCCGCAATTGCTCGACGGAGCATCGTCATCATCCACCGCCTCCATCCGCTTGTTGTAATCGCTCCAGGAAGAGAGTGTCGAATTTGTTCACACCATAGTGACCCCCGACCTCGCCCGATTCTCATGGTGGTCTTCTCCATCGCCGGAGACCCCTGGAGTGCACTCCACCGTGCACCATCCGAGCGCCACCACCATCGGTTGACTGCCGTCACTGCCGTTGACCGCCATCATCGTCCGGATCAAGATCGGCTGTCCGATCCACCTTCAACGGCTCAGATTAGAACGGCCCTCCGAACCGGTACCGTCCAATGAAGCATTGCCACGTGTCAGCTACGTCGCCATCTCGTCATCGCCAAGTCAGAGCCAACTCAGCTCGCGCAGCCAACCACGTTAAGCCACGTGGCCATGCATGTCTGTTAATTGCAGAAATTGTTTAAATAGTCAGAAATTTGTCAAATCTTGTAAAATTCATTGTAAAATATTTACATGTCAAAAAATTATAAATAATATATTTTTGGATTCATAAAATTGTGTAGAACATTAATATGAGATTATATCTAACTTTTATGGTACTGAATATTATAAAATTTTAGGAACATATTGTTGGAGATATGCCCTAGAGGCAATAATAAATGTAGTTATTATTATATCTTTGTGTTTATGATAAATGTTTACATTCATGCTAATAGTATTAACAAGGAAACATTAATACTTGTGTGATTCGTAAACTTAAATTGAAATCTCTAGTAAAGCCTCTTCATAATACTAGCTTGTTGGTTAATAAATGATTGTGGTTTCCCTATCATGAACATTGAGATGTTATTAACAACAAGATCATATCGTTAGGAGAATGATATGGTGGACATACTCCTATAGATAAGCATAGCATAAAGATCAAGTCATTTTAATAGTTCAATTGCTATATGCTTTCTGATACATAGTAACCTAATTCCTTCGACCATGAGATCATGCATATCACCTTCACCGGAAGGATGCTTTGATGACATCAAACACCACACCGTAACTGGGTGGCTATAAAGGTGGCATTGAGTGTTCGGAAAGTATTGGTTGAGACACATGGATCAAGAGTGGGATTTGTCCATCCATATGATGGATAGATATACTCTGGTCCCTCTCGGTGAAATGTCATCCAATTAGCTTGCAAGCATGTGACTGGCTCACAAGGGATCACATATCACGAGAACGAGAAAATAGTACTTATCAGTAACGAGGTTGAACTAGGTATGTAGAGATACCGACGATCATAACCTCGGATAAGTGAACTATCGTGAGACAAAGGGAAATTGGTATCGTATGTAAGTGGTTCATTCGATCGCAAAGTAATCGTAGAAATATGTGGGAGCCATATGAATTTCCAGATTCCTCTATTGGTTATTGTTCGGAGAAGTGTCTCGATCATGTCCGCATAATTCACGAACCGCAGGGAGACACACTTAAGGATTCGACGTTGTTTGAGTAGTTATGGAATGATGAGTAAGAGACCGAATGTTGTTCGGAGTCTCGGATGGGATCCGGGATATCATGAGGAGATCCGGAATGGTCCAGAGAATAAGATTCATATAAGAAAAGTCCTGTTTCGGGGTTGGAGAATGGTTCCGGTGTTTTCATCGGGAATGTTCTAGAAGGTTCTGGAATGTCCGGCACTCCAGAGGGGAAGGGTACATGAATGTGTCATATCAAGTTGGAATGATTTCATCATGTACTAGGTGTCATCGCTGAACAAAATAAAGGGTTTAATCAAATCCTAGTTTGAAAAGTCAAACGCCAATTTGAAAAGTCAAACGGCTATTTTGTGAGGTGGAGGGGAAGTAGGAAACCTACTTGGGGAGGAGTTCCCTCCCTCCACCGCCGTGGGAACCGAGTTGGGAGGACTCCCTCCCACGCCCCCTTCACCTATATAAGGAGGGGCAGGGCTGCCCCTCCAAGGACACAACACCTCCACCCAAAACCCTAGCTCCTAGCCGCCGGCACCGCCACCTCCTGCCGCCGCCGCCTAGGGCAAGCCGCCGCCGCCTAGGCAAACCCTAGCCGCCAGCCTTACTCCTCCTTGGTGCGTCTAAACCCTAGATCGCCGAGGATCTCTCTCATAGTCCACCATACTAGCTCCCGCTTAAGGCGAAGCCCTGTGAGATATCCCCTCTACTTCCGGTACCACGCCGTTGTGCTGCCGAAATCGCGAGGAGAGTGCTACAACCTCCGCTGCCTGCTAGAACAAGGGAGAGGAAGGTCTTCGTCGTCAATGCACGCGTGTGACCGACTGAGCTGCCAAACGCAGCGCCGGAAGGATCGTCTCGCGATCTTGAGATCAAGAAGAAATCGACTACATCACCCACGAGAATCCGCTCTCGTTAAACACTTTGGAATCTTCGAGGGTGAGTTATTCCATCGACTCGTTGCTACAATCTATTAGATAGATCTTGGCTTGTTTGTTTGTATGCGGTAGAAATTTTTTGTTTTCCATGCTACGAAACCCTACAGTGGTATCAGAGCCGTGTCTATATGTAGATCTGTTGCACGAGTAGAACACAATGGTCATTGTGGGCGTTGATGCTTTTGTTGTCGATTGCTTCTTGTGTACTTTGCATCTTGCGGGATGGTGGGATGAAGCGGCCCGGGCTAACCTTACATGACATCGTTCATGAGACTTGCTCCACGCTTGACATGCAACTTGTATTGCATAAGAGGCTTTATGGTGCTGTTTCTCCCAACATAGTTAAGATTCAATTTACAACGGGTGATTGACAATACTAGTATCAATGTTGTGGTTCTTGTTCGTAAGTTAGAACGACACTTATTGAAAGCCCCAAACCACGTAAAACATACAAAGAAAGTAGAGGCGTCTAACTTTGTTTTGCAGGGGTGTGCTGTGATGTGATATGGCCATGATTGTGATTATATTTGATGTATGCAATGTTCCTTATTGTAAGTTGGCAACCGGCAGGAGCCATATGGTTGTCTTTAATTTTTGTTAAGACCCGCGTGTCTATTCAAAGTAGTTGTAATAGTTGAAGCTGGTGGACGACAACCATGGAGCAGCATCATTGACCTTGATGCAATGCCGGTGATGATGGAGATCATGTTCGTGCTTGAAGATGGAGATCGGAAGCACAAAGAAGAAATGCCATATCATATTACATATTATGAATTGCATGTGATGTTAATCCTTTATGCATCTTGTATTGCTTAGTTAACAACGATAGCATTATAAGATGATCCCTCATGCACATGGATTTCAAGTTCTTAAGTGTTCATCCTTAGTAAGCACCGTTGCTAAAGCTTGTTGTTTCGAAGCACCACGTGATGATCGGGTGTGTTAGATTCCGCAAGTATATACAATGTGAGCAAGCCAGATTTGCTCATGCGGAAGCTAAGGTTTGATCTTGACGAGCCTAGAATGTACAGACATGGTCTCGAAACACGGATCACCAAAAGGTAAAGCATGAATCATATAGTAGATATGATGAACATGTCGATTGTTTGCCATTGAAGCTACATCAACTCTCGTGATGATCGGTGTTGATGTGGTGGATTTGGTTTGTGTGATCACTAAAACAATGCGAGGGATATTGTTTTGAGTGGGAGTTCACCTAGATTAATTTAACTATTAATTGGAACTCAATTTGTCATAAACTTAGTCTAAACTATTGCAAATATGTTGTAGATCAATGGCGGCCCCTACCATCAATTTTAATGCGTTCCTAGAGAAAGAAAAGTTGAAAAACAATGGAAGCAACTTCGCGGATTGGTTCCGCAATTTGAGGATTGTCCTCACGGCTGGTAATTTGACCTATGTCTTTGGATGCATTTGGGTGACCCACTGACTCTGCTACCGATGAAGTAAAGAATGTTTACCTCGCTCGGAAGACTCAGTACTCCACAGTTTAGTGTTCTATCTTGTATGGTTTAGAATCGGAGCTTCAGAAAAGGTTTGAGAATTCAGACCCACATGATATTGTCCGTGATCTCAAATTGATCTTTGAGACTCACGCGGCAATTGAGAGCTATGAGGCTTCTGAAAAGTTCTTTAACTGCAAGATGGAAGAGGGCAGCTCCGTCAGTGAGCATGTGCTTAAGATGTCTAGGCACGCAAACAAACTTCAAAGCTTAGGTATAGTGATTCCTAATGCTTTGGGGATTTATCGTGTCCTCCAATCACTACCACCAAGTTACAAGAACTTTGTGATGAACTACAATATGCAAAACATGAACAAGCAGTTGCCAGAACTCTTCGCCATGTTGAAATCTGCAGAAGTGGAGATCAAGAAAGAGCACCAAGTGTTGATGGTCAATAAGACCACCAAATTCAAGAAAGGCAAGTCTAAACAAAAGGGACACTTCAAGAAGGGTGGTAAGAAAGTTACCGCGCCGACGAAGAAGACCAAGGCTGGACCTAAGCCTGATACTGAGTGCTTTTACTGCAAGGGAGAAGGTCACTGGAAGCAGAATTGCCCAAAGTACTTGGCGGATTTGAAGAACGACAACATCAAGAAGAAAGGTATATATGATATACATGTTATTGATGTGTATCTCACTAGTACTCGTAGTAGTGCCTGGGTATTTGATACTGGTTCGGTTGCTCATATTTGTAACTCAAAACAGGTGCTGCAGAATAAACGGAAGCTAGCGAAGAACGAGGTGACGATGCGCGTGGGAAACAGATCAAAGGTTGATGTGATCGCGGTCGGCACGCTACCTCTTCATCTACCATCGGGATTAGTTTTATACTTAAATAATTGTTATTTGGTGCCTGCGTTAAGCATGGACATTATATCGAGATCTTGTTTATTGCGAGACGGTTACTTGTTTAAGTCCGAGAATAATGGTTGTTCGATTTATATGAGTAATATGTTTTATGCACATGCACCTTTGATAGATGGTCTATTCTTATTGAATCTCGATAGTGGAAATACACATATTAACAACATTGAAGCTAAATGTTTGAAATCGAGCGATAACTCGACCTATATGTGGCACTGTCGTCTTGGTCACATTAGAGTGAAGCGTATGAAGAAACTCCATTCCGATGGACTTCTTGAATCACTTGATTTCGAATCACTTGAAAGATGCGAAGCATGTCTGATGGGTAAAATGACCAAGACTCCATTTTCTGGTATGATGGAGCGAGCTACAGACTTATTGGAAATCATACCTACCGATGTGTGTGGTCCAATGAGTGTAGCATCGCGCGGTGGTTATCGTTATGTTCTTACCTTCACGGATGACTTGAGTAGATATGGGTATATCTATTTCATGAAACATAAGTCCGAAACTTTCGAGAAGTTTAAGGAATTTCAAAGTGAGGTGGAGAATCAACGTAACAAGAAGATTAAATTTCTACATTCTGATCGTGGAGGTGAATATCTAAGTTACGAGTTTGGAGAGCATTTGAAGAAATGCGGAATACTTTCACAATTGACACCGCCGGGAACACCACAACGTAATGGTGTGTCCGAACATCGTAATCGAACTCTCTTAGATATGGTTCATTCTATGATGTCACTTACAGATTTACCGCTATCATTTTGGGGTTATGCATTAGAAACAGCCGCATTCACTTTAAATAGGGCACCATCTAAATCCGTTGAAACGACACCGTATGAATTATGGTTTGGGAAGAAACCTAAATTGTCGTTCCTTAAAGTTTGGGGTTGCGAAGCCTATGTAAAGAAGTTACAGCCGGACAAGCTTGAACCCAAAGCGGAAAAATGCGTCTTCATAGGATACCCGAAGGAAACTATTGGGTATACCTTCTATCATAGATCCGAAGGCAAAATCTCCGTTGCCAAGAATGGATCCTTTCTAGAGAAGGAATTTCTCTCGAAAGAAGTGACTAGAAGGAAAGTAGAACTCGACGAGGTTGTCGAACCTTCTCTCGAACTTGCGAGTAGCGCAACACCGAAAGTAGTTCCTGTGACGCCTACACCAATAAGAGAGGAAGCTAATGATGATGATCATGAAACTTCGGTTGTAGTTGCTATAGAGCCTCGCAGGTCAACAAGAACTCGTACCACTCCTGATTGGTATGATCCCGTTATGAATGTCATGTTGGTGGACAACACCGATGACCCTGCGACGTATGAGGAAGCGATGATGAGCCCAGATTCCAATAAATGGCAAGAAGCCATGAAATCCGAGATTGGATCCATGTACGAAAACCAAGTATGGACTTTGGTGGACTTACCGGATGGCCGGAAGGCTGTCGAGAACAAATGGATTTTTAAGAAGAAAACAGATGCTGATGGTAATGTTACTGTCTATAAAGCTCGACTTGTCGCAAAAGGGTTTCGACAAATTCAAGGAATTTACTACGATGAGACTTTCTCACCAGTAGCGAAGCTAAAGTCTGTGAGGATTATGTTAGCAATCGCTGCATATTATGATTATGAGATATGGAAGATGGATGTCAAAACAACATTCCTCAATGGAGACATTGATGAAGAGTTGTATATGATGCAACCCAAAGGTTTTGTCGATCCTAAATATGCCAACAAGGTATGCAAACTTCAACGGTCCATCTATGGATTGAAGCAAGCATCCCGGAGTTGGAATCAACGTTTTGATAAGGTAATCAAAAGCTTTGGCTTTATACAAACTTATGGAGAAGGTTGTATTTACAAGAAAGTGAGTGGGAGCTCTGTAGCATTCTTAATACTATATGTAGATGACATATTGTTGATTGGGAATGATGTAGACCTTCTTAATAGTGTCAAGGAATATTTGAATAATAGTTTTTCAATGAAGGATCTTGGCGAAGCAGCTTATATATTAGGCATAAAGATTTATAGAGATAGATCGAGACGCCTAATATCATTGTCACAAGGTACATATTTGGACAAAGTTCTAAAGAGGTTTGGAATGGAAGATAGCAAGAAAGGGTTCTTGCCCATGTTGCCCAATACGACCTTGAGTAAAACTCAAAGTCCGACAACGGCAGAAGATAGAGAAAGGACGAGTAAGACTCCCTATGCCTCAGCCATAGGATCTCTGATGTATGCCATGCTATGTACTAGACCCGACATTGCATATGCTGTTAGTTTGACTAGCAGATATCAAAGTGATCCAGGAGTGGATCATTGGAGAGCGGTCAAAAAAATCCTTAAGTACTTGAGAAGAACTAAGGATATGGTTCTTTCTTATGGAGGTGATGAACAACTCGTTGTTAATGGTTACACCGATGCTAGTTGGAACACCGATCCAGACGATTCTAAATCACAATCTGGATACGTATTTACTTTGAATGGTGCAGCAGTTAGCTAGAGGAGTGCAAAGCAAAGCGTTGTGGCGAGATCCTTAACTGAATCGGAATACATGGCTGCTTCGGAGGCTTCACAAGAAGCGATATGGATGAAAGAGTTCATTACAGAGCTGGGTGTGGTTCCAAGTGCGCTGGACCCAATGTCTATCTACTGTGATAACATGGGCGCCATAGCCAATGCGCAAGAACCAAGGTCACACAAGAAGCTGAAGCACATCAAGCTACGTTTTCACGCTATTCGAGAACATGTCCAAGACGGGGACATAAAGATTTGAAAAGTACACACAGATCTGAATGTGGCGGATCCGTTGACTAAACCTCTCCCGAAGGCAAAACATGACCAACACCAAACTGCCATGGGTGTTCGGTATATTACCATGTAATCTAGATTAGATGACTCTAGTGCAAGTGGGAGACTATTGGAGATATGCCCTAGAGGCAATAATAAATGTAGTTATTATTATATCTTTGTGTTTATGATAAATGTTTACATTCATGCTATAATAGTATTAACAAGGAAACATTAATACTTGTGTGATTTGTAAACTTAAATTGAAGTCCCTAGTAAAGCCTCTTCATAATACTAGCTTGTTGGTTAATAAATGATTGTGGTTTCCCCATCATGAACATTGAGATGTTATTAACAACAAGATCATATCGTTAGGAGAATGATATGGTGGACATACTCCTATAGATAAGCATAGCATAAAGATCAAGTCATTTTAATAGTTCAATTGCTATATGCTTTCTGATACATAGTAACCTAATTCCTTCGACCATGAGATCATGCATATCACCTTCACCGGAAGGATGCTTTGATGACATCAAACACCACACCGTAACTGGGTGGCTATAAAGGTGGCATTGAGTGTTCGGAAAGTATTGGTTGAGACACATGGATCAAGAGTGGATTTGTCCATCCATATGATGATAGATATACTCTGGGCCCTCTCGGTGAAATGTCATCCAATTAGCTTGCAAGCATGTGACTTGCTCACAAGGGATCACATATCACGGGAACGAGAAAAGAGTACTTATCAGTAACGAGGTTGAACTAGGTATGCAGAGATACCGACGATCATAACCTCGGATAAGTGAACTATCGTGAGACAAAGGGAAATTGGTATCGTATGTAAGTGGTTCATTCGATCGCAAAGTAATCGTAGAAATATGTGGGAGCCATATGAATTTCCAGATTCCTCTATTGGTTATTGTTCGGAGAAGTGTCTCGATCATGTCCGCATAATTCAAGAACCATAGGGAGACACACTTAAGGATTCGACGTTGTTTGAGTAGTTATGGAATGATGAGTAAGAGACCGAATGTTGTTCAGAGTCTTGGATGGGATTCGGGATATCACGAGGAGATCCGGAATGGTCCGAAGAATAAGATTCATATAAGGAAAGTCCTGTTTCGGGGTTGGAGAATGGTTCCCGTGTTTTCATCGCGAATGTTCTAGAAGGTTCCGGAATGTCCGGCACTCCGGAGGGGAAGGGTACATGAATGTGTCATATCAAGTTGGAATGATTGCATCATGTACTAGGTGTCATCGCTGAACAAAATAAAGGGTTTAATCAAATCCTAGTTTGAAAAGTCAAACGCCAATTTGAAAAGTCAAAAGGCTATTTTGTGAGGTGGAGGGGAACTAGGAAACCTACTTGGGGAGGAGTTCCCTCCCTCCACCGCCGGCCCACTTGGGAAACCGAGTTGAGGAGGGACTCCCCTTCCCTGGCGCACCGCCTCCACCTATATAAGGAGGGGCAGGGCTGCCCCTCCAAGGACACAACACCTCCGCCCAAAACCCTAGCTCCTAGCCGCCGGTGCCGCCACCTCCTGCAACCGTCGCCTAGGGCAAGCCTCCGCCACCTAGGCAAACCCTAGCCGCCGGCCTTGCTCCTCCTTAGTGCGTCTAAACCCTAGATCGTCGAGGATCTCTCTCATAGTCCACCATACTCGCTCCCGCTT
Source organism: Avena insularis (assembly GCA_023614405.1). Taxonomy (NCBI): domain Eukaryota; kingdom Viridiplantae; phylum Streptophyta; class Magnoliopsida; order Poales; family Poaceae; genus Avena; species Avena insularis. The sequence continues at coordinate 55,487,251 of CM042695.1, forward strand.
AAGGCGAAGCCCTGCGAGATATCCCCTCTACTTCCGGTACCATGCCGTTGTGCTGCCGGAATCGCGAGGAGAGTGCTACAACCTCCACTGCCTGCTGGAACAAGGGAGAGGAAGGTCTTCGTCGAGTACCGAACGTGTGACCGACTGCGGAAGCGCTGCAGGAACGCAGCGCCGGAAGGATCGTCTACGCGATCTTGAGATCGGCAAAAGTACGACTACATCAACCACGCGAATCCGCTCTCGTTAAACACTTTGGAATCTTCGAAGGTGAGTTATTCCATCGACTCGTTGCTACAATCTAGTAGATAGATCTTGGCTTGTTTGTTTGTATGCGGTAGAATTTTTTTGTTTTCCATGCTACGAAACCCTACACATATTTACTGTAATAAATTAAATAGTTTAATGGACTTTTTAGACCAAATAAATCATAGAAAAATATTTGTAGATCCTAAAAATAGAAATAAGATGTCTATGGATTCGTATTTCATATACGACATGAATATACTGTTGTATCAAACTTTTATAATGTACAATTACTGTAGTTATTTAAATAGTTATAATGGACTTTTAGAGTATAAAATTCATAGTAAATAATTTATAGAGCAGAAAAATATGAATAATATGTCCCTGAAATCACAGTCTCGTGTAAACTACATATATGATTTTAGTTTGAATTTTAGAAAATTTAAACTATTTAAATGATGTATACTCTATTAAATAGTAATTAAATCATAGAAAAAGATCCACAACTCCGTTTAGGGTGAATCCAATTGCTACTGGTTCATAATAATGTCCTCTATCCAATACACTTTAGATATAAATTTAATACGTAAATTAGTATAGTATTTCAAACAAAACTATTAAAACCCCTATATTGGCAATCAAGTATTAATAATAAATTCCCTATTGCATTAAATGATCTCCCACATGCATCATATGATCTAGTAATGTTCAGAGAACTAATTACAACCATTGTGACATATTAAATCGCCATACATGCATTTGTTCATCATTGTTTTATTGTATTTTGCATAATTGTATTGTTTTGAATGGTGTGTTTGCTGTGCTTTGTTTTAATCGTTAGATTGTGAGGAGTGCAAGGATTGCAATTGTGAGGATTGTTTGAACGACTACATCAACTAAAGGCAAGTGGCACTATCATAAGTGTCCTAATTATTTTTCTATGCATTGTAGTTGTTTTTAGTAGAAGTGCATGTGTAGGAATATTTTGCACTATGTGTTATGCTATGCTATGTCCTATTTAGGATATACTTTTGTATCTTGATTAGTGGAAACACTGTAGTTGTAGTATGCTTAGACCTGCTATAGATTCGGGATGAAATATCATGTCATGAGTATTATGAGGTATTGGAAAAGCTATGTTTTATATAATAAAACAAGTACTTAATGAATCACCTGGGTGGAATATTGTTGTTGTTGAGTTTGGAAGAAGTGGAAACAAAGGGGACCGTATCTTTGGCTACCTCTCTCGTGTGTGCACTGGAACAAGACCCCCTAGGCTTCATAGAAATTGGACATGTTTCTCGTACAGTAGCTTCCGTGTACGACCACATGCTAATATTGGCTCTGGCTTGGTTAATTACATAGCGGAATACCCTTTGCATTGGTATATCTTCAGGTTAACTAGAATTGTGTATTAGAGGTTATCCTTCCATTGGTGAATGTTAGATGTGCTAGTATTGTGTATTGGGAGGACTTCTATGGAAAGACTTCGTCACATTCTCGATATGCCGGTATACCAATTGGTGTGTACTAAACTAGCAGCCACTGGTGGCGTCAAAGAGAGATTCTGTCGTGTGGGTAAAGTGTACAACTTCTCCAGAAGATTGATGACCCACATGTATAGGGGGTGTATCGCAGTACTTTCGATAAATAGGAGTGTCAATCCCAACGAGGAGCAGAAGGTGCTGAACAGTGGTATGGAGTAGGAAATCCCTATGAATACTTAGCAAACGGATTTTTAGTGGTTTTCTGACAAGGCAACAAAACAAAGAGCAAGTAACAAAGGTAACGAACAAACGGAGCAAGTGGCCCAATCCTTTCTTAGCAAAGGAAAAGCCGGTTGAAATACTTATAAGGACAAAACGTTCTTGAGGACACATGGGAATTTTATCAAGTGCTTTCACTTCAAATAGCTGAGTACTCTTCTCTGGTGTTGTAAGTGTTGTGTGGGTGAACCTATGCTAACATACCAACCTTACTTGGACTAATACATACTTGTGATTAAACCCCCTGCAAACATCCGTAACTATAGGAAAGTAATTGAGATATAAATCTAACCACAACCTTAAACTCTGAGATCCTACACTTCCTTGTGCAAAGGTGTCCTAACGGGGGTTCAGGTTTCTGTCACTCCGGCAACCCCACAATTAGTAGCCAAATACACAATGCATTCCCCTAGGCCCATAAATCATGAAGTATCATGTAGTCGACGTTAACATGACACCATTAGAAGAATAGCACAACAACTTAAATACTAAACCATTGAATAATAACTCAACACAAATCCGCTATTAACAACATGACTTCTCCCATGTCCTCAAGAACACAACGAACTACTCACAAGACATCATATGGATCAAGATCAAAGATGATATGGTAATGGTTAACAATCTGAACATAAACAATAATCCAATGGTTCCACCCACAAGCACCAACTACAATAGTAATTAACACCGGGAAGGTTTCCCCTAATGAACTAAGCAATCTCCAACACAATTGTTATAGCGGGATGGAGTAATAATGATGGTCCTGGTGGAGATGATGCTGTAGATGATGATGATGATCCCGATGAAGCCTAGTTTGATGATGGTGTTGATGGCGACGGTCTCCCTCTCCAGGAAGGAATTCCCCCACTAGTGCAGAGAGGCCCATTGGTCCCGGTTGGTAAGGGGCTTTAGTCCCGGTTACCCAACCGGGACGGGGCAATTGGGACTAAAGCCCCAACCTTTAGTCCCGGTTGCCCCACCAACCGGGACAAATGGGGGTACACGTGGCGGCGTCAGAGGGCGAGGGGGGTGGAGCATTAGTCCCGGTTCATAACACGAACCGGGACAAATAACCTTCTGTCGCGGCAGAGATTTGGCCCATTTCTCTGCCGCGACAGAGAATTCATTTTGGCACATTTTGTTGCCGCGGCAGCATTTTCGCCACTTTTTGTGCCGCGGCAGAGAATTCATTTAGGTTGTTTTATTGTTTATTTAGTGTTTTGCACTTATCAATGAAGGAACCGTTATATTACACAAGATCATCATGACAATATTACATGCAATACACAGATCGAGTTCATGCACTACATACAAAAGTTGCTATTTTACAATCCCTATTGTCTATACACAGCCGAATAGTATTCCCCTTTTGGGTTTAGGACTTCTGCATCCAAGAATCCCGCCAATTCCTCCTGAATTGCTCGTACGCGATCCTTTGGCAGAAGACCGTCCCGTAGACGTTCGATCTGATTTAAAAAAGGAGTCAGCCTATATGAATGAAACTAAACACAATTTGATTGTAATCAAAAACTATAGAAATTGTTTACGTACGTGGAGTTGCTCTAAATTTCTGCCCTTCTCACCGCACGTCTGCCGGATGAACTCGCAAACATAGTATCCACATAGATTGTTACCTGGTCTCTGCGTCAGGCACTTTACGAGAACAGAGTTCAATCAAAATAATAATCAAGCATGATAATAACTGTATCAAAACTAGAATCAAAGAGATGCGTGGATATAGCTAGTGGTGCTTACATCTAGTGGTTGAAATGTAAGCTCCTCTTTCCAAACACCCCTAGCCTTGTTGGTGAACCGTTTCCAAGCGCTGCCCGGCGAAGAAAACGAATAAAAGAAGTTATTAATTACTTGATATCATAAAATTCACGAACGTTGCCGATATAGTGTCGTAATGATTAGAATTACCGCTGGAGAAGCATCTGCATGTCCTTCCACGTCTCAAGGGGTTTATGTTTCGAGTCCATGACTAGTATACGCCCTTTGTCAAGTTGAATGATTAACAGAATATAGTGGAAGCTGCGAATGCATAACTAATCAATTATATACTTAACATCGAGTAAACGAAATAGAAAGTGTATAGAAGACAATAACACTCACTTGAAGTTGTAAGGAAAAAGTATTTCCCTTCTGGTTTCTTGAAACCTTAACGCGTGTACTATATTATCCTCCGTATCCTGGGGGCTTGTTTTGAGATTAGCTTCATGAACCCAATATGGGTCAATGAAGCCAATGTCATAGATTTTTCCTCTGCTGCATTCGAGAATCTTCATTCTGCATATTACAGTATGATTATATACATGCAATAAACAAGGTGAGATAGCTGGAGACTAAATTAATTACAGAATTTGTACTTACAGACAATAGGCACTGATGATCGATTTGTCCAAGGCGTCTTGATTGAATAATTGAAATAGTTCATCAAATTCAATGGATATCATGTCATCCTTTTCTTTCCCATGATGCTTTTTTGTAACCCTCAAGACTATCCGATTAGCCCGGCCTTTGTGGCATGTATGTACCAGTTATGCAATCTTCGCATTTTTGTTGAAAGATTGTTTACCTCCTCAGGTTTGACGAGAGGTTTGCCGTACTGGTATTTGTATGCTACTTCACTCACGGGGAAGTACTCTAACTGGGATAAGTACTGGGCAATACTCATACCTTGAGCAGCGGCAGCTTCTCCGTATTGTGCAACTACCTCTGGATCATACTACTCTTCGGCCCCATATTTGCTCGACCCCACATTGGTTTGGGAAATCACCTTGAGAGGGGCGCAAGGCTGTTTTGCTTGTTCTCTGAGATGGGCAACAGATTTCTCGCTTGCATTAGTACTGCTCTTCGAGGCTTTTTGTGCCGCATGTGACTTGAGAATAGAACGCTCATAGTCTGATGACAGCTTTGGCTCGGGTTGATGAAGAGTCTTTAGCATTTTCAACACTTTGGCTTTTTCTTCTTTGGTGCTGGGGAACTCTGGCTCTTTCGGCCGCCTCAGCTTGCAAAAAACGCTGTCGTTTCCGCATCAACGATAGCCGCATCTTCTTCAAGATACCATAAGCTCTCTTGGGAGGAACCTTTGGTACTTTTGGAAGAGGCTCTTGTTTACGTTTAGGCGATCGCTTACCACGACGCAGAGTAGCAGTACGCTTACGCTTTTTTCCTGAGGCGCCGGCGATGGCTCCCGTGGTGATGGCTGCGCCGGAGATTGGTGAGGCGACGGAGCCGGGTGAGGCGACGAAGACGGCTACCGCGGCGGCGACGACCTCGCTAGAGACGGGCGAGGCGGCGGCGAAGATGGCCTTGGCGTGTGATTTCGAAGAACGATACATTCCTTCGGCCATAGAATGGTGACGTTTGTTGCGTCTCCCAGTACAGTCACATCCCCTTCACATGTAGGGTAGTCAAGATCCAAAACTTCAAAGGTGGGCATGATTTCATCCACCCCGACAACAGCGTAGCCCTCTGGAACCGGACGACAGTGGTAAGTTGGTGTGGGTCCAATTGGTAAGGCATATCCGACCGCCATCTTCATTGATATGTTCACAACTTTGACATGTAGCTCGCAGTGTGTCATCTCTGTGATATCATCCACTGGGTAGCCAACAGGAGCCATCGTCGGTGCACCATCGTCATCGCCATTGTCATCACCCGGGACCTCGGTGGAAGCCACACTGCCTTTTCGATTATTCAATAGGCCGGTAGCATTGAATGCAGTGTGCTGCTGAGATGGGCCGGTAGTACTTTGCTCTTTAAGTGCGTTAATTTCATATTGTTGTTGCTTTATTCGTTCTTCAATTATACGCATTCGCTCTTTCTGACTATCTGCTTCAACTTCCGCCCTGTCCTTTCTCCTCTGACGGCTTCTATCAGGATATTTCTTCCTCTCTTCAGGAAACTCAGTCCTCCATGGTTGGGAGCCTCTTGTGCCTCGTGTTCGTCCATCATGTTCCTTATTTCCAAGGGCGAGTGTGAGCTCATCATTCTCTCTATTGGGAATGAAGTCCCCATCTTTAACAGCCTTTACTGCTTTTCTCATCCTCTCGATTGGCAAGGGGTCTTCTTTAGGTCGTATGTTATATATACACATCCCTTCCGAGTCCAACGTGCCCCATGCCCGTAAAACCAATTCCTTGCACGTTCTACCCAATCGTCTGTCTCTGGGGTGATCTTTTTAGCACGCAGTTCATTCTCAAGTTTCTCCCACTTAGGAATGCCAGCCCTATAGCCACCTTGCCCCATAGTATGGTGATACTTCTTGTTAGCAGCATTCAGCTTATTCGTTGCAGACATTTTCTTAGCTTTTTCTGATGTCTTGTATTCCACAAACTCAGCCCAGAATGGTTTTATCTTCTCAAACTGAATATTCTTGAAATCGGGAGTCTTCTCTTTCACGACATAGTCAAGGTGCAACCTTTTCTTCCAGTTGGTGAAACACTGGGCCATCTTCTTCAAAGCCCACTCCCTGACCTTAGCCTCCATGGCTCTCCCATGTTCTAAGGTGTCCTCAACTGGATCCTCCGCATTTGGATCCAGCTCTATCTTCGGTAGTTTGAAATTAACCATGAGCCTCTTCCACAGTAAATCTTTGGCGTGGTTAGGGACAAATAAACATGTTCCCTCTTCATTCGCATTAGCAGGCCTATTCCAATTTCTAATGGTGATCGGGATTAATTCCCTAACGATTACTTCGCATTGTGCCACAAATTTGTTTGCGACAACTTCGGGAGCCGTCGGTTTGCTGTCTTCAGCGACATCTTTGATCCTGAACCTCTCATGGTCTTGCAACTTTTTGGTTGGGCCTCTTCTGCTCTTTTCAGTAGATTTGTTCGATCCAGAGGGCTAAAAGAAGAAAGATCGTCGTTACTATTTCTATATAGATAGCAGATGATTAATTAATGAATTAATTATATTACATGCACCTCGCCGGAGCGTTCGTCTTCTCGATTACACAAGGCATCGCCTTCTCCCTCGCGGAAGGCAAAACCTTCAACCTCAAACAAGTCGTCTATTCCGGTAAAAAGAGGATCACCCTCACAGGAGTTGTTTAGAAACGTTGATACATCTAAATTTTCTTCCCCGCGGATCACACCTTGGATCAACTCTTCCTTTTCTTCGTCTCTGACGTGTGGGTCCATATTTTCTGCATAGGTAGAAAAACGAATAATTCAAAGCGGCTAAGGGAGAAAGTTAGGTACGGTGTTGAGAGATTTAAACCCTAATTAAGAGAAACCCTAATATATACATACACAATAATAAAAATGAAGAGAACCCTAAACCCTAAACCTAGCTACAAAAAGGAAACTGTGTAGTAGATAGGTAACTCTAGCTAAAATCAACTAAAATCAATATTCGGGAGTTCCGAGGGGTGTAAAACCTAGTTCGGAGAAACCTCAGATGCATATGAGAGGGGAACATGAGTATAAGGCTACAAAAGGGAAACTATCCAGCAGATAGGTAACACTAGATACTAACAAAATACCATATTGGAATCGATTTAAGAGGGTTCAGAATGCCCTGGCGAAGGCACACCGTCGAACCCACATGCACCTAAGGGGTATTAATGATTCCTTATCTAAGATAGGGCTTTTAAGTTGCTTGACAATGTGAATCGGGTCTGGGGCTACCCACAGTGACTGACCAGTGGGGCCGAAGACCAATAATACCAAACTAATTAATAAACCTAATAATACCTAACTAATAATAAACCTAATAATCCAAACACCGAAAAGAAAGGGAAACAATCAACACATGGCATCGATGCAATGCTCAAGCAAGTATGATGATATGACAAGTTAATTTGCATTGGAATGTAACCCTAAGACATGCTCGACGATTTAATCGGGGTTCCGAGGGGTGAAAACCCTAACTCGGGGAAACTCCGGAACATATGAGAGGGGTGCATTTGTTCTTCTAATTATGCTTGTCATTTAAGTTGTTGAACAATGCATGATTATAGGTTAAATAGATAGGTTTCATTTTTCTGAACAATTTGATATATTATTTGTATTTTTCTGACTTATAAACAATAAGTTATTGATTTTACAATATTAAATCATTTTCTGGAATTAAAAACAAAAAGGCAAATAGTTTTTACACCGGGGCGACCCCTAGCCAGTGAGACTGACAGAAGGGCCCCAGTGCCAACTCAGCCTCCACGCAAGCAAGCAGGACCCACCGAACCCTGGTTATTTTTCACCGCACGCAGTCACTGGGCTGGCCGGTGGACCAGGCGAGGTGACTGTGGGCTGTACATGGCCACCTCGGCGCCCGCTCGTCTCGCCGGTGAGAACTGTGCGGTGGCCGGCGACGTCGCTAGAGGCTCGGGAGGGGGCGTGCGCGGGTTTGTTTGAAAGAGGGCGTCGAGGCGAACCTAACTATGATGGCACCGCCCGGATTTGGTCACCGGAATAGGGCACGCGACGACATGCAGCGGCGGCGAACGGCGGCACGCGATGCGGGAGAAGGACAGAGCGCGAGGGGAGGAAAGAAGGGGTCCCAGAGAGTTACAAGCTCACCCTCGACGCAGGTGTAGCCTTGGCGGGGACGGAGGAGATCGGCGGCAACGGTGATGGCAATGGCGGAGCTCGTCGGTGACGGGGAAGACGCGGTCGATTCCAGTCGCGCGGCTTCGATTCCTCCGGCGAGGAGGATAAGCACAGCGAGGCGGCGTGTGGAGGCCGACGGCGAGACGATGGTTGGGCAGCCTGACGACATCCGAGCGGTTGTCCTCGTGGCGGCGGCGATCTCTGTCGCGGGTGAGTGAGAAACAGGAATGGGGAAGAAGGAAGGGGCATGGTTAACTAGTAGGGCATCTTTTGTCCCGGTTGGTGGCTCCAACCGGGACTAAAGGGTCATACGTCCCGGTTGGAGCCACCAACCGGGACGTATACTCAAATGTTTTTCAGCAGACCAAGGGTTGGCACGTGTAGGGGTCTTTAGTCCCGGTTGGTGGCTCCAACCGGGACATATGACCCTGTTTTCAAAAAATTTCAAGAATTTTCTCTCTGTTCCCGCCTTATTTTTTATTTTGGGGTTTAAATTTGTAATGTTTTTTAAATGATAATTACTTTGGAATTTAGAAAAACTTTAAACATAAAAAGTGTTTGAATTTGAATAACTAATTCGAAACCATTTTCTGTTTTTAAAAATAATTAATGTAACCATTTAAACTATGAACCATTTAAAATTAAAAATGAATTAACTTATATTTTTTGAATATTAATTTGGAATTTAGAAAAACTTTAAACATAAAAAGTGTTTGGATTTGAATAACTAATTCAAAACCATTTTCTATTTTTAAAAAATAATTAATGTAACCATTTAAAATTAAAAATTAATTAACTTATATTTTTTGAATATTAATTTGGAATTTATAAGAACTGTAAACATAAAAAGTGTTTGAATTTGAATAATAATTCAAAACCATTTTCTGTTTTTAAAAATAATTAATGTAACCATTTAAACTATGAACCATTAAAAATTAAAAATTAATTAACTTATATTTTTTGAATATTAATTTGGAATTTAGAAAAACTTTAAACATAAAAAGTGTTTGGATTTGAATAAATAATTCAAAACCATTTTCTGTTTAAAAAAATAATTAATGTAACCATTTAAAATATGAACCATTTACAATAAAAAATGAATTAACTTATATTTTTTTAATATTAATTTGGAATTTAGAAAAACTTTAAACATAAAAAGTGTTTGGATTTGAATAAGTAATTCAAAACCATTTTCTATTTTTAATTTTGATTTGAATGAACTTATACTTTTATATATTAATGGGCGAAAAAAAAGGACGGAAAATAATGGGTGGAAAAAAAATTTGATTAGGATAGAACTGGAATTAAAGTACATAACGCAACTAACACAAAGTTACATAGAAGAACTGAAAATTAAGATACATGGCCAGATTAAGCCACAATCGGTCGAACTTGTTTTGCAATGTTGGAATGATTCAGTCATGCTCCTACCAACACCTGTAATACTTGCCCATCGTGGTCGCCAGATTGCTACCGTCAAAGTGCCCGTAGAAGTTGAACCTGAACTGAGTGGGCTGGACTTGAGGGTAGCGCAGGCGGGGGCTAGAGTCGGCGTCCGTGTCGTAGGCCATGACGCTCTGGAGAGTCCGGCCGCGCCACCACAGCCGACGGCCGGCCTCGTTTAAGTTCGAAGGAGGTGGGCCATCCTCCTCGTGCCTGGCGAGCGCCCTCTCACGCCGATCCACGAAGAAGGCTTCCCAAGTCGGGAAATAGTCGGGATGCCATCTGGGATTCCTCCGCTCCGCCGGCGTGAGCTTGAAGTAGTAGTGGTTCGTGATGGCCATCCGACGCACCACACCTAGAGGGACAGGAGGAACCGGCACGCCTCTGGCGCTCAGCATCCAGCCGACGGGGACACAATAGCCCGGCGAGGGTAGTTCGAGAAGCGCCCGCCTCCCTGGGAGTTAGTGCTACGGTGGAAGTCATGGGAAAGAGTGATGAGGTTGCAGATATGAGTCTAGAGATGTGCAATGACAATGAGGCCAACCCTACATATATATATAGTGAGAAATGGCAGGAAGATAACTGGAGGGAAGAACTGGCGGGAAGAACCGGCGGGAAAAACTAGCGGGAAGAAATGGCGAGAAAAACCGGACCCACTTCCCGCTGATTCGGTAGACATTTGTCCTTTTTACCCGGGATGGACGAAAAGGTTTGAGATGTCCCGGTTGGGTGATAGTCCATGTAAGGTGGTCTAGTATTTTAGGAAAATGGGACGGTAGCATTCTGAAATGGCATTTTGGTGGTTACTTCACAAAACGACCCGTTTTTTGCGCTCGGAAAATGGAAAAGGGCTTTTCCGTGCGACAAAAAGGAAAACTTCCTCCTGCAACATTGTTCTCCATACCAATGTCCACACACATGCATAATATGGGAACAACATCACAAACTATGCCGTGATTCAGCACATAACATCGGTCATTTGGACCGAAAGCCATGAAACCTCGAACATGATAGGTCATTTTGTGAAGGGTTTTTCGAAACATAATCAATATACCAAGTCCAGTATTTTTCCTTTCAACTATGTAACATAATATGACACCACGCGAAGGATTTTCATTGTTCGGAGTTTTTTTGAATTTATTATGCCCGTTTTGAATTATCTGAATTTCTAACTATGGTCGAACCGGTGTGCATGAAGATAGGGGACGAGCATCGTTAGAACTTGCATTGGATCTCTGAAGAAACCACATATTGCGAGTCTAAAAATTATTTTTTCAAAAAATCACGGGCGATAGATCATGTACCTGTAGTACAAACCGGACCCACTTCCTACCGATTCGGCAAACATTTGTCCTTTTTACCCGGTATGGACGAAAAGGTTTGAGATGTCCCGGTTGGGTGATAGTCCATGTAAGGTGGTCTGGTATTTTAGGAAAATGGGACGGTAGCATTCTGAAACGGCATTTTGGTGGTTACTTCACAAAACGACCCGTTTTTTATGCTCGGAAAATGGAAAAGGGATTTTCCGTGCGACAAAAAGGAAAACTTCCTCCTGCAACATTGTTCTCCATACCAATGTCCACACACATGCATAATATGGGCACAACATCACAAACTATGCTGTGATTCAGCACGTAACATCGGTCATTTGGACCGAAAGCCATGAAACCTCGAACATGATAGGTCATTTTGTGAAGGTTTTTTTGAAACATAATCAATATACCAAGTCTGGTATTTTTCCTTTCAACTATGTAACATAATATGACACCACGCGAAGGATTTTCATTGTTTGGATTTTTTTTGAATTTATTATGCCCGTTTTGAATTATCTGAATTTCTAACTATGGTCGAACCGGTGTGCATGAAGATAGGGGACGAGCATCGTTAGAACTTGCATTGGATCTCTGAAGAAACCACATATTGCGAGTCTAAAAATGATTTTTTCAAAAAATCACGGGCGATAGATCATGTACCTGTAGTATAAACTGGACCCACTTCCTACCGATTCGACAGACATTTGTCCTTTTTACCCGGGATGGACGAAAAGGTTTGAGATGTCCCGGTTGGGAGATAGTCCATGTAAGGTGGTGTAGTATTTTAGGAAAATGGGATGGTAACATTCTGAAATGGCATTTTGGTGGTTACTTCACAAAACGACCCGTTTTTTGCGCTCGGAAAATGGAAAATAGTTTTTCTGTGCGACAAAAAGGAAAACTTCCTCCTGCAACATTGTTCTCCATACAATTTTCCACACACATGCATAATATGGGCACAACATCACAAACTATGCCGTGATTCAGCACATAACATCGGTCATTTGGACCGAAAGCCATGAAACCTCGAACATGATAGGTCATTTTGTGAAGGTTTTTTCGAAAAATAATCAATATACCAAGTCTGGTATTTTTCCTTTCAACTATGTAACATAATATGACACCACACGAAGGATTTTCATTGTTCGGATTTTTTTTTGAATTTATTATGCCCGTTTTGAATTATCTGAATTTCTAACTATGGTCGAACCGGTGTGCATGAAGATAGGGGACGAGCACCGTTATAACTTGCACTGGATCTCTGAAGAAACCACATATTGCGAGTCTAAAAATGATTTTTTCAAAAAATCACGGGCGATAGATCATGTACCTGTAGTACAAACCGGATCCACTTCCTGCCGATTCGACAGACATTTGTCCTTTTTACCCGGAATGGACGAAAAGGTTTGAGATGTCCCGGATGGGACATAGTCCATGATAGGTGGTCTAGTATTTTAGGAAAATGGGACGGTAGCATTCTGAAACGGTATTTTGGTGGTTACTTCACAAAACGACCCGTTTTTCGAAACATGATCAATATACCAAGTCTGGTATTTTTCCTTTCAACTATGTAACATAATATGACACCACGCGAAGGACTTTCATTGTTAGGATTGTTCTAAAAATGGGACGGTAGCATTCTGAAACAGGATTTTCATTGTCGACACCACGCGGAGGGATTTCGGCAGGCTGGGCCAGGCAACACTAATGATAGGGGTGAGTGTCGATATTATGTCGTGCGGCGTGTACCTTGTCCCGGATGGTGTCACCAACCGGGACTAAAGATGAATTGTAGTCCCGTTGGACACCAACCGACAAAACACGAGTCAGCACTAATAATAGGGGTGAGTGCCGACATTATTTCATAAGTGTCGACACTACGCCGAGCTGCTTGTACTATAAATAGGCATCCTTGAGTCCAGTCCTCCAGCCAGTTTGAGGCATCTCCAAGATGGTTTTCGAGAGCAGGGACACCACTACGGCCCGATTGTGGAGATGCCGACGAGCCTAGTCCTCCGGCATCTCCGAAACTGGTCATAGAGGCACTCCCTAATATGTGAAATTAGTTAGCTCAGGCGTATTGATCTAGTTAGAGAAGTTACAAGATGCAAGATGGTTTTGAGGCGGGACACCACTACGGCCAGTTTCAGGAGATGCCGACGGAGCCCAGCCTCCGGCATCTCCGAGAAACTGGTCATAGAGGCACTCCTAATATGTGAAATTAGTTAGCTCCAGGTGTATTGATCTAGTTATAGAAGTTACAAGCTACAAGATGGTTTTTAGAGCGAGGACACCACTACCAGTTTCGAGGAGATGCCGCGGATCCATTCTCCTAACCTCCAAGAAACTGGTCATAGTGGCACTCCCTAATATGTGACCGCGCACGTTTGGAGATCAAATCTTAATGGTAAGTACGAATCGGGACAACTTCTTCATAGTCCCGGTCCAGCCACAAAACGGGACTAACACTCAAGACATTTATTAATATTAAAAACTGAGACTACAAAACCGGGACTAAAGGCCCCTATATATAGTCCCGCAAGCCACAAACGAAAAGATATCCTTCGGTCAAGCCACAAACCGCAAAAGACAGAACTAGAGTTACATAATATGAGCATGAACTTCTTGGCATATGTCCTTCCTTATGATCGCTTGACGTAACCATGGAGCATCTTCTTTACTTAACGGAATGCTTGGGTCAGTTTTTCACCGTGAAGGGCGGAATTTCATCAAACTTATTATAATCTTCGACATGTACATCTTGTCCTTGATTCCCACGATGTTTCTTTTCCCTGAAAGAACTATGTGATGCTTTGGCTCATCATATGATGTATTCATTTGCATATTTTTTCTTTTTTTGGTCTGGAGGACATGTCCTTCACATAGAAAACCTGAGACACATCATTGGCTAGGATGAATGGTTCATCTCTATAACCAAGATTGTTGAGATCCACTGTTGTCATTCCGCATAACCCGGTCTATCTTTACCCTTCCCCATTCAGGTTGACCCATTTGCAGCGAAACAAAGGGACCTTAAAAGAGACTCCATAGTCTAGTTCCCATATCTCCTCTATGTAACCATAATATGTGTCCTTTTGTCCATTCTCGTCTATTGCATCAAAGCGGACACCACTATTTTGGTTGGTGCTCTTTTTATCTTGGGCGATCGTGTATAATGTATTCCCATTTATTTCGTACCCTTGGAAATTCAATACAGTAGAAGATGGTGACACGGCCAACAAGTATAGATGATCTCCAACAGTGGTGTCATTCAAGAGATGTGTCCGCATCCAACCACCGAAAGACTTCATGTGTTCATCTGTAATCCATGATTTAGGCTTCCCCGGGTTTTTGGAGCGTACAATATTCTTGTGTTCCTCGATATACGGAGCTGCCAAGGTGGAATTATGTAGAACTGTGTAGTGTGCTTTAGTGAAAGAATCCCCGTCCCTACATATCATTGCTTTCTTTCCCAGCGTGCCTTTTCCACTTAGTCTTCCCTCATGCCGCGAGTCAGAAACACCAATCGGCTTAAGGTCAGGAATAAAGTCAACACAAAACTCAATGACCTCCTCTGTTCCATATCCCTTGGAGATGCTTCCTTCTGGTCTAGCACGGTTATGAACATATTTCTTTAAGACTCCCATGAACCTCTCAAAGGGGAACATGTTGTGCAGAAATACCGGACCGAGAATGGCAATCTCTTCCACTAGGTGAACCAGGAGATGCGTCATAATATTGAAGAAGGATGGTGGGAACACCAATTCAAAACTAACAAGACATTGTACCACATCCTTCTGTAACCTTGGCAGAATATCTGGATTGATTACCTTCTGAGATATTGCATTGAGGAATGCAGACAGCTTCACAATGGGTACTCGAACATTTTCCGGTAGAAGCCCCCTCAATGCAATCGGAAGCAACTACGTCATAATCACGTGACAGTCATGAGACTTCAGGTTTTAGAACTTTTTCTCTGCCATATTTATTATCCCCTTTATATTAGATGAGAAGCCCGAGGGCACCTTGATACTATAAAGGACTTCAAAAAAGATTTCCTTCTCTGCTTTGGTAAGAGCATAGCTGGCACGACTTAAGTGACGCCCTTTATCCGTCTTGTTATGTGTATGCATGTTCTTTGGGTCTTTCATAATTTGTTGGTCCTCCCGTGCTTCTGGTGTATCTTTTTTCTTCCCATACACGCCTAGGAATCCTAGCAGGTTCACGCAAAGATTCTTCGTCACGTGCATCACGTCGATTGAAGAGCGGACACGCAGGACTTTCCAATATGGCAGGTCCCAAAATATAGATTTCTTCTTCCACATGGGTGCGTGTCCTGTAGCGACGTCGTTCGGAACTGATTGACCGCCGGGACCCTTTCCAAAGTTTACTTCTATGTCCTTGACCATACCAAATACATCATCACCAGCCGGGAGTTCAGGCTTCTTCCGGTGATCTGCCTCACCTTTGAAATGCTTGCCTTTCTTTCTTACGGGATGATTGGTCGGAAGAAATCGTCGATTCGCCAGGTACACAACCTTCTTGCATTTATGCAAATATGTACCTCCAGTCTTATCTAAACAGTGTGTGCATGCCTTATATCCCTTGTTTGTCCATCACGAAGGTTACTAAGAGCAGGCCAATCATTGATGGTTACGAATAACAACCCTCGTAGATCAAATGTCTCCTATTTGTTCTCATCCCACGCACGTACACCTGGTTTTCCCCACAACTGTAAGAGTTCTTCAACTAATGGCCTAAGGTACACATCAATGTTGTTGCCTGGTTGCTTCGGGCCTTGGATGAGCACTGGCATCATAATGAACTTACGCTTCATGCACAACCAAGGAGGCAGGTTGTAGATACATAGAGTCACGGGCCAGGTGTCATGCAGCTCTGCTCCCCAAAAGGATTCATGTCATCCGTACTTAGACCAAACCATAAGTTCCTTGCGTCACCTGCAAAGTCTGGGAAGTCTCTCTCGATTTTTCTCCACTGTGACCCATCAGCAGGGTGTCTCAACTTCCCGTATTTCTTACGGTCTTCTTTGTGCCATCGCAACAACCTGGCATGCTCTTTGTTTCTGAACATGCGTTTCAACCTTGGTATTATAGGAGCATATGACATAACCTTAGCAATAACCCTCTTCCGGAGGGGCTCTCCCTCAACATCACCAGGGTCATCTCGTCTGATCTTATACCGCAACACATTGCATACCGGGCATTTATCTAAATTCTCATACTCCTTACCATGTAGAGGATGCAAATATTAATGCATGCACGTATCTTTTGCACATCTAATCCTAGAGGAGAGTCTTCTTTGCTTCAGAGGTACTCTCGGAAGTTCGTTATGTTTGGAAACTTGGCTTCATTATTTTCAGCATCTTTTCAAATGAGGAGTCGGTTAGACCACACTCGCCTTCCATCGCAACAATTCTAGTGTGTACCGAGCTTTGTGCCATCTTCACAATTTGGGTACAACAATTTCTTGTGATCTTCTAACATGCCCTCTAACTTCAACTTCTCATTTTCTTTTCACCTCGCTTTGCATCGAAATGACCCTACCAAGTTCATCACGGCTCATCTAATGCCCGTTCTTCACCTCTTTCCTCTCCATTGTCTTCCATTGCAAGATCATCAGATTCAGGAAACATATGATGATAGTTGTTATCATCATCTTCTTCACCATCTTCCATCATAACCCCTCTTTCCCCGTGCTTGGTCCAGCAATTATAGTTGGGCATGAAACCTTTCATAATCAGGTGGCGCCGAATGATTTTCGAGGAAGAGTACTCCTTGTTGTTCCGGCATTGAACACATGGACAACGTATAAAACCATTCTCTTTGTTTTCCGTAGCCACATCGAAAAATTTATCCACGCCTTTCATATACACAGCTCTGGCCCGGTCACCGTACATCCATTCCGACCATTCATCTGCATCATATAAGTAAGTTTATCAAAAAACAGGACATCATAAATAGTGAAATGACCAATTCACATCGACACATGCATTGTATCAATGACAGAGAAAATATAAGATTGCTAACCTCGATCGAGGGAAATAAAGAGGAGAAAGCTCAAGTGCGTCTCGGACACCTTCTATATTTTTGTTCTATGAGAAATTGAACGGGATTATTCACTCAAACATTTCATCAAACACCTTGAATGCATGCATAGGGGAGAAAAAACTAGCACACCCCTCACAACTTCCACCAAGAGAAAAAGCAGAGTGGAGGCAGAGGGGGCTAGGGCGTCGCATTTATAGAGGGCGGGAGCATACGTCCCGGTTGGAGCCACCAACCGGGACTAAAGGTGTGTGCCACGCCACGTGGCTGTGGCCAAACCTTTAGTTCCGGTTGCTGGCTCCAACCAGGACGTATGCCCCGTTACCAACCGGGACGCATGCCTCTAGGCCTCGTGCCCGCTCGAACCGGGACGCATGCCAGCATTAGTCCCGGTTGGTGGCGCAACCGGGACTAATGCTCTGAGGGGGCGCGAACGGATGGCCTGTTTTCTACTAGTGCCCCGACAGAAATCTGTCTGCCGGAGAGATCTTTCTCTCTCAGAGTTTTCTGCCCCCAAAGGCGGCGTAAATCTATCTGTGGTCGCTCTCCTAGCCTTAGGGTTCCGTAGGGAAGATATAGGCGAAGAGGCGGATTCGGGAGCTGGGCAGGTGGGCCACACCTGCCCTAGGCGCAGCCCAGGAGGGACCCGCGCCTAGGGGGTGTGGGCCCCCTGCGGCCCCTCTTTGCTCCTCCTTGTGGCTTCCTCAATCTTCTGGAAAAATAATACTTTCCCATATTTTTCTGGTATTTTCTGATCTTCGCGAAATTGCACCGAAACACCTTCTTTTCCATCAGAATCCAGACTCCGGCAGTTCATCCTCCAAGAATCATCCAACATGCATAAACAGATGAAAAGCTATAAGTAATACCTCATAATAAGACATATATCAATGAATAGAGGTAAATTATGATATAGAAAGGTGATGCAAATTGGGCGTATCAACTCCCCCAAGCTTAGACCTTCGCTTGTCCCCAAGCGAAAACTGAGCTTAGTAAACATGTCCACAAGTTTATGGAGTGAAGTGTCGATAAAAGAATACGAACAAGAAGCATCACACTTACCATTGCACAACTCATAGAAGAAAGCAACTCACCATTATATAACTTACCTTGCAACCAAGTACATCGGTCACAATAGAGATGCATATATATAAATCATAATTGGAATTGGCAAACTTTGTTCTTGGTCAGAGAACACCTGGCAAATAGTTTCACAAAAAGATTTCTGTAGAAGTTTCAAAACAGGAGCACTCTTTGCTCAAAAAGGTTTTTCACAAGTGAAGGATTTCAATGTAATACTCAATAGATAAGAGTTTTGTGTAAACAAGGAATATAAAGAACATGATTGAATAAATCACCATATGAATGCTTGAAACACAACAACTCAAATGCTTGCTGGAGACAGAGAGGAAGTAGGTTTACTAACTCAACTTGGAAATGGAAGAAAGGTCCCTTCATAGAGGGAAGCAGGGATTACAAGTCATAAAGAGCTTCCAAAAGATTATGGTACTCCCCCCGTCCTAAAATAGATGTCTTAAATTTGTCAAAATTTGGATGAATCTAGACATTATTTAGTATATAGATTCATCCAAAATTTGAAAAACCTAAGACATCTATTCTTGAACGGAGGGAGTACTTACTACCTTTGAGCCCTAATTGCCCCTATCATAGGCATCTTGAGATGATTAAGGTTAAAGTGAACAAGGATGGAGTATATGCTTGACGAAATATAAGTTGGTAATCTCATGTCCCTTGAATATGAGGGCCACTCCTCATGCTACTCAACTTCAGTCACCGGTAAGTTCTTTTCATTGTAAGTACTTGCATATAATTGAGAACCGCCAACGGGGTACCCCTTGCACATGGTACATGTGCTTTCCCATAACAAAAATGACAAGGCAAGCAAACAGTGAGCATCTCAGCGATCTTTTTATTTACTATATGCATAGCTTTTTATTAAGGATGCTTCACAGATTGCTCACTATGGTGATGCTGGAGGTTTCCACCATGATTAGGCATGGATTAGGCTGGCGGCCCAGGCGTTTCTCTAACACAAAATACAAACTCCATGGACTTACAAGCTCCCTTTTTATTTCACACCGGTGACATCCTCAGACAAAATATCAACGGTGTACATAGTACAAGTGCAATGCTGAAAACGTTCCCCGTGACAACACGGTTCTGCTAATTCCAATGTATAGATGCAAGCATATACAACTTCGATGTTCACAATGGTTCAAGTCTATTAGGGGCAAGAAAATAAGGCGTGCCATCAAGTTTGTGAGAGCTTTACTAACTAGTTTTCACATAATAAATACTTTTTAATTCGAAAGATAGATGAAGCTTGAGAATTTGCTTGGAATAGCAATAATGCTACTAGGTAGATATGGTGGACACAAATGGTATAGGTTTGGTTCAAAGGGATTGGAAACATGAGAAGTAGGCCTTCTCAAAACGGGTTTTTGGCTAGCAAGGCTAGGTAGCAAGCAAAAGAGTTGAAAGAAACAAGCAATCATACAAGTAGTAAAGCCAAACATGCAATCTTCCTTGAATACAAAAAAGTTCTTAAATAAAGAATACTAAGCTTATGAGCCAACAAGAAAGAAAATAGATGATACCAAATACCTGTAAGCTTTTTCTATTTTTCTTTAAAACCTCAAAAAGTGGTTCTACTGACCAGAGCTCGGTTTGCCAAAACCAATTTAGATTTACTTGATGCTCCCAAAGTGATGCCATTACTGATCAACAAGATCCATCATATAATAGAGATTGCAAACTAAAATAAGAAGTGCAAAAAGTAAAGGATGAGACTTCTCATTAATATTCAATAAAGGCACTCACACCAAGGGATACATAGATAATCAAATAAAGGAGAGATACTTCCAAACGCAAACCAACCTATAAGATAAATTCTCTACCAAAGATATGAATCCACTGAAAAGGTAAACGATGGAAGATAATGATGGTGATACCGCGACACTCTCCCAAGCTTGGAACAATCCAAGGGGATACCAAACCTGATGGTGAATTACTCCTTTGGTGGTGGTGGTGTTCTTTTGTCATCATAAAACTTCCAAGGCAAAGGTTCCCCATCCAAAAAGGACGTCCTAGTTTCCACAATCCTGAAACTAGCAGCGGAGCTTGTGTAATCAAATCTAGCCTCATAATCACAGTTTTGATTTTGTATGTCGTAGAGATGCGCTTGTAACTGGTTGGCGGTCTGATGGAGTGAGAAGATCTCTTCTCGGATCTCGGCCACCTCCTCCTTGTGTTTGGCAATGAGTTCTGAACTTATCTTGTGAATAATGTCCACTTCGCGTTCCGCCATCTTCTTGTACCTGAAAACCTCCTGCTCCAATGCTTCCATCCTGTCTTTCAGACTTCCTTCTCCTTTGGGGCCTTGAACTTCTTTCATCTGTACCTTCCCATCTTTGAGAATCAACTCCTTGGGATGGATCCTCAACTCATACAGGTATGGGTTTAGGACATCCGCAGAGGAATCCCCCATGGGTGATCCAGAGGAAGACATTGTAGCTCCAAAAACTGAGAATTTGCCTGACAGAAACATATCGAAGCAAAAACACGACGAGAACTCGATGCAAGAACATCGGGGGATCCGGGGGGTTATATATTATGAAGTTTCAATGCATAAGGAAGGTACTGACATGGAAACGAGGCGGATAAGAAGTTCGAGGGTGGCACACCCCCTCCAGGCGCGTCCAGGCTAGGCCTGCGCCTGGGGTGGGTTTGTCCACCCCGGACTCCATTTCTTCCTGTGTTCCGTCTCGTAGTCTTCCTTATGTATTAAAAACATCAAAAATATAAAAAGATTGGAGTTTCACGAACCTTCTGTTTTCACCACTTTTACCTATTCAACGACGAACTCTGCAGTTTCTGGTGTTTGGTTTCTAATAAATTCTTCTGGAGTCACCATTTGAATAACATCAACATCTTCATTATAGAAATATAATGTTTTAGTCTTTGACCATTCACCACTTGTGTTGTGTCATCCTTCAAAGAAGATATTTTGATAGCACCTGAACGATATACTTCCTTAATAACAAAAGGTCCTTCCCATTTTGAGAGTAGTTTCCCTGCAAAAAAAATCTGAGACGAGATCTATACAAAAGAACTTTCTCACCAACATGGAACTCCCTTTTGATAATTCTCCTATCATGCCATCTTTTCACTTTTTCTTTAAAGATCCTAGCATTTTCATAAGCCTCACTTCTCCACTCATCTAGATTACTCAAGTCGAGCAGTCTTTTTTCACCGGCAAGTCTAAAATCTCTATTGAAATCTTTCACTGCCCAATAAGCCTTGTGTTCTAATTCTAAGGGCAAGTGACAAGCTTTCCCATAGACCATTTTGTAAGGAGACATCCCCATTGGATTTTTATAAGCAGTTCTATAAGCCCACAAAGCATCATTCAACTTTTAGCCCAATTTTTCCTAGATCTATTAACAGTCTTCTGCAAGATAGATTTGATTTCCCTATTGGAAATTTCTACTTGCCCACTGGTTTGGGGGTGATAAGCTGAAGAAATTCTATGGTTTACATCATACTTACCGAGAGTTTTTCTAAAAACCCCATGAATAAAATGAGAGCCTCCATCAGTCATGAGATATCTAGGCACACCAAACCTAGGGAAAATAACATCCTTGAGCATTTTCAACGAGGTCTTACCATCAGCGCTGTTTGTAGGTATGGCCTCTACCCACTTTGTAACATAGTCAACTGCAACAAGAATGTGAGTGTACCCTTTTGAAGGAGGAAAAGGTCCTATAAAGTCAAATCCCCAACAATCAAAAAGTTCAATAACAAGAGAATAATTCATAGGCATCTCATTGCGTCTAGAAATGTTACCTACTCTTCGACATTCATCACATGATAAGATAAACTTCCTTACATCCTTGAAAAGGGTAGGCCAATAGAATCCAGATTGTAAAACCTTTTGTGCAGTTCCATCCCCAGCATGATGTCCTCCATAAGCACTGCCGTGACATTTTCTCAATATCTCTTGTTGTTCAAATTCTGGAACACATCTTCACATGATACCATCTACTCCTTCTTTATATAAGTGCGGGTCATCCCAAAAGTAATGCCTTAGATCATAAAAGAATTTTCTTATTTGCTGAGATGTAAGGGTTGGAGGCAAATACTTGGAAACAATAAAGTTAGCATAATCAGCATACCAAGGACTTTCATGCTGACTTACCTTTATTGCTGCCAACTGCTCATTTGGAAAACTATCATTAACAGTCAAAGGGTCAAAAGAAATATTTTCCAAACGAGATAAATTGTCAGCAACAGGATTTTCAGCACCTTTCCTATCTACAATATGCAGATCAAATTATTGTAAAAGCAGCACCCATCTAATAAGCCAGGCTTAGCGTCCTTATTTGTCATAAGGTACTTAATAGCAGCATGATCAGTATGAATAGTAACCTTTAAATATACAATATAAGGTCTAAACTTATCACAAGCAAAGATTATAGCTAAGAACTCTTTTTCAGTAGTAGCATAATTCTTTTGAGTAGCATCTAGAGTCTTGCTAGCATAATGAATAACATTCAACTTCTTATCAACACGTTGTCCAAGGATAGCACCCACAGCAAAATCACTAGCATCACACATAATTTTAAAAGGTAAACTCCAAACAGGTGGTTGAACAATAGGAGCAGTTGTCAAAGCTTTCTTCAAGGTTTCAAAAGCTTCCTTACAATCATCATCAAAAACAAAAGGCACATATTTTTGAAGAAGATTAGTAAGGGGCTTCGAAATTTTGGAGAAATCTTTAATAAACCTCCTATAGAAACTAGCATGACCAAGGATACTACGAATACCTTTGATATCTCTAGGACAAGGCATCTTCTCTATTGCTTCAATTTTGGCTCTGTCCACTTCCATGCCTCTTTCAGAGATCTTGTGTCCAAGAACAATCCCTTCATTAACCATGAAATGGCATTTCTCACAGTTAAGAACAACGTTGGTTTCTTCACATCTCTGCAAAACTTTATCAAGGTTGTGCAAACAGTTATCAAAAGAAGTTCCATAGACGGAAAAATCGTCCATGAAAACCTCCACAATTTCTTCACAAAAACCATGAAAGATAGCGGACATACATCTCTGAAAGGTAGTAGGAGCATTACATAAACCAAAAGGCATACGCCTATAAGCATAAGTACCATAAGGACAAGTGAAAGTAGTTTTCTCTTGGTCTTGTGCTTCCACAACAATTTGAGAAAACCCAAAATATCCATCAAGAAAACAAAAGTGAGTCTTTTTGGACAACCTCTCAATCATTTGAACAATAAAGGGCAAAGGATAATGATCTTTCTTAGTAACTTTATTAATATTTCTAAAATCAATGCACATTCTATACCCAACCACTACTCTTTGGGGTATAAGCTCATTATCCTCATTAGGCACAACAGTTATTCCCCCTTCCTTGGGGACACAATGAACATGGCTAACCCATTGACTATCAGCAATAGGGTAAATAATACCAGCATCAAGGAGTTTTAATACCTCATTTCTTACCACATCCTTCATCTTAGGATTTAGACGGCGTTGGTGCTCAACAACTGGTTTTGCATCAGGTTCTATATTAATAACATGCTGACATATAGTAGGAGAAATCCCTTTTAAATCATCAAGAGTATAGCCCATAGCTCCTCGTTGTTTCTTCAGTATTTCTAGTAACCTTTCTTCTTCCTTTCCTGAAAGTTTAGAACTAATAATAACAGGATACACTTTCTTGGCATCAAGATAAGCATATTTAAGATCATCAGGTAAATGTTTTAATTCGAAAACAGGGTCCCCTTTAGGTGGTAATGTGGTACCCAAATCTTCCACCGGTAGGTTGTGCTTAAGTAACTCAGGCTGACGAAGAAAAACCTCGTCAATCTCATTTATTTCCTTCGTGAAGACATCACTTTCATGGTATTCCATAAACTGCTGCAAGGCATTGTTAGGAGCAAGAGAAATAGCAGAAAGTTGTTCAACCCTGAAATCCTCATCAGGCAGTTCATTTTCATAAGGAGTTTTAACAAATTTGGAAAAATCAAACTCATAAGACTCTCCATTAAACTTAGTCAAAACTTTTTCCTTCCTACAATCTATGATAGCTCCAAAAGTGTTCAAGAAAGGTCTACCAAAAATAATAGGATAGGTTTTACTAGCTTCTTTACCAAGTACAAGAAAATTAGCAGGATATTTAATCTTACCACAAAGGACCTCCACATATCTTACAATGCCAATGGGGCAAACTTGCTCCCTATTAGCAAGGTGGATAACCACATTAATGTCTTCAAGCTCACAAGGACCAATTTCATGCATAATTTCCCTATAAAGCTCATGAGGAATAGCACTAGAACTATCACCAATATCACATAAACCATAATAGCTATGATTACCAATTCTCACAGAAAGCACAGGGACACTAACTATTCTAGCTCTTTTAGGATGAGAAACAATATTAGTAGCGTCTTCACAGAAGACAATGTGCTCATCCTCTATATTTATAGTGACAAGATCTTTCACAATAGCTACCACATGCTCAATATCAATAAGCTCATCTAGCTCCACAGTTTTCTTTGCGCTTTTGCTAACCGCATTAGCTAAAACAGAATGTTCCCTTACCTTGGCAGGAAAAGGGATTTTCTCAACATAAGGTTCAGGCAAAATAGGATCAACAGTACAAACCTCTATGCTAGCAGGGACATGGGTAATAGTTTCCTTATAAGGAGCATGGTACTTGTCCCACTCTTTCTTGGGAATTTCAATGTAAGAGGAAAAGGCATTAAAACATTTTGCAAGAACATGAGGATCAAAACCAAACTCATTACTAATATCACGGAAGCCATCAGTTCCCATAAAAGATTTAATGCATTCATAATCATAGTTTATACCTGACTTTCTTCCTTTGTCATTCTCCCAAGATTTAGTGTTTTCTTGAATATGGTCTAGTAGATCCCAATTAGCTTCTTCCTTCATACGTGTGAATGATCTAGCACAAGAAGCATCTAGTAAATCTTTATCATGAAGAGAAAGCCTAGCATAAAAGTTATTAAGAATAATATTGTTAGGGAGTTCATGAATAGGACATTTAAGCATTAGTAACTTCAATCTCCCCCAACCTGAGCTATACTCTCTCCATCAAGAGGCCAAAAGTTATATATAAGATTTCTATCCTTATGAATCTCACTAGGAGGATAAAATTTAGAGTAAAAGAGAGATGCCATCTCCTCACATTCCATGGATTGTCCATTCTTCAGCAGCTTATACCATTCTCCAGCTCTCCCTTTCAAGGATATGGAGAGTAACTTCTTCTTCACATGTTCAGTTGTGATACCTGCACACTTAAACAACCCGCATAATTCATAGATAAAAAGCAAATGATCACCAAGATGAACAGTTCCATCCCCTAAATAATAATTATCCATAACACGATCAACAATACTTGTAGGTATCTTAAAAGGATCTATCTCAACAGGTGGTGGTTCCTCTACTACCCTTTCAATGGTAGTAGTTCTCCCAAATAGAAAACCAAGTGGGTTATTCATATTGGAAACAAAGCAACAAAAAGAAACAAAAACAATACTCACAGTAGAAGCTTCCTTTACCAGTTCCACTCTTCAATAGCGCTTCACTCCTCGGCAACGGCACCAGAAAATAGTATTGATTACCCACAAGTATAGGGGGTGTATCGTAGTTGTAAGGTTCCCAACCTTTAATAAGGCAGAGATCCCTGTGTTTACAATGCTAGTCCCTGGATCAATAGCTAGCATCCACAATTAAGATGTAATATCAAGAAACAAAGGTCATAATACAACTTTATAACCAGGAATAAAATAATTTATTACATCTTACATAGCTCATTTGGCTATCTCATTACAATGCAGCAGAATATAACAATAGCATGGGGTCCTTCATCTTCAAAGTGCCACAGTGCATATGTTGGTTGTAGACTTGTAATCCTAATCATTAAACTTCACTAATATCAAACAAACCTGCAACATAACAAGTTACAGCCACAAGGGTCAATACATTTAAATTGTATTGGCAAGTGATACTATGGTAGTATAGTGGAGTCTATCATCTATATGCATTTGGCTAAGTGGAGCTTAGGCTTGCTTTGCTCAAAATAGATTTTCCTTATCATTTGAAAACACTAAGTTTTTGCTTGACAAAAACATTCCCAAGGCATCTCCCAATAGAAATTGGTGATCCTTCAATCCCTTGTTCACCCACAAGATTTTAACTTAGAAATTGGGATGAGGAGATTTGTAACATCCCAAAAATCATGTTTCAAAAACTCATTCATATCATTCTTGCATCATTCATTCATATAGGGTTTTTTTTTCTCAAAATCATTTAGAGACAGAAGTTTGAGCTATGATTTCATGTGAGCAATTTATCTCAATTGGCCATCACCCTTTGGGATTTGATTGTCTATGAACTTGTTTGCTTGCCTCCATTGATGGAAAAACTAGGTGAAGTTTTTAACCCAAGATTCAAAATTTAGAAATATTTTCAAAACCCTATTTCAAATATTTGCAAACTAGAGCAAATCTCTGTTTACTTTGAAACCCAAGCTTGACCAAGCCTTGCAAGGTAACCACTTAGTTAGAATGACTGTTTTTGAACCCACAGAACCCTGCAAAAATCCCCAAAGCAGTTTGAATTCAAAAGGATTTGAATTCATATCAAATTCATACCAGAAAATGAATTTAGAAAAAGAAAAGGCTTAGGCAAAGGAAAAAGGCCGAGCGGCCAGAATCTGGCCCAGCAGCGGATCAAGCCCAGCAAGCCCACCCGGGGATCTCCTTATTCTTCTCCCACCAAGAACGCACGCTGAGCCGACAGTAGACCCCACCTGCACTCCGCGCACCTCGCTGACAAGCGGGCCTTCTCCACGTCACCGTCGTCTCCACCCGCATGACCCGTTCATCCCCAAATCAACGCGGCGTTCGTGTTTAATTCGACGTCAATTCGATTTATTGGCGAGTAATTCGCCGCGTGACCAGGCTATAAGAACCCCTCTTCCTCTCTCTTCTCCTCAAACCCCGAACCCAGGCGCCACCAGTCGCGAGCATTACCCTCTGAAACCGCCGTCTCCGACGATCGCGCCGCGGCGAATTCGGTGAGTCCAGCTCCTCCGCTTCTCGTTCTGCAAACTGATTCGAGGAGCCTCTGCGCTTCTTTTAACACATTTCATTTGCTCGCATGGACCGTAGCTCCGACAACATCATCGATTAGTCGCCGACGCGTCGCATTTAACTCCGGCGAACTCTAGTGGTAAGATCGCCCATCGCTTCGAAGTTCACGCACACGGCTCTGTCTCGACTCGTGAATCTAACCGTGTCCTCGCTTGCCTTGGGGTGATCCACAGAACGCCCACGACGACCACCCGACGCCGTCTTTCCACTCCGGCGAGCAATCGCAAACCGTGCGAAGCGCCCTTGACCAACCATGAAAGTACGAAGCCGCGTGACCCTCGAGCCCGGTGAGCTACTCCTCCTTCTCCTTGCCGTCGCATACTCGCAACGTCATCGACCGATAGTTCGCGCCGGTAGCCACCGCTCGCCGCCAGATTCTTGGCGAAATAGCAACCGTTAGATGCGCATCGTGGCGCTAGGATAGATCCACTTAACCCCAAGCGGTGCGCGATCTGAGCCGCCAGATTTCATTTAGATCCTACGGTGGAGCTCGATCCAAAGGCGAAGTGCAGGCGAATAAGAACATGACGCGTGGCTAGGTTAGAATTGAAAATAGAATTTAAAAACAGATTTTGATCCAGATTTCAAATGCCAATATCTTTTGAATGCCACGTTGGAATTTTGCAAACTTTATACCGTTGGATTCAGAAAACAAGACCTTTCTGCCTATCCAATTTGTTTAGCAAATAGTAACCATTAGATGTGCTTAAATTGCAGAGACTTGTTTGAGACCTTTTTAAGTATAGATTTAGTTTAATACCTTGTTTAGAGTTAGATTTTGTTTAGTTGGTAAACTAGTGGCTTGCTAAGTTTCTGTATTCATGCACTTGCTTGGTTGAGTTTTCAAAAATCATCACTTGGTAGATTCATGCATGCATGCATTCATACTATTTCTTGTTTGTATATATTTGTGTGTAATTGTGCTACAACTTTGTGTGTAGATTTTGCTAGTGATTGTGATTGTGAGTGCTACTCCACACTACCAAGGCAAGTGATATCATCATGAATATTCCATTCCTATATTTTAAATATGCATTAGTATTATTTTTCCAAGTATAGGACTTGCATGGTTTTTTTGCTAAGTATAAACTATGCTATGGGAAAACCTATTAGGTGAAGCCTTAGTGAAAATTTCCTAAGTCAAGATTCCTATTACTATCATGCTTAGCCTAGCTACTAGAAAACAAGGGTGGTTTATATATTCACTATGGAAAATTTCTAAGTCTAAGGACTTATATTTTTGTATAATAAAACAACTAAGTTAATGAACCACCTGGGTGGAATGGAAGGAATGGTTTTTGTTGAGTGGTTCACAAGGCCATGGACTTGGCTTGTGTATCTCACTTGTGGATGGCCACCCAGGAAACAAAGAGATTTGAGATGTCAAATGTTGAGAAGCTTCAAGTGCAACCACTTGGTATTATGGGCTCTGCCATGATCTTAGGATGCTGGAACTTAGTCTCTTGGACAAGTGGGTGGTAGATGGGATGATAGGTTGGAGCGTCCATTTGACTAAGGAAAGGCTCAAGGATCATGTCTTGGGAAACCAAGGCTTGTGGGGAAAGTGCACCACCTCTGCAGAGTGTAAAACCTAAGTACTTAGCCATGTCCCTGGTAAAGGACAATTTGAGCATCAAGACATGGAAGCAATCAAGAATCTCATCACTCCAATTTCTAAATAAAACTTGTGGGTGAACAAGGGTTAAAAGGATCTTCAGTCATTGATTGGTAGATGCCCTGAGTGGATCTTCAGTCTTTGATTGGTAGATGCCTTGGGTGTTTTGTGCCTTACAAAAACTTAGTGTTTTCAAAAAGTTAAGGAAAAATCTATTTTGAGCAAAGCAAGCCTAAGCTCCACCAGCCAAATGCATATAGTAATATAGTCCACTTAAAATATACTAAGGTATCACTTGCCAATACTATTCCAAAGTATTGACCCTCTGTGGCTGTAACTTATGATGTTGCAGGTTACTCTGATGATGAATAGGAGTCATGAGTCTACACTCAACATGCTTGCTCGTGGCACATGAAGATGAAGACTTATGTTTATTTACATATTCCATAAACTCTTGTATTAGGCCTTTGGCCATGAGTTGTAAAAGACTATGTTTTATCTCTGGAATGACTGTAATAAACGACCTTTGTATCTGTGTACTTCATCTTAAACTGTGGATGCTAGCATTGATCCAGGGACTAGCATTGCAATCACAGAGATCTTTTCCTTTACAAAGGAGGGATCTTACAGATGGTATCAGAGCACTGTGTTGCCTGTAGGATTATGACCCTAGGATTGGAAACCACTAAGGAAATTTTTTTACTTCTTCTACACTTGTCTATTCTTCTCGTAAAATTTTCTAATCTTCTCATTCTCATCTCTATTTGTAGATGAACTCCGTCAACGAAGCCGTGAAGAAAGGACCACTCATGACCATGACCTTGGAGTGTGAGACTGAGTTTCCCAAAATTCTCAAGGACCTCATGGAGACCATGGGAGTACATGGTGCAACAGTGTACAAGGGCTTTCCAGTGATGGAGGAAGGAGTGGAGTATTGGTGGGTGCAACTTCACTTGTACAAGAATAAGGAAGACAACCACAAAGAAAAAGGCTTCTGCATGTACACCAACACTTTTATGCACACCACATTCTTTGAGTCAGCAAAAGAAGCAGCTTGGAAGACTATCAAGGAACTAAGTGCTAGAGTCAAGTGCAGGATGCTCAACCTCCAAAAAGACTTAGAGAAAGAGAAGGAACATACCCAAGAGTTGGAAGTCACCAACCAATCCTTAAGGGGAGATATTATAGACTTAGTGATAGAAGCATGTGAACAAGATAGGGTGATTGCCACTAGGAACATTGTGTTAGCCACCAGATCCAATGAGATAGGATTGTAAGCGCACTTCGTTAGTTGGACCACCACCTATCACCTTATTTTCCAAAATGATACCTTAAATAAGTTTGAACCTTGGTTGATGAAATGGATTTATGTATGCATGACTTGTGTGATTTTTGTGTTCCATGGTTATGCTTGAATGTTTGTCTTGTTTAATTTAAATTTGTGTTGTTCTAACTTTTCAATCTTATAAATAGATGCCTATTGCCATCAGCACTGTTGAGGAGTTCCAGTTACCTGCTTTGGTCCTCGTATCGTAGAGCTTACTACTTTACTCGATCTCCCTCTTCCTATCATTACGGTGCACCCACTCACCAAGTTTGAGAGGAAGGACCTTTGGGGCTTCAAGGTGAACCAGCCAGGACGCCAGACTGAGCCTACTACGGAGGCCATCGTCTTCAAGCTTATGCACGATGACAGGGAGAGAGGCATGGAGGTTGTCATGCAGGATCTGATAGGACGACTGTTAGGACGTCACTCCCGACAGGTTAGAGGCACTCACTTCCACGCCTTCGGAAGGCGTGATGATGACGGAGAGTCCATTGACTTTGAGGACGACTCGAGGGTCACAGCAGAGCCGATACGCCTGTATCTCCAGGACTTAGAGACTCTTATTAGGCACGTGGATACCGATAGGACCAACGTCATGCTTAGTAATGACGAGCTCCAGGTGCAGCTTCGCGAGAAGGACAAGCTCTTTGCGCAGCAGGACGAGATAGTCAAGGAGATGGAGACGAAGTTCGAGACCCAAGACCGTAAGTTCAAGAGTCAAGAGAAGCGTGTCCAGGATAGGAACAAGAGGATTCGTGATATGACCGAGGAACTGCAGTCCAAGGACTTCGAGTTAGAGCAGCAGCAGACAAAGGATTGAGAGGCTTGCCCGTAAGAGGGCTCTCAAGGCCAAGATCGACTCTTTGACCACTACCATCGAGGAGAACAAGACCGCAATGGAGAACGCAGGTCTTACCTTTGTCGAGGAGGAGATTGATGCCGATGAGTAGATTTGACTACTCAGTTATCTTTATTTACCGCACTTGTTATTTGTGAACTTAATATTTGGACCATCCGACATGTGGATGGCTTGCCACTTGTGTGTTTGTACTTTGAGACTTTTTGTTATCTTGTTGTTGAGCTTTTGTCCTAGTGTTGTTCGCTATGTGTTTGTTTGAGTAATGTATTGTGCATAAATCATGTAAGGGTATCTCATTCTTATCTCTATATGAACAAACCACAGATGCCTCCCCGTCGCGCAAACACCAACCCCAACCCCAACATTACCCCGGAAATGCAACAAATGATGAATGCGCAGACACAGCTTATGCAAATGATGACGACGCTCATCCGTAACCGTAACAACAACAACCCCAATAACAACAACAACAATAATAACAACAACAACAACAACAACCCTCCAGGTTTTGATATGCTTACCAGATTTCTGCGTCTGCGGCCAGCTAAGTTTTCAGGATCGACTGATCCCATGGTGGCCAATGATTGGCTACGTTCTGTGAACAAAGACTTAGTGACCGTGGGATGCACAGATGCTGAAAAGGTCAGGTTTGCAAAGACATCTGTTGAAGGACCAACCGCCGCATGGTGGGACAACTTCCAGATTACCACGCCTATTGATGAGGTGACTTGGGCTATCTTTGAAGATGGATTTCAGATTACTCATATCTCACCGTATGATGAGCTCGAAAAAGAAGGAGTTTCACAACTGGCAAGTACCACCACGCAGTGGCTGAATACATTGAAGAGTTCAACAATCTGGCGCGCTATGCACCGGATGAGGTTGACACTGATGCCAAAAGGAAGGAAAAGTTTCTGGAAGGCTTGAATGACGAACTGAATCTGCAGCTGTCTGTGGCATATGTTCCAAATTATCAGTCGCTGTGTGACAAGGCTGTTATTGTGGAGAATAAAATGAAGCAATTCGAGAGTAGGAAGAGGAAACACTCCGACAAGCACAGCTCGGGATCGTCTCTCAAACGATCACACTATGATGATAGTGTCACCAGATCCCACAAGCATGGGAAGTTTAACAAGCACCACAACCACAACCGTCATGACAACAAGCATCATCGCAGTCATGACAATGATAAGTACAAGAACCACAAGAGTGGATATAAGAGCCACCATAGTGGAGGTGGAAGTGGAAGTAGAAGTCAGCCTAAGATGGAGATCAGTCAAGTTGAGTGCTACAAATGCAAGAAGCTGGGGCATTATGCTAATGAGTGCCCTGAGAAGAAAGTTGAAGGACCTAACAAGCCCAATCCTTTTCAGAAAGGACAGGTTAACCACATCAATGTGGAGGAGGTCTTTGAAGAGCCCGATGCCGTGCTTTGGTAAGTTCAGACTCAATTCCATCTCAGCATTTGTACTCTTTGACACTGGTGCATCTCATTCATTCATATCAAAAGCATTTGTTGATAGAAATGGGTTTGCATCTGAAAACATTGGGTGTCCGATAAAAGTTAGCTCTCCGGGAGGGGATATGATAGTGAGTCTTGGATGCCGGGATCTAGTCATAGAGATCGGAAAACATAAGTTTCCAGTAAACCTAATAATCCTCAATTCCCAAGGATTGGATGTAATATTGGGAATGGATTGGATGGCTAAGTATGAGGGAGTACTAGATTGTGCAAATCGCACAATTTCACTCACAACCCCTGAGGGTAAGAGGATAATATTCAAGTCCAATTTTAAATCTAAAGGGAGTAAGTTGAATTCTCTTAGGGGGGTTAGCATGGACAGTGTGCCAATTATGTGTGAATATCCGGATTTGTTTCCTAAGAATTACCAGAATGCCACCAGATAGAGATGTGGAGTTTATAATAGATTTGGTACCGTGTTCGACCAAGGGCAAAGAGGCCTTATAAAATGTCGGTTGATCGAACTTAAGGAACTCAAGAAACAACTTGGAGAACAATTGCGTAAAGGATTCATCCAGCCAAGTTCTTCATCTTGGGAGCTCCAGCTTTGTTCGTAGAAAAGAGAGACAGCACTCAAAGGTTATGCAGAGATTACCGTTCTCTCAACGAGGAACAAATATCCTTTGCCAAGAATCAATGACTTGTTTGATCAGCTAGAAGGAGCATGTGTGTTCTCAAAGATTGATCTTCGGTCAGGCTATTTTCAACTCAAGATAAGAGAGCAAGACATACCTAAAATAGCATTCACCACAAGGTATGGATTGTATGAGTACACTGTGATGCCTTTTGGTTTAACCAATGCTCAAAGATACTTCATGAATATGATGAACAAAGTGTTCATGGAATTTCTCGACAAGTTCGTTGTCGTTTTCATCGATGACATCTTAGTCTACTCCAAGAGCAAGGAGGAGCATGAAAGACATCTACGCTTGATACTTGAGAAACTAAGGAACATAAGCTTTATGCCAAATTCAGCAAGTGTGAGTTTTGGTTAGAGGAAGTTGGATTTCTTGGTCATGTTATGACAAAGGATGGTGTAGCAGTTGATCCTGCTAAAGTTTCAGCCGTGACAGAATGGGAATCTCCTAAGAATGTAAAAGAGGTTCGTAGTTTCCTTGGTTTAACAGGTTACTACAGAAGGTTCATTGAAAATTTTTCTAAGGTTGCTAAACCAATGACAGAATTGTTAAAGAAAGATAAGAAATTTGCTTGGTCTGAGGATGTGAACTCAGCTTTCAAGAACTAAAGAAGAGACTTGTGTCAAGACCTCAGGTTTACCAGATTTGGAAAAGGATTTCCAAGTATTGTGATGCTTCAGATCAAGGATTAGGAGCCGTACTTATGCAAAGCGGAAAAGTTGTGGCTTATGCCTCGAGACAACTCAAAACTCATGAAGTAAATTATCCTACTCATGATTTAGAGTTAGCCGCTGTTGTCCATGCACTCAAAACATGGAGACATTACCTTTGGGAAAACGCTAGAAGTATTCACCGACCATAAGAGCTTGAAGTATATCTTCACCCGTATGAAATCAATATGAGACAAAGAAGATGGCTAGAACTTATCAAGGATTACGACTTGAGTTTGCAATACCACCCAGTAAAGCAAATGTAGTAGCAGATGCTCTAAGTCGTAAGCTTGTAAATGGCCTTACCAAAGGTGAATTGCGATGACTTGTGTAAGCAATTCAAGGAACTCAAGTTGGAGATTGTGCGGAAGGACATCTCATGTCTTTGGATGTTCAACCCACTGCTGGATAAGATTAAAGAAGCCCAAAAGAATGATAAAGAAATCGATGAGATTAAGGAAAGGATTAGCCAAGGGAATGCTAAAAGTTTCCATATGGACGAACAAGGTACTTTATGGCACGGGAAACGTATTTGTGTTCCACAAGATCCGTAAATGCGAAACTGATTTCAGAAGCCCATAACTCTCCATATTCTATTCACCCGGAAACACCAAAATGTACATGGATATGAAAGAAAGATTTTGGTGGAACAATCTCAAAAGGGACATCGCCGAACACATTGCTTTGTGTGATGTGTGTAGTAGAGTGAAAGCGGAACATCAGAAACCAGCAGGTTTGCTTCAACCGATGCCTATTCCTGAATGGAAATGGGAAAGTATTGGTATGGATTTCATTACCGGATTACCAAGGACCAGGTCAGGGTATGATTCCATATGGGTAGTAGTGGATCGCCTAACTAAAGTGGCTCATTTTATACCCGTAAAGACAACTTATACCAGTGCAAAGTTAGCCAAAATCTACATGAGCAGAATTGAATGCCTTCACGGAGTACCTAAGAGTATTGTGTCTGATAGAGGAACTCAGTTCACTTCTCACTTTTGGAGACAGCTTCATGAATCTTTAGGAACGAGATTGGAATTCAGCACTGCTTTTCATCCTCAAACTGATGGACAAACAGAAAGGACTAATCAAATTCTTGAAGACATGTTGAGGGCATGTGCCCTAGACTATGGAGCAAGTTGGGATGAAAGTCTGCCTTACGCAGAGTTCTCTTACAACAACAGTCACCAATCTAGTATTGGGATGGCACCATTCGAGTTTCTCTACGGAAGGAAGTGTACCACCCCATTGCTATGGAATGGTGTAGGAGAAAAAAGTTTGTTTGGACCAGATCTTATCAAAGACGCCGAAGAAAAGGTCAAATTGGTTAGAGACAGATTGAAGATAGCACAGTCTCGACAGAAAAGCTATGCAGATGCTAAGCGTAGAGAAGTCACTTACGAAGTTGGGGATAGAGCTTATCTTAGAGTATCACCACTTCGTGGAGTAAAAAGATTTGGAGTCAAAGGAAAGTTAGCACCAAGATATGTTGGACCATTCAACATTCTAAGTCGCAAGGGAGAAGCTGCATATGAAATCGAACTGCTAGCATCTCTATTAGCCGTCCATAATGTTTTTCATGTGAGTCAGCTTAAGAAATGTCATCCAGAAATGGAAGGATCTTCTTTGAAGGATACCATATCTTTGGAGGAAGTTCAACTAGAAAGTGACCTCACCTATGAAGAAAAGCCTATCAAGATACTTGAGACCGCAGAAAGAGTCACAAGGACAAAGACTATCAAATTTTGCAAAGTACAATGGAATCATCATTCCGAAGAGGAAGCAACTTGGGAAAGAGAAGATGATCTTCGGAAAGACCACCCTCACCTATTTGCTAGCCAATCCGAATCTCGAGGGCGAGATTCATTTTAAGGGGGTTAGATTTGTAACATCCCAAAAATCATGTTTCAAAAACTCATTCATATCATTCTTGCATCATTCATTCATATAGGTTTTTTTTTTCTCAAAATCATTTAGAGACAGAAGTTTGAGCTATGATTTCATGTGGGCAATTTATCTAAATTGGCCATCACCCTTTGGGATTTGATTGTCTATGAACTTGTTTGCTTGCCTCCATTGATGGAAAAACTAGGTGAAGTTTTTAACCCAAGATTCAAAATTTAGAAATATTTTCAAAACCCTATTTCAAATATTTGCAAACTAGAGCAAATCTCTATTTACTTTGAAGCCCAAGCTTGACCAAGCCTTGCAAGGTAACCACTTAGTTAGAATGACTGTTTTTGAACCCACAAAACCCTGCAAAAATCCCCAAAGCAGTTTGAATTCAAAAGGATTTGAATTCATATCAAATTCATACCAGAAAATGGATTTAGAAAAAGAAAAGGCTTAGGCAAAGGAAAAAGGCCGAGCGGCCAGAATCTGGCCCAGCAGCGGATCAAGCCCAGCAAGCCCACCCGGGGATCTCCTTATTCTTCTCCCACGCATAAGCCGACGCTACCGAGCCGCTGATGTGCACCTGCGCACCTCGGCGACAAGCGGGCCTTCTCCACGCCACCGTCGTCTCCACCCGCGACCCGTTCATCCCCAAATCAACGCGGCGTTTACGTTTAATTCATGACGTCAATTCGATTTATTGGTCGAGTAATTCTCGCCAGACCAGGCTATAAGAACCCCTCTTCCCCTCTCTCTTCTCCTCAAACCCGAACCCAGGCGCCACCAGCTGCGAGCATTACCCTCTGAAACCCGCCGTCTCCGGCGATCGGCCGATTCGGTGAGTCCAGAGCTCCCCTCTGCCTCTCGTTCTTGCAAACTGATTCAGTGAGCCTCTGCGCTTCTTTTAACACATTTCATTTGCTCTCGCATGGACCGTAGCTCCGGCAACATCATCGACTAGTCGCCGCCGACGTCTGCACGAACTCCGGCGAACTCTAGTGGTAAGATCAGACCGCCCCGCGCTTTCTAGTTCACGCACACGGCTCTGTCTCGACTCTGTGAATCTAACCGTGTCCTCGCCTTGCCTTGGGGTGATCCACAGCAACGTCCACGACGACCACCCGACGCACCCGACGCCGTCTTCCACTCCGGCGAGCAATCGCAACCGTGCCCGAGCGCCCCTTGACCAACCGCGAGTACGACGAGCTTCGCCGTGACCCCCTGAGCCCGGTGAGCTACTCCTCCTTCTCCCTCGCCGTCTGCATCGTCGGCAACGTCATCGACCGACAGTTCCGCCGCCGGTAGCCACCGCTCCGCCGCCAGTTCTTGGCCAGGGAAATAGCAGCCGTTAGATCTGCATCGTAGCGCTAGGATAGATCCACTTAACCCGGCGGTGCGATCTGAGCCGCCAGATTTCATTTAGATCCTACGTGTGGAGCTCGATCCATCGAAAGCATGCGGCGAATAAGAACATGACGCGTGGCTAGGTTAGAATCGAAAATAGAATTTAAAAACAGATTTTGATCCAGATTTCAAATGCCAATATCTTTTGAATGCCACGTTGGAATTTTGCAAACTTTATACCGTTGGATTCAGAAAAACAAGACCTTTCTGCCTATCCAATTTGTTTAGCAAATAGTAACCATTAGATGTGCTTAAATTGCAGAGACTTGTTTGAGACCTTTTTTTAAGTATAGATTTAGTTTAATACCTTGTTTAGAGTTAGATTTTGTTTAGTTGGTAAACTAGTGGCTTGCTAAGTTTCTGTATTCATGCACTTGCTTGGTTGAGTTTTCAAAAATCATCACTTGGTAGATTCATGCATGCATGCATTCATACTATTTCTTGTTTGTATATATTTGTGTGTAATTGTGTGCTACAACTTTGTGTGTAGATTTTGCTAGTGATTGTGATTGTGACGAGTGCTACTCTCCACACTACCAAGGCAAGTGATATCATCATGAATATTCCATTCCTATATTTTAAATATGCATTAGTATTATTTTTCCAAGTATAGGACTTGCATGGTTTTTTTTGCTAAGTATAAACTATGCTATGGGAAAACCTATTAGGTGAAGCCTTAGTGAAAATTTCCTAAGTCAAGATTCCTATTACTATCATGCTTAGCCTAGCTACTAGAAAACAAGGGTGGTTTATATATTCACTATGGAAAATTTCTAAGTCTAAGGACTTATATTTTTGTATAATAAAACAACTAAGTTAATGAACCACAGGTGGAATGGAAGGAATGGTTTTTGTTGAGTGGTTCACAAGGCCATGGACTTGGCTTGTGTATCTCACTTGTGGATGGCCACCCAGGAAACAAAGAGATTTGAGATGTCAAATGTTGAGAAGCTTCAAGTGCAACCACTTGGTATTATGGGCTCTGCCATGATCTTAGGATGCTGGAACTTAGTCTCTTGGACAGTGGGTGGTAGATGGGATGATAGGTTGGAGCGCGTCCATTTGACTAAGGAAAGGCTACTGAAGGATCATGTCTTGGGAAACCAAGGCTTGTGGGGAAAGTGCACCACCTCTGCAGAGTGTAAAACCTAAGTACTTAGCCATGTCCAGTAAAGGACAATTTGAGCATCAAGACATGGAAGCAATCAAGAATCTCATCACTCCAATTTCTAAATAAAACTTGTGGGTGAACAAGGGTTAAAAGGATCTTCAGTCATTGATTGGTAGATGCCCTGAGTGGATCTTCAGTCTTTGATTGGTAGATGCCTTGGGTGTTTTGTGCCTTACAAAAACTTAGTGTTTTCAAAAAGTTAAGGAAAAATCTATTTTGAGCAAAGCAAGCCTAAGCTCCACCAGCCAAATGCATAGAGTAATATAGTCCACTTAAAATATACTAAGGTATCACTTGCCAATACTATTCCAAAGTATTGACCCTCTGTGGCTGTAACTTATGATGTTGCAGGTTACTCTGATGATGAATAGGAGTCATGAGTCTACACTCAACATGCTTGCCTGTGGCACATGAAGATGAAGACTTATGTTTATTTACATATTCCATAAACTCTTGTATTAGGCCTTTGGCCATGAGTTGTAAAAGACTATGTTTTATCTCTGGAATGACTGTAATAAACGACCTTTGTATCTGTGTACTTCATCTTAAACTGTGGATGCTAGCATTGATCCATGGACTAGCATTGCAATCACAGAGATCTTTTCCTTTACAAAGGAGGGATCTTACAGATGGTATCAGAGCACTGTGTTGCCTGTAGGATTATGACCCTAGGATTGGAAACCACTAAGGAAATTTTTTTACTTCTTCTACACTTGTCTATTCTTCTCGTAAAATTTTCTAATCTTCTCATTCTCATCTCTATTTGTAGATGAACTCCGTCAACGAAGCCGTGAAGAAAGGACCACTCATGACCATGACCTTGGAGTGTGAGACTGAGTTTCCCAAAATTCTCAAGGACCTCATGGAGACCATGGGAGTACATGGTGCAACAGTGTACAAGGGCTTTCCAGTGATGGAGGAAGGAGTGGAGTATTGGTGGGTGCAACTTCACTTGTACAAGAATAAGGAAGACAACCACAAAGAAAAAGGCTTCTGCATGTACACCAACACTTTTATGCACACCACATTCTTTGAGTCAGCAAAGAAGCACTTGGAAGACTATCAAGGAACTAAGTGCTAGAGTCAAGTGCAGGATGCTCAACCTCCAAAAAGACTTAGAAAGAGAAGGAACATACCCAAGAGTTGGAAGTCACCAACCAATCCTTAAGGGAGATATTATAGACTTAGTGATAGAAGCATGTGAACAAGATAGGGTGATTGCCACTAGGAACATTGTGTTAGCCACAGATCCAATGAGATAGGATTGTAAGCGCACTTCGTTAGTTGGACCACCACCTATCACCTTATTTTCCAAAATGATACCTTAAATAAGTTTGAACCTTGGTTGATGAAATGGATTTATGTATGCATGACTTGTGTGATTTTTGTGTTCCATGGTTATGCTTGAATGTTTGTCTTGTTTAATTTAAATTTGTGTTGTTCTAACTTTTCAATCTTATAAATAGATGCCTATTGCCATCAGCACTGTTGAGGAGTTCCAGGCTACCCGTTTTGGTCCTCGTATCGTAGAGCTTACTACTTTACTCGATCTCCCTCTTCCTATCATTACGGTGCACCCACTCACCAAGTTTGAGAGGAAGGACCTTTGGGCTTCAAGGTGAACCAGCCAGACGCCTTGACCGAGCCTACTCGGAGGCCATCGCCTTCAAGCTTATGCGATGTGAGGAGAGAGGCATGGAGGTTGTCATGCAGGATCTGATAGGACGACTGTTAGGACGTCACTCCCGACAGGTTAGAGGCACTCACTTCCACGCCTTCGGAAGGCGTGATGATGACGGAGAGTCCATTGACTTTGAGGACGACTCGAGGGTCACAGAGCCGATCGCTGTATCTCCAGGACTTAGAGACTCTTATTAGGCACGTGGATACCGATAGGACCAACGTCATGCTTAGTAATGACGAGCTCAGTGCAGCTTCGAGAAGGACAAGCTCTTTCTTGCAGCGGACGAGATAGTCAAGGAGATGGAGACGAAGTTCGAGACCCAAGACCGTAAGTTCAAGAGTCAAGAGAAGCGTGTCGGGATAGGAACAAGAGGATTCGTGATATGACCGAGGAACTGCAGTCCAAGGACTTGAGTTAGAGCAGCAGCGAGCGGTGATTGAGAGGCTTCGTTCCCAGAAGAGGGCTCTCAAGGCCAAGATCGACTCTTTGACCACTACCATCGAGGAGAACAAGACCGCAATGGAGAACGCAGGTCTTACCTTTGTCGAGGAGGAGATTGATGCCGATGAGTAGATTTGACTACTCAGTTATCTTTATTTACCGCACTTGTTATTTGTGAACTTAATATTTGGACCATCCGACATGTGGATGGCTTGCCACTTGTGTGTTTGTACTTTGAGACTTTTTGTTATCTTGTTGTTGAGCTTTTGTCCTAGTGTTGTTCGCTGTGTGTTTGTTTGAGTAATGTATTGTGCATAAATCATGTAAGGGTATCTCATTCTTATCTCTATATGAACAAACCACAGATGCCTCCCCGTCGCGCAAACACCAACCCCAACCCCAACATTACCCCGGAAATGCAACAAATGATGAATGCGCAGACACAGCTTATGCAAATGATGACGACGTTCATCCAGAACCAGAACAACAACAACAACCCCAATAACAACAACAACAATAATAACAACAACAACAACAACAACCCTCCAGGTTTTGATATGCTTACCAGATTTCTGCGGCCAGCTAAGTTTTCAGGATCGACTGATCCCATGGTGGCCAATGATTGGCTACGTTCTGTGAACAAAGACTTAGTGACCGTGGGATGCACAGATGCTGAAAAGGTCAGGTTTGCAGCACATCTGTTGGAAGGACCAGCCGCCGCATGGTGGGACAACTTCCAGATTACCACGCCTATTGATGAGGTGACTTGGGCTATCTTTGAAGATGGATTTCGTACTACTCATATCTCACCAGGTATGATGAGCCTGAAAAAGAAGGAGTTTCACAACCTGAAGCAGCGCCACCAGTGATATGAATACATTGAAGAGTTCAACAATCTGGCGCGCTATGCACCGGATGAGGTTGACACTGATGCCAAAAGGAAGGAAAAGTTTCTGGAAGGCTTGAATGACGAACTGAATCTGCAGCTGTCTGTGGCATATGTTCCAAATTATCAGTCGCTGTGTGACAAGGCTGTTATTGTGGAGAATAAAATGAAGCAATTCGAGAGTAGGAAGAGGAAACACTCCGACAAGCACAGCTCGGGATCGTCTCTCAAACGATCACACTATGATGATAGTGTCAGCTCAGGATCCCACAAGCATGGGAAGTTTAACAAGCACCACAACCACAACCTTCATGACAACAAGCATCATCGCAGTCATGACAATGATAAGTACAAGAACCACAAGAGTGGATATAAGAGCCACCATAGTGGAGGTGGAAGTGGAAGTAGAAGTCAGCCTAAGATGGAGATCAGTCAAGTTGAGTGCTACAAATGCAAGAAGCTGGGGCATTATGCTAATGAGTGCCCTGAGAAGAAAGTTGAAGGACCTAACAAGCCCAATCCTTTTCAGAAAGGACAGGTTAACCACATCAATGTGGAGGAGGTCTTTGAAGAGCTGATGCCGTTCTTTGGTAAGTTCAGACTCAATTCCATCTCAGCATTTGTACTCTTTGACACTGGTGCATCTCATTCATTCATATCAAAAGCATTTGTTGATAGAAATGGGTTTGCATCTGAAAACATTGGGTGTCCGATAAAAGTTAGCTCTCCGGGAGGGGATATGATAGTGAGTCTTGGATGCCGGGATCTAGTCATAGAGATCGGAAAACATAAGTTTCCAGTAAACCTAATAATCCTCAATTCCCAAGGATTGGATGTAATATTGGGAATGGATTGGATGGCTAAGTATGAGGGAGTACTAGATTGTGCAAATCGCACAATTTCACTCACAACCCCTGAGGGTAAGAGGATAATATTCAAGTCCAATTTTAAATCTAAAGGGAGTAAGTTGAATTCTCTTAAGGGGGTTAGCATGGACAGTGTGCCAATTATGTGTGAATATCCGGATTTGTTTCCGGAAGAATTACCAGGAATGCCACCAGATAGAGATGTGGAGTTTATAATAGATTTGGTACCAGGTTCTGGACCAAGGGCAAAGAGGCCTTATAAAATGTCAGTTGACGAACTTAAGGAACTCAAGAAACAACTTGGAGAACAATTGCAGAAAGGATTCATCCAGCCAAGTTCTTCATCTTGGGGAGCTCCAGTTTTGTTCGTAGAAAAGAGAGACAGAACTCAAAGGTTATGCATAGATTACCGTTCTCTCAACGAGGAACAAATATCCTTTGCCAAGAATCAATGACTTGTTTGATCAGCTAGAAGGAGCATGTGTGTTCTCAAAGATTGATCTTCGGTCAGGCTATTTTCAACTCAAGATAAGAGAGCAAGACATACCTAAAATAGCATTCACCACAAGGTATGGATTGTATGAGTACACTGTGATGCCTTTTGGTTTAACCAATGCTC
The DNA here is from genome assembly GCA_023614405.1 of Avena insularis. Classification (NCBI taxonomy): domain Eukaryota; kingdom Viridiplantae; phylum Streptophyta; class Magnoliopsida; order Poales; family Poaceae; genus Avena; species Avena insularis. Next base: position 55,530,499 of record CM042695.1, read on the forward strand.
CAGCATACTTCATGAATATGATGAACAAAGTGTTCATGGAATTTCTCGACAAGTTCGTTGTCGTTTTCATCGATGACATCTTAGTCTACTCCAAGAGCAAGGAGGAGCATGAAAGACATCTACGCTTGATACTTGAGAAACTAAGGGAACATAAGCTTTATGCCAAATTCAGCAAGTGTGAGTTTTGGTTAGAGGAAGTTGGATTTCTTGGTCATGTTATGACAAAGGATGGTGTAGCAGTTGATCCTGCTAAAGTTTCAGCCGTGACAGAATGGGAATCTCCTAAGAATGTAAAAGAGGTTCGTAGTTTCCTTGGTTTAACAGGTTACTACAGAAGGTTCATTGAAAATTTTTCTAAGGTTGCTAAACCAATGACAGAATTGTTAAAGAAAGATAAGAAATTTGCTTGGTCTGAAGGATGTGAACTCAGCTTTCAAGAACTAAAGAAGAGACTTGTGTCAGCACCAGTTCTGTGCCTACCAGATTTGGAAAAGGATTTCCAAGTGTATTGTGATGCTTCGCATCAAGGATTAGGAGCCGTACTTATGCAAAGCGGAAAAGTTGTGGCTTATGCCTCGAGACAACTCAAAACTCATGAAGTAAATTATCCTACTCATGATTTAGAGTTAGCCGCTGTTGTCCATGCACTCAAAACATGGAGACATTACCTTTTGGGAAAACGTTGTGAAGTATTCACCGACCATAAGAGCTTGAAGTATATCTTCACCCAGAAGGAAATCAATATGAGACAAAGAAGATGGCTAGAACTTATCAAGGATTACGACTTGAGTTTGCAATACCACCCCGGTAAAGCAAATGTAGTAGCAGATGCTCTAAGTCGTAAAGCGTTTGTAAATGGCCTTACCAAAGGTGAATTGCCAGATGACTTGTGTAAGCAATTCAAGGAACTCAGGTTGGAGATTGTGCCAGAAGGACATCTCATGTCTTTGGATGTTCAACCCACTCTGTTGGATAAGATTAAAGAAGCCCAAAAGACGGATAAAGAAATCGAAGAGATTAAGGAAAGGATTAGCCAAGGGAAGGCTAAAAGTTTCCATATGGACGAACAAGGTACTTTATGGCACGGGAAACGTATTTGTGTTCCACAAGATCCGGAAATGCGGAAACTGATTTTACAGGAAGCCCATAACTCTCCATATTCTATTCACCCGGGAAACACCAAAATGTACATGGATATGAAAGAAAGATTTTGGTGGAACAATCTCAAAAGGGACATCGCCGAACACATTGCTTTGTGTGATGTGTGTAGTAGAGTGAAAGCGGAACATCAGAAACCAGCAGGTTTGCTTCAACCGATGCCTATTCCTGAATGGAAATGGGAAAGTATTGGTATGGATTTCATTACCGGATTACCAAGGACCAGGTCAGGGTATGATTCCATATGGGTAGTAGTGGATCGCCTAACTAAAGTGGCTCATTTTATACCCGTAAAGACAACTTATACCAGTGCAAAGTTAGCCAAAATCTACATGAGCAGAATTGAATGCCTTCACGGAGTACCTAAGAGTATTGTGTCTGATAGAGGAACTCAGTTCACTTCTCACTTTTGGAGACTTCATGAATCTTTAGGAACAGATTGGAATTCAGCACTGCTTTTCATCCTCAAACCGATGGACAAAGAAAGGACTAATCAAATTCTTGAAGACATGCCGAGGGCATGTGCCCTAGACTATGGAGCAAGTTGGGATGAAAGTCGCCTTTACAGAGTTCTCTTACAACAACAGTCACCAATCTAGTATTGGGATGGCACCATTCGAGTTTCTCTACGGAAGGAAGTGTACCACCCCATTGCTATGGAATGGTGTAGGAGAAAAAAGTTTGTTTGGACCAGATCTTATCAAAGACGCCGAAGAAAAGGTCAAATTGGTTAGAGACAGATTGAAGATAGCACAGTCTCGACGAAAAGCTATCTGAGATGCTAAGCGTAGAGAAGTCACTTACGAAGTTGGGGATAGAGCTTATCTTAGAGTATCACCACTTGGAGTAAAAAGATTTGGAGTCAAAGGAAAGTTAGCACCAAGATATGTTGGACCATTCAACATTCTAAGTCGCAAGGGAGAAGCTGCATATGAAATCGAACTGCTAGCATCTCTATTAGCCGTCCATAATGTTTTTCATGTGAGTCAGCTTAAGAAATGTCATCCAGAAATGGAAGGATCTTCTTTGAAGGATACCATATCTTTGGAGGAAGTTCAACTAGAAAGTGACCTCACCTATGAAGAAAAGCCTATCAAGATACTTGAGACCGCAGAAAGAGTCACAAGGACAAAGACTATCAAATTTTGCAAAGTACAATGGAATCATCATTCCGAAGAGGAAGCAACTTGGGAAAGAGAAGATGATCTTCGGAAAGACCACCCTCACCTATTTGCTAGCCAATCCGAATCTCGAGGGCGAGATTCATTTTAAGGGGGTTAGATTTGTAACATCCCAAAAATCATGTTTCAAAAACTCATTCATATCATTCTTGCATCATTCATTCATATAGGTTTTTTTTTTCTCAAAATCATTTAGAGACAGAAGTTTGAGCTATGATTTCATGTGGGCAATTTATCTAAATTGGCCATCACCCTTTGGGATTTGATTGTCTATGAACTTGTTTGCTTGCCTCCATTGATGGAAAAACTAGGTGAAGTTTTTAACCCAAGATTCAAAATTTAGAAATATTTTCAAAACCCTATTTCAAATATTTGCAAACTAGAGCAAATCTCTATTTACTTTGAAGCCCAAGCTTGACCAAGCCTTGCAAGGTAACCACTTAGTTAGAATGACTGTTTTTGAACCCACAAAACCCTGCAAAAATCCCCAAAGCAGTTTGAATTCAAAAGGATTTGAATTCATATCAAATTCATACCAGAAAATGGATTTAGAAAAAGAAAAGGCTTAGGCAAAGGAAAAAGGCCGAGCGGCCAGAATCTGGCCCAGCAGCGGATCAAGCCCAGCAAGCCCACCCGGGGATCTCCTTATTCTTCTCCCACGCGCAAACGCACGCGCTGAGCCGTTGACAGGCAGACCCCACCTGCACCTCGGCGACAAGCGGCCTTCTCCACGCCACCGTCGTCTCCACCCGCACGACCCGTTCATCCCCAAATCAACGCAGGCGTTCTGGGTATTTAATTCATGACGCCAATTCGATTTATTGGTCGAGTAATTCTCGCCAGACCAGGCTATAAGAACCCCTCTTCTCCTCTCTTCTCCCTCAAACCCCGAACCCAGGCGCCACCAAAGGCGAGCATTACCCTCTGAAACCCGCCCGTCTCCGGCGAATTCCGGTGAGTCCAGAGCTCCCCTCTGCCTCTCGTTCTTGCAAACTGATTCAGTGAGCCTCTGCGCTTCTTTTAACACATTTCATTTGCTCTCGCATGGACCGTAGCTCCGGCAACATCATCGACTAGTCGCCGCCGACGTCTGCACGAACTCCGGCGAACTCTAGTGGTAAGATCAGACCGCCCCGCGCTTTCTAGTTCACGCACACGGCTCTGTCTCGACTCTGTGAATCTAACCGTGTCCTCGCCTTGCCTTGGGGTGATCCACAGCAACGTCCACGACGACCACCCGACGCACCCGACGCCGTCTTCCACTCCGGCGAGCAATCGCAACCGTGCCCGAGCGCCCCTTGACCAACCGCGAGTACGACGAGCTTCGCCGTGACCCCCTGAGCCCGGTGAGCTACTCCTCCTTCTCCCTCGCTGTGATCGCCGGCAACGCCATCGACGGATTCCGCCGCGGTAGCCACCGCTCCGCCGCCAGTTCTTGGCCAGGGAAATAGCAGCCGTTAGATCTGCATCGTAGCGCTAGGATAGATCCACTTAACCCCGAAGCGGTACGCGATCTGAGCCGCCAGATTTCATTTAGATCCTACGGCTGTGGAGCTCGATCCAGTGCGAAACGGTACGGGCGAATAAGAACATGACGCGTGGCTAGGTTAGAATCGAAAATAGAATTTAAAAACAGATTTTGATCCAGATTTCAAATGCCAATATCTTTTGAATGCCACGTTGGAATTTTGCAAACTTTATACCGTTGGATTCAGAAAAACAAGACCTTTCTGCCTATCCAATTTGTTTAGCAAATAGTAACCATTAGATGTGCTTAAATTGCAGAGACTTGTTTGAGACCTTTTTTTAAGTATAGATTTAGTTTAATACCTTGTTTAGAGTTAGATTTTGTTTAGTTGGTAAACTAGTGGCTTGCTAAGTTTCTGTATTCATGCACTTGCTTGGTTGAGTTTTCAAAAATCATCACTTGGTAGATTCATGCATGCATGCATTCATACTATTTCTTGTTTGTATATATTTGTGTGTAATTGTGTGCTACAACTTTGTGTGTAGATTTTGCTAGTGATTGTGATTGTGACGAGTGCTACTCTCCACACTACCAAGGCAAGTGATATCATCATGAATATTCCATTCCTATATTTTAAATATGCATTAGTATTATTTTTCCAAGTATAGGACTTGCATGGTTTTTTTTGCTAAGTATAAACTATGCTATGGGAAAACCTATTAGGTGAAGCCTTAGTGAAAATTTCCTAAGTCAAGATTCCTATTACTATCATGCTTAGCCTAGCTACTAGAAAACAAGGGTGGTTTATATATTCACTATGGAAAATTTCTAAGTCTAAGGACTTATATTTTTGTATAATAAAACAACTAAGTTAATGAACCACCTGGGTGGAATGGAAGGAATGGTTTTTGTTGAGTGGTTCACAAGGCCATGGACTTGGCTTGTGTATCTCACTTGTGGATGGCCACCCAGGAAACAAAGAGATTTGAGATGTCAAATGTTGAGAAGCTTCAAGTGCAACCACTTGGTATTATGGGCTCTGCCATGATCTTAGGATGCTGGAACTTAGTCTCTTGGACAGTGGGTGGTAGATGGGATGATAGGTTGGAGCGCGTCCATTTGACTAAGGAAAGGCTACTGAAGGATCATGTCTTGGGAAACCAAGGCTTGTGGGGAAAGTGCACCACCTCTGCAGAGTGTAAAACCTAAGTACTTAGCCATGTCCCTGGTAAAGGACAATTTGAGCATCAAGACATGGAAGCAATCAAGAATCTCATCACTCCAATTTCTAAATAAAACTTGTGGGTGAACAAGGGTTAAAAGGATCTTCAGTCATTGATTGGTAGATGCCCTGAGTGGATCTTCAGTCTTTGATTGGTAGATGCCTTGGGTGTTTTGTGCCTTACAAAAACTTAGTGTTTTCAAAAAGTTAAGGAAAAATCTATTTTGAGCAAAGCAAGCCTAAGCTCCACCAGCCAAATGCATAGAGTAATATAGTCCACTTAAAATATACTAAGGTATCACTTGCCAATACTATTCCAAAGTATTGACCCTCTGTGGCTGTAACTTATGATGTTGCAGGTTACTCTGATGATGAATAGGAGTCATGAGTCTACACTCAACATGCTTGCCTGTGGCACATGAAGATGAAGACTTATGTTTATTTACATATTCCATAAACTCTTGTATTAGGCCTTTGGCCATGAGTTGTAAAAGACTATGTTTTATCTCTGGAATGACTGTAATAAACGACCTTTGTATCTGTGTACTTCATCTTAAACTGTGGATGCTAGCATTGATCCAGGGACTAGCATTGCAATCACAGAGATCTTTTCCTTTACAAAGGAGGGATCTTACAAGATTCTTGATAGCTTCCATGTCTTGATACTCAAATTATCCTTTACCAAGGACATGGCTAAGTACTTAGATTTTACACTCTGCAGAGGTGGTGCACTTTCCCCACAAGACTTGGTTTTACCAAGACAAGATCTTTCAGAAGATTTCCCTTAGACCAGAATGGACGCGTTCCAACCTATCATCCCCTACCACCAACTGTCCATTTGGCTAAGTTATTGCAACCTATATGATCCAGGCAGAGCCCATAATGCCAAGTGGCTGCACTTGAAGCTTCTCAACATTTGACATCTCAAATCTCTTTGTTCCTGGGTGGCATTCCACAAGTGTGATACACAAGGTTCACCAGTCCCCTGGCCTTGTGTAACCACTCAACACAAACCATTCCTTCCATTCCACCCAGGTGATTCATTCACTTAGTTGTGTTATTAAACAAAACACAAGTCCTCAGACTTAGAAATCTTTCCATAGCATGAATATATATTCCACCCTTGTTTTCTATTAGCTAAGCTAAGCATGATGGTAATAGGAATCTTAACTTAGGAAATTTCTACTAAGGTTTCATCTACTAGGATTTCCCATGGCATAGTTTACACTTAGCAAATTTCCATGCAAGTCCTACTTAGAAATATCACTAATGCATAGTGAAAATAATGGGACAAAGGTATGAAGCATCACTTGCCTTTTTGGTAGAGAGTATAAGTTCACTCCTTGATCTTTGCAATGTTCACTCACTTCAAATCACTACAATTCAATCAAGCAAACAATAATTCAATCTACCATTCAAGCAATTCATCACATAAAATAATAGAAACAAAACAATGCATGCAAGCATGCCAAAGATTGTTTTATTTGAAAAGTGGTTTCTAATGGGTCATAAACATTTGAAAACACCTAATGGTCATTTTATAAAGTGGCAAAACCATTTGCTAAAGGTTTTACTTCATAAACCATTTTTAAACCAAATCATTATTTTATGTGGTGAAGAAATGCTTTTAATAAGGCAACATTCTATAGGTTTCACAAAATATGTTTTCAAACCATAAAACCTTGTGTTTAGGGTCAGAGAGTTTATTTCCAAAACATTTCTCAAAGGTTTTCTTCCAAAACCATTTTTAATAATTAAACCATATTTTTATTTGGCTAGAAATGTTTTAATTCAAGGTTTTGTTCTTTTGCTTCACCAAATACATTTTTGAAACCACCAATTGATTCCTAGGGTCAGTAGGTTCAAAACAAACCATTTGCCAAAGATTTTATCTCAAAAATCATTTTAGAACAATTTTTATATTCTAAATATGCATACACAAGTTTCTGCAAAAACAATCAGTTTAACAGAAGCTTTTTACTAAACAAAGCGCATGGTTGGCTAGGGCTTGTTTTGCTGAATCCATTGATATAAAATTTGCAAAATTTGGACGTGTAGAATAAAAGTTATAGATTTTACAAAATCTAGCATCTAATAGATCAAATCTGTATTTAAAATATCAGGCAGGGCCACGTGGCATGTTCTTATTCGCCCATACCGTTTCGTCCGGATCAGCTACTCTGGCACGTTGGATCTAAAGCAGATCGTGTGGCTCAGATGCAAACGTACCCCTTCGGTTAAGTTCTATCCTAGCCACTAGATCGTGATCGAACGGTGTACAGCAAGCTTGCCAACGAGTGGCGGCGCTGGCGGCGGCAGGTGGTGGCGGAGCGGTCAGACGACGACGGTGGCGACGTTACAGGAAGCGAGAGGGCGAAGGGAGAAGCTTACCGAGTTCGCCGCGGCGTGGGGAAGCTCAAGGTGGTCCTTGCTGGCGAGGGGGCGCACGGGGTCGATGGGAATCGCTCGCGGGGCTGGCGCCAGGAGCTTCTGCTTGTCGATGGGGACGGGGCTTCGGTGCATGCCAGATGGATAGGAGAGTATGGTTAGATGCGCAAGGACGTGGCAAAGATGCGTGCGTGAAAGAGAAAGGGAGGGGCGGTCTGGTTCTTACCCGAGGCTTCGCCGGAGACAAAACAGACGGCGCCGGTGACGGTCTTGGTCGTTGTCGAGGCTAGGGGTCAAGCGCGAGCAAGCTGATGATGCAGAGAGAAGCGCCAGGGTCTGGGGGTCAAGCTCGGATGCTCGAGGAGGCGAGGGGCGGCAGGGTTTGGCCGGAATTGTCGCCGGAGGGCATCGGAGGCAGTGGAGCTTCGGAGAGAAATTGAGCAGCCTGGGGGCGCGCTAGGGTGAGGGACTGAGGGGGAACGGGAGAGGAGACGCAGGCGACTAAGTACGCGTGATCATGGGGTCGTTTAATGGCGTGGTTAACGCGTATTAAGCCGAGCTTTAATCGCCTGCAACGGCCGGCGAGGTGAGGGGCGGAGTCAGCGGGTGAGGAAGATGATGATGTGGTGGTGGGGTCGTCTGGCAGCGAGAGAGGGAGTGGGGAGAGGGGGTCCACGCGTCGGTGACTCAGCGGGTAAGGACTCAGGTGCGAAGCGTTTTCCGCGGGAGAGAAGCATTGGGCTGTGTTGGGCTTATTGGGCTGGGCTGTTCCTTTCATTTTTTTATACCAAATGTTTTTCTTTTCTGTTTTTGAATAATCTGATTTGATTTTCATTCAAACAATTCAAGCAACAAATAAAATCAAACCTCAACCAAAATTTGTGTAGGTTTAAATATTGATTAGTAATATAATCTGAAGTCAATTTTTGAATAAAACTTTATTCTTTTTGGGGTCTTTTAATTATTCAAATAAGCCCTTGTTTTAAATCAAATAAGATTTAATAATATTTTCAAACACCATTTAAGTTTCTAAAAACCTTCCAATCTTTTTAGTAGGTTTTTATTTGATTATTTGGGTGTCATATAATTCATCTTGAATTATTTGGAAAAGTTTTTAATATGATTTATTAATCATTTAAAATTGGATTCGTCTTTATTCAAATGGAATTAAATATAGTTTTAATTCCCTAAGGTTTATTTGGAAGATTTCTTTAATCTTATTTAAGTTGAATTAAACAACTTTTATTTCATTTGGGTAAATTCCAAAATACTATTTTCTCATGAATTATATAATTATTCTTATTAGAGATTTGTCTTTATTAAAATAGGGATAGAATGGTTAATGCCATTTTATTTTATTTCGAAATTCTTTATCCTTTTATTTTATTTTATTTGGATTTGGATTATTTTCATTCCATTTGCTTATGGATTAGGCCAAGATTTAATTTGGTCATTAAATAATCCTTATTTAATATTTCTTTCTTTATCTTTATAAAATCCATATCTTTTTATTTAAAGATCCAAACTTGGTGATTCCAATTTGTAAAATCTTATTTGGTATTTATTTATCCTTTTAAATCTTTTTAGGATTAATTGCTCACCATTGGTTATGGATTTTTAGATAGATGCTTTATTAGCTTTGGAAAATACTTTTCCTTAGCTTATTAAATTCATAGGATTTTATCTATGGCTCCAAATTAAGTGAAACCAATTTATATGATTTTATTATATTTCAATTTGTCTTTCTTAATCTTTTGTAAATGTTTGTTGACCAATTTTTATATGGATCAAATCCATAGGCTTGGAGATAACTTGGAAATGATTTCTTCCATTAGGGTTTAGATTTATTTTTCCAAGTGTTTAAATTTCCAGATGCATTTTATGAAGAATGCATTCCACTTGTTTTGAATTTAGTTGGATTCAAACATTAACCAAAGTTTGTTTAAGATGGGATTTTAAGTTTTCATTTAGAAACAAAAGTTTCTTTTTACCCAAAATTTCAACAATTATTTATTTTGTTTATTTATTTTTCACATAACAAGATTTGGAAAATCTTGGGATGTGACAGTAGTACTTTTGATAAATAGGAGTGTCGATCCCAACGAGGAGCAGAAGGTGCTGAACAGTGGTATGGAGCAGGAAATCCCTGTGAATACTTAGCAAATGGATTTTTAGTGGTTTTCTGACAAGGCAACAAAACAAAGAGCAAGTAAAAAATATAACGAACAAACATAGCAAGTGGCCCAATCCTTTCTTAGCAAAGGACAAGCCCGTGGAAATACTTCTAAGGACCAAACATTCTCGAGGACACATGGGAATTCTATCAAGTGTTTTCGCTTCAAATAGCTGAGTACTCTTCTCTGGTGTTGGAAGTGTTGTGTGGGTGAACCTGTGCTAACATACCGACCTTACTTGGACTAATACATACTTGTGATTAAACCCCTACAAACATCCGTAACTACAATAAAGTAATTGAGATATAAATCTAACCACAACCTTAAACTCTGAGATCCTACACTCCCTTGTGCAAAGGTGTCCTAATAGGGGTTCAGGTTTCTGTCACTCCGGCAACCCCATAATTAGTAGCCAAATACACAATGCATTCCCCTAGGCCCATAAATGGTGAAGTATCATGTAGTTGACGTTCACATGACACCACTAGAAGAATAGCACCACAACTTAAATACTAAACCATTGAATGATAACTCAACAAAAATCCACTACTAACAACATGACTTCTCCCATGTCCTCAAGAACACAACGAACTACTCACAAGACATCATATGGATCAAGATCAAAGATGATATGGTAATGGATAACAATCTGAACATAAACAATAATCCAATGGTTCCACTCATAAGCATCAACTACAATAGTAATTAACACCGGGAAGGTTTCCCCTAATGAACTAAGCAATCTCCAACACAATTGTTATAGCGGTATGGAGTAATGATGATGGTGTTAGTGGAGATGATGGTGTGGATGATGATGATCCTGATGAAGCCTAGCTTGATGTTGTGTTGATGGCGACGGTCTCCCCTCTCCGAGAAGGAATTCCCCGTGAGAATCATGCTGAGAGATCTTCTCTCTCGAGTTTTCCGCTCCGAGCCATGGAAATCTATCTATGGTCGCTCTCCCAGCCTTAGGGTTTCATAGGGAAGATATAGGCGATGGGGCGGAATCGGGAGCCGGGCAGGTGGGCCACACCTGCCCTAGGTGTGACCCAGGGGGACCCGCGCCTAGGGGGGTGTGTTCCCCCTGCGCCCCCCTCTTCGCTCCTCCTTCTGGCTTTCTCAATCTTTTGGAAAAATAATATTTTTCCATATTTTTCTGGTATTTTTCGGGTCTTCGCGAAATTGCACCGAAACGCCTTCTTTTCCATCAGAATTCAGACTCCGGCAGTTCATCCTCCAAGAATCATCCAACATGCATAAACAGATAAAAAGGCATAAGTAATACCTCATAATAAGACATATATCAATGAATAGAGGTAAATTATGATATAGAAAGGTGATGCAAATTGGGCGTATCAAAGATATAAATCTAATCGATTAGTCGTGTCCCCGGTTATTGTCACATCCCAAAATTTTCCAAATTTTGAAATGTGAAAAATAAATAAACAAAATAAAATTTTGTTGAAATTTAGGGTGAGAAGAAACTTTTTGATTCCAATTGGAAATATCAAAACCTATTTTGATCAAATAAAATCCTAAAGGGATTTAAAAAGATAAATAAACAATAAAGTTAAAATAGTTGGAATCACTATTTTTAGATCTTTTAATAAAAAGATTTGATTTTAAAAAGCAAAGGTAGAAATATAAATAAGGATTACTTTATAGAGCCAAATTAAATCTTGGCCAAACTTTTGAAATATTTCTATTTGATAAAAAGAGTAAAGGGTTTATTTAAATAAAATAATGAGGATTTATTAATATCCAATTTTATTAAAGTAAAGGCTTTTCCATTTTAAATAAACACTAAAACTTGTTATTTTATTTTAAATAAGATTTCCAAGTGTTTTATATTTTCAAATAAAACCTACTGAAATGGTTTTGATATTATTTTAGATTTCAAATAGAGTTTTTAAATAAATTAAATCCTATTTGAATTAATGACTAAGGTCTATTTCTTTAATTATTAATGGATCCTAAAAAGAATAAAAAATATTTTGTTTTGGACTTTGGATTATGTTGTTAAAACAGAACTAAAATCAACACAAATTTTGGTGGTGGTTTGATTTAATTTGTTGTTTGAATTATTGGTTTGAAAATCAAAACAGAAATTCAAATAGAAGAAGGAAAAAGCTTCAGTATAAAAAAAAGGAAACAAACAGCAACCCAGCTCACAGGCCCAGCAAGCCCCACACGCAGCCCAACTAAACCCCTCTGGCGAAACGTTTTCTTACCCAGAGATCAACCCATTGAGTCACGGCGAAGGACCTCCCCCTCTCTCTCTCTCACAAGTACATTTCCACGCCAAAGACGCCGTCGTTCTCACCATGACCAAGTCCTCTCGCCGTGTCTGCCATTTACTCCGGCGTTGAATTCGCAATTGGCGGCTTAACTCCTCCGGTGACCACGCGTACATAAACGGCCACGCCTCTCTCTCTTTCCCTCGCTGTTCTCCTCTCTCTCAGTGGGTAAATTTTGAGCTCAAACCTTCTCTGCTCCGACGAGGTTTCCGTCGATTCCGGTGCCGACCAACCGCCCCTCGCCTCCCACTGCATACGGACTTGCTCCCCACCTCCTGGTGCATCTCCCCGTGCCGCTCGTTAGCCCGCGAGAGCACCGCAGCCTCGGCTTCGTCATCACCTGAGCACCGCCGCGTCTGTCTCTTCTCCGACGACCTTTCCCCGGTAACTCCGACCGCCCCGAGCCCTCTCGTTGATGCTCCCATAATCCCTGATGCCATACGCGTATAACCATGTCATTGTTTTGCCTCGGCACGACCTGCAGCTCCATCCCCGTCGACATCCAGAGCCGCCCGACGCCGCTGCACACTCCGGCGAGCAATCGTCGCCTCTCCGGTGCGCCCCTCGCCAAGCCGACAGCACCTCGAGCTTCACCTCGACCACACGAACACGGTGAGCCACTTACCCTTCTCCCTCGCGTCCTGCATCATCGGCAAGCTCACCGCCAGAGCGCTCCGCCGCCTGTCACCGTCGCAGCGCCGCCACTATTTGGTCGAATGATTCTGCATCGTTAGATTTAGATCTGACACGTAGGAACAGATGACTTAACGAAGGGGTATCAGTCAATCTACACCGTGTGATCTAAATGAGATCCTACGGTCTGTAACAGTCGATCCAACCGAATCGTTTTCAACCAATAGGAAACAACCACGTGGACAAGGTTTTGTTAAAAACAGAAAATAGAATCTATTTGAATTGCAAACTTGTAAAATTCATAACTTTAGTTCTACACGTCCAAATTTTGCAAATTTTATATCAATGGATTCATCAGAACAAGTACTTTTCAGCCATGCACTTTGTTTAATGATTTGCTTCTAAAAAATTGGTTGAATTTGCAGAAACTTATGTAGGCATAATTTGAATATAAAAATTGTTCTACAAATATTTTTGAGATGAAATCTTTGCAAAATGGTTTGTTGTGAACCTACTGACCATAGGAACCAACTTATGGATTTAAAAATGTATTTTGTGAAGTTAAGGAGTAAATATTTGAATTAGCTCATTTCTAGTCAAATAAAAATATTGATTTTGGTTTAGAATTGAATCTTGAGTAAAACCCTTGGGAAATGTTTTGATTCAAACCTTCTGACCCTAAACAACAAGTTTTGGGAATTAAAATATATTTGGTGAACCCTTTAAAGAATATTGCTTTGCTAAAAGCATTTTCAACCACATAAAATATTGATTTGATTTGAAAATGATTTATAGATAAAACCTTTTGCAAATGGTTTTACCACTTTAGTAAATGACCGATTTTGAACTTTATAATTTTTAGAGCCTAGTAGAAACCACTTTTTGAAAGTAAAACTATCTTTTGCATGCTTGCATGCATGACCTTGTTTCTATTATTTTATGTGTGATAAAATTGGTTGGAATGCTAGTTGAATTTGTGTTTGCTTGATTGAATTGTAGTGAAGTTAGAGGAGTGTGATATTTGCAAGATCAAGAAGTGAACCAACATTCTCTACTAAAAAGGCAAGTGACACTATCATCCATGTCCTACTATTTTCATTACACTTAGTGGATTTTGTAACATGCATGGAAAGGTTTACTATATTTTATGCTATGCTAAATACTAATAGGATACCCTTATATATCCCTTAGTGGAAACAATGTAGTTGTAGTATGCTTAGCCCTGCTATATATTGGGATGGAATACATGATATGATTATGTGAAGAGTTGAAAAGACATATGTTTTTATATAATAAAACAAGTACTCAATGAACCACCTGGGTGGACAAGGATACTCAAGATTGGACAAGGTGGCAACAAAAGGAACCATGTTTATATGGCCATCTCTTTTTGTATGTGCATTAGAAGAAAACCACCCAGGGACATAGAGATTGAACATGTTTCTCGTAAAGTGGCTTCCGTGTACAGCCACATGCTAAATGGGCTCCGGCTTAGTCAAATACATAGTGGAAGACCCATGCATTGGCATCTTCAGGTTAACTAGAATTGTGTAAGGGAATTTTAACCCTACATTGGTGCCTGGTTGACAAGCTAGCATTGTGTGTTGGGAGGACTTCTATGGAAAGACTTTGTCACATTCTCAATCTGCCAGTACTCCATCTTGGTGAGTACTTATCCAGCGGCCACTGGTGGCATCAAGATGAGATTGTGTCATGTGGGTAAAGTGTACAACTTCTGCAGAAGATCAAATTCTAAGTACTTAGCCGTGTCCCCGGTTATGGACAATTCTGAGCAACTAAGGCCTGAAGCGATGGAAGATCTCGACATTCCAATTTCTCAAAGTAAAACTTGATGGTGACAACAAGGGATTAGAAGCACTTGGATTTTTCCAAGGAGATTAGAAAGATTTGACAAAAGATCAAAATTATTTTGAAAAGATAGGATAAAACTATATTGCTTTCTGCAAAAGAGCATAAACCCTACTTAGCCAAATATGCATGTAATGATAGGATCCACTTACTTCTACATAATAGTGAAACTTGCCAATACAATTCAAATGTATTGACCCTTGTGGCTGCAACTTATTATGTTGCAGGTTTGATTAATGTTAGTGGAGTTTAATGATTAGGATTACAAGTCTACAACCAACATAATTGCCTGTGGCACTTTGAAGATGAAGGACCCCATGCTTATAGATATTCTGCTGCAATGTAATGTGATAGCCAAATGAGCTATGTAAGATGTAATGAATTATTTTATTCCTGGTTATAAAGTTGTATTATGACCTTTGTTTCTTGATATTACATCTTAACTATGGATGCTAGCTATTGATCCAGGGACTAGCATTGTAAACACAGGGATCTCTACCTTATTAAAGGTTGGGAACTTTACAGTTATGGACAATATTGAGCAACTAAGGCTTAAAGCTTATGGATGATCTCGACATTCCAATTTCTTAATAAAATTTCATGGTTTGAACAAGGTATTAGGAGCACTTGGTGTTGGCCAATGTGTTCAGAAAGTTTTCAGAAAGGATTAAAACTATTTGGAAATGTTAGGATAAAATTATTGCTTTATGCAAATGAGCCTGAAACTCCACTTAGCCAGATATGCATGTAATTGATAGGTTCCATTTTATATCCACATACTAGTGACACTTGCCAATACATTCAAAGTATTGACCATTCGTGGCTGCAACCTTTCATGTTGCAGGTTATATCGTTTCTGAGTGATCGTTATAGGCCGCGAGACTCCACTCAACGATTGTTTTCCTGTGGCACATTTGAAGAATGGAGATCTACCTTGTTGCTTTCCGCTGTGTACTTGAATAAATAATGTAAATTCTGGATCATATTCATTATATTTATGATGTATAGTTATACTTGTTATCATTTTGTACTGT
Source organism: Avena insularis (assembly GCA_023614405.1). NCBI lineage: Eukaryota > Viridiplantae > Streptophyta > Magnoliopsida > Poales > Poaceae > Avena > Avena insularis. The sequence goes on from CM042695.1 coordinate 55,545,923, forward strand.
GTGTGCTAGTGAACCGATCTAGGGATTGGAACTATACACATAAACTCAGCCTTATCAGGCGAGGGTGTTACAGTAGGGCACTTCCATGACCAAGTAGGTCCAACCCACTTCTCCAAGCCGATCATGTCACCTTGGTTGGACTTGCTTCCAATTCTAGATGGCTTTAGATCCTGCATCGGCACTGTCCCAAGGACAATCATCCTGAAGACCAACAGTGGATGCAGCTGGATGGTGAAGCTGAAGGATTAGAACATCAGGGTTTTCCTTGACTAAGGGTGGCCTAGATTTTCCATTGCCCACTAGATCAAGATTGGATACTTCATGATCTTCAAGATGCTAAAGGACGACATGTTCAAGGTCATCATCTTCGACTACACCATGACTAAAGTGATCAAGAAGTGCCCGGAGCATGATCCTTCCTTTGCTAGCATTGACAAGTGAAAGATGTCTTGGTTATCGATGTCTTGTACTAAGTATGGGTTTGCTTTGAACTTGATCGTACCATCCTGCTGGTTTTGAACTTGCTACTATGTTATGTCGTGCTTCTATATAACAAAGTGTGGTTAAATATGCTTGTTGTGCTTTTAGTCTTATCTGGTTTAGGCTTACTTGTGCATATATGGCCGGTAAGCTCACCACCTGAGAAAAGAGGTTATCACAACACACGATCAGCCTGCAATCAAACACATTGTTTTGTTTCTCCCGAGCTTAATACAGCCCACCAAACGAGCAACACAAAAAGGAGGAGATTTTGGCCCAACGCCTGATCCACACGTACAGTCCCTAGGTGACGTGATGATGCATTTGAAATGCATACATGAACTTTGTAATTTATTTATACTTGTTCCCACATATTACCAACTTATATGATGTTATATTCATGTTTTACATTGATTTATGGTGATGTACTAATGATCATTTTTATTTGGTTTATAACTCAAGAGGACAGAAACATCCTGTTTTGGGTATTTCTAAGTTTCAGGGACCTAAATGAAGTCAAATGGACCTGGGATTTTTCGAGATGTACTTTTTCGCGAGGAGAAGCACCTAGAGCACAAGAACCACGAGAGGGGAGGCCCGAGGCCTAGACAAAGTACCATTGACATGGCACACCTTGCTGGCCATGCCACTACACCTCGTTTCCCCACTCGATCCTCCGCAGTCGTCCATCTTGAGCCCTAGCTCGATGTCTTGACCTAAAAATCCTATAAAATGCTCTCGGGACAATCTCAAAGGATGCGGCACAGAAACATAGAAACACTAAAATAGAGACATAACCATCAAGACTGGAGGGGGAAATACCGTCGGAACCACCTCTAGTAGGATCTCTACCTTCTCCAACATTCCTGGCTTCATCACCATGACAAAGAGGCAGTAGTCCACCTCTAGATATATTTCTCTCTTGATCTATCATTTTCCTAGTACCATATGATCTTCCCAACATGATTATGGTCATCTATGTAATTCCTATGTGGTGGATCTTTATTCTATATGTTGATATTTTAGATCTAATCTATATTATGTGTGAGATGTATTGGTAGATGCATATTATGTACCCCATTCTTTGTTACTTGTTATGATCCAACTTGTATGAGAGGGCATGTGTGGAGGAACGTGTGTATTAGATGAAGTAACATGGTGGTAGTGATTGGATAGTGACAAGAAATTATAGATCTACTATGGTTTTTACCTTTGTTTTGTTACCCCACTAGGGATAAAGTGAATGCATGTGTTATTATCATATAGTGATATCTCAGATGATCTTGTTTGTTTAAGGAAGCATATTTGTCATTCAAACATCATGTCGAAGTACCTAGACTATGCTCTTTTTGTTCTTAATTCTAGATTGATTGGAGTATCCCTTTCTAGAGGAGTATAAGTGAGATGTGTTTGATCATATTTTTATGATAAGACGCGATGCCCATATGAATTCTTATCATATATATAATGAATTTATTATTAATATAGTATTTCTTATTAATTGTCTTATACCACTACACTTTATGAGAGAATAGACAAGTGAACCCATGAAACCCCGATCCAACTTCTATCATAAGAAACACCTTCAATTTAATTTCATTGATCTTATACTTGATGCAACAATCAAATCCTAAAACACCAAAAACACCTTTACTATTAGCAAACACAAACAAAAATCCCAAAAGAGTTTTACGTTATTGTTTTTACTTTCTTGCCTAGTTATAGATTTATTTTATGTTTATTTATTTATGGTTCATTTAAGTTTTACTAATACGAAATCTTGTGCTTGACACCACATGGTGGATTTGGGGACACAAGAAAAATACTTTGTTTTGTAGGTTGCTTGAAGAAGGAAATAAAAGAGTCTCTAAGCCAATTTCCTGAGAGTTTGATACAAACTCTCGAGTCACCCTTGTGGGAAAAAGACGTTTGCTACAACACTCTTACTTGGAGTCCCAACAGTTGGTACACACGGAGTTGTTGCCATCACGTGGGTATATCCTATCAGGTACCGGTTGTTAGGGTACTTAGTTCAGCCCAACTAGAGTCCCAAATGATGGTTTACTAGAACCACGAAGCCTGAGACAAGCTAACAACTAAGGATCATCACAAGCCCAGATTCCTGTCATATGGAACAAGGGAAATGCCAAGATTAGGAAACCCTAGTGTTCGCCTCTAACTTGTAGACCGACTCGGACACGGTACCTGATACCTACCCTCCTATATAAAGGCTAGGAGGGGCCGCGTGGGAGGACTCTCGAACTCACACATAATCCGCCCTTGGCAAGATCTGATCTACACCACCATAGCCATTTTGGCTACATTGTAATCTCCATCAATAATCAAGATCAGACAAGCATGAGTATGGTATTTGTGACACCCCCGGGATCAGGGCTAAACAAATCCCAGACCTCCGTCTGACATAAGCTAAACCTTGAGCTCGAGGATATCCAGTGAAGAATCGATAACAAAGTAGTGACACTACGACACAAAATTTATTACAGCAACCTCATAACTGAGCAGAGAACCAAATTATTACAAGCAGAGGTCATTGACCACAAACATCAGACAATGGAAGGCAAACTATGCTATTAAGTATAGCAAACTTAACAAATGGCCTAAGAGGCCTGAAGCATAATGATGACGTCCCAGCCCATAGATTCTAGGCTGCCGGCCGGGAACCCCAAGCTACTCGTCGGTGTCGATGTAGTACCAAACTGATCTTCAGGGAACACTTACTCTGCTAAAAGTATCAACAAAGCAAGGGTGAGTACAGGGTGTACTCCGCAAGACTTCTGGCTAGTGGAGTTGTTTTGCATAAAGCCATCTTTATTTATGAAACCAGAGAGAGAAGAAGCTCGTCTATTCCGAGTATTTTGAAAGGGGGTACGAGAGTGACATATCCGAAATATTGATCATCATCTTTTGATATCCACCAAGTCATCATCATCTACCAACTAGGATCACCCCCTCGTACCCATGAGGAAGCATCCTTAAGAACACATTGATCTACCAAGTTTTACGATTAGGTTATAGTTCTCTATGATCTCCCGTCCGTTCCCAAGTCGTCCATAACCATGGACACGAATTTCCGAAAGATTATTACCCTGCAGGGGTGTACAACTTTACCCACACATACTAACCTCCTCTTAATGCCAGAATCATTCGCCCTCTTCCTTGGAAGGCCGACAGAGGGTTGTTAGCCACGACCTTTACCTTGCTTTCACCAAGACCATGAGTCACGCAATAAGTATGGTTCTGCCGTATTGGGTCAAATCCCGAAGATGGTACTTAAATATGTGAGGCGAGGTTGGTTTACCAGGGGCGCTATCTACCCCAAGCAACCTCGGCCACGCTTACCTACCTGTTATGAATGCACCTCCTTCACCGCCTTCGAGAAGTTCCAGAATGCATCGAATGGAATGCCCTAACTATGTGACTCATGGAATCTACTAGGCAAGTTAGTCAATCAGGGGGTCCCCATAAACCCCGTGTGGTTGTATGCTCGTCTTGGTTCAAGAGGCAAGAACTCGGGTCCTAGTGGTGGTGAGCATGGGACTAGAAAAACCACATCCCACCGTGGCCTCCCATACAAGCCTTAGCATGTTTAAACTCATATCACCTCTAATATCATCTCATCACGTTCTCCTGTCATACTAGATTCTTTGCATCTGATACATTATCTGGATGAACCAGACTCAGCAGCTATGCATGGCTAATAAGACATGTATAAGAGCTCTAGCAGTGCACACAAGCCAAACCTAGTTATGATAGGAGCAGTGGATCAGGTAATATAAGCTCAAAGGGAGTAATGCAACAGATAGGATATTCTACTTATCGATAAAAGACCACAGTAGAATCGTATGCATCATGGCAGGAGAAATGCTTTCGAAATCATAGGATTATATGATGGTGGGGCTATGCTTTCCTTTGCCAGTGGATAACAGATAAATAGATCTTCGGAAGCCTTGTACTTGACTTGGTTACAGTTGGTCAAGTATCGTTCTTCGATCTTCGACGGTCTTTGATCTCGGTCTTCAATCTTGATGTCGATCTCGATATCGCATTCTATCAGAAAGAACCAAACACCAGAAATAATGGGGAAACAATCAACACATGGCATCAATGCAATGCTCAAGCAAGTATGATGATATGACAAGGTGAATTGTATTGAAAAGTAACCCTAAGGCATGCTTGACCATTTAATCGGTATTCCGAGGGGCACAAACCCTAACTCGGGGAAACTCCGGAATCACCTCTAAGGGGTTACTATGTTCTTATAATTAAACTTGTCTTGCAAGTTGTTGAACAATGCATGATTATAGCTTAAATAGATAGATCTCATTTTTCTGATCATTTTGATATATTATTTGTATTTTTCTGACTTATATGAATTAGTTATTGAATCTACAAGAATTAAATCATTTTCTGGAAAAGGTTAAAGGGTTTATTACGCTAGCATGACGTCAACACAGGGTGGGGGTTTGTTTTTCACCACGGCTAAGCTAGCCACAGAGACTGACAAGGGGGCCCACTGCCACATCTGCATCCACGCAAGCAAGCAGGACCTACCACAGGTTTGACCGTGTTGACCCCGCCTGCTGATGTCACCAAGATGTCAGCGTGACGTCATTCATCGAGGAACAACCCCAGATCGTCGATGGGGAGGGCGCTGGAGAGCGAGCGGGATAACCTGCCTATGCAAGTTTGACGCGGACGACTGTGGGAACCAAAACAGGGCGGTGCCGCTGGATTTTGACCACCGGAGGAGCTCCGGCGAACCTGTCAGCGGCGGTGGGCGGTAGTTGCACGACGCGGGAGAGATACGGAGATGGAGGGAGAGGGTGGAGAGGCTCTGGGAAAACGCAAGCTCACCTAGATGCTCGTGGGGAGGTCTTCGAGGCAGGGCGAGGTCAGGTGTAGCCGGAATCGGGGTTGAGCACGACAACCGGAGTTGGGGAGGGAGGTTGCAATTCCATCGATTGGGTGCGCTTTGGCTTGCTCCGCTTGGCAGGAAGAACAAGCACGCCGGGGAGGTTCCTATGGTGGCCTCGGCAGGGCAAGGGAGGCTCGTGAACAGCGACGGCGAGCAGAGACTGCACGGGCTAGGGTTCGGTCTCGCTGGGGGAGAGAGGGAGAGAGCATGGGAGAGATAGAGATAAGAGCAGTAGGGGAGAGATGTGCACTACGACGTTCTTATCCTCGCGGGAACCTCAGCGGCAGCACGAATCGTGTCGCGTCGACGGCGGACGGCGGCAGAGCAGCCATCGAGCTGCTTCTCTCCTTCATTCACGAGGAAGAAGAAAAGTGGAGGACGCCTAAATGGTATGGCCAGGTTGGGCCTGTAACATCCCAAAAATACTAAGCTTGGATCATCAAGCATTAGTCACCAACATTTAGGGTTAACAAAAACTTTTCTAAATAAAATTATGAATGCATGCATATGAGTATGCATGGATTTTGAAATTCTTTGGAACCACCTTGTTTGATTGTTTCATTGCTTGTAAAATGTTTCTTAGGTGAAATAAACATCATCTAAAACATTTCCCACACTTTTCCTAAAGACAAGTAAATCAAAACAAATATATTAAATGAATGGTCACTTTGACCAATTTAACTCCCATGCCTACTTTGGCTGTCTCAAACTTTCAGAACCTAACAGAAACTTTTCTGGATCTTTGCACCCCTTGAATGTACTCCTAACAAAGTATCAAGGCCCACTTTGAGATCATCTAGAAACTTTCTAATGCATAGTTTAAATGACAATTCAAAATTGAATCTTCATCATATGGGAAGATCCCACTTTTTCAAAAACCACTCAAACAAGCTCAACTTTCAAAACCCAAGCATCTGCAGACTCACCAGCACCAACCTAGCAAACCCACCAAAAATCTTTTCAAAATTCAAAACTTGAATTCAGGCGGCCATTTCATCAAACAGGTTGCAGATACAAATCAAACAAACATCAAACACTATAGTGTGCAGTAAAATTGGCCTAAATTGTTCCCTATTTAGCTCACAACCAACTCAATAGATCATCTAGGAAGATTAACCAAGCACTAGCACCACTGTGAGCTTGCCATTGCCATCAATGGTGAACAATGAAACACACCCATGTCACCCCATGTCGACAGAAGCTAGGAGGAGACACAAGCCTAGCCAAGATGTCCGGGAGGCAGCCACCGTCCATCGCCACTCCCCTGTCCACCGCCGAACCTTGCCAACCACTGGACCACACGCACGGACCGCCTAGACCGCCAGCGACCATGCCGAAGCGCGGCGCCGAGCACCACCCTCACCGCGTGCATACACAATCCCCACCGACCCAGGAGACCGCCAGACATCCCCGTTCGCCACCCCGTGACGCACAGCCACCGCTCGCCGTCGAAGACGCCGCCTCTGCCGCGCAGAGCGTCGCATGTTCCAAACCAAGCCGCACCGCCCCACGCCTCGAAACCATGTCATGAGCATCGCCAGGGAACACCGCACCGTCCCCTACCATCGCCCATGACAATAGCCGCCTGTAACATTGCCCCTGACGAGCTCACTGTGCGCCCCGTCGGTCCCCTCGCTCGACTATAAATAGAGGCCACCCCTGCTCGATTTCTTCACACCATCTCACTCCCCTCTCGTCACTGACCGTGCCACACCATTCCCGGAGCAAGGCGAGCACCACCTCGCCGAAATTTCATCGGAGCCCGCCGCCTCCGGAGAAGAAGGGCGCCATCGATTTCGTCCACCCCAGGAGCTGCCGCGACCACCCCTGAGTCCGCCATCGTCGACTTCGTCGTTCGCCCACCTCGCCAGCACTCCGGTGAGCCCCCAGCACCCCTCACTAGCCACGCTAGGTTTCTTTCTCGCCGGCATTGTCTCGCATCGACGATGACTCCCAACCGTTGGATTAGAATCAGATCGAATGACCCACGTTGCCCTGTACCGCTTCGCCCCTCCCTGTCTCACTGGCAAGTGGGGACACCCACTTAAGCAGCGTGGAGCAACCTTTAGCAGGCCGGCCCAGTAACTTTTCCCGCGCAGCCCAGTGATTTGAATTACATCTTTTTCTTTTTAATTCAAACACACTTCTGTACCCATTTTCAAAAATCAATCCAGAGCGATTCAGTGCACCAATTTGAATGAAACCAATTTTGATGGAAAGGTCTATGAATACTGAATCCAAGCCCATTGGATTCAAGTCATTTGGATCTATAGATCATCCATGGTAAAAATAACAAGGCAGCAACTTTTCTGCATTCAAACATTTTTCAAATTTAAACCATAATAGCTTTTGAGTTGATTCCAACTCTCAAAAATCACATTTAACCATACCTTTCAGAATATATAAAAATATATAGGTCTACTTACAGAAATAATGTTCAAGTAATAAAAGAATGCTACATAGGCATTTCTAGTCATTATATTTAAATAAAATAAAATGGTAAAACCTTATTAAATTGTGACACCACTTTAAATCACATTCCCTTGGACTACAATATGTGGTTATGACATGTGTCAACATGATCCCATGTTTGGTTTGGAGAATATTAAATCTTAAGTAGTTTTTCAATGAGTAGAAATTACTTTTCTAAAAATAAAAGGAACTAAACCAAGCCTTAAACTTGTAATGTTAGAGATGATGATAGATCATCTATAGGACCCTTGTGTGTGATGATTGGAAGTAGTTAAGTATTGTTTGGTGATTGGGTACCTCGTATTTATTCATAGACGCTAGTACCGACCAAGGATACGAGGAGGAAGGAGGATACTACGAAGAAGCCAAGGAGAACTTCAACCACTGCTCTGCTCAAGGCAAGCTATTAACCTTGCAAGATAACACTTGCAATTTAGCAAGCTGATGCTATACCTATGCAAGCTTATATTGACATTGATGCAAGCTAACACTTGCAAGATACTTTACCCATGCAAGCCAATACTTGCTTGTTACCATGCCTACTTTATGCTTTAAGTATATATGATCATACCCACTTGATAAACCAATCCTAGTTTTATTTGCAAGCTTCTTACTTTATTTCTTTATCAAAGCTATTACTTGGAGTTAATTAAGTGAATTATAGATACCAGAAAGATATTTGAAGGTTGCATAAAGAGCATAAAATTTGGCCTAAGCTAGATAATCTTGATGTCATCTTAAGGCATGAGATTGAACTTAGTTAGCACTCCACTAGTTTACCCCCCCCTCATTAGTACTCACCCCCACTTGTAGATGCTAGTGCTAAGCATAAAACTTGATCAACTTTAGATGGGAATACTAGGTGGAAAAATGGTTATGAAAACCTTGGAATGATGGATCATTCTATTGAAATGTTTTGGACATGTGTTTCCGAACACCTGATGATTTTGGTGATGAAAATGTTGAGGCATGAGCCTTAGCCCTTTATAAAACTGATGGTTGTCTGGATGCGATACCATTCCAACTTTATCGTACAACCACAATACCCGAAGATTGGGTAGGGCTTGACTGGAAACTTATATACCTTAGTAGTTCCCTCACGGCCAAGGTCTGAGATGAGGCTACCTTGTGAAGATTGTCCACCTATGCAGTACCCGAGATGACAGTTTTTCATGGTTGGGAGGCCAAACTCACAGGAGAGGTGCTTATACTAGGGCGTGTAATTGAAAGGTTAGGATTGATTATCCGCATACTGAGTATGGTGAATTCAGGATTTGTTCCTGACGGATGTATCGAATGTTGTGGTGAAAGTGTACAATCTCTGCAGAGTGTCAAACTATTCGAATAGCCGCGTCCGTGGTTATGGACAGTTGGAGTGGCCATATTGTTCCCCCGTCAGACTATTAAAAATTGATTTGTGAAATGAATTGAGACTTTGACTTGACCACAACAGAGTTGTGACATGACTTACATGATCCCACTTAGGAGTTATAAAATTGTGACTAGCTTTGGAACTTAGTAGAGATAAATTTGGCTTTTGCAAAACAACCCAAGAGCCTAGTGTCCTATTATCCAAAAAATCCCTTTACCTGTTAGTATTAGTTTGCGAGTACTTAAAGAGTACTCATGGCTTTGTCCCTGGCTATTCCCATGGCCAGACTATGAAGAGGAGTACCTGGAAGATGGACCCCAGGAAGGTTACGACAACTAGGATCATCTCCCATCGTCAGCATTGCCTGTGACCCCGAAGATGGAGCTTCGCCTACACTACCGTTATTATTACGTATTCCGCTGCTTGATGTTGTATTAAGAACTGGATCATGAGATCCCTATTTGTGTAAGAACTTATGTATAGTTGTAATGGATGATGTACTATGGTATCCAATTCTGTTATGTCTCGCAAAAATGGTAATCCTGGGATTGCGATGTATGGCATAACAGGCATCTAGGATTGAAAAATCCGGGTGTTGACATGGCCGTGGCTGGGCCGGAATGGGCTGCGGGGTGATGCGATGAGCGGCAGGAAGAGAGCAGAGGAAGAGTTGGGCTCGGCCCAGATAGATAGGGTTCTGTTTTATTTTGCAAATTCCTTTTCTTTTTATGTTTTCATTTATCTTTTGTAGTTTCAAATTCAAATATGTTTTGTTCATTTTGAAAATACCAGAGGTTTATAAAATTATAGAAAATACAGAGCGCCCCTTTTACTCAATTTGGGATCCACAAATTTTGGTACTTTGCAAAATATTCAAAACCTTTTGAATGCTTTTCAAATAGAAGGTAAGAGTAGGGTTTAGGGTTTTGCATATTTCTTGCATGCATTTTTAGAGGATGATGCTTATGAATGCACAATCAACCCTAAATATTGATTAATTAAAACTGGGGTGTTACAGCTCTATCCCCCTTACGAGAGTCTCGACCCGAGATTCCAAAGGTAGGAAAAGAGATAGAGAGAGAAAGAAACAGGGTCATTCTAAGGATAAGAGGGAAACACACTAAGAAATACACAGAGTACCTCATGGTCAACTCATGGGTGGAGTGTTTAGAAAAAACTCAGAGATGACAACATGAAACACGTCAAGGTAGCGGAGGAAACAAGAGGAGATGGTTTCAAGTTGTTAGACAGATGGTCTTCATAGGGATTAAGACCATGGAACTCATAGAAGAGTTTAAACTTCTAAGAAGGAAGGCTTCCAACAGAAAGAATATAACCACAGACTTCGATAGGGAACCTCTAATAAACAGCTTAAGTAGAGATTTCAGGTTGCAGAGATATGGATTATCGAAACCAAGCTGTTGAACTACTTTTGACACAGAAGGGTCACTCTTTCATTCAACAGAATACCAACACAGAAAGGTGTTTTGCGGCGAGGACTCATAAGAGTCACAAGGATCATGTGTCAATAGAAACTTCTAATTACTAAAATTATAGTCACTCTTAAAACATGATTGAGAAAACGAAGGAAACTCTTTACTCATCCAAGTATACCAAAATCTTTTCCGAAGATCACGATATCACTTTACACCACCAGATGAATAGATAAGAAGATTCCTGATGACACAAGAAGAAAGAAGCTTCACTTTCAGACTTCAATTGTTTGGCACAACAATATGATTGCCACATAAAAGGGTCTGGAGAAACGACCGAGAGACATTTAGCAACACTACTTTAAATGTTCTCCTTGATGTTCGAGAAATCAAACATCAAGTAAAGGTCGGACTTCGTAGACAAAGGAAAACATAAGCACAACTCCTATAATAAATCATAGAAGATGCCTTACGACGAGTGGTTGATATTGCTAAATTCAAGAGAATATGTGAAAAGGTCTTTCCGGCTAAGTGTGTCAACCATTACATCAATCTTGCCAGATTTACGAAGATACCTATGTCAAAACCTTGCGGATCATCAACCATCATATTTGCTTGAGATTCAAATTTGGTTAGGTGAAATGATACTTCAGACTCAGCATGTCCGAATAGACAGTTTGCAACGTTTACACAGAGAAAAAGTTACTAGATTCTCAAGATATGGACTACAGTGTCAAGATCCAAAAGACGAGCTAGATTGCTAGAACCATGTGTTTAGCAACTTGTCGGAAGACAACTGCATACACATGAAGTACTGACAATGAAACACACATGTATCATTAAGGATAGGAAGATAACTCTTCTCAGATCCATGGCGACATCTTTCAACATTTGCACGTGAACCGAGGAAGGTTACTTCTAACATCCAGAACTCATACTTCGAGATGACTCGAAGATGGTTCTTGAAATTTTCCATCATTAATGTCAATGTTCCATATGAATCTAATCTAGCAAGGAGGAGATAAGGATGTCATCGATGGTATGAACAACAAACTTATCAAGACACTCCAAGAAGATGGACTCATATGTTGCTTGAACGAGGCAAGTGTATTGGTCAGACCAAAGGACACGAAGATGTACTCAAGTGAAACATCACAAGAAGCAACATCATCAAGATAGTCCTTGGAACTGAGTTTGATTTGACTATAACCCAAATCAAATCAAAGATGGGGGAAGATAACAAATCCCCGAAGGAAATACTATCTTGCTTCAACACGAACAAACTAGACATCCGATAGAACTTTTGTATTACAACTCTCCAAGTTGTTGTTTAAGCTCAACCAACTAGTTTAGGGTTATCCAGTACGGATCCTTGCAGAAAAGAGCAGTTCAAAAAACCTGCTTGCTCAAGAACTTGACAACACGGTCATGTGGCAACATGGCGATACTTCTAGTAGACATCTAGAATATCACGAACCACCGATATGTCACTTAGTTCAAGAGGAAACTTGCTTTGTAAGGCAAGAAGACACAATCTCAGAGCTTCGGCACAAGCCTAACTCTTTGACGGAAGAGATGTACCAGAATAGCAGACTTGGTAGCACAATCATTCTTTGCTTAATGACAGGGTTAACCATCATGCTAAAAATGACTCAAATGTCCTTTGAGTTCTAAACAATAAAAATTGTTAGAATCTCAGATGGCCACATTATTACACACACACATCACTCATGAGCGCCAAATATGTGTAAGAGTATCACTTCATTAAGGGGTCATGGAACTTGACACGACCTCTTAGTATAAAAGAGTGTGATACCTTAAGGTAGAACAGGTGAAAGACACTCAATTCCTCTTAATCTACGGATTACAACACTTTGACCTGGTCCTAGATATGACGAGGTACTGGAGTTTGTTTCTCTTGACATCCCGAAATGGTTTGCCATGATGAACCACAAGAGTATATTGCATCGGAAGGCACCAATGCACATGTACTACTTGGATACCAACTGGTAAACAAAGGTCGGAAGACAACAAGGGAGAGGAACATGCTCAGGATGGAATCCTGAGATGTGGATGCATAAGTTAACAACCTTCCAAAAACCAATGCAGAGAAGGGGTAAGGTGTGGCAGAGTCACGAGTATAGATGCGAGACTCTCGAGGAGTACTCTTGTCGTGATCTATTTGGTTCCATTAAAGAACATCTGCCATGGCATGTGGTAGGGGAAGTCCTTCATTGTCACAATTCAATCGCGACAATGACCACAAGCTTGAAGGCTAGAATTGTAGTACCAGCCATCCAGAGGTAATGTCTGAACATTAATGACAGGGCTCAAAGGAATGGATCTTGGGTTAAAGGTCAGCTTCATGTACAAGATTCGCAACACCAGAATCCAACACAATAGGGGATCTTTGGTTCAAGTCCAAGGGTTAAAACCCGAGAAAAGAATAACTACTACTTGAGTGACACAGAGTGCACCATAAGGTAGTAATCACAAGGTAGCTTCCAAGAGAAGAAATGACTTCTGAAGTACCCAAACAAACAAAAATGAGGCACACAAGGCGAAAGGAAACCTCAAAGCCTAGAGCAGAACACTGTGGATCCTATAATAAAATATTGTGGTTCCAAAAGATAGAGAGATCATGATAGAAAGGAATCTCTCATAGGAACAAGAGCAAAAGGGAAACAAGGAATTCACAACACACACAACTCTAGAGAACTCAACACTAGGTCAACTGGCTGAGAAACGACATGCTAAAAAGGCACCTAAGCTTTGAAAGACTAGAAGAGCTATCAAATTTTTTCCAAATCAACACAAGATAAGATAACCCAGAGTTAGAGCAAAACTGGATAAGGAGTAAAAGAAGCATACTAGAGCTTTTGCAAATACTTTTCATCTTTAAAATAGTTTTCACAAGTACTAGACTCAACATCGACCAATAGCAAGGTTTTCATATGGTCGGTATGCCGATTTCAAGACCGTGACACCCCCGGGATCAGGGCTAAACAAATCCCAGACCTCCATTTGACATAAGCTTAACCTTGAGCTCGATGATATCTAGTGAAGAATCGATAACACAGCAGTGACCCTACGACATAAAATTTATTACAGCAAGCTCATAACTGAGCAGAGAACCAAATTATTACAAGAAGAGGTCACTAACCACAAACATCAAACAACGGAAGGCAAATTATGCTATTAAGTATAGCAAATTTAACAAATGGCCTAAGAGGCCTGAAGCATAACGATGACGTCCCAGCCAGACCGGGAGATAGAATTCAATGAAATAAGTTAAATTGGAAGAGATTCCTATAGTTAATGAATTCCAAGATGTTTTTCCAGCAGAGCTACCAGGAATGCCACCAGACCAGGAGATAGAATTCACTATTGACCTAATTCCTAGTATAGCACCAATAGCTCAAGCACCACATAAAATGGGACCCAAAGAGTTAAAAGAACTCAAAGAGCAAATTGATGAGTTAGCCAGAAAAGGATTTATTCAGGAAAGTGTATCTCCATGGGGAACACCAGTAATCTTTGTGGAGAAGAGAGATGGTGGAAGAAGAATGTGTGGTGATTATAGAAATCTAAACAACGTTACTATCAAGAATAAGTATCCTTTACCAAGAATCCAAGATTTGTTTGATCAAGTGAAAGGAGCTAGGGTATTTTCAAAGATCGATCTAAGATCTGGATACCATCAAATAAAAATCAAACCGGAAGATGTTCCAAAGACAGCATTTGTCTCAAGATATGGACACCATGAGTATCTGGTAGTACCATGTGGTTTGACCAATGCACCGGTAATATTCATGAATCTGATGAACAAGATCTTCATGCCATATTTGGACAAGTTCGTCATAGTCTTTATTGATGATATTCTGATATATTCCAAGGATAAGGAAGAGCATGCTGATCATTTGAGAATAGCATTGCAGACTTTAAGAGAACACAAACTTTATGCTAAGTTCAGTAAGTGTGAATTTTGGCTTGATGAGGTAGAATTCCTCGATCATGTGATCAGTAAGGATGGAATTGCTGTGAATCCGTCTAAAGTTCAGTCAGTACTAGAGTGGACTGCACCGACCAATGTGAAGCAAATTCGAGGTTTCTTAGGAATGGCTGGTTATTATCGAAGATTTATTGAAGGTTTCTCCAAAATAGCCGGACCAATGACCAAATTATTAAGAAAGAATACACCATTCAAGTGGGATGAGAAATGTGATGCAAGTTTTCAAGAGTTGAAGACTAGATTAACCACAACTCCAATCTTAGCAGTTCCGGAAAGAGGGAAGGACTTCACAGTATACTGTGATGCGTCTAAAGAAGGTTTGGGTTGTGTATTAATGCAAGATCAGAAAGTGATTGCTTATGGTTCAAGACAATTGAAACCACATGAAGTCAACTATCCAACTCATGATTTAGAGCTAGCAGCAGTAGTTTTTGCACTGAAAGGATGGAGTCATTTTCTTTATGGAGCCAGATGTGAGCTATACACTAACCATAAGAGTCTCAAATATTTCTTCACTCAAAAGGAATTGAATATGAGATAGAAGCGTTGGTTGGAACTAATCAAGGATTATGATTTAACAATCAACTACACCCCAGGGAAAGCAAATGTTGTAGCAGATGTTTTAAGCAGAAAGAGTGCAGATATTCGCCCTAATAATCGGGAGTTACCAAAAGAGTTACAAATGGACTTGGAAAGATTAGAACTTCAATTCATTAGAACAGAGGTTCTTGGAGGATTAGCTACTATGCAGGTAGTTGCAGAGCAGGACAGTGATCTTAAGCAAGAAATTTTTAGACATCAAGAAGAAGATCCTTTTATTGCTGAGGAAATTCGGAGGATATCTCAAGGGCAAAAATCAGTTTTTTTCCTCGGGGATTATGAGTCTTTATGGTTTCAAGACCGTCTATGTGTTCTAGATGTGATGGAGATTAGAGATGTCATACTCAGAGAAGCACATGATACTCCATATTCTATACATCCAGGGAGTACCAAGATGTATATGGACTTGAAAGAACTATTCTGGTGGAATAACATGAAAAGAGATATTGCTAAATATGTATCTGAATGCCATACTTGTCAAAGGGTGAAGGCTGAACATCAAAGTCCAGCAGGACCATTACAACCCTTGGAAATTCCTGAATGGAAGTGGGAGGAAATAGGTATGGACTTCATCACAGGATTGCCCATGACACCAAAAAGGAAGGATATGATATGGGTAATTGTGGACAGACTCACTAAGAGTGCACATTTTATTCCAGTAAATCAAAAGGATAATGCCAAGAAATTAGTT
The DNA here is from genome assembly GCA_023614405.1 of Avena insularis. NCBI lineage: Eukaryota > Viridiplantae > Streptophyta > Magnoliopsida > Poales > Poaceae > Avena > Avena insularis. Next base: position 55,561,919 of record CM042695.1, read on the forward strand.
GAAGTATATGTCAAAGAGATAGTAAGTAAGCATGGAGTACCCAAAAAGATCGTAACTGATAGGGGATCAGTGTTTACTTCAGCATTTTTGAAGCAATTGCATGAAGCACTTGGTTCAAAGTTAGATTTCAGCACAACATATCACCCTGAGACAAGAGGTCAAACTGAAAGAACAAATGAAATACTAGAAGACATGCTAAGAGCTTGTGCACTAGATTTTGGAGTAACATGGGAAGATCACCTACCATTGGCAGAATTTTCTTATAATAATAGTTATCAGAGTAGTCTGAAGGCAGCTCCATATCAGGTTCTGTATGGAAGGAAGTGTAGATCACCAATATGTTGGTATGAACCTGGAAGCAGCAAAGAATTTGCGCCAGATTATATCAAGGAGAGACAAGATATCATTGATAAGATCATAGATAGACTGAAAATAGCCCAAAGCAGGCAAAAAAGTTATGTGGATCAAAGACGAAGATCATGGCATCCAGAAGTGGGAGATTTGGTCTATTTGAAAGTAAGTCCAATGAAAAGGGTGAAAAGATTCGGAGTTAAAGGGAAATTAAGTCCAAGATACATCGGATCATTCAAGATAATGAGTCAAAACAGAACTATAGCTTATGCTTTAGAGTTACCATCAAGATTGGCTCAAGTGCATAATGTTTTCCATGTGTTACAACTTCGTAAATGTTTGAAAGTTCCAGTTGATGCAATCACACATCAAGAGATAGAACTACAAGCAGACCTGACCTATATTGAACAGCGCTGTAAGATTCTAGAAGAAAACTGGAAAAGATTAAGGAACAGAGCAATCAAATATTGCAAGGTACAGTGGGAACATCACCCTGAAAGGGAAGCCACATGGGAGAAAGAAGAGGATTTAAAGAAAGCCTATATACAGAACTATTCAGGTACATCTCCGCAAACTTCGGGACAAAGTTTAATTTAAGGGGGGAAGTCTGTAACATCCCAACATTTAGGAACTAATGAAGGGTAGATTTAGGAATTTGGAATGTTACATGCATTTATCTGTGAAAATGTGGGTAAAATTTTCGCCAAATAAAAACCTAAAGTGATCAATGTTTCTTTCATACTTTGAGATTAGGTTTAGTCTTAAAGAATGATTGTTTCAAACTTTGATATTATCTTTGAGGAATTATGTGTTTGGAAAGTGAATTTGAGTTTTAAACTTGAGTGTTTGAATTATAATTCAAATGAAGTAGGAACAAGGTTTGAATCTTAATTTAATTAAGGATTAACCATTATAACTTAAACTTTATCCAAAGAAAACAATTAAGAATATGAGAACTTATTTCATATTTTCAATACATAAACATGTTACAAAAATGTAACTTATTGAAATCATCCCCAAACTTCACAATAATAAATGAATAAAGAATAAGAATATTTCTTTATTGAAAATTATATAATCTTTATTACAGAGGAATAAAATGAAGATTACAAAATAATAAAATGAAAATTACATGTCAGAGAAGTGCTCTGAACAAGTTCATCATTGAGAAATTATAGAAGGGGCAAGTTTCACCAAATATGAAAGAATTTATCTTTCAAAAATTTCAAGCCAGAAGTCAAATGACAGCCAAGAGGGGCAAATTTCACCAGCTAGATAAAGGTAACCAGATAACAGTAAGTTTCAAAATTCTGAACATATCCACAATTGCACAGCAAGCACACAAGCAGGACACACAACTAAATGCATGTGTTGTGCTGTCAGCCTCATAGCACAACCCCAAACTCACAAAACCATAAGCACAGCCGTGGAGAGGAACTAGTGCATCTTTTCACAGCACACACACAAGAACAAGCTAGCTTAGGCAGCAGCCAAACCAAGCACTACAATCAGTAACCAAGCCAACCAAAGCCCAGATCTCATCACCAGGATGGTGACATAATGTCACATCCCAAGATTTTCCAAATCTTGTAATGTGAAAAATAAAATAAACAAAATAAATTTTTGTTGAAAATCAGGGTGAAAAGAAACTTTTGTTTCTAAAAGGAAACTTAAAATCCCATCTTGAACAAACTTTGGTTAAAGTTTGAGTTCAACAAAAATCCAAATCAAGGGAAATGCATTCCTCAATGAATGTATCTGGAAATTTAAACATTTGGAAAATAAATCCAAAACCCTAAACCCTAATGGAAGAAAAATCATTTCCCAAGTTATCTCCAAATCCATGGATTTGATCCATACCAAAATTGATCAACAAATATTCACAAAGGATCAAGAAAGACCATAGAAGTTGGTTTCACTCAAATTGGAACCATAAATAAAATCTTATGGATATGATGAGATAAGGAAATTGAATTTCCAAAGCTAATAAAGCCCTTACCAAAAACCCATACCAATTGGTGAATAAGTAATCCTAAAGGGATTTAACAACATAAAGAATTTAATAAAGGCAAATAAAATGTTTTGGAATTACTATTTTGGATCTTTAAATAAAAGGTTTTGGTTTTCAAAAGCAAAAATAGTTTTTAAAGATTATTTTAAAGAGCCAAATTAAACCTTGGCCAAGTTTTTGAAACAAAAGGTTTTGTTTTGATAAAATGAGTAAAGGTTTATTTAAATAAAATAATAAGGATTTAAATATCCAATTTTATTTAAGTAAAGGCTTTTCCCATTTTAGATGAACATCAAAACTTATTTATTCTTTTAAAAATAAGTTTTCCAAGTGTTTTGTTTTCTCAATTAAAACCTTTTAAAGTGTTTTGGTTTTGTTTTGATTTCAAAATAAAGTTTTTAAATAAATCAAACCCTATTTTATTAAATAACTAAAGATCCATTTTATTTATTTATTAAATGGATCCTAAAATAAATAAATAAATTATTTTATTATTTTATTTTTGGATTTGGATTATGTTGATAAAACAGAACCAAATTCAAAGTTCAAAGTTGAGTGATTGTTTGAATTGTTTGAAATATTGTTTGAAATTCAAAACAGAAAAATAGAATAGAAAAAGAAAAATGGTTTAGACAGGAAAAAAATAGTGCAACAGACTCAGCCCACTAGGCCCAACTCCAGCCCACCTGTTCTCTTCCCCGAAGTATTCTTTTCTTACTTAGAAACTTACTCAGACAGAGACTGACCGGTGGCCCCCCTTCTCCCTCTCACTCACTCGCTGACGAGACGACCCCACCTCCTCTTATTTCCCCCGAATCGTTTTTCTTTACCGCGGACAGAACCCATGCAGTCTATGACAGCCTGGACCCACTTCTCCTTTCCCTCTTTCGCTGACGAGATGACCCCACTCTGCCCTATTCATCGTCCTCCCCGCGACTCCTTCTCCCCTCACCGCGCGGCCGTTTCTGCCGCTGATCTCTCTAGCTTAATTCACCTTAATGCCTGAGTAACTCCTCGCCTTGACCATGCTCGATAAAGCGCCAGCGTTCCCTCCTCCTTTCCCCTCTGTCTCCTCCCCGCACATGCCACCAGGCCGCCCCCATTTCCTCCCCGAACGCCCTCTGCTCCGACGACCCTCCTCGCCAATTCCAGCCAAGACTCGCCGCCCCTTGCCTCCCTAAGCAACCTAGCCACTTCCCCACTCCCAGGAGCATCTCCTGGCACTTTCCATTTACCCGCGGGCGCCCCAGAACGCCATCTCCAGCAAACCACTGAGCGCCGCCGTCTCTGCCTCGTCTCCGTCAAGTTTCTCCAGTAAGTACAGACCGCCCCGCGCCTTCTAGTTCATGCACACGACTTCGCCTTGACCCTGTGAATCTAACCGCGTCATCATTTTGTCTCTAGGTGATCCACAGCACCGTCTTCAACCGCGGACAGAGCCGCCCGACGCTGTCCTCCACTCTGGCGAGCAATCACAGTCGTACCAGAGCTCCCCTCGCCCGACCAACACCTCCTCGAGCATCGCCGTGACCCCCTGAGCCCGGTGAGCAACCCCTCCTTCTCCCTCACCTCCTGTAGCGTCGCCTCCGTCGTCGACCGACAGCTCCGCCGCCGTTAGCCACCGCAGCGCCGCCAGTTGATGGTCTGATTGTTAGCAGCCGTTCGATCTAGATCTAGCGCTCACGATTAGTTCACTTAACACCGAAGGGGTATGTCCTCTGGACCGCACGATTTAACTTAGATCCAACGCTCCACAGCCACGATCCGGCCGAACCGGTATCGACCAATGAAACAGCGCCGCGTGTCCCCTATTTGGTTTAAAATCAGATTTGAAAACAGATTTAGATGCCAACTTCAAACCCTTGTATCTTTGAATCCACACGTCCAAAATTTACAAATTTTATGTCGTTGGATTCAGGAGAAAACGCTCTAACCAACCCTGCCCTTAGTTTAGCAAATAGTATCTGTTAGCTTGCTTGTTTTTACAGATTCATTTGTGTGCTTGCTAAGACTAGAAAAATTGTTTAAAAATGATTTTTGAGATCAAACCTTTGCAAAATAGTTTGTTGTGACCTTACTGACCCTAGGAACCAACCCGTGTTTTGGAAAATGATTTTGGAAAAGATTAGAATGGATTAATTGGTTTAATCCATTTCTAGCTAATTAAAAACTATTGATTTGTTTATGAAAATGTTTTGGTAAAGAAAACTTTGGGAAAAATGGTTTGGACCAAACCTACTGACCCAAACACCAAGTTTTGCAATAGCAACTTATTTGGTGAAACAAAATAATGATTCTTTGATTTAAAACCATTTCTAGTCAAATAGAAATGTGGTTTATTTATAAAAATTGGTTTTGAAAGAAAACCTTTGGAAAATGTTTTGTTTTAAACTCTCTGACCCCAAAAACCAAGGTTTGTGTTTTGAAAACATATTTGGTGAACCCTATAGGTTAATGCCCTAGCCAAAAATATTTCTACACCACATAAAATGATACTTTGTTTTGAAAATGGTTTTGAGGTGAAACCCTTTTGCAAATGACTTTGCCATTTTGGTAAATGACCAATTTGGAACTTACAAAGTTTACAAGCCTAGTGGAGACCACCTTTGCAATTAGAACCATCTTTTGCATGCTTGCATGCATTTCTTTGACTTTGTGATTTTATGTGTGTTGTTTTGCTTGATTGGTAGATTGAGTTTGTGCCTTGCTTGATTGATTTGTAGTGACTAGAAGAGTGTGATTGTTGCAAGGACAAGGAGTGAACCTATACCCTCTACCAAAAAGGCAAGTGATGCTTCATATCTTTTGTCCCATTATTTTCACTATGCATTAGTGTTTTTGCTAAGTAAAACTTGCATGGTTTTTATTTTGCTAAGTATAGATCTTGCTATAGGAAAACCTAGTAGATGAATCCTTAGTAGGATTTTCCTAAGTAAGAATCCTATTACTACCATGCTTAGCCTAGCTAATAGAAAACATGGGTGGAATATATATTCATACTATGAAAATTTCTAAGTCTGTGGACTTGTGTTTTGTTTAACAAAACAATTAAGTTAAATGAATCACCTGGGTGGAAATGGAAGGAATGGTTTGTGTTGAGTGGTTCACAAGGCCATGGACTTGGCTTGTGTATCTCACTTGTGGATGGCCACCCAGGAACAAAGAGATTTGAGATGTCAAATGTTGAGAAGCTTCAAGTGCAACCACTTGGCAATATGGGCTCTGCCATGATCATATAGGTTGCAAGAACTTAGCCATATGGACAGTTGGTGGTAGTGTTTGATAGGTTGGAACGCGTCCATGATGGTCTAAGGGAAGGCTTCTGAAAGATTTTGTCTTGGGAAACCAAGTCTTGTGGGTAAAGTGCACCACCTCTGCAGAGTGTAAAATCTAAGTACTTAGCCATGTCCCTGGTAAAGGACAATTTGAGCATCAAGACATGGAAGCAATCAAGAATCTCATCATTCCAATTTCTAAATAAAACTTGTGGTTTCAACAAGGGTTGTGTGAAATTCTTCAATCTTTGATGGAGAGATGGCTTGGTACAAGGATCTTGAAATCATAGATTGGGTAAAATGATTTTGCCAAGCAGATCTTCAGTCTTTGATTGGTAGATGCCTTGGAAAGGATCTTCAGTCTTTGATTGGTAGATGCCTTGGATGATTTTGTCAAAACAAAAACTTAGTATTATCAAAATGATAGGAAAAATCTATTTTGAGCAATGCAAGCCTCAACTCCACCTAGCCAAAATGCATATAGATGTTAGACTCCACTATATTACCAAAGTATCACTTGCCAATACAATTCAAATGTATTGACCCTTGTGGCTGTAACTTGTAATGTTGCAGGTTTGATTGTTTAGAGAAGATTGATTGAATGATTAGGATTACAAAGTCTACAACCAACATCTGCCTGTGGCACTTTGAAGATGAAGGACCCATGACCATAGTTATTCCGCTGCAATGTAATGTAATAGCCAAATGAGCTATGTATTGATGTAATAAAATTATGTTATTCCTGGTTATAAAGTTGAATTATGACCTTTGTTTCTTGATATTACATCTAAACTGTGGATGCTAGCTATTGATCCAGGGACTAGCATTGTAAACACAGGGGGCTCAATCTTATTAAAGGTTGGGGACCCTACAGAATGGTATCAGAGCATTGTGTTGCCTGTAGGATTTGTAAACCCTAGGATTGGACAAAAACCCTTAGAAAAATAGGAGTTGTATTTTGTTCCAAAACTTATTTACAAACAATCTTGTAAACTCTTTCCTCAACCATTTTGGTTTCAACTCTACATCTCTTCTATTTCAAACTTGATGGAAAAACCTACCCATGGCCCAAAGACTCACCATGTGCAAAGGACATCTTCAACTTCTTCAACTCTAATGACTTCAACATCTTCAGCATGTTCTCCAAAGACTTCAACCTTGGATATCACTAAGGACTACAAGTGAGACAAGGAATGGTACTCAAGACTTGAAGACTAAGGAAACACAACCTAGAAGAAGCCATCATCACCTTTGAAGTTTTGTGACCAAGAGTTTTCTCAAGGAAACATGATCTCATTCAAGAAGAATCAACCAAGAAGGATGGAAAGATCACAAGTAAACCATATAGATGGACCACCATATTTTAGTTAAGTCTAACACACCAACTTATGTGGTGTAACAAAAATATTTTTGTTGCCTAAAAATGTGCTTGAACTTGTTGTTTGAGTGGTGTTTGTTTGTGATTGCTTGCACTTTGCTTGTGTGAATTGTGATGTGTGTGATTAGAATTGATTCCTTAGAAATATCTTGCCTATTCTAACCCCAACCCAACCCAAACATATGACTTCTCCAAGAAACTCCAACATCAAGGATGGTGACAACAACAACAACCAAGAGGACAACATGAGAGAACTTATAGCAACCCAACACCAGTTGAGCCAAGAGACAACTCAACTTTTAGCCAACAACAATGGATTGGACCCAGCCATACAAAGGATTTTGAAACTTCAATCCCAATTGATGCAAGGATTGATTACTCAAATGATCAACATGAGAGAAAACTTTTCCCAAAGAGCTAATTACAACAAGGATGACAAAGATGTTATTCTAGAGAGAACCCAAGCTTGCATTATCTATGAAGCCAAGGATCATGCACCCAAGGAAGATCAATGCCCCAAGAAGAGAGAAAGATCTCCCACTCATGAAGAGCATGAACTAGAAGAACTCTAGCTTTGGAGAGACCCAAAAAGAAGAAGAAAGACAAAAGCCAGTTGCAATGTTACAATTGCAAAGAGATGGAACACTATGCCAGTGAATGCCCAGAAAAGAAGAAGAGCCAAGAATACAAACAAAAGGTAGTGAAACCCAAGATGAGAAAGGATATTAGCCAAGTGATATGCAAACACTGCAAGGAGTTAGGACATTATGCATCATATTGTCCAGAGAAGCCACCCCAAGACCTCAAACTTATAACCTGTTTCAAATGCAAGGAACTAGGCCATTATGCAAACAATTGTCCAGAAAAGTTGAACAAGCCTATGGAAAATCTCAACCTTGGCCCATGAGTCAAGTGGGAAAACAAGGGCACTATGCAGAAGTTTTCCAAGAAGGAGTTTTCCAAGATTCCAAGCAAGCCAAGATGTAGTTTAGTTGGAAAAATTTTAAAGGGTGGTAGTACCCTAGTTGTTTTGAACCTGCTTGTAACCCCTAGCCTCCCCAAATCTCGGGCCGAGATTTCTTTTAAGGGTGGTAGCCTGTCACATCCCAAGATTTTCCAAATCTTGTAATGTGAAAAATAAAATAAACAAAATAATTTTTTGTTGAAAATCAGGGTGAAAAGAAACTTTTGTTTCTAAAAGGAAACTTAAAATCCCATCTTGAACAAACTTTGGTTAAAGTTTGAGTTCAACAAAAATCCAAATCAAGGGAAATGCATTCCTCAATGAATGTATCTGGAAATTTAAACATTTGGAAAATAAATCCAAAACCCTAAACCCTAATGGAAGAAAAATCATTTCCCAAGTTATCTCCAAATCCATGGATTTGATCCATACCAAAATTGATCAACAAATATTCACAAAGGATCAAGAAAGACCATAGAAGTTGGTTTCACTCAAATTGGAACCATAAATAAAATCTTATGGATATGATGATATAAGGAAATTGAATTTCCAAAGCTAATAAAGCCCTTACCAAAAACCCATACCAATTGGTGAACAAGTAATCCTAAAGGGATTTAACAACATAAAGAATTTAATAAAGGCAAATAAAATGTTTTGGAATTACTATTTTGGATCTTTAAATAAAAGGTTTTGGTTTTCAAAAGCAAAAATAGTTTTTAAAGATTATTTTAAAGAGCCAAATTAAACCTTGGCCAAGTTTTTGAAACAAAAGGTTTTGTTTTGATAAAATGAGTAAAGGTTTATTTAAATAAAATAATAAGGATTTAAATATCCAATTTTATTTAAGTAAAGGCTTTTCCCATTTTAGATGAACATCAAAACTTATTTATTCTTTTAAAAATAAGTTTTCCAAGTGTTTTGTTTTCTCAATTAAAACCTTTTAAAGTGTTTTGGTTTTGTTTTGATTTCAAAATAAAGTTTTTAAATAAATCAAACCCTATTTTATTAAATAACTAAAGATCCATTTTATTTATTTATTAAATGGATCTTAAAATAAATAAAAAAATTATTTTATTATTTTATTTTTGGATTTGGATTATGTTGATAAAACAGAACCAAATTCAAAGTTCAAAGTTGAGTGATTGTTTGAATTGTTTGAAATATTGTTTGAAATTCAAAACAGAAAAATAGAATAGAAAAAGAAAAATGGTTTAGACAGGAAAAAAATAGTGCAACAGACTCAGCCCACCTGTTCTCTTCCCCGAAGTATTCTTTTCTTACTCAGAAACTTACTCAGACAGAGACTGACCGGTGGCCCCCCTTCTCCCTCTCACTCACTCGCTGACGAGACGACCCCACCTCCTCTTATTTCCCCCGAATCGTTTTTCTTTACCGCGGACAGAACCCATGCAGTCTATGACAGCCTGGACCCACTTCTCCTTTCCCTCTTTCGCTGACGAGATGACCCCACTCTGCCCTGTTCATCGTCCTCCCATGACTCCTTCTCCTCCTCACCTTGGCCGTTTACTGGCTGATCTCTCTAGCTTAATTCACCTTAATGCCTGAGTAACTCCTCGCCTTGACCATGCTCGATAAAGCGCCAGCATTCCCTCCTCCTTTCCCCTCTGTCTCCTCCCCACACACGCCACCAGGCCGCCCCCATTTCCTCCCCGAACGCCCTCTGCTCCGACGACCCTCCTCGCCAATTCCAGCCAAGACTCGCCGCCCCTTGCCTCCCTAAGCAACCTAGCCACTTCCCCACTCCCAGGAGCATCTCCTGGCACTTTCCATTACCCATGAGGCGCCCAGGCGCCATCTCCAGCAAACCAGCTGCCTCTACTGCTCGTCTCCGTCAAGTTTCTCCAAGTACATCACAGCCTGCGCCTTCTAGTTCATGCACACGACTTCGCCTTGACCCTGTGAATCTAACCGCGTCATCATTTTGTCTCTAGGTGATCCACAGCACCGTCTTCAACCGCGGACAGAGCCGCCCGACGCCGTCCTCCACTCTGGCGAGCAATCACAGTCGTACCAGAGCTCCCCTCGCCCGACCAACACCTCCTCGAGCATCGCCGTGACCCCCTGAGCCCGGTGAGCAACCCCTCCTTCTCCCTCACCTCCTGTAGCGTCGCCTCCGTCGACCGACAGCTCCGCCGCCGTTAGCCACCGCAGCGCCGCCAGTTGATGGTCTGATTGTTAGCAGCCGTTCGATCTAGATCTAGCGCTCACGATTAGTTCACTTAACACCGAAGGGGTATGTCCTCTGGACCGCACGATTTAACTTAGATCCAACGCTCCACAGCCACGATCCGGCCGAACCGGTATCGACCAATGAAACAGCGCCGCGTGTCCCCTATTTGGTTTAAAATCAGATTTGAAAACAGATTTAGATGCCAACTTCAAACCCTTGTATCTTTGAATCCACACGTCCAAAATTTACAAATTTTATGTCGTTGGATTCAGGAGAACAAGCTCTAACCAACCCTGCCCTTAGTTTAGCAAATAGTATCTGTTAGCTTGCTTGTTTTTACAGATTCATTTGTGTGCTTGCTAAGACTAGAAAAATTGTTTAAAAATGATTTTTGAGATCAAACCTTTGCAAAATAGTTTGTTGTGACCTTACTGACCCTAGGAACCAACCCTTGTTTTGGAAAATGATTTTGGAAAAGATTAGAATGGATTAATTGGTTTAATCCATTTCTAGCTAATTAAAAACTATTGATTTGTTTATGAAAATGTTTTGGTAAAGAAAACTTTGGGAAAAATGGTTTGGACCAAACCTACTGACCCAAACACCAAGTTTTGCAATCGCAACTCATTTGGTGAAACAAAATAATGATTCTTTGATTTAAAACCATTTCTAGTCAAATAGAAATGTGGTTTATTTATAAAAATTGGTTTTGAAAGAAAACCTTTGGAAAATGTTTTGTTTTAAACTCTATGACCCCAAAAACCAAGGTTTGTGTTTTGAAAACATATTTGGTGAACCCTATAGGTTAATGCCCTAGCCAAAAATATTTCTACACCACATAAAATGATACTTTGTTTTGAAAATGGTTTTGAGGTGAAACCCTTTTGCAAATGACTTTGCCATTTTGGTAAATGACCAATTTGGAACTTACAAAGTTTAGAATCCTAGTGGAGACCACCTTTGCAATTAGAACCATCTTTTGCATGCTTGCATGCATTTCTTTGACTTTGTGATTTTATGTGTGTTGTTTTGCTTGATTGGTAGATTGAGTTTGTGCCTTGCTTGATTGATTTGTAGTGACTAGAAGAGTGTGATTGTTGCAAGGACAAGGAGTGAACCTATACCCTCTACCAAAAAGGCAAGTGATGCTTCATATCTTTTGTCCCATTATTTTCACTATGCATTAGTGTTTTTGCTAAGTAAAACTTGCATGGTTTTTATTTCGCTAAGTATAGATCTTGCTATAGGAAAACCTAGTAGATGAATCCTTAGTAGGATTTTCCTAAGTAAGAATCCTATTACTACCAAGCTTAGCCTAGCTAATAGAAAACATGGGTGGAATATATATTCATACTATGAAAATTTCTAAGTCTGTGGACTTGTGTTTTGTTTAACAAAACAATTAAGTTAAATGAATCACCTGGGTGGAAATGGAAGGAATGGTTTGTGTTGAGTGGTTCACAAGGCCATGGACTTGGCTTGTGTATCTCACTTGTGGATGGCCACCCAGGAACAAAGAGATTTGAGATGTCAAATGTTGAGAAGCTTCAAGTGCAACCACTTGGCAATATGGGCTCTGCCATGATCATATAGGTTGCAAGAACTTAGCCATATGGACAGTTGGTGGTAGTGTTTGATAGGTTGGAACGCGTCCATGATGGTCTAAGGGAAGGCTTCTGAAAGATTTTGTCTTGGGAAACCAAGTCTTGTGGGTAAAGTGCACCACCTCTGCAGAGTGTAAAATCTAAGTACTTAGCCATGTCCCTGGTAAAGGACAATTTGAGCATCAAGACATGGAAGCAATCAAGAATCTCATCATTCCAATTTCTAAATAAAACTTGTGGTTTCAACAAGGGTTGTGTGAAATTCTTCAATCTTTGATGGAGAGATGGCTTGGTACAAGGATCTTGAAATCATAGATTGGGAAAAATGATTTTGCCAAGCAGATCTTCAGTCTTTGATTGGTAGATGCCTTGGAAAGGATCTTCAGTCTTTGATTGGTAGATGCCTTGGATGATTTTGTCAAAACAAAAACTTAGTATTATCAAAATGATAGGAAAAATCTATTTTGAGCAATGCAAGCCTCAACTCCACCTAGCCAAAATGCATATAGATGTTAGACTCCACTATATTACCAAAGTATCACTTGCCAATACAATTCAAATGTATTGACCCTTGTGGCTGTAACTTGTAATGTTGCAGGTTTGATTGTTTAGAGAAGATTGATTGAATGATTAGGATTACAAAGTCTACAACCAACATCTGCCTGTGGCACTTTGAAGATGAAGGACCCATGACCATAGTTATTCCGCTGCAATGTAATGTAATAGCCAAATGAGCTATGTATTGATGTAATAAAATTATGTTATTCCTGGTTATAAAGTTGAATTATGACCTTTGTTTCTTGATATTACATCTGAACTGTGGATGCTAGCTATTGATCCAGGGACTAGCATTGTAAACACAGGGGGCTCAATCTTATTAAAGGTTGGGGACCCTACACATAAGGAGGAGGAAGGATCAGGTGGACAACAAGGTCAAGTCCAGGAGCTAGGAGGAGCAGGCTAGCTCAAGGTCAAGCTCAAGAGCTCAGCAAGACAAAATCAATATTACCACCTTACTCCACAATCAGCAAGATTTTGTGGTGAGCATCATAAATCCCTCACATGATCTAATCATATTATCTAGACAGAAGCATGTGTTGTTTTATGTAATAAACTCTCAGAAATCACCCAAGTGAGGTGAATCCATCATAGAGTTTTAAACTCTAAAAGCAAACAACAAAGTACCAGGATCTAGCCAGAGCTCAGAGCAACATCATTGCTCTGGTTGTCAAGCTATATATTACAGTTCAAGCAAAAATATAGCTATGATCTAATTTCTAGGCACATCCCTAAAGGAAGGATAGCACCTTAGAAACAAATCTTTTGGATCCATAGAATGATCAAGCCTACTATCATTTTTCTTCAAGTTTTGATTCAAAAACAATAGCCGGTACCACTACCAGGACTATCTATATGAATCAACTAGATAAGGTCTGAATTCCTAAGCCTTAGACCAACATCATTGGTCTTAGGGATTTCAGAAAAGAACATTTCCATATATTCATTTCAAAGCCAAGTTTGTCTTAAGCTAAAACCAACCAAATCAATGGATTAGAATCATTCTTGTGTGCCATACCAAAATGGTGTCACAAGGACAATTCTATATGAATCTGGATAAAACATCCAATCATCACAGATTCAATAAAGTAATCTATTAATCATTTTCCTACCAGGAATCATAATGTTTATCTGTACTGTTTGAGATCATGATGAACTCAAACCACATATTAATTTCTAAGCCAACAGCACTAGGACAGTGATTTCATCACATCATAACCATGCTCCTAAACCATGAAATGACAGTGGAAGGTTACCAAGTCACTAACTTTACCAAGCATGGATTCCAAAGCAACTATACCATCTGAATCATATGAAATCTAAGCATAAAAGCATCTAATCAGCCACCAGAAACATTATAGTTCATCTCAAGCAACAAGCCTCAGGCCAATAACCATTTAGCATGTTTACATGCCATTCAGACATGATCTAATTCATCCAGTATATGACCATTCGCAGGATAAGAACCCTAAATGGATAAATCATCCTAATCAGAAATAGACAGTAACCAGAGAGGTCACTACCAACATCCAGCATGGGATGAGCGAGCATAGGGAGCACAAGGGGAGAGAAAAAAACTCACCAAAGGTCCTCGTTGGAGATTAGAGGAAGAAGCAGAGGGGCCGACGACCATGGCGGCACGGGGAGCACCCCAGAGGGGGCGCTACAACCCATACGGCGCCACGACAGCGACCCTGACCACGCCTAGAGGCGAGGAGCATCACCGCGACGCGCGACGGCGGCGGTAGCATCTGGATCCACGCCAACCCCCAAACCCTAGGGTTCGGGACGGCATCGATCCATCACAGGAGAGCCCCAGGCTCGAATCTAGTTGGATAGAATGGACAAGCATCGTTGACAACCCCCTGTTGCACCACGGCAGCGACCAGAACGGCCTACGGCAGCGGGACTCGCCGGTGGCGGCATCGCCGGCCACAGGGTCGGGGTCAGAGGAGGAGAGAATGAGCTCGAGGGAGAGAGAGGGAGTGAGGAATGGGCTGAGTTGGGACAGATCCTTCGGGGTGGTTAATTTTGTCTATGACTAATGGGCCATTACGACCCAATAAGAATAAGCCAGCCCAGAAATCTTTTAAGGCCTATTTTAATAAATAGGAAAAGACCAAAATACCCCTGGACTTAATTAAATTCTATAAAATAAAAGTCCAAAAATTATAAATAAAATATTTTTGGATTCACAATAATCTACAATATCTAAATAAAATAAGATATAAAATTTTAGACATTTTATTAAGGATTTTGTAATGTATATATTCCTTCTGGAATTTTACAAAATTATTGAAAGATGATAAAAATAAATAAAAATCACTTTCATTATATATTAATATTGAAGTATTTTTGAAAAATACTAAATAATATTTAATAGCAATTTTTAATGTATAAATGATAATTCCTAAAAGAATTATTAAATCAATAAAAGTCAAATAAAAGGGAAATAAATTAAAATAATTCAATATATGTTATAAATATTAAAAAGTAATATTTTATATATCCTTTATTATTAAAAAGAACTTTTTATAATAATGGGGTGAATGAATACCAAGTTAAAATGATGCATTATATTATTGCATAATCATTTTTCTTCTTTAAATATTGTCCTTACCGGGCAATAATGATGCTTTTGTGGACATAGAAGCTCAAGGTCCAGTGCAAGCATCAGACTTCACTACCTTGCCATCACAAGGCAAGTTCATCACTTGCTCATGTCCTTTGAAGAGTCTTTATCAAAGTATTTGCAAATTGTGTGTTATCATATATGCTATAAAAGAAAGAAAATATTATTTTTACAAATAAAGAAATCATAGATATCATCCTAAGTGATGATATAATGGAGCAATAGAACTTAGGGTTCTATTTGCAACTGTGATGATCAAGTAGGGACTTAATAACCCCTGACATCAATGATTCTAGAGCGGTATATTACACGTTAGCTATGAGATTTGGAATGGGACAAAGAAGTCAGCTGTATCTTCTTCCTCTCGCATGAAGCCAGATGTGCAGGTCGTGGCTGTTATCCTCGTAGCGTGCATATTAATTGGTAATTCATAGAGGATATGCAGCATATGGGTGGGAACCCTCATCGTCCCATGATAGTTCTGGCATCTAACGGTTTGTACCAACCATTGTCGTAATTCATTGTGTGGGCATGGTGTACACCAAGGAGGCATGTGAGGTCGCGAAGGGGGCAGTGATTGGCTTGGACCAACTACTAGGCCCCACATCATGGAATTATGGACGGGAAAGTACGCCCGGTTGTGCAACAAGGAGTTGATCTCTCATGGGTAAAGTAACCTCTCTGAGTGTAAGAATTGTAACTTGTTACTCCTGTTAGGAAGGAGCTACGAACGCGGCAAGAAAGGAACTCCATGAAAGTTCTGGTCAACCTGTGAAGGCTGATTGTCATAGTTTTTCAGAATAAAATCAATCTTTGACGAAAGATATACAAAAACTGCATAGTGCCAAGGATTTATAATCCGAGGTGGTAGTTAGAGCATCAAACTTCCCACCTTGCATATAATGAACTTGTTGGGTAACGATGCTACTCATTCTTTCCTTTGATCCCTTGCTTAGACTCTGAGGATCCCGGAGACGTGCCAATGTATGCAGCCGAGTGTCAAGAAGAGGTGTTCTACGAGGAACCCGATCTGTCCGGAGGTGTTGAAGGAGTGGATTACGAAATCCGCTATGGTGTCGATGATAACGAGTCCGACTAAGTATCCCTAGTTAGTAGTAACCAACGGAGCCGAGCAGCATGAACTCTATAGAATAAGCTGTTGAGCTCAACTCCTAGACAGAGCTGTTACTTTTAAATTCCGCTGAAACACTTTATATTTTGGTTTGTAAGTTGGATCTTTTGGAAGTCTTGAACTTCCTGTATTGTAATAATAATAATAAGGTGTGTATATTTGTAATATGGACCCGCAATGTTTATGTTGTACCACTCTAAGAGATGTGATATTTACAGAACGGTGTTCTGTGGATGTCATGTCAACGACTATAGTATACTACACATGCAGTGGTATGCTGGGTCACCGCAGTTGGTATCAGAGCAAATTTCTTTGACCTTAGGTTGGATTCCTAGTAAAGGGTATTACATGTAGAAAAATTAGCAACAATAAAGAATTCTATAAAAGTAATATAATGGGTATTCAAATGAGAATATTCCGTTATATATTTTAGTGCGATAATTCTTTGTTATGATGCAATATATCATTGGATACTAATCAAAATTATTTTTCTGATATACAGAGTTATGGCACCAAAGTTTCCAAAATAGACTTTGGTAAGAAAATAGGAGACTCTTGATGATTATCAAGGATCATTTACAGACCAACTTCGTCAACTTTTAAAGCTCTTTAGTTGAACAACTAGAATTCGAGTGAACACTATCACTTACCTTGATGGCCAGATGTTATCCAAGTATCGTGTGAGTATCCAAATTCTAGAGAAGCTTGGATTATATCACGATCTACCTATAGGAGAAGGTAGGGGTCTTTTATCAACATATCATGTTGCTGTTGTGGAGGAGATAGCTAATATTCGGGAGCAGAAAACCATGGAGCTAGAAGGTAGCACATTCTCTGTGATACCTCATGATTCTATAGACTCGGAGCCTATACAGGATCATCTTACTTTGGTTAAGAAGCATCCTAAGTTAGCTTCCAAGTTTATGGATAGATATCGAACACTCGTTGCGTCTTTTTATAAGACCCATCAAGTGATTGTTGAAGACAAGAATGATATGTTAGAGGATCTAACTGATCCGGAAAGGAGGAAGCAGTTAGAATTCCAGTCAGAGAAGGAAGCAAGTAGTAATGCAACACCTATCTTTAAGGATATACCTACAGATCCTGAATCTTTTATACCATACCCTTATTCACCAAGACCTGAACCTATACATGATCCTACTATGAATATGAGATGCAGTACCACAGGGCTCAGAGGATGGTTCTGACTCAGAACTTCCTATTGAGAATTCGGATGGTTGGAGAATGGGATCATATAATGGATCTCATGAACACTAGATGTCCATAGATGGTTCCGACAGGAATGTTGGACAATCTAGTTGGATGGGTGCAAGAATGAACCCTAATAACAGAAGTAGAAATACCATGTCAATAGATAACCAGGAAGAAGAAGAAGATCCTGATGAGAGAGTGTTTGAATCATCCACATCTTCTCAAAACCCAAGGAATATACATTATCCAGTGTTCAATTATCTTGCCCAAGAGAGCACCTGGGAAGCAACAGGATCTGCATATCCTGTTGACAACTCAAGAAATGAAGCTCAGGAGATGCAGGCTGGAGATAATGTTGAATATGTTTCTGAAGACTTTTCAGCTGAGCTGGAGGGAGTCAATGCGCTCCGGTTGAGTAATGACTCAAGTCCTGACACTTCAGATATAGAGTATGTTCCTTCGGGAAGGCCATATGTTCCACAGACTGTGCGACGAACAACACGTCATCACGGTTGGACATCAGGCATGTACGATGAGAGTAGTTACTACAAGAAGGAGGCAATTAGTTAGTGATATCAAATACTGTGTATTGTACTCCAAGTAATAAGGTAGTTTTGTGATTATACCTATATGGTATATGTTGTAATGACTTTGTATTATTATGATAGTATGTATCATATGTGAAATGCACATTTGGATTTTCTTTGGATCTTCATTGTGTGACTAGTTCTGTGCGTAAAGTCAAGCTAGAACACATGTGCATGATGTAATTATGAGTATTCGCTTTATGTTGCAGGACTAGAGGGTCATGGATATGGGTGTAGGAATGGAAACTGAGCAGCAGCGGATGGAGCGAGAGGCCAAGGAGAAGGCCGATGCAGATGCAGCAAACCAAGAAGCATTACCACCACCACCAATGAGGCTGTTAATGGAGCAGAACTTTATGCAATGCATGCAAATGATGCAAGAGACCCAGAACAAGTTTATGGAAGAGTTGCTGGGGCGAGCAAATCAGAGGGCGCCTGAAGGTGGAGGAGTGAGTCTATCTGATTTCCAAAATGCAAGACCGTTACCTTTTGCATCATCTCCTGAACCAATGGATGCAGAAGACTGGTTAGCAGATACTGAAAGGAAGCTGAAAACTGTAGGTTGCAATGATGAGGAGAAATTGAGGTATGCAACTCATCTTCTGACTGGACCTGCAGCATCATGGTGGGAGAATCAGTTAGCTATGCAACAACCAAGAAGAGAGTTTACCTGGGAAGAGTTCAAGCAGAGATTCCGTGAATATCATGTTCCGGAAAGTGTTATGGAGTTGAAGTGGAGAGAATTTGAGGAGCTTCAGCAAGGTTATACTAGTGTCATGAAGTACATCCGGGACTTTAGTCAACTGTCTCTATATGCTGAGGAGGATGTCAACACTGAAGAGAAGCATAAGAAGCGTTTCCTGCATGGATTAAATCCATTTGTGAAGATGCAACTAAGGTTAGCCAATAAGCAAACTTATCAGCAGTTGTTGGATGCAACCATTACTTTTGAAGATGACTACAAGAATGTCCAAGAGGACCGGAGGAAGAGAGCCAAGAAGGAAACCAAGAAAATTCAATCAAGCAAACCTAAACCCAACCTGAAGTTCAAACCTCGGAATAGGAATTATGGCAACAATAACAATAACAATAACAAGGGCAGTGGTGGAAATCAATCCAATCCGAGAAGGAATGTTATTTGTAACAATTGTGGAATTCCAGGGCATTTCCATAGGGAATGCAAAAAGCCTGTAATGATCTGTTACGGTTGTGGTCAGATTGTGTTATTATCATATAGTGATATCTCAGATGATCTTGTTTGTTTAAGGAAGCATATTTTTCATTCAAACATCATGTCGAAGTACCTAAGACTATGCTCTTTTTGTTCTTAATTCTAGATTGATTGGAGTATCCCTTTCTAGAGGAGTATAAGTGAGATGTGTTTCATCATATTTATGATAAGACGTGATGCCCATATGAATGCTTATCATATATATCATGAATTTATTATTAATATAGTATTTCTTATTAATTGTCTTATACCACTATACATTATGAGAGAATAGACAAGTGAACCCATGAAACCCCGATCCAACTTCTATCATAAGAAACACCTTCAATTGAATTTCATTGATCTTATACTTGCTGCAACAATCAAATCCTAAAACACCAAAAATACCTTTACTATTAGCAAACACAAACAAAAATCCCAAAAGAGTTTTACTTTATTGTTTTTACTTTCTTGCCTAGTTATAGATTTATTTTATGTTTATTTATTTATGGTTCATTTAAGTTTTACTAATACGAAATCTTGTGCTTGACACCACATGGTGGATTTGGGGACACAAGAAAAATACTTTGTTTTGTAGGTTGCTTGAAGAAGGAAATAAAAGAGTCTCTAAGCCAATTTCCTGAGAGTTTGATACAAACTCTCGAGTCACCCTTGTGGGAAAAAGACGTTTGCTACAACACTCTTACTTGGAGTCCCAACAATTGGTACACACGGAGTTGTTGCCATCACGTGGGTATATCCTATCAGGTACCGATTGTTAGGGTACTTAGTTCAGCCCAACTAGAGTCCCAAATGATGGTTTACTAGAACCACGAAGCCCGAGACAAGCTATCAACTAAGGATCATCACAAGCCCAGATTCCTGTCGTATGGAACAAGGGAAATGCCAAGATTAGGAAACCCTAGTGTTCGCCTCTAACTTGTAGACCGACTCGGACACGTTACCTGATACCTACCCTCCTATATAAAGGCTAAGAGGGGCCGCGTGGGAGGACTCTCGAACTCACACATAATCCGCCCTTGGCAAGATCTGATCTACACCACCATAGCCATTTTGGCTACATTGTAATCTCCATCAATAATCAAGATCAGACAAGCATGAGTATGGTATTTGTGACACCCCCAGGATCAGGGCTAAACAAATCCCACCTCCGTCTGACATAAGCTTAACCTTGAGCTCGAGGATATCCAGTGAAGAATCGATAACACAGTAGTGACACTATGACACAAAATTTATTACAGCAACCTCATAACTGAGCAGAGAACCAAATTATTACAAGCAGAGGTCACTGACCACAAACATCAGACAATGGAAGGCAAATGATGCTATTAAGTATAGAAAACTTAACAAATGGCCTAAGAGGCCTGAAGCATAACGATGACGTCCCAGCCCATAGATTCTAGGTTGCCGGCCGGGAACCCCAAGATACTCGTCAGTGTCGATGTAGTACCAAACTGATCTTCAGGGAGCACTTACTCTGCCAAAAGTATCAACAAAGCAAGGGTGAGTACAGGGTGTACTCCGCAAGACTTCTGGCTAGTGGAGTTGTTTTGCATAAAGCCATCTTTGTTTATGAAACCAGAGAGAGAAGAAGCTCGTCTATTCAGAGTATTTTAAAAGGGGGTACGAGAGTGACATCTCCGAAATATTGATCATCATCTTTTGATATCCACCAAGTCATCATCATCTACCAACTAGGATCACCCCCTCGTACCCATGAGGAAGCATCCTTAAGCACACATTGATCTACCAAGTTTTATGATTAGGTTATAGTTCTCTATGATCTCCCGTCCGTTCCCAAGTCGTCCATAACCGTGGACACGGATTTCCAAAAGATTATTACCCTGCAGGGGTGTACAACTTTACCCACACGTACTAACCTTCTCTTAATGCCAGAATCATTAGCCCTCTTCCTTGGAAGGCCGACAGAGGGTGGTTAGACATGACCTTTACCTTGCTTTCGCCGAGACCATGAGTCACGCAATAAGTATGGTTCCGCCGTAATGGGTCAACTCCCGAAGACGGTACTTAAATATGTGAGGCGAGGTAGGTTTACCAGGGACGCTATCTACCCCAAGCAACCTCGGCCACGCTTACCTACCTGTTATGAATGCACCTCCTTCACCGCCTTCGAGAAGTTCCAGAATGCATCAAACGGAATGCCCTAACTATGTGACTCATGGAATCTACTAGGCAAGTTAGTCAATCAGGGGGGTCCCCATAAACCCTGTGTGGTTGTACGCTCGTCTTGGTTCAAGAGGCAAGAACTCGGGTCCTAGTGGTGGCGAGCATGGGACTAGAAAAACCACATCCCACCGTGGCCTCCCATACAAGCCGTAGCATGTTTAAACTCATATCACCTCTAATATCATCTCATCACGTTCTCCTGTCATACTAGATTCTTTGCATCTGATACATTATCTGGATGAACCAGACTCAGGAGCTATGCATGGCTAAGAAGACATGTATAAGAGCTCTAGCAGTGCACACAAGCCAAACCTAGTTATGGTAGGAGCAGTGGATCAGGTAATATAAGCTCAAAGGGAGTAATGCAAAAGATAGGATACTCTACTTATCGATAAAAGACCAAAGTTGAATCGTATGCGTCATGGCAGGAGAAATGCTTTCGAAATCATAGGATTATATGATGGTGGGGCTATGCTTTCCTTTGCCAGTGGATAACAGATAAATAGATCTTCGGAAGCCTTGTACTTGACTTGGTTACAGTTGGTCAAGTATTGTTCTTCAATCTTCGACGGTCTTGATCTCGGTCTTCAATCTTGATCTCGATCTCGATATCGTATTCTATCGGAAAGAACCAAACACCAGAAATAATGGGGAAACAATCAACACATGGCATCGATGCAATGCTCAAGCAAGTATGATGATATGACAAGGTGAATTGTATTGAAAAGTAACCCTAAGGCATGCTTGACCATTTAATTGGGATTCCGAGGGGCATAAACCCTAACTCGGGGAAACTCCGGAATCACCTCTAAGGGGTTACTATGTTCTTCTAATTAAACTTGTCTTGCAAGTTGTTGAACAATGCATGATTATAGCTTAAATAGATAGATCTCATTTTTTTGATCATTTTGATATATTATTTGTATTTTTCTAACTTATAATGAATTAGTTATTGAATCTACAAGATTTAAATCAATTTCTGGAAAAGGTTAAAGGGTTTATTACGCTAGCATGACATCAACACAGGGTGGGGGTTTGTTTTTCACCACGGCTAAGCTAGCCACAGAGACTGACAAGGGGGCCCATTGCCACATCTACATCCATGCAAGCAAGCAGGACCTACCATAGGTTTGACCGTGTTGACCCCGCCTGCTGATGTCACCAAGACGTCAGCGTGACGTCATTCACCGAGGAACAACCCCAGATCATCGACGGGGAGGGCGCTGGAGAGCGAGAGGGATAACCTGCCTACGCGAGTTCGACGTGGACGATTGTGGGAACCAAAACAGGGCGGTGCCGCTGGATTTTGATCACCGGAGGAGCTCCGGGGAACCTGTCAGCGGCGGTGGGCGGTAGTTGCACGACACGGGAGCGATACGGAGATGGAGGGAGAGGGTGGAGAGGCTCTGGGAAACTGCAAGCTCACCTAGATGCTCGTGGGGAGGTCTTCGAGGCAGGGCGAGGTCAGGTGTAGCCGGAATTGGGGTTGAGCACGACAACCGGAGTTGGGGAGGGAGGTTGCAATTCCATCGATTGGGGGTGCTTTGGCTTGCTCCGCTTCGCAGGAAGAACAAGCACGCCAGGGAGGTTCCTATGGTGGCCTCGGCAGGGCAAGGGAGGCTCGTGAACAGCGACGACGAGCGGAGACTGCACGGGCTAGGGTTCCGTCTCGCGGGGGGAGAGAGGGAGAGAGCATGGGAGAGATAGAGATAAGAGCAGCAGGGGAGAGATGTGCACTACGACCTTCTTATCCTCGCGGGAACCTCAGCGGCAACACGAATCGTGTTGCGTCGACGGCGGCAGATCAGCCACCGAGCTTCTTCTCTCCTTCATTCACGAGGAAGAAGAAAAGTGGAGGACGCCAAAATGGTATGGCCAGGTTGGGCCACGGCTGAGCCGGAATGGGCTGCGGGGTGATGCGATGAGCGGCAGGAAGAGAGCAGAGGAAGAGTTGGGCTCGGCCCAGATAGATAGGGTTCTGTTTTATTTTGCAAATTCCTTTTCTTTTTATATTTTCATTTCTCTTTTGTAGTTTCAAATTCAAATATGTTTTGTTCCATTTGAAAATACCAGAGGTTTATAAAATTATAGAAAATACAGAGGGCCCCTTTTACTCAATTTGGGATCCACAAATTTTGGTACTTTGCAAAATATTCAAAACCTTTTGAATGCTTTTCAAATAGAAGGGAAGAGTAGGGTTTAGGGTTTTGCATATTTCTTGCATGCATTTTTAGAGGATGATGCTTATGAATGCACAATCAACCCTAAATATTGATTAATTAAAACTGTGGTGTTACAGCTCTATCCCCCTTACGAGAGTCTCGACCCAAGATTCCAAAGGTAGGAAAAGAGATAGAGAGAGAAAGAAACATGGTCATTCTAAGGATAAGAGGGAAACACACTAAGAAACACACATAGTATCTCATGGTTAACTCATGGATGGAGTGTTTAGAAAAAACTCTGAGATGACAACATGAAACACGTCAAGGTAGCGGAGGAAACAAGAGGAGATGGTTTCAAGTTGTTAGACAGATGGTCTTCATAGGGATTAAGACCATGGAACTCATAGAAGAGTTTAAACTTCTAAGAAGGAAGGCTTCCAACAGAAAGAACATAACCACAGACTTCGATAGGGAACCTCTACTAAACGGCTTAAGTAGAGATTTCAGGTTGCAGAGATATGGATTAACAAAACCAAGCTGTTGAACTACTTTTGACATAGAAGGGTCACTCTTTCATTCAACAGAATACTGTAAGATCCCTCCTTTGTAAAGGAAAAGGATCCCTGTGATTGCAATGCTAGTCCCTGGATCATTGCTAGCATCCACAGTTTAAGATGAAGTACACAGATACAAAGGTCATTTATTACATCCATTCCACAGATAAACATAGTCTTACAACTCAAAGGCCACAGGACAATTACAAGAGTTTGATTAAGCAAATAAATATAAGTCTTCATCTTCATGTGCCACAGGCAAACATGTTGAGTGTAGACTCATGACACCTAATCTTCATCAGTGTAACCTGCAACATCACAAGTTACAGCCATAGTGGGTCAATACTTTGGAATAGTATTGGCAAGTGATACCTTAGTATATTTTAAGTGGACTAGTTACTATATGCAAATTTGGCTAAGTGTAGCTTGGCTTGCTTTGCACAAAATAGGTTTTTCCTATTAGTTGAAATCACTAAGTTTTTCTTTGTCAAAACTTTTCCCAAGGAGCCACCAATAGACACTGAGGTCCTTCACCCTTGTTCACCCACAAGTTTTTACTTAGAAGTTTGAATGATGAGATTCTTGATAGCTTCCATGTCTTGATGCTCAAGTTGTCCAATGCCATGGACTTGGCTAAGTACTTAGATTTTTCCATCTGCAGAGGTTGTGCACTTTCCCCACCAGACTTGGTTTCACCAAGACAGGACCTTTCAGAAGCCTTCCCTTAGACCAAATGGACGCGCTCCAACCTATCATTCCCACTACCACCAACTATCCAAATGGCTAAGTTCTAGCAACCTATGTGATCCAGGCAGAGCCCATATTGCCAAGTGGCTGCACTAGAAGCTTCTCAACACTTGGCCTCTAAAATCCCTTTGTTCCTAGGTGGCTTACCACAAGTGAGATATACAAGGTAAACCATAGCCATGGGCCTTGTGTAACCACTCAACCAAAAACCACCAATCAAGTCCCATTCCACCCAGGTGATTCATTGACTTAGTTGTTTTATTAAGAAAAACATAAGTCCAAAGACTTAGAAATATTTTCATCATAGCATGTATATAATTTACCAACCCTTGTTTGCTACTAGCTAGGCTAAGCATGGCATAGATAGTAACTTAACTTAGAAATTTCCTAGCAATTCTACAACTACTTAGGGTTTCCCAACATGGCATTTGGCAAAATAGTAACATGCAAGATTTAGCAAAATATTTCTAGTGCTTGTATAAAAATATAGGGATGGAAATATTCATGAAGTACCACTTGCCTTGGTAGTGGGGAGAGTAGCACTCTTCACAATCACAATCACTAGCACCAAAATCTACACATAGAATATAGCCACAATCACATACAAAACATATACAATCAAAAATATATATGCATGCATGCAAGATGCTAAGGAATGATTTTTAAAACCCAACCAAGCAAGTGCATAGTACTGAATTCTAAACAAGTCAAAAATTTGCCAAACCAAGTTTATTTGACACTAAAACAAATTCCTAAACAATTCATACAATTAAAATAGTCCTAAACAAGTTTCTGCAAATAAAACCTTTTTAACAGAAGCTAAACACTAAACACATTGCATAAACAGAAAGGGCTTGTCTTCCTGATTCCAACGGTATAAAATTTGTCAAATTCTAACGTGTGGATCAAAAGTTACAAGCAAATCAAATTTGGATATAAATCTGATTCAAATTCTGTTTTTAAACTAAACCCTAGCCACGCGGCGCTATCCTATTGGTCGGTACCGCTTCGCTCAGGATCACCCTTCCGTGCCGTTGGATCAAGTCATATCTAACGCGCCAGATTCAAAGAAAACGATTCGCTCGGATCTAATCTAAACCGCCAGACCTACATCTAACGACTGATGTTGCCTTGACATAAGACTAGCGGCGCTAGCGGCGGCGACTGGTGGCGGCGCGTCTGTCAGCGGCGGCGCTGGCGTTCTAGGTCGCCTGGGGGAGGGGAAGAGGCTTACCAGAACCGCGGTGGTGTGCTGAAGCTCAACGTGGCGGTGGCTTGGGAAGGGGCGCACGGCAGGAGCTGTTGGAGCTCGTCGGAGTCGTGCACGGCGTCGGGTGGTTGGTGTCGAAGTTGTTGCCGAGGTTTCGCGTTGCCCTAGCACGAACCAGAGGGATTAGGAGACGCGCAAGACAGTGGCGAACATCCTCGTATGCAAGAGGGGGCAAGGGGCGCGCTCTGCTTACCGTAATTGGTCGCCGGAGTTGAGCGGCGGCTTAGTCGGTTGCGGGCACGAACGGGGACGGCGTCCTGGGTCACGAGCAGGCAAGCGACGGGTGTCAGAAGATGCACGAGTTCATGCTGAGCATAATCGTTTGAATCAGAGGCACAGGGGCGGTCGAGACTCACCGGAATTGCTGTCGGAGATCGTCGGGACAGCGGCGGCGTCTGGCGAGTTGCGAGTAGCCTGGTGGCGTGGAGATGAAATTGGTTGAGGGGAAATGGCCACGAGAGAGAGGGGATTAAGTAGGCAGAGGCTCGACAAGAAACGCTCAGTGATTCAATGCCAATTACCTCGCGGAATCAAAGCAGCAACGGGCAGCGACGGTGTTCGTGCGCGGAATTTTGGGGAAGAAGGAGTGACGTGGAGAGGGCTCCACACGTCAAATAAATGAAGGAGGTGGGGTCTGTGCCGACTCATGGGTACGTCTGCAAGGCGTAGAGAGAGGGGAGACCCGGGTGGGCTAGTTGGGCTGCGTCTGTTGCTGGGCTCAATTCCTGGCGCCGGCCCTTTTCCATTTCCTTTATCTTTTATTTTTCTAAATTGAATTTCTGGAATGAGTTTCAAATGAATTCAAACTCTATTTGAATTCAAATCTTTTTGGGATTTTTGCAATGTGCAACAATCACACTTCAGGGCATAGAATCAAGTGGTCTCTCTTGTTCAAGCTTGGTTCTTTTGAAATAACAAAATAAACAGTGCCATAGCACTAAATTTGCAAATGTTTTGAAAATGGTTTTGAAACCATTTTTATTTTGTAAAATTTTGTTCAAACTCTACACTCAAGCCAATCAATATAGAAGTAACCAAACTTGGTTTTTAAAACACTAAGCTCTCAAGTGAGGATGGGCATCTGATTTAAGTTGGCTCACATAAAATGATAGCACTATGTGCTTCTGTTTTCTTGAAATGAGTTTGAAATTGATCTCAAATCTATATGCATGCATGAATGATATGCAATCTTTGAAATCATGAATTTAGGGATGTTACAAATCTAACCCCCTTAAGGTGAATCTCGCCCTCGAGATTCGGATTGGCTAGCAAATAGGTGAGGGTGGTCTTTTCGAAGATCATCTTCTCTTTCCCATGTTGCTTCCTCTTCGGAATGATGATTCCACTGCACTTTGCAAAACTTGATAGTCTTAGTCCTTGTGACTCTTTCTGCTGTCTCAAGAATCTTGATAGGTTTCTATTCATAGGTGAGATCACTTTCCAATTGAACCTCCTCCAAAGGTATAGTATCCTTCAAAGAAGTTTCTTCCATTTCTGGATGACATTTCTTAAGCTGACTCACATGAAATACATTATGGACAGCTGACAAAGATTCTGGCAGCTCAATTTCATAGGCAACTTCTCCTTTGCGACTCAGAATCTTGAATGGCCCAACATATCTTGCTGCCAATTTTCCTTTGACTCCGAATCTCTTCACTCCACGAAGTGGTGACACTCTAAGATAGGCTCTATCTCCAACTTCGTAGGTGACTTCTCTACGCTTAGGATCTGCGTAGCTTTTCTGTCGGGACTGTGCTATCTTCAACCTGTCTTTAACCAATTTGACCTTCTCTTCGGCTTCTTTGATAAGATCTGGCCCGAATAAACTTCTTTCTCCCACACCATTCCATAACAATGGGGTGGTACATTTCCTTCCGTAGAGAAACTCAAATGGTGCCATCTCGATACTGGCTTGATAGCTATTGTTATAAGAAAACTCTGCGTAAGGCAGACTTTCATCCCAACTGGCTCCATAGTCTAAGGCACATGCCCTCAACATGTCTTCAAGAATTTGATTAGTCCTTTCCGTTTGTCCATTAGTTTGAGGATGAAAAGCAGTACTGAATTCCAACCTCGTTCCGCTGTCTCCAAAAATGAGAAGTGAATTGAGTTCCCCTAATCAGACACAATACTCTTGGGCACTCCATGTAGGCATACAATTCTGCTCATGTAGATCTTGGCTAACTTAGCACTTGTATAGGTTGTCTTCACGGGTATGAAATGAGCCACTTTAGTTAGGCGATCCACTACTACCCAAATAGAATCAGATCCCACCGGGTCCTTGGTAATCGGGTAATGAAATCCATACCAATCTTATCCCACTTCCAATCAGGAATAGGTAGTGGCTGAAGCAAACCTGCTGGTTTCTGATGCTCCGCTTTCACTCTACTGCACACATCACACAAGGCAATATGTTCGGTGATGTCTTTCTTGAGATTATTCCACCAAAATCTTTCTTTCATATCCATGTACATTTTGGTGTTACCCGGGTGAATAGAATACAGAGAGTTGTGTGCTTCCTGTAAAATCAGTTTCCGCAACTCCTGGTCTTGTGGAACACAAATACGTTTCCCATGCCATAAAGTACCCTGTTCGTCTTCATGAAATTCTTTGGCTTTTCCTCTGCCAATCTTTTCTTTAATCTCTTCAATTTCTTTATCAGTCTTCTGGGCTTCTCTGATCTTGCCCAACAAAGTGGGTTGAACATCCAAAGACACACTACTAGAGAAAAGCCTACCCGAGGCGCACCAAAAAGCCTATCCGAGGCGCATATCACATGTGCCTCTAGCTTCAAGCCTCGGGTATTTCTTATGCGAGGCGCATCTGATATGCGCCTCCTATACTTCACATATGTGAAGTATAGGAGGCGCATATCAGATGCTCCTCGCATATGTTTCAGAATGCGCCTCGGATATTTATAGTATATGCGCCTCCTATAGTATCCTATATGCGCCTCCGGTAATATTTTCGAAATTCAAGTTTTACAGACCACTATAAATAATAATATACAGATATTCAAATATACAATATAGTCCACAGAATTTTTCAGAAACTTGCAATTTGCCAAAGCATAATAGAACCAACATGAATACAATACATTACACATCAATCATGACATACAAGTTCATACATCAAGTGTTTGTGCCACAAGTTCACACCTCCGAGTACAAGTTCACAATCACATTACACCTTCGAGTACAAGTTCACAATTCACATTACAACTCCAACGACGTAGCTCTACCTAGATGAAGTAGAACACATAACCTACAATGAAGAGCAACAAGGTGGTGATCACGAGGAAGTTCCTCCACTTCTTCCTTCCATGCCTCCTCCACTTCTCTTCCGCCACCTCTCTACTCTCATAGCCTTGGTAGCTGTTGCCCGAGAAGTTGTTCACTTGCTTCTGGCAGTCTTTCCACTCCTCGTACACACCTGGAACCCGACCGACGTACATGACATAACACCTCGGCATCTCCTACACATAATAAAGATGATATTACTTATGTCAGTGGAAAGCAATAGCTAGCAGTTCACAAAGATAGAATCATGCATATATATATGGGTGCAACAAAATGTAAGAAATCACGTTCTAATCATCGGCATTTCGAAGAAAGACCAAAAAAAAGCAAACCAAGAATGACTTGGATTAGTGCCTCATACTTAGATTGGGCACGCAAATAACAATGCTCATTCGATCTCATGCGGCAAGTAGAGTATATGCCCAAATTACTAGTCTACTTGGCACACAAGATCGAACAGCGGCATAGTCATACACGTGACACCACAACACGTTCTAATCATCGGCATTTCGAAGAAAGACCAAAAAAAAGCAAACCAAGAATGACATGGATTAGTGCCTCATACTTAGATTGGGCACGGAAATAACAATGCTCGATCTCATGCGGCAAGTAGAGTATATGCCCAAATTACTAGTCTACTTGGCACACAAGATCGAACAGCGGCATAGTCATACACGTGACACCACAACACGTTCTAATCATCGGCATTTCGAAGAAAGACAAAGAAAGCAAACCACAAGAATTCTGAATTGGGTACACAAATCTGAGTTTTCTGAATTGGGTACACAAATCGGCATAGTCATATACATGAGATGTCCTTCAGGCACAATCTCCAATCTGAGTTTTCTGAATTGGGTACACAAATCATCTGGCAATTCTCCTTTGGTAAGGCCGTTCACAAAAACCTTACGACTTAGAGCATCTGCTACAACATTTGCTTTACCAGGGTGATATTGCAAACTTAAGTCATAGTCTTTGATGAGTTCTAGCCACCTTCTTTGTCTCATATTAATTTCCTTCTGGGTGAAGATATACCTCAAACTTTTGTGATCTCTGAACACTTCACAACGCTTTCCCAAAAGATAGTGTCTCCATGTTTTGAGTGCATGGACAACAGAGGCTAACTCTAAATCATGAGTAGGATAGTTTACTTCATGAGTTTTGAGTTGTCTCGAGGCATAAGCCACAACTTTACCATCTTGCATAAGTACTGCACCCAATCCTTGATGAGATGCATCACAATATACTTGGAAATCTTTTTCCAAATCTGCGTATACAAGACCTGGTGTCACACAAGTCTCTTCTTCAACTCCTGAAAGCTGAGTTCACAACCTTCAGACCAAGCAAACTTATTGTCTTTCTTTAACAATTTAGTCATGGGCTTAGCTACCTTAGAAAAAATTTCAATGAATCTTCTGTAGTAACCTGCTAAGCCAAGGAAACTACGAACTTCTTTCACTGACTTGGGAGAATCCCATTCAGTCACAGCTGAAACCTTAGCAGGATCAACTGCAACACCATCCTTTGTCATAACATGACCAAGAAAACCAACTTCTTCCAACCAGAACTCACACTTGCTAAATTTGGCATAAAGTTTATGCTCTCTTAATTTCTCAAGTATCAAACGCAAATGTCTTTCATGCTCTTCTTTGCTCTTGGAGTAGACTAAGATGTCATCGATGAAAACGACAACAAACTTGTCAAGGAATTCCATGAACACTTTGTTCATCATATTCATGAAGTATGATGGAGCATTGGTCAAACCAAAAGGCATTACGGTATACTCATACAATCCATACCTTGTAGTGAAGGCTGTTTTAGGTATGTCTTGTTCTCTTATCTTGAGTTGAAAATAGCCTGGCCGGATATCAATTTTTGAGAACACACATGCTCCTTCTAGCTGATCAAATAAGTCATTGATTCTAGGCAAAGGATATTTGTTCTTGATAGTTACCTCGTTGAGTGAACAGTAATCTATGCATAACCTTTGACTTCTATCTTTCTTCTCCACGAACAAAACTGGGGCTCCCCATGATGAAGAACTTGGTTGAATAAATCCTTTCTGCAACTGTTCTCCTAGTTGTTTCTTGAGCTCTTTCAGTTCATCAACTGACATTTTATAAGGTCTCTTTGCTATTGGTCCAGAACCTGGTACCAAATCTATCAAAAACTCCACATCTCTATCTGGTGGCATTCCCGGCAATTCTTCCGGAAACACATATGGATACTCACTCACAATTGGCACACTGTCCATGCTAACCCCCTTAAGAGAATTCAGCTTACTTCCTTTAGATTCAAAGTTAGACTTGAATTTAATCCTCTTTCTTTCTGGGGTTGTGAGTGCAACAGTACGATTGGCACAATCTAGTACTCCTTCATTCTTAGCCATCCAATCCATTCCCAATATTACGTCCAGTCCTTGAGAATCTAGGATTATCAGACTTACTGGAAACTTATGTTTTCCGAACTCTATTACTAGATCCCGGCATCCAAGACTTACTATCATATCTCCACCCGGAGAACTAACTTTTATTGGACACCCAATGTTTTCAGTTGGAAACCTATTTCTATCAACAAATGCTTTTGATATGAATGAATGCGATGCTCCAGTATCAAAAAGAACAAATGCTGGAATAGAATTGAGTCTGAACTTACCAGCAACAACATCAGGCTCCTCATAGACCTCCTCCACACTGATGTGGTTCACCTGTCCTTTCTGGAAAGGATTGGGCTTGTTGGGTCCTTCAACTTTCTTTTCAGGGCAGTCATTTGCATAATGCCCCATCTTCTTGCATTTGAAGCATTCCACCTGACTGATGTCTCTCTTAGCTGGCTGACTTCCACTTCCACTTCCATTGCCACTATGGTGGTTCTTATGTCCACTCTTATGGTTTTTGTACTTGTCATTGTCATGACTGCGATGATGCTTGTTGTCATGACGGTTGTGGTTGTGGTGCTTGTTGAATTTCCCATGCTTATGGGATCCTGAGCTTCCACTGTCATCATAATGAGATCGTTTGTGAGACGATCCTGAGCTGTGCTTGTCGGAGTGCTTCCTCTTTCTACTCTCAACTTGCTTCATTTTGTTCTCCAAAATAGCAGCCTTGTCACAGAGCGACTGATAAGTGGGAACATATGCCACAGACAACTACAGATTCAGCTCGTCATTCAAGCCTTCAAGAAATTTTTCCTTTCTCTTGGCATCAGTGTCAACTTCATCCGGTGCATAACGCGCCAGATTGTTGAACTCCTCAATGTATTCAGCCACGCTGCGGTGGCGCTGCTTCAGATTGTGGAGCTCTTTCTTTTTCAGACTCATCACTCCTGATGAGATATGAGCAGTGCGAAAGCCATCCTCAAAGATAGCCCATGTCACTTCATCTATGGGAGTGGTGATCTGAAAGTTGTCCCACCATGTGGCGGCTGGTCCTTCCAGCAGATGTGCTGCAAATCTGACCTTTTCAGCATCAGTACAGCCCACTGTTACCAAGTCCTTGTTTACTGAGCGTAGCCAGTCATTGGCCACCATGGGATCAGTCGTCCCCGAGAACTTCGCTGGCCTCAATCTCAAGAACCTGGTGAGCATATCAAAACCCGGAGGGTTTTTGTTGTTGTTGTTATTGTTGTTGTTGTTATTTTGGTTCTGGATGAACGTCGTCATCATCTGCATTAGCTGAGTTTGGGCAGTCATCATCTGCTGCATTTCTGGAGTGATGTTGTTGTTGTTGTTGGGGTTGGGGTTTGCACGACGGGGAGGCATCTGTGGTTTGTTGAAATAGGGATAAGAATGAGATACCCATAGATGCTTTCATGCACAATACATCACATAAGCAATCACAAGCATGCAACAAAAGCTAAAAGTTCAACAACAAGATAACAAGTTCACAAAGTAAAACACACAAGTAGCAAGCCATCCACATGTCGGATGGTCCAATAACAAGTTCTCAATAACAAGTACGATAATAAAAGATAAACGAGTAGTCAAGTCTACTCATCGATATCAATCTCCTCCTCGACAAAGGTAAGACCTGCGTTCTCCATCGCGGTCTTGTTCTCCTCGATGCTAGTGGTCAAAGCCTCTATCTTGGCCTTGAGAGCCCTCTTCTGGGAACGAAGCCTCTCAATCACCGTCTACTGCTGCTCTAACTCGAAGTCCTTGGACTGCAGTTCTTCAGTCATGTCCCGGATCTTCTTGTTCCTATCCCGACACGCTTCTCGACTCTTGAACTTCCTATCCTGGTCTCGAACTTCGCCTCCATTTCCTTGATTATCTCGTCTGCTGCCAAGAGCTTGTCCTTCTCTGAAGCTGCACTGAGCTCGTCATTACTGAGCATGACATTGGTCCTGTCAGTATCCACGTGCCTAATGAGAGACTCTAAGTCCTGGAGGTACAGGCGTATCGGCTCTGTTGCGTCCCTCGAATCATCCTCAAAGTCGATGGACTCTCCGTCCTCATCACGTCTTCCGAAGACGTGGAAGTGAGTGCCTCTAACCTGTCGGGAGTGTCGCCCTAGCAGACGTCCTATCAGATCCTGCATAACTACCTCCATGCCTCTCTCCCTGTCATCGTGCATGAGCTTGAAGACGATGGCTGTTAGACCCCTCCTTCATAAAGGAAAAGGATCCCTGTGATTGCAATGCTAGTCCCTGGATCAATGCTAGCATCCACAGTTTAAGATGAAGTACACAGATACAAAAGGTCGTTTATTACATTCATTCCAGAGATAAAACATAGTCTTTTACAACTCAGGGCCATAGGCCTAATACAAGATTTTAAGGAATAAGTAAATAAACATAAGTCTTCATCTTCATGTGCCACAGGCAAGCATGTTGAGTGTAGACTCATGACTCCTATTCATCATCAGAGTAACCTGCAACATCACAAGTTACAGCCACAGAGGGTCAATACTTTGGAATAGTATTGGCAAGTGATACCTTAGTTTATTTTAAGTGGACTATACTACTATATGCATTTTGGCTAAGTGTAGCTTGGCTTGCTTTGCTCAAAATAGGTTTTTCCTCTTAGTTGAAAACACTAAGCTTTTCTTTGTCAAAACTTCCCAAGAAACCTCCAATAGACATTGGGGTCCTTTGCCCTTGTTCACCCACAAGTTTTACTTAGAAGTTGGAGTGATGAGATTCTTGTAGCTTCCATGTCTTGATGCTCAAGTTGTCCATTGCCATGGACTTGGCTAAGTACTTAGGTTTTCCATCTGCAGAGGTTGTGCACTTTCCCACAGACTTGGTTTCCCAAGACAGGACCTTTCAGAAGCCTTTCCTTAGTCAAATGGACGCGTTCCAACCTATCATCCCACTACCACCAACTGTCCAAGTGACTAAGTTCTAGCAACCTATATGATCAAGGCAGAGCCCATATTGCCAAGTGGTTGCACTATAAGCTTTCTCAACACTTGGCCTCCAAATCCCTTTGTGCCTGGGTGGCATACCACAAGTGTGATACACAAGCCAAATCCATGGCCTTGTGTAACCACTCAACACAAACCAATCTTTCCATTCCACCCAGGAGGTTCATTTGACTTAGTTGTTTTATTAGGAAAGCATAAGTCTCTTGACTTAGAATTATTTTCATCATAGCAAGTATAGATTTTACCAACCCTTGTTTGCTACTAGCTAGACTAAGCATGGCATGGTAATCTTAACTTAGGAAGGGTTCCCTAGCAATTCTAACATTCTACTCTACATAGGATTTCCCACTTAGCATTTGGCCAAAGTAGCATGCAAGACTTAGTAAAATATCTAATGCTAGTACAAAATATAGGAATAAATTATTCATGAAATATCACTTGCCTTGGTAATGGGGAGAGTAGCACTCTTCACAATCACAGTCACTAGCAAAATCTACACAAAAATTATAGCATACAATTACACACAATTATATACAATCAAAAATATGAATGCATGCATGCAAGAATTACTAAGTGATGAATTTGAAAACTCTACCAAGCAAGTGCATGATACAGAAACATAACAAGTCACAAAATTTGCCAATCAAACTTATTTGGCACTAATACAAATTACTAAACTAAATCTATTCTCAAAATAGCCTTAAACATGTTTATATATAAAAAGTCATTTTAGCAGTTACTATTTGTTAAACACATTGGATATTCAGAAAGGTCTTGACTCACTGAATCCAACGGTATAAAGTTTGCAAAATTCCAACGTGGGAATCAAAAGTTATAGCCAATTGAAAATTTGATTCAAATCTGTTTTTGAAATTTGTTTTTGATCTAACCCTAGACACGCGTCGCGTTTCTATTGGTGCGTACCGCTTTGGTTGGATCGACAGACGCGGACCGCAGGATCTAAGTGAGATCTGGCGGCTCAGATGCGCGCGTACCTCTTCGGCCACGTTCTAATCTACACCGCAGGATCTACATCTGACACTCCTAATCGTCCTGACCATACACGGGCGGCGCTAGCGGCGTTGACTGGAGGCAGCACGTCTGACTACGGCGGTGCCGGCGCTCTAGGTCGCCCAGGGAAGCAAGAAGGTGCTTACCAGGACCGCAGTGGCGTGCTGAAGCTCGACGTGATGTTGGTTTGCGAAGGGGCGCGCTGACACGGCGATGATTGCTCGTCGAAGTAGAGACAGACGTCGGCATGGTCAGTCGTTGACGTTGGCGAGGTTCCTCGTCGCGCTAAGCCAAAATAGGGGTACTGTTAGATGCGCAAGACGATGAGGATTCTAGGCGTATCAGTCAGAGGGCAAGGGGCGGTGGCTACTTACAGAGGGAGGTCGCCGGAGTTCGTGCAGAAGACGGTGGCGGCCAGTCGTCGACGTTGCTGGAGCTACGGTTCATGCGAAGGCAAACGGGGTGTGTCAGTAGGTGCACAGAAACTCACTGAACAAGATAGCATGAGCTAGAGACGGAGGGGAACACGAGGCTCACCGGAATTTGCCGCGATGTCGGAACAACGGCGGAGTCGTGCAAGTCGTGGGCAGCCTGGTGGCGTGAAGGCAAAATTGATTGGGGGGAAATGGTCGCGATGAGGGGGAGATCTTATAGCCCGAGGCTCGACAGGAAGCGCTCGCTGTATCAATGCCAATTAAGCTCGCGAAATCAGTGCTGCAACAGCCAGCGGCGGAGGTCGTCTTGGAATCGAGGAAGACGAAGCCGCGTGGACGGGCCCGGTCAGTGAAATAAACCGAGGGGCGTGGGGTCCGGTCGGTGATCAAGGAGTGCGCAGCGTGAGAGAGGAAAATGCCCGGTGGGCTTGTTGGGCTTGATTCGTTGCTGGGCTAGATCCACAGCCGACCTTTTCTTTTGTTTATTCCTTTTCCTTTTCTATTTCGATTTTCAGGAATGGTTTTGATATGAATTCAAACTCTTTTTGAATTCAAACTTTTCTGGGGTTTTTGTAGGGTGCAGTAGTCTCTAAAATAGGTATTAAGCATGTGGTTACTCTGCATAGGCTTGGACAAGCTTGGAGTATAGAAATAAACAGGGACTTTGCATCTGGTTTGCAAAAGTTAAAAAAGGGGTTTTTGAATCTATTTCTAAGTTGAAAATTTTGGTCTAAATTCCACACACAATCTTTTCAACAATGAAAGCAAGCAACCAAGTTCCTAAACTTTCAAACTTTCA
Organism: Avena insularis; assembly: GCA_023614405.1. Classification (NCBI taxonomy): domain Eukaryota; kingdom Viridiplantae; phylum Streptophyta; class Magnoliopsida; order Poales; family Poaceae; genus Avena; species Avena insularis. Next base: position 55,598,874 of record CM042695.1, read on the forward strand.
AATGGTGATGGCCATTTGAATTAAATCTGTCCACATAAAATCATAGCACCATGTGCTTCTGTTTACTGAAATGAGTTTGAAATTTGATCTCAAATCTATATGCATGGATGAATGATATGCAAGCTTTAAAATCATGATTTTAGATGAACACTAAAACTTATTTATTCTTTTAAAATAAGTTTTCCAAGTATTTTATATTCTCAAATAAAACCTACTGAAGTGTTTTGGTTTTACTTTTGATTTCAAAATAATTTTTTTTTTATTAAAACAAATCCTATTTGATTTATTAACTAAGGTCCATTATATTTAATTATTAATGGAACCTAAAAACAAAAGGTTATTTTGTTTTAAACAAGTTTTCCAAATATCTTTTATTTCAAATAAAACCTACTGTTTTGGTTTTGAAAATGTTTGGATTTCAAATGGAATTTTATTAATTAAATCAAACCCTATTTTATTAAACAACTAAAGATCCATTTTATTTAATTATTAAATGGATCCTAAAATAAATAAAAATATTATTTTATTTTGAGATTTGGATTATGTTGATGAACAGAACCAAATTCAAAGTACAATTTTGAGTGATTGTTTGAATTGTTTGAATTTGTTTGAATGTTTGATTAATTGATTGAAATTCAAAACAGAAAAAAAATAGAATAGAAAAAGAAAAATGGTTTAGACAGAAAAAAATAGAGCAAACAGACCCAGCCCAACAATTGGCCCAACAGCCCAGTCCAGCCCAGTATTCCCTCCCCGCAGAGAAAACGGTCTGCACCAATTAGTTAACCCGCTAAGCAGCTGACTGGTGGACCCAACTCCCTTTCCTCCTCTAACGCTGACAAGACGGCCCCACGCCACATCATCGTCTCCTTCACCCACCCCGCAGACCAGTTCTTCCCCTCGCCGTTTCTGCTGAGATTTCACCGAGTAAATTCGTCATAAACGCTGCAGCAAATACACCCGCGATTACTCCCGTTAACTCACCTCTTCCCCCTCTATATTTTCCCTCTGACACCCCGCGCTGGCACGCCTTAGACCTCCCCAATTTCCTCCCCGAGCTCCTCTGTTCCAACCATCGTCTCCGGCCGATTCCGGCCAGCACACGCCCCCTCCTGCCTCCTAGAGCACGCAGCCGTGCTCAGCATTCCCCAGCGGACCCTTCTGCAGCCGCAGCTCACCCGCGGGTGCCCTGAGCCTCGGCAACGACTTTCCCGAGCCAGCGCCGCCGTCTGCTCCAACTGCGGCGACATCTCCCCGGTAAACCTGACCTCCCCTCTCATCCTCGATGACACGATGATGAACTCCAAGCTCATACGAACCTAACAACACCTTCCGTTTGTCCTAGGGCGCCCCCTATCCTCGCCTTCGACAACCTCCAGCATCGCCGCCGTCTGGTTCTTCTCCGATGACGTCCCAGTAGTTTCCGACCGCCCCGAGCCTCCTCGTTCACGCGCACAGCTTTGACTGAGTCCTGCGCATCTAACCGTGTCTTCGCCTTGTCCTGGGGTGATCCACAGCACCGTCCACGACGACCACCTGACGCACACGACGTCGTCCTCCACTCCGGCGAACAATCGCAGTCGTACCAGAGCACCCCTCGTCGAACCGTCGGCACGTTGAGCATCGCCGTGACCCCCTGAGCCCGGTGAGCATCTTCCCTTTCTCCCTCACCTCCTGTAGCATCAGCACCGCCGTCGACCGACAGCTCCGCCGCCGCTAGCCACCGTCAGCGCCGCCAGTTCTTGGCCAGGCGATAGCAGCCGTTCGTTCTAGATCGGGCGAGTACGATAGAACCACTTAAACGCGAATGGGTATGCTCTCTAGACCGCACGATTTGACTTGATCCAACGCTCCACAGCGACTGATCCCTGCGAACCGGTACCGACGAATTAGAATAAGACACGTGTCTCTGCTGGTTGGATTTAAAACAGAATTGATCTAATTGATGTTCAATTTTGTAAATTCCATAACTCTGGATCCACACGTCCAAAAATTACAAATTTTATGTCGTTGGATTCAGGAGAACAAGCCCTAGCCAACCCTGCCCTTGGTTTAGCATATAGTATCTGTTATATTGCTTGATTTTGCAGATTCTTTTGTGTGCTTGTTTAGATTAGAAAAATTGTTTAAAAATGTTTTAAAGGGTTAAAACCTTTGCAAATTGGTTTGTTGTGACCTTACTGACCCTAGGAACCAACCCATGGTTTTGAAAATGAATTTGGAAAAGATTAGAATGGATTAATTGGTTTAGTCCATTTCTAGCTAATTAAAACTATTGATTTGTTTATGAAAATGTTTTGGTAAAGAAAACTTTGGGAAAATGTGTTGAACCAAACCTACTGACCCAAAACACCAAGCTTTGCAATAGCAATTCAATTGGTGAAACAAAATAAGGATTCCTTGATTTAAATCCATTTCTAGTCAAATAGAAATGTGGTGTATTTATTAAAATTGATTTTGAAGGAAAACCTTTGGAAAATGTTTTGTTTTAAACTCTCTGACCCCAAAAAAACCAAGTTTTGTGTTTTGAAAACATATTTGGTGAACCCTATAGGCTAATTCCTTAGTAAAAATATTTCTACACCACATAAAATGATACTTTGTTTTGAAAATGGTTTTGAGGTGAAACCCTTTTGCAAATGACTTTGCCATTTTGGTAAATGACCAATTTGGAACTTACAAAGTTTAGAAGCCTAGTGGAGACCACCTTTGCAATTAGAAACATCTTTTGCATGCTTGCATGCATTACCTTGACTTTGTGATTTTATGTGTGTTGTTTTGCTTGATTGGTAGATTGAGTTTGTGCCTCGCTTGATTGATTTAGTGACTAGAAGAGTGTGATTGTTGCAAGGACAAGGAGTGAACCTATACCCTCTACCAAAAAGGCAAGTGATGCTTCATATCTTTTGTCCCATTACTTTCTTTATGCATTAGTGTTTTTGCTAAGTAAAACCTGCATGGATTTTATTTTTGCTAAGTATAGACCTTGCTATAGGAAAACCTAGTAGATGAATCCTTAGTAGGATTTTCCTAAGTAAGAATCCTATTACTATCAAGCTTAGCCTAGGTAATATAAAACATGGGTGGATTACATATTCATGCTATGGAAAAATATTCTAAGTCTGTGGACTTATGTTTTGTTTAATAAAACAACTAAGTGAATAAATCACCTGGGTGGAAATGGAAGGAATGGTTTGTGTTGAGTGGTTCACAAGGCCCATGTCTATGGTTTACCTTGTGTATCTCACTTGTGGATGGCCACCCAGGAAACAAAGAGATTTGAGATGTCAAATGTTGAGAAGCTTCAAGTGCAACCACTTGGCAATATGGGCTCTGCCATGATCATATAGGTTTCAAGAACTTAGCCATATGGACAGTGGGTGGTAGTGTTTGATAGGTTGGAACGCGTCCATGATGGTCTAAGGGAAGGCTTCTGAAAGATCTTGTCTTGGGAAACCAAGTCTTGTGGGGAAAGTGCACCACCTCTGCAGTGTAAAATCTAAGTACTTAGCCATGTCCCAGTAAAGGACAATTTGAGCATCAAGACATGGAAGCTATCAAGAATCTCATCACTCCAATTTCTAAGTTAAAACTTGTGGGTTGAACAAGGGTTGTGTGAAATCTTCAATCTTTGATTGAGAGATGCCTTGTTTAAGGATCTCCAATCTTTGGTTAAGAAAAATGATTTTGAAATCTTCAATCTTTGATGGAGAGATGGCTTGGTACAAGGATCTTGAAATCTTTGATTGAGGAAAAATGTTTTTGCCAAACAAAACTTAGTATTTTCAAATGTTAAGGAAAAATCTATTTTTGAGCAATGCAAGCCTCAACTCCACCTAGCCAAAATGCATATAGATGTTAGACTCCACTATATTACCAAAGTATCACTTGCCAATACAATTCCAATGTATTGACCCTTGTGGCTATAACTTGTAATGTTGCAGGTTTGATTGATTTTAGTGAGGATTGATTGATTAGGATTACAAAGTCTACAACCAACATCTGCCTGTGGCACTTTGACGATGAAGGACCCCATGCTTATAGTTATTCCGCTGCAATGTAATGTACTAGCCATATGAGCTATGTATTGATGTAATAAAACTATGTTATTCCTGGTTATAAAGTTGAATTATGACCTTTGTTTCTTGATATTACATCTGAACTGTGGATGCTAGCTATTGATCCAGGGACTAGCATTGTAAAACACAGGGGGCTCTATCTTATTAAAGATTGGGACCCTACAGAATGGTATCAGAGCATTGTGTTGCCTGTAGGATTTCTAACCCTAGGATTGGACAAAAACCCTTAGAAAATAGGAGTTGTGTTTGTTACCAAAAAAACTTATTTACAAAATCTTGTAAATTCTTTCCTCAACCATTTTGGTTTTAACTCTACTTCTCATCTATATTCAAACTTGATGGAAAAGCCTACCCCATGACCAAAGATTACACCATGTGCAAAGGACTTCATCAACTCTAATGACTTCAACATCTTCAGCATATTCACCAAGGACTTTCAACTTGGATACTACTAAGGACTACAAGTGAGACAAGAAATCTTGCTCAAGATTTGAAGACTAAGGAAGAACAACTTAGAAGGAACCATCATCACCTTTGAAGTTTTGTGACCAAGACACAAGAATTCTCCGAGGATACAAAGATCTCATTCAAGAAGAATCAACCAAGAAGGATGGAAAGATTTCAAGTGAGCCATATAGATGGACCACCATATTATAGATAAGTCAAACCCACCAACTTATGTGGTGTAACAAAAATATTTTTGTTGCCTAAAGTATGTGCTTGAACTTTGTCTGAGTGAAATGTTTGGTTTGTGATTGCTTGCACATTGCTTGTGTGATTTGTGATGTGTGAATAGAATTATTCCTTAGAAATCTTTTGCCCATTCTAATCCCAATCCAACCCAAACAGATGACTTCTCCAAGAGACTCCAACATCAAGGATGATGACAACAACAACAACAACAACAACAACAACAACCAAGCTGACAGCATGAAAGAACTCATAGCAACCCAAAACCAGTTGAACCAACTGACAGCTCAGTTCATAGCCAACAATAGTGATAAAGACCCTACCTTGCAAAAGTTTTTGGAGGAACAATCCCAACTGATGCTTAAGGTGACTAATCAAATGATCAGCATGGAAGAAAACTATCCTAAAAGAGTGTATGACAACAAGGATGACAAGAATGTTATTCTAGATGGAGCACCAGCTTGCATTATTTGTAGAGACAAGGATCATAGTTCCAAAGAGCATGAAGATCAATGCCCCAATTGTGAAGAGGAACATCCAATTGACCAATGTCCTACCTCTCAAGCTACTTGTTATCTTTGTGAAGGAAACAACCATGTCCCTATCCAATGCCCCATCTATGCCATTGTTGAACAAAGGAAACAAGAAGGATCCAAGTATACCAAGAATGTTGATGGCAAAGGAAAAGGACCACTCATACCTCCAAACAAGACAACCCAATTCAAAGGACTAAAGAAACCTAAGAAACCAAAGCAAGACATGAGCCTTGTGCAATGTCGTAAATGTAAGGAAATGGGACACTACCCCAGGATGCCCAGAGACCATGAAGAATAAAAGGATGGACCAAGTGGTGTGCAACAACTGCAAAGAACCAGGCCACTATGTAGCAACTTGTCCACAAGAGCAACGTAAAGAACTCCAAGAAATCCACTGTTTCAATCAAGAACCTGTGGCATTATGCAAGCAACTGCCCAGAAAAGATGAAGAACAAGTTGAACAAGCCAATGGAGAAACTCAACCATGGCCCATGAGTCAAGTATGGAAATAAAGGACACTAGGCAGATGGTTGCCCAGAGAAGTTTCCCCAGGATCCCAAGAAGGCCAACATCTAGTTTAGTTGGAAAATTTTAAGGGTGGTAGTACTCTAGTTGTTTTGAACCTGCTTGTAACCCCTAACCTCCCCAAATCTCGGGACGAGATTTATTTTAAGGGTGGTAGCCTGTCACATCCCAAGATTTTCCAAATCTTGTAATGTGAAAATAAATGAATAAAATAAAACTTTGTTGATTTTCAAGGCCAGAAGAAACTTTTTGTATTCAATTGGGACTTCAAACCAGTTGGATCAATTAAAATCCTAAAGGGATTTATAAAAATAAACATTTAATAAAGGCAAATAAAATGTTTTGGAGTTACTATTTTGGATCTTTTAATAAAAGGTTTTTGTTTTTCAAAATGAAAAGAAATATTTTAAATAAAGATTATTTTAAAAAGCCAAATTAAACCTTGGCCAAGATTTTGAAACAAAAGGTTTTGTTTTGATAAAATGAGTAAAGGTTTATTTAAATAAAATAATAAGGATTTAAATATCCAATTTTGTTTAAGTAAAGGCTTTTCCCATTTTAGATGAACACTAAAACTTATTTATTCTTTTAAAATAAGTTTTCCAAGTATTTTATATTCTCAAATAAAACCTACTGAAGTGTTTTGGTTTTACTTTTGATTTCAAAATAAATTTTTTTTTTATTAAAACAAATCCTATTTGATTTATTAACTAAGGTCCATTATATTTAATTATTAATGGAACCTAAAAACAAAAGGTTATTTTGTTTTAAACAAGTTTTCCAAATATCTTTTATTTCAAATAAAACCTACTGTTTTGGTTTTGAAAATGTTTGGATTTCAAATGGAATTTTATTAATTAAATCAAACCCTATTTTATTAAACAACTAAAGATCCATTTTATTTAATTATTAAATGGATCCTAAAATAAATAAAAATATTATTTTATTTTGAGATTTGGATTATGTTGATGAACAGAACCAAATTCAAAGTACAATTTTGAGTGATTGTTTGAATTGTTTGAATTTGTTTGAATGTTTGATTAATTGATTGAAATTCAAAACAGAAAAAAAATAGAAAAGAAAAATGGTTTAGAGTAAAAAATAGAGCAAACAGACCCAGCCCAACAATTGGCCCAACAGCCCAGTCCAGCCCAGTATTCCCTCCCCGCAGAGAAAACGGTCTGCACCAATTAGTTAACCCGCTAAGCAGCTGACTGGTGGACCCAACTCCCTTTCCTCCTCTAACGCTGACAAGACGGCCCCACGCCACATCATCGTCTCCTTCACCCACCCCGCAGACCAGTTCTTCCTCATTGCTTCGCTGAGATTTCACCGAGTAAATTCATCATAAACGCTGCAGCAAATACACCCGATTACCACTGCTAACTCGCCTCTTCCCTCTATATTTTCCTCCGACACTTGGCCGCACGCCTTAGACCTCCCAATTTCCTCCCGAGCTCCTCTGTTCACCACCGCCTCCGCCGATTCCAGCCAGCACACGCCCTCCGCCTCCTAGAGCACGCAGGTGCTCAGATTCCCAGCCGACCTTCTGCAGCCACATCACCATGGCGCCCGAGCCTCGGCAACGACTTTCCGAGCCAGCGCCGCCCGCTTCCAATCAAGGCGACATCTCCCGTAAACCTGACCTCCCTCTCATCCTCGATGACACGATGATGAACTCCAAGCTCATATGAACCTAACAACACCTTCCGCTTGTCCTAGGGCACCCTATCCTCGCCGACAACCTCCAAAGATCGCCACCGTCTGGTTCTTCGCCGATGACGTCCCCCGGTAGTTTCCGGACGCCCCGAGCCTCCTCGTTCACGCGCACAGCTTTGCCTGAGTCCTGCGCATCTAACCGTGTCTTCGCTTTGTCCTGGGTGATCCACAGACCGCCCACGACGACCACGACACGACGCCGCCCTCCACTCCGCGCGAACAATCGCAGTCGTGCATTCGAGCACCTCGTCGAACCGGCACGTTGAGCATCGCCGTGACCCCTGAGCCCGGTGAGCATCTTCCTTTCCTCACCTCCTGTAGCATCGGCACCGCCATCGACCGACAGCTCCGCCGCTGCTAGCCACCGTCAGCGCCGCCAGTTCTTGGCCAGGCGATAGCAGTCGTTCGTTCTAGATCGGGCGAGTACGATAGAACCACTTAAACGCGAATGGGTATGCTCTCTGGACCGCACGATTTGACTTGATCCAACGCTCCACACAGCGATCGATCCTCGCGAACCGCATACTTAATTAGAATAAGACACGTGTCTCTGCTGGTTGGATTTAAAACAGAATTGATCTAATTGATGTTCAATTTTGTAAATTCCATAACTCTAGATCCACACGTCCAAAAATTACAAATTTTATGTCGTTGGATTCAGGAGAACAAGCCCTAGCCAACCCTGCCCTTGGTTTAGCATATAGTATCTGTTATATTGCTTGATTTTGCAGATTCTTTTGTGTGCTTGTTTAGATTAGAAAAATTGTTTAAAAATGTTTTAAAGGGTTAAAACCTTTGCAAATTGGTTTGTTGTGACCTTACTGACCCTAGGAACCAACCCATGGTTTTGAAAATGAATTTGGAAAAGATTAGAATGGATTAATTGGTTTAGTCCATTTCTAGCTAATTAAAACTATTGATTTGTTTATGAAAATGTTTTGGTAAAGAAAACTTTGGGAAAATGTGTTGAACCAAACCTACTGACCCAAAACACCAAGCTTTGCAATAGCAATTCAATTGGTGAAACAAAATAAGGATTCCTTGATTTAAAACCATTTCTAGTCAAATAGAAATGTGGTGTATTTATTAAAATTGATTTTGAAGGAAAACCTTTGGAAAATGTTTTGTTTTAAACTCTCTGACCCCAAAAAAACCAAGTTTTGTGTTTTGAAAACATATTTGGTGAACCCTATAGGCTAATGCCTTAGTAAAAATATTTCTACACCACATAAAATGATACTTTGTTTTGAAAATGGTTTTGAGGTGAAACCCTTTTGCAAATGACTTTGCCATTTTGGTAAATGACCAATTTGGAACTTACAAAGTTTAGAAGCCTAGTGGAGACCACCTTTGCAATTAGAAACATCTTTTGCATGCTTGCATGCATTACCTTGACTTTGTGATTTTATGTGTGTTGTTTTGCTTGATTGGTAGATTGAGTTTGTGCCTCGCTTGATTGATTTAGTGACTAGAAGAGTGTGATTGTTGCAAGGACAAGGAGTGAACCTATACCCTCTACCAAAAAGGCAAGTGATGCTTCATATCTTTTGTCCCATTACTTTCTTTATGCATTAGTGTTTTTGCTAAGTAAAACCTGCATGGATTTTATTTTTGCTAAGTATAGACCTTGCTATAGGAAAACCTAGTAGATGAATCCTTAGTAGGATTTTCCTAAGTAAGAATCCTATTACTATCAAGCTTAGCCTAGGTAATATAAAACATGGGTGGATTACATATTCATGCTATGGAAAAATATTCTAAGTCTGTGGACTTATGTTTTGTTTAATAAAACAACTAAGTGAATAAATCACCTGGGTGGAAATGGAAGGAATGGTTTGTGTTGAGTGGTTCACAAGGCCCATGTCTATGGTTTACCTTGTGTATCTCACTTGTGGATGGCCACCCAGGAAACAAAGAGATTTGAGATGTCAAATGTTGAGAAGCTTCAAGTGCAACCACTTGGCAATATGGGCTCTGCCATGATCATATAGGTTTCAAGAACTTAGCCATATGGACAGTGGGTGGTAGTGTTTGATAGGTTGGAACGCGTCCATGATGGTCTAAGGGAAGGCTTCTGAAAGATCTTGTCTTGGGAAACCAAGTCTTGTGGGGAAAGTGCACCACCTCTGCAGAGTGTAAAATCTAAGTACTTAGCCATGTCCCTGGTAAAGGACAATTTGAGCATCAAGACATGGAAGCTATCAAGAATCTCATCACTCCAATTTCTAAGTTAAAACTTGTGGGTTGAACAAGGGTTGTGTGAAATCTTCAATCTTTGATTGAGAGATGCCTTGTTTAAGGATCTCCAATCTTTGGTTAAGAAAAATGATTTTGAAATCTTCAATCTTTGATGGAGAGATGGCTTGGTACAAGGATCTTGAAATCTTTGATTGAGGAAAAATATTTTTGCCAAACAAAACTTAGTATTTTCAAATGTTAAGGAAAAATCTATTTTTGAGCAATGCAAGCCTCAACTCCACCTAGCCAAAATGCATATAGATGTTAGACTCACTATATTACCAAAGTATCACTTGCCAATACAATTCCAATGTATTGACCCTTGTGGTCAGAATTTGTAATGTTGCAGTTTGATTGATTTTAGTGAGGATTGATTGATTAGGATTACAAAGTCTACAACCAACATCTGCCTGTGGCACTTTGAAGATGAAGGACCCCATGCTTATAGTTATTCCGCTGTAATGTAATGTAATAGCCATATGAGCTATGTATTGATGTAATAAAACTATGTTATTCCTGGTTATAAAGTTGAATTATGACCTTTGTTTCTTGATATTACATCTGAACTGTGGATGCTAGCTATTGATCCAGGGACTAGCATTGTAAAACACAGGGGGCTCTATCTTATTAAAGATTGGGACCCTACAACTTCCTTCCGTAGAGAAACTCAAATGGTGCCATCCCAATACTAGATTGATAACTATTATTGTAAGAGAACTCTGCGTAAGGCAGACTTTCGTCCCAACTAGCTCCATAGTCTAGGGCACATGCCCTCAACATGTCTTCAAGAATTTGATTAGTCCTTTCTGTTTGCCCATCAGTTTGAGGATGAAATGCAGTGCTGAATTCCAACCTTGTTCCCAAAGATTCATGAAGCTGTCTCCAAAAATGAGAAGTGAACTGAGTTCCTCTATCAGACACAATACTCTTAGGCACACCGTGAAGGCATACAATTCTGCTCATGTAAATTTTGGCTAACTTGGCACTTGTATAGGTTGTCTTCACGGGTATAAAATGAGCCACTTTAGTTAGACGATCCACTACTACCCATATGGAATCATACCCTGATCTGGTCCTTGGTAATCCGGTAATGAAATCCATACCGATATTTTCCCACTTCCATTCAGGAATAGGCAGTGGTTGAAGCAAACCTGCTGGTTTCTGATGCTCCGCTTTCACTCTACTACACACATCACACAAAGCAATATGTTCGGCGATGTCCCTTTTGAGATTGTTCCACCAAAATCTTTCTTTCATATCCATGTACATCTTGGTGTTTCCCGGGTGAATAGAATACGGTGAGTTGTGGGCTTCTTGTAGAATCATTTTCTGCAACTCCGGGTCTTGTGGAACACAAATACGTTTCCCGTGCCATAAAGCACCTTGTTCGTCTATATGGAAACTTTTAGCTTTCCCTTGACTAATCCTTTCCTTAATCTCTTCGATTTCTTTATCCGTCTTTTGGGCTTCTTTAATCTTATCCAACAGAGTGGGTTGAACATCCAAAGACATGAGATGTCCTTCTGGCACAATCTCCAATCTGAGTTCTTTGAATTGCTTACACAAGTCATCTGGCAATTCACCTTTGGTAAGGCCATTCACAAACACCTTACGACTTAGAGCATCTGCTACAACGTTTGCTTTACCAGGATGGTATTGCAAACTTAAGTCGTAATCCTTGATAAGTTCTAGCCATCTCCTTTGTCTCATATTGATTTCCTTCTGGGTGAAGTTATACTTCAAACTCTTGTGATCTGTGAATACTTCACAACGCTTTCCCAAAAGGTAGTGTCTCCATGTTTTGAGTGCATGGACAACAGCGGCTAACTCCAAATCATGAGTAGGATAGTTTACTTCATGAGTTTTGAGTTGTCTCGAGGCATAAGCCACAACTTTTCCGCCTTGCATAAGTACGGCACCTAATCCTTGATGCGAAGCATCACAATACACTTGGAAATCCTTCTCCAAATCTGGCAGGCACAGAACTGGTGCTGACACAAGTCTCTTCTTCAACTCTTGAAAGCTGAGTTCACAACCTTCAGACCAAACAAATTTCTTGTCTTTCTTTAACAATTCTGTCATTGGCTTAGAAACCTTTGAGAAATTTTCAATAAACCTTCTATAGTAACCTGCTAAGCCAAGGAAACTGCGAACCTCTTTCACATTCTTGGGAGATTCCCATTCACACAATGAAACCTTAGCAGATCAATCGCTACACCATCTTTTGTCATAACATGACCAAGAAAACCAACTTCTTCTAACCAGAACTCACACTTGCTGAATTTGGCATAGAGTTTATGTTCTCTCAACTTCTCAAGTATCAAACGCAAGTGTCCCTCATGTTCTTCCTTGCTCTTAGAGTAAACTAAGATGTCATCGATGAAAACGACAACGAACTTGTCAAGAAATTCCATGAACACCTTGTTCATCATATTCATGAAGTATGCTGGAGCGTTGGTTAAACCAAAAGGCATTACAGTGTACTCATACAATCCATACCTTGTGGTGAATGTTGTTTTGGGTATGTCTTGCTCTCTTATCTTGAGTTGAAAATATCCCAGGAGATCAATTTTCGAGAACACACATGCTCCTTCTAGCTGATCAAACAAGTCGTTGATTCTTGGAAAAGGATACTTGTTCTTGATGGTTACCTCGTTGAGTGATCGGTAATCAATGCATAATCTTTGTGTTCTATCCTTCTTTTCCACGAATAAAACCGAGCTCCCCAAGATGAAGAACTTGGCTAGATGAATCCTTTCTGCAATTGTTCACCAAGTTGTTTCTTGAGTTCCTTTAGTTCGTCCACTGACATTTTATAAGGTCTCTTTGCTCTTGGTCCAGAACCTGGTACCAAATCTATTATAAACTCCACATCTCTATCTGGTGGCATTCCCGGTAACTCTTCCTGAAACACATCCGGATACTCACACACAATTGGCATAAGGTCCATGCTAACCCCTTAAGAGAATTTAGCATACTCTTCTTTGCTCCAAAGCTGGTCTTGAATCTGATCCTTTATTATCCAGAGTTGTGAGTGAGACAAGATGGCACGATACTATCACTCCTTTGTACTTAGTCATCCAGTCCATTCCTAGAATGACATCCAAACCTTGGGAGTTTAATATTATCAGGTTAACGGGAAACTTATACTTCCCGAATTCTATGACTAGGTCATGGCATCCTGAATTCACTATCATTTCTCCACTAGGAGAACTTACTTTTATAGGACACCCAATAGTTTCTACCGGTAGTTCATTTCTTTCAACAAATGCTCTTGATATGAATGAATGAGATGCACCAGTATCAAAGAGTACAAATGCTGGAATGGAATTGAGTCTGAACTTACCAAAGAACAAGATCGCTCCTCATAGACCTCCTCCACATTGATGTGGTTAACCTGTCCTTTCTGGAAAGGATTGGGCTTGTTAGGTCCTTCAGCTTTCTTCTCAGTGCACTCATTAGCATAATGCCCCAGCTTCTTGCATTTGAAGCATTCAACCTGACTGATGTCCTTTTTAGGCTGGTTTCCATTTCCACTTCCACTGTGGTGGCTCTTACGTCCACTCTTGTGGTTCTTGTACTTATCATTGTCATGACCGCGATGATGCTTGTTGTCATGAAGGTTGTGGTTGTGGTGCTTGTTGAATTTCCCATGCTTGTGGGATCCTGAGCTGCCACTGTCATCATAGTGAGATCGCCAGAGACGATCCCGAGCTGTGCTTGTCGGAGTGTTTCCTCTTCCTACTCTCGACTTGCTTCATTTTACTCTCCAAAATAGCAGCCTTGTCACACAGAGACTGATAAGTTGGAACATATGCCACAGACAGCTGCAGATTCAGCTCATCATTCAAGCCTTCCAGAAACTTTTCCTTTCTTTTGGCATCTGTGTCAACCTCATCCGGTGCATAGCGCGCCAGATTGTTGAACTCTTCTATATATTCAGCCACGCTGCGGTGGCGCTGCTTCAGATTGTGAAACTCTTTCTTTTTCAGGCTCATCATTCCTGATGAGATATGAGCAGTGCGAAAGCCATCTTCAAAGATAGCCCAAGTCACCTCATCAATAGGAGTGGTGATTTGGAAGTTGTCCCACCATGTGGCGGCTGGCCCTTCCAACAGATGTGCTGCAAATCTGACTTTTTCAGCGTTCGTGCAGCCCACGGTCACTAAATCTTTGTTCACAGAACGTAGCCAGTCATTGGCCACCATGGGATCAGTCGTCCCTGAGAACTTAGCTGGCCTCAAGCGCAGAAATCTGGTGAGCATATCAAAACCCGGAGGGTTGTTGTTGTTGTTATTGGGGTTGTTGTTGTTATTCTGGTTTTGGATGAACGTTGTCATCATCTGCATAAGCTGTGTTTGCGCATTCATCATTTGTTGCATTTCCGGGGTGATGTTGTTGGGGTTGGGGTTTGCGCGACGGGGAGGCATCTGTGGTTTGTTCAAATAGAGATAAGAATGAGATACCCATACATGATTCATGCACATTACATCACATAAGCAAACACATAACATGCAACACAAGGATAAAAACTCAACAACAAGATAACGAAGTCTCAAGTAAAACACACAAGTGGCAAGCCATCCACATGTCGGATGGTCCAATAATAAGTTCACAAATAACAAGTACGATAATAAAAGATAACCGAGTAGTCAAGTCTACTCATCAGCATCAATCTCCTCCTCGACAAAAGTAAGGCATGCGTTCTCCATCGTGGTCTTGTTCTCCTCGATAGTAGTGGTTAAGGACTCAATCTTGGTCTTGAGAGCCCTCTTTTGGGAGCGAAGCCTCTCAATAACCATCTGCTGCTGCTCTAGCTCGAAATCCTTGGACTTTAGTTCCTCGGTCATGTCCCGGATCCTCTTGTTCCTATCCTGGACACGCTTCTCCTGACTCTTGAACTTACGGTCCTGGGTCTCGAACTTCGCCTCCATTTCCTTGACTAACTCGTCCTGCTGAGCGAAAAGCTTGTCCTTCTCGCGAAGCTGCACCTGGAGCTCGTCATTGTTGAGCATGACGTTGGTCCTGTTTGTGTCCACGTGCCTAATAAGAGACTCTAAGTCCTGGAGATAGAGACGTATCGGCTCTGCTGCGGCCCTCGAGTCGTCCTCAAAGTCAATAGACTCTCCGTCATCGTCACGCCTTCCGAAGACGTGAAAGTGAGTGCCTCTAACCTGTCGGGAGTGACGGCCTAACAGACGTCCTATCAGGTCCTGCATAACGACCTCCATGCCTCTCTCCCTGTCATCGTGCATAAGCTTGAAGACGATGGCCCCCGTAGTAGGCTCTGTCTGGCGTCCTGGCTGGTTCACCTTGAAGCCCCAGAGGTCCTTCCTCTCGAACTTGGTGAGTGGGTGCACCATGATGGTGGGAAGAGGGAGATCGAGCAAAGTGGTAAGCTCAACGATACGAGGACCAAAACGGGTAACCTGGAACTCCTCAACAGTGCTAATGGTAATAGGCATCTATTTATAAGATTGAAAAGTTAGAACAACACAATTTAAGATAAAACTAGACAAACATTCATACATATCCATGGAACACAAAAATCACACAAGTCCTGCACACATAATTCCATTACATCAATCAAGGTCTAGACTTACTTAAGGTATCTTTTTTGGAAAATAAGGTGATAGGTGGTGGTCCAACTAACGAAGTGCGTTCACAATCCTATCTCACTGGATCTGGTGGCTACCACAATGTTCCTAGAAGCAATCCACCTATCTTGTTCACATGATTCCATCACTAAGTCTATAATATCTCCCCTTAATTCTTGGTTGGTGGCTTCCAACTCTTGGATAAGTTCCTTCTCTTTCTCTAAGTCTTTTTGAAGATTGAGCATCCTGCACTTGACTCTAGCACTTAGTTCTTTGATGGTCCTCCAAGCTGCTTCTCTTGCTGACTCAAAGAATGTGGTGTGCATCACAGTGTTGGTGTACATGCAGAATCCCCTTTCTTTGTGGTTGTCTTCCTTGTTTTTGTACAAGTGAAGTTGCACCCACCAATACTCCACTCCTTCATCCATCACTGGAAAGCCTTTGTATACAGCTGCACCATGTGCTTCCATGGCCACCATGAGGTCCTTGAGAATTTTGGGAAACTCAGTTTCACACTCCAAGGTCATGGTCATGAGTGGTCCTTTCTTCACGGCTTCATTGATGGAGTTCATCTACAAATAGAGATGAGAATGAGAAGATTAGAAAAGTTTACGAGAAGAATAGACAAGTGTAGAAGTAGTTGAAAAAAATTTCTTAGTGGTTTCCAATTCTAGGGTCATAATCCTACAGGCAACACAAGGCTCGATACCATCTGTTAGACCCTCCTTCAGAAGGAAAAGGATCCCTGTGATTGCAATGCTAGTCCCTGGATCAATGCTAGCATCCACAGTTTAAGATGAAGTACACAGATACAAAGGTCGTTTATTACATTCATTCCAGAGATAAAACATAGTCTTTTACAACTCAGGGCCATAGGCCTAATACAAGAGTTTAAGGAATAAGTAAATAAACATAAGTCTTCATCTTCATGTGCCACAGGCAAGCATGTTGAGTGTAGACTCATGACTCCTATTCATCATCGGAGTAACCTGCAACATCACAAGTTACAGCCACAGAGGGTCAATACTTTGGAATAGTATTGGCAAGTGATACCTTAGTTTATTTTAAGTGGACTATACTACTATATGCATTTTGGCTAAGTGTAGCTTGGCTTGCTTTGCTCAAAATAGGTTTTTCCTATTAGTTGAAAACACTAAGCTTTTCTTTGTCAAAACTTCCCAAGAAACCTCCAATAGACATTGGGGTCCTTTGCCCTTGTTCACCCACAAGTTTTACTTAGAAGTTGGAGTGATGAGATTCTTGTAGCTTCCATGTCTTGATGCTCAAGTTGTCCATTGCCATGGACTTGGCTAAGTACTTAGGTTTTCCATCTGCAGAGGTTGTGCACTTTCCCCACCAGACTTGGTTTCCCAAGACAGGACCTTTTAGAAGTCTTTCCTTAGTCAAATGGACGCGTTCCAACCTATCATCCCACTACCACCAACTGTCCAAGTGACTAAGTTCTAGCAACCTATATGATCAAGGCAGAGCCCATATTGCCAAGTGGTTGCACTGTAAGCTTTCTCAACACTTGGCCTCCAAATCCCTTTGTGCCTGGGTGGCATACCACAAGTGTGATACACAAGCCAAATCCATGGCCTTGTGTAACCACTCAACACAAACCAATCTTTCCATTCCACCCAGGAGGTTCATTTCACTTAGTTGTTTTATTAGGAAAGCATAAGTCTCTTGACTTAGAATTATTTTCATCATAGCAAGTATAGCTTTTACCAACCCTTGTTTGCTACTAGCTAGACTAAGCATGGCATGGTAATCTTAACTTAGGAAGGGTTCCCTAGCAATTCTAACATTCTACTCTACATAGGATTTCCCACTTAGCATTTGGCCAAAGTAGCATGCAAGACTTAGTAAAATATCTAATGCTAGTACAAAATATAGGAATGAATTATTCATGAAATATCACTTGCCTTGGTAATGGGGAGAGTAGCACTCTTCACAATCACAGTCACTAGCAAAATCTACATAAAAATTATAGCATACAATTACACACAATTATATACAATCAAAAATATGAATGCATGCATGCAAGAATTACTAAGTGATGAATTTGAAAACTCTACCAAGCAAGTGCATAATACAGAAACATAACAAGTCACAAAGTTTGCCAATCAAACTTATTTGGCACTAATACAAATTACTAAACTAAATCTATTCTCAAAATAGCCTTAAACATGTTTCTATATAAAAAGTCATTTTAACAGTTACTATTTGTTAAACACATTGGATATTCAGAAAGGTCTTGACTCACTGAATCCAACGGTATAAAGTTTGCAAAATTCCAACGTGGGAATCAAAAGTTATAGCCAATTGAAAATTTGATTCAAATCTGTTTTTGAAATCTGTTTTTGATCTAACCCTAGACACGCGTCGCGTTTCTATTGGTGCGTACCGCTTCGGTTGGATCGACAGACGCGGACCGCAGGATCTAAGTGAGATCTGGCGGCTCAGATGCGCGCGTACCTCTTCGGCCACGTTCTAATCTACACCGCAGGATCTACATCTGACGCTCCTAATCGTCCTGACCATACACGGGCGGCGCTAGCGGCGTTGACTGGCGGCGGCGCGTCTGACTACGGCGGTGCCGGCGCTCTAGGTCGCCCGGGGAAGCAAGAAGGTGCTTACCAGGACCGCAGTGGCGTGCTGAAGCTCGACGTGGTGTTGGTTTGCGAAGGGGCGCGCTGACACAGCGATGATTGCTCGTCGGAGTAGAGACAGACGTCGGCACGGTTAGTCGTTGACGTTGGCGAGGTTCCTCGTCGCGCTAAGCCAAAATAGGGGTACTGTTAGATGCGCAAGACGATGAGGATTCTAGGCGTATCAGTCAGAGGGCAAGGGGCGGTGGCTACTTACAGAGGGAGGTCGCCGGAGTTCGTGCAGAAGACGGTGGCGGCCAGTCGTCGACGTTGCTGGAGCTACGGTTCATGCGAAAGCAAACGGGGTGTGTCAGTAGGTGCACAGAAACTCACTGAACAAGATAGCATGAGCTAGAGACGGAGGGGAACACGAGGCTCACCGGAATTCGCCGGCGCAGTCGTCGGAACAGCGGCGGAGTCGTGCAAGTCGTGGGCAGCCTGGTGGCGTGAAGGCAAAATTGATTGGGGGGAAATGGTCGCGAGGAGGGGGAGATCTTATAGCCCGAGGCTCGTGAACGCCATTATCAATGCCAATTAAGCTCATGAAATCAGTCTTGCAACGGCCATGCGAGGTCGTCGCGAATCGGGAAGACGGTCGACGTGGACGGGCCCGCTGGTCGTGAAATAAACCGAGGGGCGTGGGGTCCGCTGCTGATCAAGGAGGCGCATGCGTGAGAGGAAAGGAAATGCCCCGGGTGGGCTTGTTGGGCTTGATTCGTTGCTGGGTTAGATCCCTGGCGCGCGGCCTTTTTCTTTTGTTTATTCCTTTTCCTTTTCTATTTCGATTTTCAGGAATGGTTTTGATATGAATTCAAACTCTTTTTTAATTCAAACTTTTCTGGGGTTTTTGTAGGGTGCAGTAGTCTCTAAAATAGGTATTAAGCATGTGGTTACTCTGCATAGGCTTGGACAAGCTTGGAGTATAGAAATAAACAGGGACTTTGCATCTGGTTTGCAAAAGTTTAAAAAGGGGGTTTTGAATCTATTTCTAAGTTGAAAATTTTGGTCTAAATTCCACACACAATGTTTTCAACAATGAAAGCAAGCAACCAAGTTCCTAAACTTTCAAATGGTGATGGCCATTTGAATTAAATCTGTCCACATAAAATCATAGCACCATGTGCTTCTGTTTACTGAAATGAGTTTGAAATTTGATCTCAAATCTATATGCATGGATGAATGATATGCAAGCTTTAAAATCATGATTTTAGGGATGTTACAATGGCCTCCGTAGTAGGCTCTATCTGGCGTCTGGGCTGGTTCACCTTGAAGCCCCAGAGGTCCTTCCTCTCGAACTTGGTGAGGGGATGCACCATGATGGTGGGAAGAGGGAGATTGAGCAAAGTAGTAAGCTCAACGATACGAGGACCAAAGCGGGTAACCTGGAACTCCTCAACAGTGCTGATGGTAATAGGCATCTATTTATAAGATAGAAAAGTTAGAACAACACAATTCAAGATAAAACAAAAGACAAAACATCACATACCATCCTTGGGAAGCAAAACACACAAGTCATGCATACATGAAACCATTACAACAACCAAGGTTCATTCTTATTTTAAAGCAACATTTTGGAAAATAGGGTGATAGGTGGTGGTCTAACTAACGAAGTACGTTTACAATCCTATCTCACTGGATCTGTTGGCTAACACGATGTTCCTAGAAGCAATCAGCCTATCTTGCTCACATGATTCCATCACTAAGTCTATGATGTCTCCTCTTAAGGTTTGGTTGGTAGCTTCCAACTCTTGAGTATGATCCTTCTCTTTCTTCAAGTCTTTTTGGAGGTTGAGCATTCTGCACTTGACTCTAGCACTAAGTTCTTTGATAGTCCTCCAAGCTACTTCTCTTGCTGACTCAAAGAATGTAGTGTGTACCACAGTGTTGGTGTACATGCAGAATCCTGTTTCTTTGTGGTTGTCTTCCTTGTTTTTGTACAAGTGAAGTTGCACCCACCAGTTCTCAACTCCTTCATCCATCACAGGAAAGCCTTTGTACACAGCTGCACCATGTATTTCCATTGCCACCATGAGGTCCTTGAGAGCTTTGGGAAACTCTGTCTCACACTCCAAAGTCATGGTTATGAGTGGTCCTTTCCTTACGGCTTCGTTGATAGAATTCATCTACAAATAGAGATGAGAAAGAAGATTAGAAAAGTTTACGAGAAGAATAGACAAGTGTAGAAGTAGTTGAATTTTTTTTCCTTACTGGTTTCCAATCCTAGGGTCATAATCCTACAGGCAACACAGTGCTCTGATACCATCTGTAAGATCCCTCCTTTGTAAAGGAAAAGGATCCATGTGTTTGCAATGCTAGTCCCTGGATCATTGCTAGCATCCACAGTTTAAGATGAAGTACACAGATACAAAGGTCATTTATTACATCCATTCCAGAGATAAACATATTCTTACAACCCAAAGGCCACAGGCCAATTACAAGAGTTTGATTAAGCAAATAAATATAAGTCTTCATCTTCATGTGCCACAGGCAAACATGTTGAGTGTAGACTCATGACAGGTAATCTTCATCAGAGTAACCTGCAACATCACAAGTTATAGCCACAGTGGGTCAATACTTTGGAATAGTATTGGCAAGTGATACCTTAGTATATTTTAAGTGGACTAGTTACTATATGCAAATTTGGCTAAGTGTAGCTTGGCTTGCTTTGCACAAAATAGGTTTTTCCTATTAGTTGAAATCACTAAGTTTTTCTTTGTCAAAACTTTTCCCAAGGAGCCACCAATAGACATTGAGGTCCTTCACCCTTGTTCACCCACAAGTTTTTACTTAGAAGTTTGAATGATGAGATTCTTGATAGCTTCCATGTCTTGATGCTCAAGTTGTCCAATGCCATGGACTTGGCTAAGTACTTAGATTTTTCCATCTGCAGAGGTTGTGCACTTTCCCCACCAGACTTGGTTTCACCAAGACAGGACCTTTCAGAAGCCTTCCCTTAGACCAAATGGACGGCCCAACCTATCATTCCCACTACCACCAACTATCCAAATGGCTAAGTTCTAGCAACCTATGTGATCCAGGCAGAGCCCATATTGCCAAGTGGCTGCACTAGAAGCTTCTCAACACTTGGCCTCTAAAATCCCTTTGTTCCTGGGTGGCTTACCACAAGTGCGATACACAAGGTAAACCATAGCCATGGGCCTTGTGTAACCACTCAACCAAAAACCACCAATCAAGTCCCATTCCATCCAGGTGATTCATTGACTTAGTTGTTTTATTAAGAAAAACATAAGTCCAAAGACTTAGAAATATTTTCATCATAGCATGTATATAATTTACCAACCCTTGTTTGCTACTAGCTAGGCTAAGCATGGCATAGATAGTAACTTAACTTAGAAATTTCCTAGCAATTCTACAACTACTTAGGATTTCCCAACATGGCATTTGGCAAAATAGTAACATGCAAGATTTAGCAAAATATTTCTAGTGCTTGTATAAAAATATAGGGATGGAAATATTCATGAAGTACCACTTGCCTTGGTAGTGGGGAGAGTAGCACTCTTCACAATCACAATCACTAGCACCAAAATCTACACATAGAATATAGCCACAATCACATACAAAACATATACAATATAAAATATATATGCATGCATGCAAGATGCTAAGGAATGATTTTTAAAACCCAACCAAGCAAGTGCATAGTACTGAATTCTAAACAAGTCAAAACTTTGCCAAACCAAGTTTATTTGACACTAAAACAAATTCCTAAACAATTCATACAATTAAAATAGTCCTAAACAAGTTTATGCAAATAAAACCTTTTTAACAGAAGCTAAACACTAAACACATTGCATAAACAGAAAGGGCTTGTCTTCCTGATTCCAACGGTATAAAATTTATCAAATTCTAACATGTGGATCAAAAGTTACAAGCAAATCAAATTTGGATATAAATCTGATTCAAATTCTGTTTTTAAACTAAACCCTAGCCACGCGGCGCTATCCTATTGGTCGGTACCGCTTCGCTCAGGATCACCCTTCCGCACCGTTGGATCAAGTCAGATCTAACGCGCTAGATTCAAAGAAAACGATTCGCTCGGATCTAATCTAAACCGCCAGATCTACATCTAACGGCTGATGTTGCCTTGACCAAAGACTAGCGGCACTAGCGGCGGCGACTGGCGGCGGCGCGTCTGTCAACGGAGGCGCTGGCATTCTAGGTCGCCTGGGGGAGGGGGAAGAGGCTTACCAGAACCACGGTGGTGTGTTGAAGCTCAACATGGCGGTGGCTTGGGAAGGGGCGCACGGCAGGGGCTGCTGGAGCTCGTCGGAGTCGTGCACGGCGTCGGGTGGTTGCTGTCGAAGTTGTTGCCGAGGTTTCGTGTCGCCCTAGCACGAACCAGAGGGATTAGGAGACGCGCAAGACAGTGGCGAACATCCTCGTATGCAAGAGGGGCAAGGGGCGCGCTCTGCTTACCGTAATTGGTCGCCGGAGTTGAGCGGCGGCTCAGTCGGTTGCGGGCACGAACGGGGACGGTGTCCTGGGTCATGAGTAGGCAAGCGACGGGTGTCAGAAGATGCACGAGTTCATGCTGAGCATAATCGTTTGAATCAGAGGCACAGGGGCGGTCGAGACTCACCGGAATTGCTGCCGGAGATCGTCGGGACAGCGGCGGCGTCTAGCGAGTGCGAAGCCGTGGCGTGGAGATGAAATTGGTTGAGGAAATGGCGCGAGAGAGGGGATTAAGTAGACAGAGGCTCGACAAGAAACGCTCAGTGATTCAATGCCAATTACCTCGCGGAATCAAAGCAAAGAACGGCGTGGCGGTGTTCGTGCGTGAATTTTGGGGAAGAAGGAGTGACGTGGAAGGGGCCCTCGTCGTGAAATAAATGAAGGGAGGTGGGGTCTGCAGGTGTCACGACTCATTGGGTACATCTTGCGTGCGAGAGAGAGAGGGGAGACCCGGGTGGGCTAGTTGGGCTGCGTCTGTTGCTGGGCTCAATTCCTGGCGCCGACCCTTTTCCATTTCCTTTCTCTTTTATTTTTCTAAATTGAATTTCTGGAATGAGTTTCAAATGAATTCAAACTCTATTTGAATTCAAATCTTTTTGGGATTTTTGCAATGTGCAACAATCACACTTCAGGGCATAGAATCAAGTGGTCTCTCTTGTTCAAGCTTGGTTCTTTTGAAATAACAAAATAAACAGTGCCATAGCACTAAATTTGCAAATGTTTTGAAAATGGTTTTGAAACCATTTTTATTTTGTAAAATTTTGTTCAAACTCTACACTCAAGCCAATCAATATAGAAGCAACCAAACTTGGTTTTTAAAACACTAAGCTCTCAAGTGAGGATGGGCATCTGATTTTAGTTGGCTCACATAAAATGATAACACTATGTGCTTCTGTTTTCTTGAAATGAGTTTGAAATTGATCTCAAATCTATATGCATGCATGAATGATATGCAATCTTTGAAATCATGAATTTAGGGATGTTACAAATACCAACACAGAAAGGTGTTTTGTGGCGAGGACTCATAAGAGTCACAAGGATCATGTGTCAAGAGAAACTTCTGATTACTAAAATTATAGTCACTCTTAAAACATGATTGAGAAAACGAAGGAAACTCTTTACTCATCCAAGTATACCAAAATCTTTTCCAAAGATCACGATATCACTTTACACCACCAGATGAATAGATAAGAAGATTCCTGATGACATAAGAAGAAAGAAACTTCACTTTCAGACTTCAATTGTTTGGCACAACAATATGATTGCCACATAAAAGGGTCTAGAGAAACGACCGAGAGACATTTAGCAACACTACTTTAAATGTTCTCCTTGATGTTCGAGAAATCAAACATCAAGTAAAGGTCGGACTTCGTAGACAAAGGAAAACATAAGCACAACTCCTATAATAAATCATAGAAGATGCCTTATGACGAGTGGTTGATATTGCTGAATTCAAGAGAATGTGTGAAAAGGTCTTTCCGGCTAAGTGTGTCAACCATTACATCAATCCTGCCAGATTTACGAAGATACCTATGTCAAAACCTTGCGGATCATCAACCATCATATTGGCTTGAGATTCAAATTTGGTTAGGTGCAATGATACTTCAGACTCAGCATGTCCGAATAGACAGTTTGCAACGTTTACACAGAGAAAAAGTTACTAGAACCTCAAGATATGGACTACAGTGTCAAGACCCAAAAGACGAGCTAGATTGCTAGAACCATGCGTTTAGCAACTTGTCGGAAGACAACTGCATACGCATGAAGTACTGACAATGAAACACACATGTATCTTTAAGGATAGGAAGATAACTCTTCTCAGATCCACTGCGACATCTTTCAACATTTGCACGTGAACCGAGGAAGGTTACTTCTAACACCCAAAACTCATACTTCGAGATGACTCGAAGATGGTTCTTGAAATTTTCCATCATTAATGTCAATGTTCCATATGAATCTAATCTAGCAAGGAGGAGATAAGGATGTCATCGATGGGCTCAACAACAAACTTATCAAGACACTCCAAGAAGATGGACTCATATGTTGCTTGAACGAGGCAACTGTATTGGTCAGACCAAAGGACACGAAGATGTACTCAAGTGAAACATCACAAGAAGCAACATCATCAAGATAGTCCTTGGAACTGAGTTTGATTTGACTATAACCCAAATCAAATCAAAGACGGGGGAATAAAACAAATCCCCGAAGGAAATACTATCTTGCTTCAACACGAACAAACTAGACATCCGATAGAAATTTTGTATTACAACTCTCCAAGTTGTTGTTTAAGCTCAACCAACTAGTTTAGGGTTATCCAGTACGGATCCTTGCAGAAAAGAGCAGTTCAAAAAACCTGCTTGCTCAAGAACTTGACAACACGGTCATGTGGCAACATGGCGATACTTCTAGTAGACATCTAGAATATCACGAACCACCGATATGTCACTTAGTTCGAGAGGAAACTTGCTGTGTAAGGCAAGAAGACACAATCTCAGAGCTTCGGCACAAGCCTAACTCTTTGACGGAAGAGATGTACCAGAATATCGGACTTGGTAGCACAATCATTCTTTGCTTAATGACAGGGTTAACCATCATGCTAAAAATGACTCAAATGTCCTTTGAGTTCTAAACAATAAAAATTGTTAGAATCTCAGATGGCCACATTATTACACACGCGCATCACTCATGAGCGCCAAAGCTCGAGGAAGGGTGGGTAGATATGTGTAAGATTATCACTTCATTAAGGGGTCATGGAACTCGACACAACCTCTTAGTATAAAAGAGTGTGATACCTTAAGGTAGAACAGGTGAAAGACACTCAATTCCTCTTAATGTACGGATTACAACACTTTGACCTGGTCCTAGATATGACAAGTCTGAGTTTGTTTCTCCTGACATCCCGAAATGGTTTGTCATGATGAACCACAAGAGTATATTGCATCGGAAGGCACCAATGCACATGTACTACTTGGATACCAACTGGTAAACAAAGGTCGGAAGACAACAAGGGAGAGGAACATGCTCAGGATGGAATCCCGAGATGTGGATGCATAAGTTAACAACCTTCCAAAAACCAATGCAGAGAAGGGGTAAGGTGTGGCAGAGTCACGAGTATAGATGCGAGACTCTCGAGGAGTACTCTTGTCGTGATCTATTTGGTTCCATTAAAGAACATCTGCCATGGCATGTGGTAGGGGAAGTCCTTCATTGTCACAATTCAATCGCGACAATGACCACAAGCTTGAAGGCTAGAATTGTAGTACCAGCCATCTAGAGGTAATGTGTGAACATTAACGACAGGGCTCAAAGGAATGGATCTTGGGTTAAAGGTCAGCTTCATGTACAAGATTCGCAACACCAGAATCCAACACAATCGGGGATCTTCGGTTCAAGTCCAAGGGTTAAAACCCGAGAAAAGAATAATTACTACTTGAGTGACACAGAGTGCACCATAAGGTAGTAATCACAAGGTAGCTTCCAAGAGAAGAAACTAATTCAAGTACCCAAACAAACAAAATGAGGCACACAAGGCAAAAGGAAACCTCAAAGCCTAGAGAACAACATGGATCCTATAATAAAATATTGTGGTTCCAAAAGATAGAGATCATGATAGAAAGGAATCTCTCATATGAATAAGAGCGAAAGGGAAACAAGGAATTCACAACACACACAACTCTAGAGAACTCAACACTAGGTCAACTGGCTGAGAAACGGCATGCCAAAAAGGCACCTAAGCTTTGAAAGACTAGAAGAGCTATCAATTTTTTTCCAAATCAACACAAGATAAGATAACTCAGAGTTAGAGCGAAACTGGATAAGGAGTAAAAGAAGCATACTAGAGTTTTTGCAAATACTTTTCATCTTTAAAATAGTTTTCACAAGTACTAGACTCAACATCGACCAATAGCAAGGTTTTCATATGGTGGTCGCTCGATACCAAGACCCGTGACACCCCGGGATCGGGCTAAAAATCCTGCACCTCCATCGACATAAGCAACCTTGAGCTCGAGGATATCCGGTGAAGAATCGATAACACGGTGACCCTCGACATAAAATTTATTACAGCAAGCTCATAACTGAGCAGAGAACCAAATTATTACAAGAAGAGGTCACTAACCACAAACATCAAACAACGGATGGCAAATTATGCTATTAAGTATAGCAAATTTAACAAATGGCCTAAGAGGCCTGAAGCATAACGATGACGTCCCAGCCAGACCGGGAGATAAAATTCAATGAAAGAAGTTAAATTGGAAGATATTCCTATAGTTAATGAATTCCAAGATGTTTTTCAAGCAGAGCTACCAGGAATGCCACCAGACCAGGAGATAGAATTCACTATTGACCTAATTCCTAGTACAGCACCAATAGCTCAAGCACCATATAAAATGGGACCCAAAGAGTTAAAAGAACTCAAAGAGAAAATTGATGAGTTAGCCAGAAAAGGATTTATTCAGGAAAGTGTATCTCCATGGGGAACACCAGTAATCTTTGTGGATAAGAGAGATGGTGGAAGAAGAATGTGTGGTGATTATAGAAATCTAAACAACGTTACTATCAAGAATAAGTATCCTTTACCAAGAATCCAAGATTTGTTTGATCAAGTGAAAGGAGCTAGGGTATTTTCAAAGATCGATCTAAGATATGGATACCATCAAATAAAAATCAAACCGGAAGATGTTCCAAAGATAGCATTTGTCTCAAGATATGGACACCATGAGTATCTGGTAGTACCATGTGGTTTGACCAATGCACCGGCAATATTCATGAATCTGATGAACAAGATCTTTATGCCATATTTGGACAAGTTAAGTCATAGTCTTTATTGATGATATTCTGATATATTCCAAGGATAAGGAAGAGCATGCTGATCATTTGAGAATAGCATTGCAGACTTTAAGAGAACACAAACTTTATGCTAAGTTCAGTAAGTGTGAATTTTGGCTTGATGAGGTAGAATTCCTCGATCATGTGATCAGTAAGGATGGAATTGCTGTGAATCCGTCTAAAGTTCGATCGATTTATAGTGGACTGCACCGAACAATGTGAAGCAAATTCAAGGTTTCTTAGGAATGGCTGGTTATTATCGAAGATTTATTGAAGGTTTCTCCAAAATAGCCGGACCAATGACCAAATTATTAAGAAAGAATACACCATTCAAGTGGGATGAGAAATGTGAGGCAAGTTTTCAAGAGTTGAAGACTAGATTAACCACAGCTCCAATCTTAGCAGTTCCGGAAAGAGGGGAGGACTTCACAGTATACTGTGATGCATCTAAAGAAGGTTTGGGTTGTGTATTAATGCAAGATCGAAAAGTGATTGCTTATGGTTCAAGACAATTGAAACCACATGAAGTCAACTATCCAACTCATGATTTAGAGCTAGCAGCAGTAGTTTTTGCACTGAAAGGATGGAGTCATTTTCTTTATGGAGCCAGATGTGAGCTATACACTGACCATAAGAGTCTCAAATATTTCTTCACTCAAAAGGAATTGAATATGAGATAGAAGCGTTGGTTGGAACTAATCAAGGATTATGATTTAACAATCAACTACACCCCAGGGAAAGCAAATGTTGTAGCAGATGCTTTAAGTAGAAAGAGTGCAGATATTTGCCCTAATAATCGGGAGTTACCAAAGAGTTACAAATGGACTTGGAAAGATTAGAACTTTAATTCATTAGAACAGAGGTTCTTGGAGGATTAGCTACTATGTAGGTAGTTGCAGAGCAGGACAGTGATCTTAAGCAAGAAATTTTTAGACATCAAGAAGAAGATCCTTTTATTGCTGAGGAAATTCAGATGATATCTCAAGGGCAAAAATCAGTTTTTCGCCTCGGGGATTATGAGTCTTTATGGTTTCAAGACCGTCTATGTGTTCCAGATGTGATGGAGATTAGAGATGTCATACTCAGAGAAGCACATGATACTCCATATTCTATACATCCAGGGAGTACCAAGATGTATATGGACTTGAAAGAACTATTCTGGTGGAATAACATGAAAAGTGATATTGCTAAATATGTATCTGAATGCCATACTTGTCAAAGGGTGAAGGCTGAACATCAAAGTCCAAGGGACCATTACAACCCTTGGAAATTCCGGAATGGAAGTGGGAGGAAATAGGTATGGACTTTATCACAGGATTGCCCATGACACCAAAAAGGAAGGATATGATATGGGTAATTGTGGACAGACTCACTAAGAGTGCACATTTTATTCCGGTAAATCAAAAGGATAATGCCGAGAAATTAGTTGAAGTATATGTCAAAGAGATAGTAAGTAAGCATGGAGTACCCAAAAAGATCATAACTGATAGGGGATCAGTGTTTACTTCAGCATTTTGGAAACAATTGCATGAAGCACTTGGTTCAAAGTTAGATTTCAGCACATCATATCATCCTGAGACAGGAGGTCAAACTGAAAGAACAAATCAAATACTAGAAGACATGCTAAGAGATTGTGCACTAGATTTTGGAGTAACATGGGAAGATCACGTACCATTGGCAAAATTTTCTTATAATAATAGTTATCAGAGTAGTCTGAAGGCAGCTCCATATGAGGTTCTGTATGGAAGGAAGTGTAGATCACCAATATGTTGGTATGAACACAGGCGACAAAGAATTTGCACCAGATTATATCAAGGAGAGACAAGATATCATTTATAAGATCAGAGATAGACTAAAAATAGCCCAAAGCAGGCAGAAAAGTTATGCGGATCAAAGTCGAAGATCATGGTATCCAGAAGTGGGAGATATGGTCTATTTGAAAGTAAGTCCAATGAAAGGGGTGAAAAGATTCGGAGTTAAAGGGAAATTAAGTCCAAGATACATCGGACCATTCAAGATACTGGGTCAAAACAGAACTATAGCTTATGCTTTAGAGTTACCATCATGATTGGCTCAAGTGCATAATGTTTTCCATGTGTCACAAGTTCGTAAATGTTTGAAAGTTCTAGTTGATGCAATCACACATCAAGAGATAGAACTACAAGCAGACCTGACCTATATTGAATAATACAGTAAGATTCTAGAAAAGCTGGAAAAGATTAAGGCGAGCAATCAAATATTGCAAGGTAAAGTGGGAACATCACCACGAAGGGAATCCACATGGGAGAAAGAAGAGGATTTAAAGAAAGCCTATCCGGAACTATTCAGGTACATCTCATAAACTTCGGGACGAAGTTTAATTTAAGGGGGGAAGTCTGTAACATCCCAGCATTTAGGAACTAACGAAGGGTAGATTTAGGAATTTGGAATGTTGCATGCATTTATGTGTGAAAATGTGGGTAAAATTTTCTCCAAATAAAAACCTAAAGTGATCAATGTTTCTTTCATACTTTGAGATTAGGTTTAGTCTTAAAGAATGATTGTTTTAAACTTTGATATTATCTTTGAGGAATTATGTGTTTGGAAAGTAAATTTGAGTTTTAAACTTGAGTGTTTGAATTATAATTCAAATGAAGTAGGAACAAGGTTTGAATCTTAATTTAATTAAGGATTAACCATTATAACTTAAAATTTATCCAAAGAAAACAATTAAGAATATGAGAACTTATTTCATATTTTCAATACATAAACATGTTACAAAAATGTAACTTATTGAAATCATCCCCAAACTTCACAATAATAAATGAATAAAGAATAAGAATATTTCTTTATTGAAAATTATATAATCTTTATTACAGAGGAATAAAATGAAGATTACAAAATAATAAAATGAAAATTACAAAAATATGAAGAAGATTACATTGGACTATTCTAAAACTAAACCTAAACTAAAATCTTCACTTTAAACCTGTAAGGTCCCCAACCTTTAATAAGATTGAGCCCCCTGTGTTTACAATGCTAGTCCCTGGATCAATAGCTAGCATCCACAGTTCAGATGTAATATCAAGAAACAAAGGTCATAATTCAACTTTATAACCAGGAATAACATAATTTTATTACATCAATACATAGCTCATTAGGCTATTACATTACATTGCAGCGGAATAACTATAAGCATAGGGTCCTTCATATTCAAGTGCCACAGGCAGATGTTGGTTGTAGACTTTGTAATCCTAATCAATCAATCTTCACTAAAATCAATCAAACCTGCAACATTACAAGTTATAGCCACAAGGGTCAATACATTTGAATTGTATTGGCAAGTTTCACTTTTATGAATAATATGGGTGGATCTTATCAATACATGCATATTTGGCTAAGTAGAGTTTTGGGCTCATTTGCATAAAGCAATATTTTATCCTAACTTTTCAAAAATGGTTTTTGGTCCTTTGTCAAAACTCCTTTCAAAAATCTCTTGAACTCCTTGATAAAAACTCAAGTGTTTAAGTCCTTGTCAAAAATCTCTTGAGCACCTTGGTAACTCCAAGTGCTTCAAGTTTTAAAAGTTTTCTTTTAGAAATTAGAGTGTCGAGATCTTCCATAGCTTCAGGCCTTAGTTGCTCAGTATTGTCCGACCGCGGGCGCTCCAGAGCGTCGGCAACGACAACCTCCAGCACCGCCGCCGTCTGCCTCCGCTCCGACGAGTCCCACCGGTGAGACCAGACCGCCCCTTCCCCTCTCGTTCACGCACACATCTTCGTCGTGTCTTGGCGCATCTGACCGTGCATTTCGTTTGCCTCTGAGTGATTCCTAGCACCATCCTCGACGATGACTGAGCAAGGCCGAGGCGCAGATCCACTCCGGCGAGCAATCAAGCTCACTCCAGTGCGCCCCGCGATAAGACGACACTACCTCGAGCTTCCCCGCGTTCTTGCGAGCACGGTGAGCATGTTCTTTTCCTCCCTCGTTTCCTGCATCGTCGGCACCATCAACGACCGATAGCTCCGCCGCCGGTAGCCGATTCTGGGCGATACGATGTGAGCCGTTAGATCACGATCCTATGCACACGATAGATCCACTTAACGAAGAGGTACGAGTGATCCTGTGCCGCTCGATCTGTTTAATCCGAAGCACCGCAGCGTAATCCACACCGAACCGGTATCAGCCAATGAGATAGCACCGCGTGTCCAGCTGATGTTTAAAAACAGATTTGAAAGACAGAATTATTTGCAAACTTCAAACCCTTGTATCTTTGGATCCACACGTCCAAATTTTGCAAATTTTATGTCGTTGGATTCAGGAGAGCAAACCCTAACCAACCCTGCCCTTAGTTTAGCAAATAGTATTTGTTAGATTGATTGATTAGGATTACAAAGTCTACAACCAACATCTCCCTGTGGCACTTGAAGATGAAGGACCCTATGCTTATAGTTATTCCGCTGCAATGTAATGTAATAGCCTAATGAGCTATGTATTGATGTAATAAAATTATGTTATTCCTGGTTATAAAGTTGAATTATGACCTTTGTTTCTTGATATTACATCTGAACTGTGGATGCTAGCTATTGATCCAGGGACTAGCATTGTAAACACAGGGGGCTCAATCTTATTAAAGGTTGGGGACCTTACAAAACCTGTACCTGCAAAACAAAATAGAAATTAAATAAAAACAAAAGAGAGTTAGGGTTAGTATTATTATTTTTCTCTCACACATGTCAGAGAAGTGCTCTGAACAAGTTCATCATTGAGAAATTATAGAAGGGGCAAGTTTCACCAAATATGAAAGAATTTATCTTTCTTAAATTTCAATCTAGAAGTCAAATGACAGCCAAGAGGGGCAAATTTCACCAGCCAGATAAAGGTAACTAGATAACAGTAAGTTTCAAAATTCTGAACATATCCACAAGTGCACATCAAGCACACAAGTAGGACACACAACTAAATGCATGTGTTGTGCTGTCAGCCTCACAGCATAGCCCTAAACTCACAAAACCACAAGCACAGCCGTGGAGAGGAACTAGTGAATCTTTTCACAGCACACACACAAGAACAAGCTAGCTTAGGCAGCAGCCAAACCAAGCACAACGGTCAGTAACCAAGCCAACCAAAGCCCAGATCTCATCACCAGGATGGTGACATAAGGAGGGGGAAGGATCAGGTGGACAACAAGGTCAAGTCCAGGAGCTAGGAGGAGCAGGCTAGCTCAAGGTCAAGCTCAGGAGCTCAGCAAGACAAAGTCAACATCACCACCTTACTCCACAATCAGCAAGATTTTGTGGTGAGCATCATAAAACCCTCACATGATCTAATCATATTATCTAGACAGAAGCATGTGTTGTTTTATGAAATAAACTCTTAGAAATCACCCAAGTGAGGTGAATCCATCATAGAGTTTTAAACTCTAAAAGCAAACAACAAAGTACCAGGATCGGCCCAGAGCTCAGAGCAACATCATTGCTTTGGTTGTCAAGCTATATATTACAGTTCAAGCATAAATAGAGCTATGATCTAATTTCTAGGCACATCCCTAAAGGAAGGATAGCACCTTAGAAACAAATCTTTTGGATCCATAGAATGATCAAGCCTACTATCATTTGTCTTCAAGTTTTGATTCAAAAACAATAGCTGGTACCACTACCAGGACTATCTATATGAATCAACTAGATAAGGTCTGAATTCCTAAGCGTCAGACCAACATCATTGGTCTTAGGGATTTCAGAAAAGAACATTTCCATATATATTTCAAAGCCAACTTTGTCTTAAGCTAAAACCAACCAAATCAATGGATTAGAATCAATCTTGTGTGCCATACCAAAATGGTGTCACAAGGACAATTCTATATGAATCTGGATAAAACATCCAATCATCACAGATTTAATAAAGTAATCTATTAATCATTTTCCTACCAGGAATCATAATGTTTATCTGTACTGTTTGAGATCATGATGAACTCAAACCACATATTAATTTCTAAGCCAACAGCACTAGGACAGTGATTTCATCACATCAAAACCATGCTCCTAAACCATGAAATGATAGTGGAAGGTTACCAAGTCACTAACTTTACCAAGCATGGATTCCAAAGCAACTATACCATCTGAATCATATGCAATCTAAGCATAAAAGCATCTAATCAGCCACCAGAAACATTATAGTTCATCTCAAGCAACAAGCCTCAGGCCAATAACCATTTAGCATGTTTACATGCCATTCAGACATGATCTAATTCATCCAGTATATGACCAATCGCAGGATAAGAACCCTAAATGGATAAATCATCCTAATTAGAACCAGACAGTAACCAGAAAGGTCACTGCCAACATCCAGCATGGGATGAGCGAGCACAGGGAGCACAAGGGGAGAGAAACAAAACTCACCAAAGGTCCTTGCTGGAGACTAGAGGAGGAAGCAGAGGGGCCGACGACCATGGCGGCACGGGGAGCACCCCAGAGGGGGCGCTGCAACCCATACGACGCCACGATAGCGACCCTGACCACGCCTAGAGGTGAGGAGCATCACCGCGACGCACGACAGCGGCGACAGCATATGGATCCACGCCAACCCCCAAACCCTAGGGTTCGGGACGG
Organism: Avena insularis; assembly: GCA_023614405.1. Taxonomy (NCBI): domain Eukaryota; kingdom Viridiplantae; phylum Streptophyta; class Magnoliopsida; order Poales; family Poaceae; genus Avena; species Avena insularis. Next base: position 55,632,799 of record CM042695.1, read on the forward strand.
CATCGATCCATCGCAGGAGAGCCCCAGGCTCGAATCCAGTTGGATAGAAAGGACAAGCGTCATCGACAACCCCCTGTTGCACCATAGCGGCAACCAGAATGGCCTACGGCGGCGGGACTCGCCGGTGGCGGCATCGCCGGCCACAGGGTTGGGGTCAAAGGAGGAGAGAATGAGCTCGAGGGAGAGAGAGGCAGTGAGGAATGGGCTGAGTTGGGCCAGACCCTTCGGGGTGGTTAATTTTGTCTATGACTAATGGGCCACTACGGCCCAATAAGAATAAGCCACCCCAGAAATCATTTAAGGCCTATTTTAATAAATAGGAAAAGACCAAAATACCCCTAGACTTAATTAAATTCTAGAAAATAAAATAAAAGCCCAAAAATTATAAATAAAATATTTTTGGATTCACAATAATTTACACTATCTAAATAAAACAAGATATAAAATTTTAGACATTTAAATTTTATTAAGGATTTTGTAATGTATATATTCCTTCTGGAATTTTACAAAATTATTGAAAGATGATAAAAATAAATAAAAATCACTTTCATTATATATTAATATTGTATTATTTTATAAAAATACTAAATAAATATTTAATAGCAATTTTTAATGTATAAATGATAATTCCTAAAAGAATTATTAAATCAATAAAAGTCAAATAAAAGGGAAATAAAATAAAATAATTCAATATATGTTATGAATATTAAAAAGTAATATTTATAAATCCTTTATTATTAAAAAGAACTTTTTATAATAATGGGGTGAATGCATACCAAGTTAAAATGATGCATTACATTATTCCATAATCATTTTGCTTCTTTAAATATTGTCCTTAACGGGCAATAATGATGCTTTTGTAGACATAGAAGCTCAAGGTCAGTGCAAGCATCAGACTTCACTACCTTGCCATCACAAGGCAAGTTCATCACTTGCTCATGTCCTTTGAAGAGTCTTTATCAAAGTATTTGCAAATTGTGTGGTATCATATATGCTATAAAAGAAAGAAAATATTATTTTTACAAATAAAGAAATCATAGATATCATCCTAATGGAGCAATAGAACTTAGGGTTCTATTTGCAACTGTGATGATCAAGTAGGGACTTAATAACCCCTGACATCAATGATTCTAGAGCGGTATATTACACGTTAGCCATGAGATTTGGAATGGGACAAAGAAGTCAGCTGTATCTTCTTCCTCTCGCATGAAGCCAGATGTGCAGGTCGTGGCTGTTATCCTCGTAGCATGCATATTAATTGGTAATTCATAGAGGATATGCAGCATATGGGTGGGAACCCTCATCGTCCCATGATAGTTCTGGCATCTAACGGTTTGTACCAACCATTGTCGTAATTCATTGTGTGGGCATGGTGTACACCAAGGAGGCATGTGAGGTCGCGAAGGGGGCAGTGATTGGCTTGGACCAACTACTAGGCCCCACATCATGGAATTATGGACGGGAAAGTACGCCCGGTTGTGCAACAAGGAGTTGATCTCTCATGGGTAAAGTAACGCACCTCTACAGAGTGTAAGAATTGTAACTTGTTACTCCCTGTTCTGGGAAGGAGCTACGAACGCGGCAAGAAAGGAACTCCATGAAAGTTCTGGTCAACCTGTGAAGGCTGATTGTCATAGTTTTTCAGAATAAAATCAATCTTTGACGAAAGATATACAAAAACTGCATAGTGCCAAGGATTTATAATCCGAGGTGGTAGTTAGAGCATCAAACTTCCCACCTTGCATATAATGAACTTGTTGGGTAACGATGCTACTCATTCTTTCCTTTGATCCCTTGCTTAGACTCTGAGGATCCCGAAGACGTGCCAATGTATGCAGCCGAGTGTCAAGAAGAGGTGTTCTACGAGGAACCCGATCTGTCCGGAGGTGTTGAAGGAGTGGATTACGAAATCCGCTATGGTGTCGATGATAACGAGTCCGACTAAGTATCCCTAGTTAGTAGTAACCAACGGAGCCGAGCAGCATGAACTCTATAGAATAAGCTGTTGAGCTCAACTCCTAGACAGAGCTGTTACTTTTAAATTCCGCTGAAACACTTTATATTTTGGTTTGTAAGTTGGATCTTTTGGAAGTCTTGAACTTCCTGTATTGTAATAATAATAATAAGGTGTGTATATTTGTAATATGGACCCGCAATGTTTATGTTGTACCACTCTAAGAGATGTGATATTTACGTAATCTGTTACGTGGATGTCATGTCAACGACTATAGTATACTACACATGCGGTGGTATCTTTGGGTCACCATGATTGGTATCAGAGCAAATTTCTTTGACCTTAGGTTGGATTCCTAGTAAAGGGTATTACATGTAGAAAAATTAGCAACAATAAAGAATTCTATAAAAGTAATATAATGGGTATTCAAATGAGAATATTCCGTTATATATTTTAGTGCGATAATTCTTTGTTATGATGCAATATATCATTGGATACTAATCAAAATTATTTTTCTGATATACAGAGTTATGGCACCAAAGTTTCCAAAATAGACTTTGGTAAGAAAATAGGAGACTCTTGATGATTATCAAGGATCATTTACAGACCAACTTCGTCAACTTTTAAAGCTCTTTAGTTGAACAACTAGAATTCGAGTGAACACTATCACTTACCTTGATGGCCAGATGTTATCCAAGTATCGTGTGAGTATCCAAATTCTAGAGAAGCTTGGATTATATCACGATCTACCTATAGGAGAAGGTAGGGGTCTTTTATCAACATATCATGTTGCTGTTGTGGAGGAGATAGCTAATATTCGGGAGCAGAAAACCATGGAGCTAGAAGGTAGCACATTCTCTGTGATACCTCATGATTCTATAGACTCGGAGCCTATACAGGATCATCTTACTTTGGTTAAGAAGCATCCTAAGTTAGCTTCCAAGTTTATGGATAGATATCGAACACTCGTTGCGTCTTTTTATAAGACCCATCAAGTGATTATTGAAGACAAGAATGATATGTTAGAGGATCTAACTGATCCGGAAAGGAGGAAGCAGTTAGAATTCCAGTCAGAGAAGGAAGCAAGTAGTAATGCAACACCTATCTTTAAGGATATACCTATAGATCCTGAATCTTTTATACCATACCCTTATTCACCAAGACCTGAACCTATACATGATCCTACTATGAATATGAGATGCAGTACCACAGGGCTCAGAGGATGGTTCTGACTCAGAACTTCCTATTGAGAATTCGGATGGTTGGAGAATGGGATCATATAATGGATCTCATGAACACTAGATGTCCATAGATGGTTCCGACAGGAATGTTGGACAATCTAGTTGGATGGGTGCAAGAATGAACCCTAATAACAGAAGTAGAAATACCATGTCAATAGATAACCAGGAAGAAGAAGAAGATCCTGATGAGAGAGTGTTTGAATCATCCACATCTTCTCAAAACCTAAGGAATATACATTATCCAGTGTTCAATTATCTTGCCCAAGAGAGCACCTGGGAAGCAACATGATCTGCATATCCTGTTGTCACAACTCAAGAAATGAAGCTCAGGAGATGCAGGCTAGAGATAATGTTGAATATGTTTCTAAAGACTTTTCAGCTGAGCTGGAGGGAGTCAATGCGCTCCGGTTGAGTAATGACTCAAGTCCTGACACTTCAGATATAGAGTATGTTCCTTCGGGAAGGCCATATGTTCCACCATGATCAGGCGATTTAACAACACGTCATCACGGTTGGACATCAGGCATGTACGATGAGAGTAGTTACTACAAGAAGGAGGCAATTAGTTAGTGATATCAAATACTGTGTATTGTACTCCAAGTAATAAGGTAGTTTTGTGATTATACCTATATGGTATATGTTGTAATGACTTTGTATTATTATGATAGTATGTATCATATGTGAAATGCACATTTGGATTTTCTTTGGATCTTCATTGTGTGACTAGTTCTGTGCGTAAAGTCAAGCTAGAACACATGTGCATGATGTAATTATGAGTATTCGCTTTATGTTGCAGGACTAGAGGGTCATGGATATGGGTGTAGGAATGGAAACTGAGCAGCAGCGGATGGAGCGAGAGGCCAAGGAGAAGGCCAATGCAGATGCAGCAAACCAAGAAGCATTACCACCACCACCAATGAGGTTGTTAATGGAGCAGAACTTTATGCAATGCATGCAAATGATGCAAGAGACCCAGAACAAGTTTATGGAAGAGTTGTCAGGCGAGCAAATCGAGGCGCTGAAGGTGGAGGAGTGAGTCTATCGATTTCCAAAATGCAAGACCGTTACCTTTGCATCATCTCCTGAACCAATGGATGCGAAGACCGTTAGCGAATCTTGAAAGGAAGCTGAAAACTGTAGGTTGCAATGATGAGGAGAAATTGAGGTATGCAACTCATCTTCTGACTGGACCTGCAGCATCATGGTGGGAGAATTAGTTAGCTATGCAACAACCAAGAAGAGAGTTTACCTGGGAAGAGTTCAAGCAGAGATTCCGTGAATATCATGTTCTGGAAAGTGTTATGGAGTTGAAGTGGAGAGAATTTGAGGAGCTTCAGCAAGGTTATACTAGTGTCATGAAGTACATCCGGGACTTTAGTCAACTGTCTCTATATGCTGAGGAGGATGTCAACACTGAAGAGAAGCATAAGAAGCGTTTCCTGCATGGATTAAATCCATTTGTGAAGATGCAACTAAGGTTAGCCAATAAGCAAACTTATCAGCAGTTGTTGGATGCAACCATTACTTTTGAAGATGACTACAAGAATGTCCAAGAGGACCGGAGGAAGAGAGCCAAGAAGGAAACCAAGAAAATTCAATCAAGCAAACCTAAACCCAACCTGAAGTTCAAACCTCGGAATAGGAATTATGGCAACAATAACAATAACAATAACAAGGGCAGTGGTGGAAATCAATCCAATCCGAGAAGGAATGTTATTTGTAACAATTGTGGAATTCCAGGGCATTTCCATAGGGAATGCAAAAAGCCTGTAATGATCTATTACGGTTGTGGTCAGATTGTGTTATTATCATATAGTGATATCTCAGATGATCTTGTTTGTTTAAGGAAGCATATTTTTCATTCAAACATCATGTCGAAGTACCTAAGACTATGCTCTTTTTGTTCTTAATTCTAGATTGATTGGAGTATCCCTTTCTAGAGGAGTATAAGTGAGATGTGTTTCATCATATTTATGATAAGACGTGATGCCCATATGAATGCTTATCATATATATCATGAATTTATTATTAATATAGTATTTCTTATTAATTGTCTTATACCACTATACATTATGAGAGAATAGACAAGTGAACCCATGAAACCCCGATCCAACTTCTATCATAAGAAACACCTTCAATTGAATTTCATTGATCTTATACTTGCTGCAACAATCAAATCCTAAAACACCAAAAATACCTTTACTATTAGCAAACACAAACAAAAATCCCAAAAGAGTTTTACTTTATTGTTTTTACTTTCTTGCCTAGTTATAGATTTATTTTATGTTTATTTATGTATGGTTCATTTAAGTTTTACTAATACGAAATCTTGTGCTTGACACCACATGGTGGATTTGGGGACACAAGAAAAATACTTTGTTTTGTAGGTTGCTTGAAGAAGGAAATAAAAGAGTCTCTAAGCCAATTTCCTGAGAGTTTGATACAAACTCTCGAGTCACCCTTGTGGGAAAAAGACGTTTGCTACAACACTCTTACTTGGAGTCCCAACAGTTGGTACACACGGAGTTGTTGCCATCACGTGGGTATATCCTATCAGGTACCGATTGTTAGGGTACTTAGTTCAGCCCAACTAGAGTCCCAAATGATGGTTTACTAGAACCACGAAGCCCGAGACAAGCTAACAACTAAGGATCATCACAAGCCCAGATTCCTGTCGTATGGAACAAGGGAAATGCCAAGATTAGGAAACCCTAGTGTTCGCCTCTAACTTGTAGACCGACTCGGACACGTTACCTGATACCTACCCTCCTATATAAAGGCTAAGAGGAGCCACGTGGGAGGACTCTCGAACTCACACATAATCCGCCCTTGGCAAGATCTGATCTACACCACCATAGCCATTTTGGCTACATTGTAATCTCCATCAATAATCAAGATCAGACAAGCATGAGTATGGTATTTGTGACACCCCCAGGATCAGGGCTAAACAAATCCCAGACCTCCGTCTGACATAAGCTTAACCTTGAGCTCGAGGATATCCAGTGAAGAATCGATAACACAGTAGTGACACTATGACACAAAATTTATTACAGCAACCTCATAACTGAGCAGAGAACCAAATTATTACAAGCAGAGGTCACTGACCACAAACATCAGACAATGGAAGGCAAATGATGCTATTAAGTATAGAAAACTTAACAAATGGCCTAAGAGGCCTGAAGCATAACGATGACGTCTCAGCCCATAGATTCTAGGCTGCCGGCCGGGAACCCCAAGATACTCGTCAGTGTCGATGTAGTACCAAACTGATCTTCAGGGAGCACTTACTCTGCCAAAAGTATCAACAAAGCAAGGGTGAGTACAGGGTGTACTCCGCAAGACTTCTGGCTAGTGGAGTTGTTTTGCATAAAGCCATCTTTGTTTATGAAACCAGAGAGAGAAGAAGCTCGTCTATTCAGAGTATTTTAAAAGTGCGAGTGACATCTCCGAAATATTGATCATCATCTTTTGATATCCACCAAGTCATCATCATCTACCAACTAGGATCACCCCCTCGTACCCATGAGGAAGCATCCTTAAGCACACATTGATCTACCAAGTTTTATGATTAGGTTATAGTTCTCTATGATCTCCCGTCCGTTCCCAAGTCGTCCATAACCGTGGACACGGATTTCCAAAAGATTATTACCCTGCAGGGGTGTACAACTTTACCCACACGTACTAACCTTCTCTTAATGCCAGAATCATTAGCCCTCTTCCTTGGAAGGCCGACAGAGGGTGGTTAGACATGACCTTTACCTTGCTTTCGCCGAGACCATGAGTCACACGCAATAAGTATGGTTCGCAGTAATGGGTCAACTCCCGAAGACGGTACTTAAATATGTGAGGCGAGGTAGGTTTACCAGGGGCGCTATCTACCCCAAGCAACCTCGGCCACGCTTACCTACCTGTTATGAATGCACCTCCTTCACCGCCTTCGAGAAGTTCCAGAATGCATCAAATGGAATGCCCTAACTATGTGACTCATGGAATCTACTAGGCAAGTTAGTCAATCAGGGGGGTCCCCATAAACCCTGTGTGGTTGTACGCTCGTCTTGGTTCAAGAGGCAAGAACTCGGGTCCTAGTGGTGGCGAGCATGGGACTAGAAAAACCACATCCCACCGTGGCCTCCCATACAAGCCGTAGCATGTTTAAACTCATATCACCTCTAATATCATCTCATCACGTTCTCCTGTCATACTAGATTCTTTGCATCTGATACATTATCTGGATGAACCAGACTCAGGAGCTATGCATGGCTAAGAAGACATGTATAAGAGATCTAGCAGTGCACACAAGCTAAACCTAGTTATGCTAGGAGCAGTGGATCAGGTAATATAAGCTCAAAGGGAGTAATGCAAAAGATAGGATACTCTACTTATCGATAAAAGACCAAAGTTGAATCGTATGCGTCATGGCAGGAGAAATGCTTTCGAAATCATAGGATTATATGATGGTGGGGCTATGCTTTCCTTTGCCAGTGGATAACAGATAAATAGATCTTCGGAAGCCTTGTACTTGACTTGGTTACAGTTGGTCAAGTATTGTTCTTCAATCTTCGACGGTCTTGATCTCGGTCTTCAATCTTGATCTCGATCTCGATATCGTATTCTATCGGAAAGAACCAAACACCAGAAATAATAGGGAAACAATCAACACATGGCATCGATGCAATGCTCAAGCAAGTATGATGATATGACAAGGTGAATTGTATTGAAAAGTAACCCTAAGGCATGCTTGACCATTTAATCGGGATTCCGAGGGGCACAAACCCTAACTCGGGGAAACTCCGGAATCACCTCTAAGGGGTTACTATGTTCTTCTAATTAAACTTGTCTTGCAAGTTGTTGAACAATGCATGATTATAGCTTAAATAGATAGATCTCATTTTTTTGATCATTTTGATATATTATTTGTATTTTTCTAACTTATAATGAATTAGTTATTGAATCTACAAGATTTAAATCAATTTCTGGAAAAGGTTAAAGGGTTTATTACGCTAGCATGACATCAACACAGGGTGGGGGTTTGTTTTTCACCACGGCTAAGCTAGCCACAGAGACTGACAAGGGGGCCCATTGCCACATCTACATCCACGCAAGCAAGCAGGACCTACCATAGGTTTGACCGTGTTGACCCGCTTCTTGATGTCACCAAGGCGTCGGCGTGGCGTCATTCACCGAGAACAACCCCGGATCATCGACGGGGAGGCTGGAGAGCGAGAGGGATAACACCGCCTACGAGTTCGGCGTGGACGATTGTGGGAACCAAAACAGGCGGTGCGCTGGATTTGATCACCGGAGGAGCTCGGGAACATCGTGGCCGGTGGGCGGTAGTTGCACGACGCGGGAGAGATACGGAGATGGAGGGAGAGGGTGGAGAGGCTCTGGGAAAACGCAAGCTCACCTAGATGCTCGGGGGGAGGTCTTCGAGGCAGGCAGGTCGGTGTAGCGAATTGGGGTTGAGCACGACAGCCGGAGTTGGGAGGGAGGTTGCAATTCCATCGATTAGAGGCGCTTTGGCTTGCTCGCTGCAGGAAGAACAAGCACGCCCGGGGAGGTTCCTATGGTAGCCTCGGCGAGGCAAGGGAGGCTCGTGAGCAGCTGACGGCGAGCGGAGACGCAGGCTAGGGGTTCCATCTCATGGGGAGAGAGGGAGAGAGCATGGGAGAGATAGAGATAAGAGCAGCAGGGGAGAGATGTGCACTACGACCTTCTTATCCTCGCGGGAACCTCAGCGGCAACACGAATCGTGTCGCGTCGACGGCGGCAGATCAGCCACCGAGCTTCTTCTCTCCTTCATTCACGAGGAAGAAGAAAAGTGGAGGACGCCAAAATGGTATGGCCAGGTTGGGCCACGGCTGAGCCGGAATGGGCTGCGGGGTGATGCGATGAGCGGCAGGAAGAGAGCAGAGGAAGAGTTGGGCTCGGCCCAGATAGATAGGGTTCTGTTATATTTTGCAAATTCCTTTTCTTTTTATGTTTTCATTTCTCTTTTGTAGTTTCAAATTCAAATATGTTTTGTTCCATTTGAAAATACCAGAGATTTATAAAATTATAGAAAATACAGAGGGCCCCTTTTACTCAATTTGGGATCCACAAATTTTGGTACTTTGCAAAATATTCAAAACCTTTTGAATGCTTTTCAAATAGAAGGGAAGAGTAGGGTTTAGGGTTTTGCATATTTCTTGCATGCATTTTTAGAGGATGATGCTTATGAATGCACAATCAACCCTAAATATTGATTAATTAAAACTGTGGTGTTACAGCTCTATCCCCCTTACGAGAGTCTCGACCCAAGATTCCAAAGGTAGGAAAAGAGATAGAGAGAGAAAGAAACAGGGTCATTCTAAGGATAAGAGGAAAACACACTAAGAAACACACATAGTATCTCATGGTTAACTCATGGATGGAGTGTTTAGAAAAAACTCTGAGATGACAACATGAAACACGTCAAGGTAGCGGAGGAAACAAGAGGAGATGGTTTCAAGTTGTTAGACAGATGGTCTTCATAGGGATTAAGACCATGGAACTCATAGAAGAGTTTAAACTTCTAAGAAGGAAGGCTTCCAACAGAAAGAACATAACCACAGACTTCGATAGGGAACCTCTACTAAACGGCTTAAGTAGAGATTTCAGGTTGCAGAGATATGGATTAACAAAACCAAGCTGTTGAACTACTTTTGACACAGAAGGGTCACTCTTTCATTCAACAGAATACTGTAAGATCCCTCCTTTGTAAAGGAAAAGGATCCCTGTGATTGCAATGCTAGTCCCTGGATCATTGCTAGCATCCACAGTTTAAGATGAAGTACACAGATACAAAGGTCATTTATTACATCCATTCCACAGATAAACATAGTCTTACAACTCAAAGGCCACAGGACAATTACAAGAGTTTGATTAAGCAAATAAATATAAGTCTTCATCTTCATGTGCCACAGGCAAACATGTTGAGTGTAGACTCATGACACCTAATCTTCATCAGAGTAACCTGTAACATCACAAGTTACAGCCACAGTGGGTCAATACTTTGGAATAGTATTGGCAAGTGATACCTTAGTATATTTTAAGTGGACTAGTTACTATATGCAAATTTGGCTAAGTGTAGCTTGGCTTGCTTTGCACAAAATAGGGTTTTCCTATTAGTTGAAATCACTAAGTTTTTCTTTGTCAAAACTTTTCCCAAGGAGCCACCAATAGACACTAAGGTCCTTCACCCTTGTTCACCCACAAGTTTTTACTTAGAAGTTTGAATGATGAGATTCTTGATAGCTTCCATGTCTTGATGCTCAAGTTGTCCAATGCCATGGACTTGGCTAAGTACTTAGATTTTTCCATCTGCAGAGGTTGTGCACTTTCCCCACCAGACTTGGTTTCACCAAGACAGGACCTTTCAGAAGCCTTCCTTAGACCAAATGGACGCTCCAACCTATCATTCCCACTACCACCAACTATCCAAATGGCTAAGTTCTAGCAACCTATGTGATCCAGTGAGCCCATATTGCCAAGTGGCTGCACTAGAAGCTTCTCAACACTTGGCCTCTAAAATCCCTTTGTTCCTAGGTGGCTTACCACAAGTGAGATATACAAGGTAAACCATAGCCATGGGCCTTGTGTAACCACTCAACCAAAAACCACCAATCAAGTCCCATTCCACCCAGGTGATTCATTGACTTAGTTGTTTTATTAAGAAAAACATAAGTCCAAAGACTTAGAAATATTTTCATCATAGCATGTATATAATTTACCAACCCTTGTTTGCTACTAGCTAGGCTAAGCATGGCATAGATAGTAACTTAACTTAGAAATTTCCTAGCAATTCTACAACTACTTAGGGTTTCCCAACATGGCATTTGGCAAAATAGTAACATGCAAGATTTAGCAAAATATTTCTAGTGCTTGTATAAAAATATAGGGATGGAAATATTCATGAAGTACCACTTGCCTTGGTAGTGGGGAGAGTAGCACTCTTCACAATCACAATCACTAGCACCAAAATCTACACATAGAATATAGCCACAATCACATACAAAACATATACAATCAAAAATATATATGCATGCATGCAAGATGCTAAGGAATGATTTTTAAAACCCAACCAAGCAAGTGCATAGTACTGAATTCTAAACAAGTCAAAAATTTGCCAAACCAAGTTTATTTGACACTAAAACAAATTCCTAAACAATTCATACAATTAAAATAGTCCTAAACAAGTTTCTGCAAATAAAACCTTTTTAACAGAAGCTAAACACTAAACACATTGCATAAACAGAAAGGGATTGTCTTCCTGATTCCAACGGTATAAAATTTGTCAAATTCTAACGTGTGGATCAAAAGTTACAAGCAAATCAAATTTGGATATAAATCTGATTCAAATTCTGTTTTTAAACTAAACCCTAGCCACGCGGCGCTATCCTATTGGTCGGTACCGCTTCGCTCAGGATCACCCTTCCGTGCCGTTGGATCAAGTCATATCTAACGCGCCAGATTCAAAGAAAACGATTCGCTCGGATCTAATCTAAACCGCCAGACCTACATCTAACGACTGATGTTGCCTTGACATAAGACTAGCGGCGCTAATGGCAGCGGCCGGCGGCGCGTCAATGGCGCTGGCGTTCTAGGTCGCCTGGGGGAGGGGGAAGAGGCTTACCAGAACCGCGGTGGTGTGCTGAAGCTCAACGTGGCGGTGGCTTGGGAAGGGGCGCACGGCAGGAGCTGTTGGAGCTCGTCGGAGTCGTGCACGGCGTCGGGTGGTTGGTGTCGAAGTTTTTGCCGAGGTTTCGCGTCGCCCTAGCACGAACCAGAGGGATTAGGAGACGCGCAAGACAGTGGCGAACATCCTCGTATGCAAGAGGGGGCAAGGGGCGCGCTCTGCTTACCGTAATTGGTCGCCGGAGTTTGGCGCGGCTCGGTCGATTCTTGAGCACGAGCAGGGACGGCGTCTGGGTCGCGAGCAAGCGACGGGTGTCAGAAGATGCACGAGTTCATGCTGAGCATAATCATTTGAATCAGAGGCACAGGGGCGGTCGAGACTCACCGGAATTGCTGTCGGAGATCGTCGGGACAGCGGCGGCGTCTGGCGAGTTGCGAGTAGCCTGGTGGCGTGGAGATGAAATTGGTTGAGGGGAAATGGCCACGAGAGAGGGGATTAAGTGGCGGAGGCTCGACAAGAAAGCGCTCGGTGATTCAATGCCAATTACCTCGCGGAATCAAAGCGACAGCGGCGGCAGCGGTGTTCGTCTTGGAATTTTGGGGAAGAAGGTGGCGTGGAGGGCCGCTCGTCGTGAAATAAGCGAAGGGAGGTGGGGTCTGTGTGTCAGACTTCGCTGGGTGCGTCATGCGTCGAGAGAGAGAGGAGACCGGGTGGGCTAGTTGAAATGCGTGCATTCTGGGCTCAATTCCTGGCGCCGGCCCTTTTCCATTTCCTTTATCTTTTATTTTTCTAAATTGAATTTCTGGAATGAGTTTCAAATGAATTCAAACTCTATTTGAATTCAAATCTTTTTGGGATTTTTGCAATGTGCAACAATCACACTTCAGGGCATAAAATCAAGTGGTCTCTCTTGTTCAAGCTTGGTTCTTTTGAAATAACAAAATAAACAGTGCCATAGCACTAAATTTGCAAATGTTTTGAAAATGGTTTTGAAACCATTTTTATTTTGTAAAATTTTGTTCAAACTCTACACTCAAGCCAATCAATATAGAAGTAACCAAACTTGGTTTTTAAAACACTAAGCTCTCAAGTGAGGATGGGCATCTGATTTAAGTTGGCTCACATAAAATGATAGCACTATGTGCTTCTGTTTTCTTGAAATGAGTTTGAAATTGATCTCAAATCTATATGCATGCATGAATGATATGCAATCTTTGAAATCATGAATTTAGGGATGTTACAAATCTAACCCCCTTAAGGTGAATCTCGCCCTCGAGATTCGGATTGGCTAGCAAATAGGTGAGGGTGGTCTTTTCGAAGATCATCTTCTCTTTCCCATGTTGCTTCCTCTTCGGAATGATGATTCCACTGCACTTTGCAAAACTTGATAGTCTTAGTCCTTGTGACTCTTTCTGCTGTCTCAAGAATCTTGATAGGTTTCTCTTCATAGGTGAGATCACTTTCCAATTGAACCTCCTCCAAAGGTATAGTATCCTTCAAAGAAGTTTCTTCCATTTCTGGATGACATTTCTTAAGCTGACTCACATGAAATACATTATGGACAGCTGACAAAGATTCTGGCAGCTTAATTTCATAGGCAACTTCTCCTTTGCGACTCAGAATCTTGAATGGCCCAACATATCTTGGTGCCAATTTTCCTTTGACTCCGAATCTCTTCACTCCACGAAGTGGTGACACTCTAAGATAGGCTCTATCTCCAACTTCGTAGGTGACTTCTCGCTTAGGATCTGCGTAGCTTTTACATCGGACTGTGCTATCTTCAACCTGTCTTTAACCAATTTGACCTTCTCTTCGGCTTCTTTGATATGATCTGGCCCGAATAAACTTCTTTCTCCCACACCATTCCATAACAATGGGGTGGTACATTTCCTTCCGTAGAGAAACTCAAATGGTGCCATCTCGATACTGGCTTGATAGCTATTGTTATAAGAAAACTCTGCATAAGGCAGACTTTCATCCCAACTGGCTCCATAGTCTAAGGCACATGCCCTCAACATGTCTTCAAGAATTTGATTAGTCCTTTCCGTTTGTCCATTAGTTTGAGGATGAAAAGCAGTACTGAATTCCAACCTCGTTCCGCTGTCTCCAAAAATGAGAAGTGAATTGAGTTCCCCTATCAGACACAATACTCTTGGGCACTCCATGTAGGCATACAATTCTGCTCATGTAGATCTTGGCTAACTTAGCACTTGTATAGGTTGTCTTCACGGGTATGAAATGAGCCACTTTAGTTAGGCGATCCACTACTACCCAAATAGAATCGTATCCTGACCGGGTCCTTGGTAATCGGGTAATGAAATCCATACCAATCTTATCCCACTTCCAATCAGGAATAGGTAGTGGCTGAAGCAAACCTGCTGGTTTCTGATGCTCCGCTTTCACTCTACTGCACACATCACACAAGGCAATATGTTCGGTGATGTCTTTCTTGAGATTATTCCACCAAAATCTTTCTTTCATATCCATGTACATTTTGGTGTTACCCGGGTGAATAGAATACGGAGAGTTGTGTGCTTCCTGTAAAATCAGTTTCCGCAACTCCTGGTCTTGTGGAACACAAATACGTTTCCCATGCCATAAAGTACCCTGTTCGTCTTCATGAAATTCTTTGGCTTTTCCTCTGCCAATCTTTTCTTTAATCTCTTCAATTTCTTTATCAGTCTTCTGGGCTTCTCTGATCTTGCCCAACAAAGTGGGTTGAACATCCAAAGACACACTACTAGAGAAAAGCCTACCCGAGGCGCACCAAAAAGCCTATCCGAGGCGCATATCACATGTGCCTCTAGCTTCAAGCCTCGGGTATTTCTTATCGGCATCGATATGCGCCTCCTATACTTCACATATGCGAGGCGATATCGATATGTTTCAATTCGAAATCTCGGATATTTATAGTATATGCGCCTCCTATAGTATCCTATATGCGCCTCCGGTAATATTTTCGAAATTCAAGTTTTACAGACCACTATAAATAATAATATACAGATATTCAAATATACAATATAGTCCACAGAATTTTTCAGAAACTTGCAATTTGCCAAAGCATAATAGAACCAACATGAATACAATACATTACACATCAATCATGACATACAAGTTCATACATCAAGTGTTTGTGCCACAAGTTCACACCTCCGAGTACAAGTTCACAATCACATTACACCTTCGAGTACAAGTTCACAATTCACATTACAACTCCAACGACGTAGCTCTACCTAGATGAAGTAGAACACATAACCTACAATGAAGAGCAACAAGGTGGTGATCACGAGGAAGTTCCTCCACTTCTTCCTTCCATGCCTCCTCCACTTCTCTTCCGCCACCTCTCTACTCTCATAGCCTTGGTAGCTGTTGCCCGAGAAGTTGTTCACTTGCTTCTGGCAGTCTTTCCACTCCTCGTACACACCTGGAACCCGACCGACGTACACGACATAACACCTCGGCATCTCCTACACATAATAAAGATGATATTACTTATGTCAGTGGAAAGCAATAGCTAGCAGTTCACAAAGATAGAATCATGCATATATATATGGGTGCAACAAAATTTAAGAAATCACGTTCTAATCATCGGCATTTCGAAGAAAGACCAAAAAAAAGCAAACCAAGAATGACTTGGATTAGTGCCTCATACTTAGATTGGGCACGGAAATAACAATGCTCGCTGTTCGATCTCATGCGGCAAGTAGAGTATATGCCCAAATTACTAGTCTACTTGACACACAAGATCGAACAGCGGCATAGTCATACACGTGACACCACAACACGTTCTAATCATCGGCATTTCGAAGAAAGACCAAAAAAAAAGAAAACCAAGAATGACATGGATTAGTGCCTCATACTTAGATTGGGCACGGAAATAACAATGCTCGCTGTTCGATCTCATGCGGCAAGTAGAGTATATGCCCAAATTACTAGTCTACTTGGCACACAAGATCGAACAGCGGCATAGTCATACACGTGACACCACAACATGTTCTAATCATCGGCATTTCGAAGAAAGACAAAGAAAGCAAACCACAAGAATTCTGAATTGGGTACACAAATCTGAGTTTTCTGAATTGGGTACACAAATCGGCATAGTCATATACATGAGATGTCCTTCAGGCACAATCTCCAATCTGAGTTTTCTGAATTGGGTACACAAATCATCTGGCAATTCTCCTTTGGTAAGGCCGTTCACAAAAACCTTACGACTTAGAGCATCTGCTACAACATTTGCTTTACCAGGGTGATATTGCAAACTTAAGTCATAGTCTTTGATGAGTTCTAGCCACCTTCTTTGTCTCATATTAATTTCCTTCTGGGTGAAGATATACCTCAAACTTTTGTGATCTCTGAACACTTCACAACGCTTTCCCAAAAGATAGTGTCTCCATGTTTTGAGTGCATGGACAACAGAGGCTAACTCTAAATCATGAGTAGGATAGTTTACTTCATGAGTTTTGAGTTGTCTCGAGGCATAAGCCACAACTTTACCATCTTGCATAAGTACTGCACCCAATCCTTGATGAGATGCATCACAATATACTTGGAAATCTTTTTCCAAATCTGGCAGACACAAGACTGGTGCTGTCACAAGTCTCTTCTTCAACTCCTGAAAGCTGAGTTCACAACCTTCAGACCAAGCAAACTTATTGTCTTTCTTTAACAATTCAGTCATGGGCTTAGCTACCTTAGAAAAAATTTCAATGAATCTTCTGTAGTAACCTGCTAAGCCAAGGAAACTACGAACTTCTTTCACTGACTTGGGAGAATCCCATTCAGTCACAGCTGAAACCTTAGCAGGATCAACTGCAACACCATCCTTTGTCATAACATGACCAAGAAAACCAACTTCTTCCAACCAGAACTCACACTTGCTAAATTTGGCATAAAGTTTATGCTCTCTTAATTTCTCAAGTATCAAACGCAAATGTCTTTCATGCTCTTCTTTGCTCTTGGAGTAGACTAAGATGTCATCGATGAAAACGACAACAAACTTGTCAAGGAATTCCATGAACACTTTGTTCATCATATTCATGAAGTATGATGGAGCATTGGTCAAACCAAAAGGCATTACGGTATACTCATACAATCCATACCTTGTAGTGAAGGCTGTTTTAGGTATGTCTTGTTCTCTTATCTTGAGTTGAAAATAGCCTGACCGGATATCAATTTTTGAGAACACACATGCTCCTTCTAGCTGATCAAATAAGTCATTGGTTCTAGGCAAAGGATATTTGTTCTTGATAGTTACCTCGTTGAGTGAACAGTAATCTATGCATAACCTTTGACTTCTATCTTTCTTCTCCACGAACAAAACTGGGGCTCCCCATGATGAAGAACTTGGTTGAATAAATCCTTTCTGCAACTGTTCTCCTAGTTGTTTCTTGAGCTCTTTTAGTTCATCAACTGACATTTTATAAGGTCTCTTTGCTATTGGTCCAGAACCTGGTACCAAATCTATCAAAAACTCCACATCTCTATCTGGTGGCATTCCCGGCAATTCTTCTGGAAACACATATGGATACTCACTCACAATTGGCACACTGTCCATGCTAACCCCCTTAAGAGAATTCAGCTTACTTCCTTTAGATTCAAAGTTAGACTTGAATTTAATCCTCTTTCTTTCTGGGGTTGTGAGTGCAGCGATACGATTAGCACAATCTAGTACTCCTTCATTCTTAGCCATCAATCCATTCCCAATATTACGTCCAGTCCTTGAGAATCTAGGATTATCGGACTTCTTTGAAACTTATGTTTTCCGAACTCTATTACTAGATCCCGGCATCCAAGACTTACTATCATATCTCCACCCGGAGAACTAACTTTTATTGGACACCCAATGTTTTCAGTTGGAAACCCATTTCTATCAACAAATGCTTTTGATATGAATGAATGCGATGCTCCAGTATCAAAAAGAACAAATGCTGGAATAGAATTGAGTCTGAACTTACCAGCAACAACATCAGGCTCCTCATAGACCTCCTCCACCTTGATGTGGTTCACATCCTTTCGGAAAGGATTGGGCTTGTTGGGTCCTTCAACTTTCTTTTCAGGCGATCATTTGCATAATGCCCCATCTTCTTGCATTTGAAGCATTCCACCTGACTGATGTCTCTCTTAGCTGGCTGACTTCCACTTCCACTTCCATTGCCACTATGGTGGTTCTTATGTCCACTCTTATGGTTTTTGTACTTGTCATTGTCATGACTGCGACGATGCTTGTTGTCATGACGGTTGTGGTTGTGGTGCTTGTTGAATTTCCCATGCTTATGGGATCCTGAGCTTCCACTGTCATCATAATGAGATCGTTTGTGAGACGATCCTGAGCTGTGCTTGTCGGAGTGCTTCCTCTTTCTACTCTCAACTTGCTTCATTTTGTTCTCCAAAATAGCAGCCTTGTCACAGAGCGACTGATAAGTGGGAACATATGCCACAGACAACTACAGATTCAGCTCGTCATTCAAGCCTTCAAGAAATTTTTCCTTTCTCTTGGCATCAGTGTCAACTTCATCCGGTGCATAACGCGCCAGATTGTTGAACTCCTCAATGTATTCAATACGCTGCGGTGGCGCGCTTCAGATTGTGGAGCTCTTTCTTTTTCAGACTCATCACTCCTGATGAGATATGAGCAGTGCGAAAGCCATCCTCAAAGATAGCCCATGTCACTTCATCTATGGGAGTGGTGATCTGAGAGTTGTCCCACCATGTGGCGGCTGGTCCTTCCAGCAGATGTGCCGCAACCCTTTTCAGCATCAAGACCTTGTTACCAAGTCCTTGTTCTTGGCGTAGCAGGTCATTAGCCACCATGGGATCGTCGTCCCGAGAACTTCACGGCCTCAATCTCAAGAACCTGGTGAGCATATCAAAACCCGGAGGGTTTTTGTTGTTGTTGTTATTGTTGTTGTTGTTATTTTGGTTCTGGATGAACGTCGTCATCATCTGCATTAGCTGAGTTTGGGCAGTCATCATCTGCTGCATTTCTGGAGTGATGTTGTTGTTGTTGTTGGGGTTGGGGTTTGCACGACGGGGAGGCATCTGTGGTTTGTTGAAATAGGGATAAGAATGAGATACCCATAGATGCTTTCATGCACAATACATCACATAAGCAATCACAAGCATGCAACAAAAGCTAAAAGTTCAACAACAAGATAACAAGTTCACAAAGTAAAACACACAAGTAGCAAGCCATCCACATGTCGGATGGTCCAATAACAAGTTCTCAATAACAAGTACGATAATAAAAGATAAACGAGTAGTCAAGTCTACTCATCGACATCAATCTCCTCCTCGACAAAGGTAAGACCTGCGTTCTCCATCGCGGTCTTGTTCTCCTCGATGCTAGTGGTCAAAGCCTCTATCTTGGCCTTGAGAGCCCTCTTCTGGGAACGAAGCCTCTCAATCACCGTCTACTGCTGCTCTAACTCGAAGTCCTTGGACTGCAGTTCTTCATTCATGTCCCGGATCTTCTTGTTCCTATCCTGGACACGCTTCTCCTGACTCTTGAACTTCCTATCCTGGGTCTCGAACTTCGCCTCCATTTCCTTGATTATCTCGTCCTGTTGCGCGAAGAGCTTGTCCTTCTCGCGAAGCTGCACCTGGAGCTCGTCATTACTGAGCATGACATTGGTCCTGTCAGTATCCACGTGCCTAATGAGAGACTCTAAGTCCTGGAGGTACAGGCGTATCGGCTCTGTTGCGTCCCTCGAATCATCCTCGAAGTCGATGGACTCTCCGTCCTCATCACGTCTTCCGAAGACGTGGAAGTGAGTGCCTCTAACCTGTCGGGAGTGTCGCCCTAGCAGACGTCCTATCAGATCCTGCATAACTACCTCCATGCCTCTCTCCCTGTCATCGTGCATGAGCTTGAAGACGATGGCTGTTAGACCCCTCCTTCATAAAGGAAAAGGATCCCTGTGATTGCAATGCTAGTCCCTGGATCAATGCTAGCATCCACAGTTTAAGATGAAGTACACAGATACAAAGGTCGTTTATTACATTCATTCCAGAGATAAAACATAGTCTTTTACAACTCAGGGCCATAGGCCTAATACAAGATTTTAAGGAATAAGTAAATAAACATAAGTCTTCATCTTCATGTGCCACAGGCAAGCATGTTGAGTGTAGACTCATGACTCCTATTCATCATCAGAGTAACCTGCAACATCACAAGTTACAGCCACAGAGGGTCAATACTTTGGAATAGTATTGGCAAGTGATACCTTAGTTTATTTTAAGTGGACTATACTACTATATGCATTTTGGCTAAGTGTAGCTTGGCTTGCTTTGCTCAAAATAGGTTTTTCCTCTTAGTTGAAAACACTAAGCTTTTCTTTGTCAAAACTTCCCAAGAAACCTCCAATAGACATTGGGGTCCTTTGCCCTTGTTCACCCACAAGTTTTACTTAGAAGTTGGAGTGATGAGATTCTTGTAGCTTCCATGTCTTGATGCTCAAGTTGTCCATTGCCATGGACTTGGCTAAGTACTTAGGTTTTCCATCTGCAGAGGTTGTGCACTTTCCCCACCAGACTTGGTTTCCCAAGACAGGACCTTTCAGAAGCCTTTCCTTAGTCAAATGGACGCGTTCCAACCTATCATCCCACTACCACCAACTGTCCAAGTGACTAAGTTCTAGCAACCTATATGATCAAGCGAGCCCATATTGCCAAGTGGTTGCACTGTAAGCTTTCTCAACACTTGGCCTCCAAATCCCTTTGTGCCTGGGTGGCATACCACAAGTGTGATACACAAGACAAATCCATGGCCTTGTGTAACCACTCAACACAAACCAATCTTTCCATTCCACCCAGGAGGTTCATTTCACTTAGTTGTTTTATTAGGAAAGCATAAGTCTCTTGACTTAGAATTATTTTCATCATAGCAAGTATAGCTTTTACCAACCCTTGTTTGCTACTAGCTAGACTAAGCATGGCATGGTAATCTTAACTTAGGAAGGGTTCCCTAGCAATTCTAACATTCTACTCTACATAGGATTTCCCACTTAGCATTTGGCCAAAGTAGCATGCAAGACTTAGTAAAATATCTAATGCTAGTACCAAATATAGGAATAAATTATTCATGAAATATCACTTGCCTTGGTAATGGGGAGAGTAGCACTCTTCACAATCACAGTCACTAGCAAAATCTACACAAAAATTATAGCATACAATTACACACAATTATATACAATCAAAAATATGAATGCATGCAAGAATTACTAAGTGATGAATTTGAAAACTCTACCAAGCAAGTGCATGATACAGAAACATAACAAGTCACAAAGTTTGCCAATCAAACTTATTTGGCACTAATACAAATTACTAAACTAAATCTATTCTCAAAATAGCCTTAAACATGTTTCTATATAAAAAGTCATTTTAACAGTTACTATTTGTTAAACACATTGGATATTCAGAAAGGTCTTGACTCACTGAATCCAACGGTATAAAGTTTGCAAAATTCCAACGTGGGAATCAAAAGTTATAGCCAATTGAAAATTTGATTCAAATCTGTTTTTGAAATCTGTTTTTGATCTAACCCTACACACGCGTCGCGTTTCTATTGGTGCGTACCGCTTCGGTTGGATCGACAGACGCGGACCGCAGGATCTAAGTGAGATCTGGCGGCTCGATCTGCTGCGTACCTCTTCGCCACGTTCTAATCTACACCGCAGAAAGGCAGCGTCGACTCTGGCGGTGCCGGCGCTCTAGGTCGCCCGGGGAAGCAAGAAGGTGCTTACCAGGACCGCAGTGGCGTGCTGAAGCTCGACGTGGTGTTGGTTTGCGAAGGGGCGCGCTGACACGGCGATGATTGCTCGTCGAAGTAGAGACAGACGTCGGCATGGTCAGTCGTTGACGTTGGCGAGGTTCCTCGTCGCGCTAAGCCAAAATAGGGGTACTGTTAGATGCGCAAGACGATGAGGATTCTAGGCGTATCAGTCAGAGGGCAAGGGGCGGTGGCTACTTACAGAGGGAGGTCGCCGGAGTTCGTGCAGAAGACGGTGGCGGCCAGTCGTCGACGTTGCTGGAGCTACGGTTCATGCGAAGGCAAACGGGGTGTGTCAGTAGGTGCACAGAAACTCACTGAACAAGATAGCATGAGCTAGAGACGGAGGGGAACACGAGGCTCACCGGAATTTGCCGGCGCAGTCGTCGGAACAACGGCGGAGTCGTGCAAGTCGTGGGCAGCCTGGTGGCGTGAAGGCAAAATTGATTGGGGGGAAATGGTCGCGAGGAGGGGGAGATCTTATAGCCCGAGGCTCGACAGGAAGCGCTCGCTGTATCAATGCCAATTAAGCTCGCGAAATCAGTGCTGCAACGGCCAGCGGCGGAGGTCGTCTTGTGAATCGAGGAAGAAGCTGGCGTGGGCGGGCTGGTCGTGAAATAAACCGAGGCGTGGGGTGCATTGTCGATGATCAAGGAGGCGCGCGTGAGAGAGGAAAGGAAATGCCCCGGGTGGGCTTGTTGGGCTTGATTCGTTGCTGGGCTAGATCCCTGGCGCGCGGCCTTTTTCTTTTGTTTATTCCTTTTCCTTTTCTATTTCGATTTTCAGGAATGGTTTTGATATGAATTCAAACTCTTTTTGAATTCAAACTTTTCTGGGGCTTTTGTAGGGTGCAGTAGTCTCTAAAATAGGTATTAAGCATGTGGTTACTCTGCATAGGCTTGGACAAGCTTGGAGTATAGAAATAAACAGGGACTTTGCATCTGGTTTGCAAAAGTTAAAAAAGGGGTTTTTGAATCTATTTCTAAGTTGAAAATTTTGGTCTAAATTCCACACACAATCTTTTCAACAATGAAAGCAAGCAACCAAGTTCCTAAACTTTCAAACTTTCAAATGGTGATGGCCATTTGAATTAAATCTGTCCACATAAAATCATAGCACCATGTGCTTCTGTTTATTGAAATGAGTTTGAAATTTGATCTCAAATCTATATGCATGGATGAATGATATGCAAGCTTTAAAATCATGATTTTAGATGAACACTAAAACTTATTTATTCTTTTAAAATAAGTTTTCCAAGTATTTTATATTCTCAAATAAAACCTACTGAAGTGTTTTGGTTTTACTTTTGATTTCAAAATAAAATTTTTTTTATTAAAACAAATCCTATTTGATTTATTAACTAAGGTCCATTATATTTAATTATTAATGGAACCTAAAAACAAAAGGTTATTTTGTTTTAAACAAGTTTTCCAAATATCTTTTATTTCAAATAAAACCTACTGTTTTGGTTTTGAAAATGTTTGGATTTCAAATGGAATTTTATTAATTAAATCAAACCCTATTTTATTAAACAACTAAAGATCCATTTTATTTAATTATTAAATGGATCCTAAAATAAATAAAAATATTATTTTATTTTGAGATTTGGATTATGTTGATGAACAGAACCAAATTCAAAGTACAATTTTGAGTGATTGTTTGAATTGTTTGAATTTGTTTGAATGTTTGATTGAAATTCAAAACAGAAAAAAAATAGAATAGAAAAAGAAAAATGGTTTAGACAGAAAAAAATAGAGCAAACAGACCCAGCCCAACAATTGGCCCAGTCCAGCCCAGTATTCCCTCCATGAGAGAAAGCAGTGCTGCACCAATTAGTTAACCGCTAAGCGGTACTGGTGGACCCAACTCCCTTTCCTCCTCTAACGCTGACAAGGCATTTACGCCCACATCATCGTCTCCTTCACCCACCCCGCAGACCAGTTCTTCCCCTCGCCGTTTCTGCTGAGATTTCACCGAGTAAATTCGTCATAAACGCTGCAGCAAATACACCCGCGATTACTCCCGTTAACTCACCTCTTCCCCCTCTATATTTTCCCTCTGACACCCCGCGCTGGCACGCCTTAGACCTCCCCAATTTCCTCCCCGAGCTCCTCTGTTCCAACCATCGTCTCCGGCCGATTCCGGCCAGCACACGCCCCCTCCTGCCTCCTAGAGCACGCAGCCGTGCTCAGCATTCCCAATGGACCCTTTCTGCCGCAGCTCACCATGGTGCCCTGAGCCTCGGCAACGACTTTCCCGAGCCAGCGCCGCCGTCTGCTCCAACTGCGGCGACATCTCCCCGGTAAACCTGACCTCCCCTCTCATCCTCGATGACACGATGATGAACTCCAAGCTCATACGAACCTAACAACACCTTCCGTTTGTCCTAGGGCGCCCCCTATCCTCGCCTTCGACAACCTCCAGCATCGCCGCCGTCTGGTTCTTCTCCGATGACGTCCCCAGGTAGTTTCCGACCGCCCCGAGCCTCCTCGTTCACGCGCACAGCTTTGACTGAGTCCTGCGCATCTAACCGTGTCTTCGCCTTGTCCTGGGGTGATCCACAGCACCGTCCACGACGACCACCTGACGCACACGACGTCGTCCTCCACTCCGGCGAACAATCGCAGTCGTACCAGAGCACCCCTCGTCGAACCGTCGGCACGTTGAGCATCGCCGTGACCCCAGGCCCGGTGAGCATCTTCCCTTTCTCCCTCACCTCCTGTAGCATCAGCCGCTACCGCCGTCGCCGCCAGCCAGTTCTTGGCCAGGCGATAGCAGCCGTTCGTTCTAGATCGGGCGAGTACGATAGAACCACTTAAACGCGAATGGGTATGCTCTCTAGACCGCACGATTTGACTTGATCCAACGCTCCACAGCGACTGATCCCTGCGAACCGGTACCGACGAATTAGAATAAGACACGTGTCTCTGCTGGTTGGATTTAAAACAGAATTGATCTAATTGATGTTCAATTTTGTAAATTCCATAACTCTGGATCCACACGTCCAAAAATTACAAATTTTATGTCATTGGATTCAGGAGAACAAGCCCTAGCCAACCCTCCCTTGGTTTAGAATATAGTATCTGTTATATTGCTTGATTTTGCAGATTCTTTTGTGTGCTTGTTTAGATTAGAAAAATTGTTTAAAAATGTTTTAAAGGGTTAAAACCTTTGCAAATTGGTTTGTTGTGACCTTAATGACCCTAGGAACCAACCCATGGTTTTGAAAATGAATTTGGAAAAGATTAGAATGGATTAATTGGTTTAGTCCATTTCTAGCTAATTAAAACTATTGATTTGTTTATGAAAATGTTTTGGTAAAGAAAACTTTGGGAAAATGTGTTGAACCAAACCTACTGACCCAAAACACCAAGCTTTGCAATAGCAATTCAATTGGTGAAACAAAATAAGGATTCCTTGATTTAAAACCATTTCTAGTCAAATAGAAATGTGGTGTATTTATTAAAATTGATTTTGAAGGAAAACCTTTGGAAAATGTTTTGTTTTAAACTCTCTGACCCCAAAAAAACCAAGTTTTGTGTTTTGAAAACATATTTGGTGAACCCTATAGGCTAATGCCTTAGTAAAAATATTTCTACACCACATAAAATGATACTTTGTTTTGAAAATGGTTTTGAGGTGAAACCCTTTTGCAAATGACTTTGCCATTTTGGTAAATGACAAATTTGGAAGTTACAAAGTTTAGAAGCCTAGTGGAGACCACCTTTGCAATTAGAAACATCTTTTGCATGCTTGCATGCATTACCTTGACTTTGTGATTTTATGTGTGTTGTTTTGCTTGATTGGTAGATTGAGTTTGTGCCTCGCTTGATTGATTTAGTGACTAGAAGAGTGTGATTGTTGCAAGGACAAGGAGTGAACCTATACCCTCTACCAAAAAGGCAAGTGATGCTTCATATCTTTTGTCCCATTACTTTCTTTATGCATTAGTGTTTTTGCTAAGTAAAACCTGCATGGATTTTATTTTTGCTAAGTATAGACCTTGCTATAGGAAAACCTAGTAGATGAATCCTTAGTAGGATTTTCCTAAGTAAGAATCCTATTACTATCAAGCTTAGCCTAGGTAATATAAAACATGGGTGGATTACATATTCATGCTATGGAAAAATATTCTAAGTCTGTGGACTTATGTTTTGTTTAATAAAACAACTAAGTGAATAAATCACCTGGGTGGAAATGGAAGGAATGGTTTGTGTTGAGTGGTTCACAAGGCCCATGTCTATGGTTTACCTTGTGTATCTCACTTGTGGATGGCCACCCAGGAAACAAAGAGATTTGAGATGTCAAATGTTGAGAAGCTTCAAGTGCAACCACTTGGCAATATGGGCTCTGCCATGATCATATAGGTTGCAAGAACTTAGCCATATGGACAGTGGGTGGTAGTGTTTGATAGGTTGGAACGCGTCCATGATGGTCTAAGGGAAGGCTTCTGAAAGATCTTGTCTTGGGAAACCAAGTCTTGTGGGGAAAGTGCACCACCTCTGCAGAGTGTAAAATCTAAGTACTTAGCCATGTCCCTGGTAAAGGACAATTTGAGCATCAAGACATGGAAGCTATCAAGAATCTCATCACTCCAATTTCTAAGTTAAAACTTGTGGGTTGAACAAGGGTTGTGTGAAATCTTCAATCTTTGATTGAGAGATGCCTTGTTTAAGGATCTCCAATCTTTGGTTAAGAAAAATGATTTTGAAATCTTCAATCTTTGATGGAGAGATGGCTTGGTACAAGGATCTTGAAATCTTTGATTGAGGAAAAATGTTTTTGCCAAACAAAACTTAGTATTTTCAAATGTTAAGGAAAAATCTATTTTTGAGCAATGCAAGCCTCAACTCCACCTAGCCAAAATGCATATAGATGTTAGACTCCACTATATTACCAAAGTATCACTTGCCAATACAATTCCAATGTATTGACCCTTGTGGCTGTAACTTGTAATGTTGCAGGTTTGATTGATTTTAGTGAGGATTGATTGATTAGGATTACAAAGTCTACAACCAACATCTGCCTGTGGCACTTTGACGATGAAGGACCCCATGATTATAGTTATTCCGCTGCAATGTAATGTAATAGCCATATGAGCTATGTATTGATGTAATAAAACTATGTTATTCCTGGTTATAAAGTTGAATTATGACCTTTGTTTCTTGATATTACATCTGAACTGTGGATGCTAGCTATTGATCCAGGGACTAGCATTGTAAAACACAGGGGGCTCTATCTTATTAAAGATTGGGACCCTACAGAATGGTATCAGAGCATTGTGTTGCCTGTAGGATTTCTAACCCTAGGATTGGACAAAAACCCTTAGAAAATAGGAGTTGTGTTTGTTACCAAAAAAAACTTATTTACAAAATCTTGTAAATTCTTTCCTCAACCATTTTGGTTTTAACTCTACTTCTCATCTATATTCAAACTTGATGGAAAAGCCTACCCCATGACCAAAGATTACACCATGTGCAAAGGACTTCATCAACTCTAATGACTTCAACATCTTCAGCATATTCACCAAGGACTTTCAACTTGGATACTACTAAGGACTACAAGTGAGACAAGAAATCTTGCTCAAGATTTGAAGACTAAGGAAGAACAACTTAGAAGGAACCATCATCACCTTTGAAGTTTTGTGACCAAGACACAAGAATTCTCCGAGGATACAAAGATCTCATTCAAGAAGAATCAACCAAGAAGGATGGAAAGATTTCAAGTGAGCCATATAGATGGACCACCATATTATAGATAAGTCAAACCCACCAACTTATGTGGTGTAACAAAAATATTTTTGTTGCCTAAAGTATGTGCTTGAACTTTGTCTGAGTGAAATGTTTGGTTTGTGATTGCTTGCACATTGCTTGTGTGATTTGTGATGTGTGTGAATAGAATTATTCCTTAGAAATCTTTTGCCCATTCTAATCCCAATCCAACCCAAACAGATGACTTCTCCAAGAGACTCCAACATCAAGGATGATGACAACAACAACAACAACCAAGCTGACAGCATGAAAGAACTCATAGCAACCCAAAACCAGTTGAACCAACTGACAGCTCAGTTCATAGCCAACAATAGTGATAAAGACCCTACCTTGCAAAAGTTTTTGGAGGAACAATCCCAACTGATGCTTAAGGTGACTAATCAAATGATCAGCATGGAAGAAAACTATCCTAAAAGAGTGTATGACAACAAGGATGACAAGAATGTTATTCTAGATGGAGCACCAGCTTGCATTATTTGTAGAGACAAGGATCATAGTTCCAAAGAGCATGAAGATCAATGCCCCAATTGTGAAGAGGAACATCCAATTGACCAATGTCCTACCTCTCAAGCTACTTGTTATCTTTGTGAAGGAAACAACCATGTCCCTATCCAATGCCCCATCTATGCCATTGTTGAACAAAGGAAACAAGAAGGATCCAAGTATACCAAGAATGTTGATGGCAAAGGAAAAGGACCACTCATACCTCCAAACAAGACAACCCAATTCAAAGGACTAAAGAAACCTAAGAAACCAAAGCAAGACATGAGCCTTGTGCAATGTCGTAAATGTAAGGAAATGGGACACTACCCCAGTGGATGCCCAGAGACCATGAAGAATAAAAGGATGGACCAAGTGGTGTGCAACAACTGCAAAGAACCAGGCCACTATGTAGCAACTTGTCCACAAGAGCAACGTAAAGAACTCCAAGAAATCCACTGTTTCAACTGCAAGAACCCAGGGCATTATGCAAGCAACTGCCCAGAAAAGATGAAGAACAAGTTGAACAAGCCAATGGAGAAACTCAACCTTGGCCCATGAGTCAAGTATGGAAATAAAGGACACTAGGCAGATGGTTGCCCAGAGAAGTTTCCCCAGGATCCCAAGAAGGCCAACATCTAGTTTAGTTGGAAAATTTTAAGGGTGGTAGTACTCTAGTTGTTTTGAACCTGCTTGTAACCCCTAACCTCCCCAAATCTCGGGACGAGATTTATTTTAAGGGTGGTAGCCTGTCACATCCCAAGATTTTCCAAATCTTGTAATGTGAAAATAAATGAATAAAATAAAACTTTGTTGATTTTCAAGGCCAGAAGAAACTTTTTGTATTCAATTGGGACTTCAAACCAGTTGGATCAATTAAAATCCTAAAGGGATTTATAAAAATAAACATTTAATAAAGGCAAATAAAATGTTTTGGAGTTACTATTTTGGATCTTTTAATAAAAGGTTTTTGTTTTTCAAAATGAAAAGAAATATTTTAAATAAAGATTATTTTAAAAAGCCAAATTAAACCTTGGCCAAGATTTTGAAACAAAAGGTTTTGTTTTGATAAAATGAGTAAAGGTTTATTTAAATAAAATAATAAGGATTTAAATATCCAATTTTGTTTAAGTAAAGGCTTTTCCCATTTTAGATGAACACTAAAACTTATTTATTCTTTTAAAATAAGTTTTCCAAGTATTTTATATTCTCAAATAAAACCTACTGAAGTGTTTTGGTTTTACTTTTGATTTCAAAATAATTTTTTTTTATTAAAACAAATCCTATTTGATTTATTAACTAAGGTCCATTATATTTAATTATTAATGGAACCTAAAAACAAAAGGTTATTTTGTTTTAAACAAGTTTTCCAAATATCTTTTATTTCAAATAAAACCTACTGTTTTGGTTTTGAAAATGTTTGGATTTCAAATGGAATTTTATTAATTAAATCAAACCCTATTTTATTAAACAACTAAAGATCCATTTTATTTAATTATTAAATGGATCCTAAAATAAATAAAAATATTATTTTATTTTGAGATTTGGATTATGTTGATGAACAGAACCAAATTCAAAGTACAATTTTGAGTGATTGTTTGAATTGTTTGAATTTGTTTGAATGTTTGATTAATTGATTGAAATTCAAAACAGAATAAAAATAGAATAAAAAAAAAAATGGTTTAGACAGAAAAAAATAGAGCAAACAGACCCAGCCCAACAATTGGCCCAACAGCCCAGTCCAGCCAGATTCCCTCCCAGAGAAAAGCAGTGCACCAATTAGTTAACCCGCTAAGCGGTATTTGGTGGACCCAACTCCCTTTCCTCCTCTAACGCTGACAAGACGGCCCCACGCCACATCATCGTCTCCTTCACCCACCCCGCAGACCAGTTCTTCCCCTCGCCGTTTCTGCTGAGATTTCACCGAGTAAATTCGTCATAAACGCTGCAGCAAATACACCCGCGATTACTCCCGTTAACTTACCTCTTCCCCCTCTATATTTTCCCTCTGACACCCCGCGCTGGCACGCCTTAGACCTCCCCAATTTCCTCCCCGAGCTCCTCTGTTCCGACCATCGTCTCCGGCCGATTCCAGCCAGCACACGCCCCCTCCTGCCTCCTAGAGCACGCAGCGGTGCTCAGCATTCCCCAGCGGACCCTTCTGCAGCCACAGCTCACCCGCGGGCTCCCTGAGCCTCGGCAACGACTTTCCCGAGCCAGCGCCGCCATCTGCTCCAACTGCGGCGACATCTCCCCGGTAAACCTGACCTCCCCTCTCATCCTCGATGACACGATGATGAACTCCAAGCTCATATGAACCTAACAACACCTTCCGTTTGTCCTAGGGCGCCCCTATCCTCGCCTTCGACAACCTCCAGCATCGCCACCGTCTGGTTCTTCTCCGATGACGTCCCCAGGTAGTTTCCGACCGCCCCGAGCCTCCTCGTTCACGCGCACAGCTTTGACTGAGTCCTGCGCATCTAACTGTGTCTTCGCCTTGTCCTGGGGTGATCCACAGCACCGTCCACGACGACCACCTGACGCACACGACGCCATCCTCCACTCCGGCGAACAATCGCAGTCGTACCAGAGCACCCCTCGTCGAACCGTCGGCACGTTGAGCATCGCCGTGACCCCCTGAGCCCGGTGAGCATCTTCCCTTTCTCCCTCACCTCCTGTAGCATCGGCACCGCCATCGACCGACAGCTCCGCCGCCGCTAGCCACCGTCAGCGCCGCCAGTTCTTGGCCAGGCGATAGCAGCCGTTCGTTCTAGATCGGGCGAGTACGATAGAACCACTTAAACGCGAATGGGTATGCTCTCTAGACCGCACGATTTGACTTGATCCACAGCGACTGATCCCTGCGAACCGGTACCGACGAATTAGAATAAGACACGTGTCTCTGCTGGTTGGATTTAAAACAGAATTGATCTAATTGATGTTCAATTTTGTAAATTCCATAACTCTGGATCCACACGTCCAAAAATTACAAATTTTATGTCGTTGGATTCAGGAGAACAAGCCCTAGCCAACCCTCCCTTGGTTTAGAATATAGTATCTGTTATATTGCTTGATTTTGCAGATTCTTTTGTGTGCTTGTTTAGATTAGAAAAATTGTTTAAAAATGTTTTAAAGGGTTAAAACCTTTGCAAATTGGTTTGTTGTGACCTTACTGACCCTAGGAACCAACCCATGGTTTTGAAAATGAATTTGGAAAAGATTAGAATGGATTAATTGGTTTAGTCCATTTCTAGCTAATTAAAACTATTGATTTGTTTATGAAAATGTTTTGGTAAAGAAAACTTTGGGAAAATGTGTTGAACCAAACCTACTGACCCAAAACACCAAGCTTTGCAATAGCAATTCAATTGGTGAAACAAAATAAGGATTCCTTGATTTAAAACCATTTCTAGTCAAATAGAAATGTGGTGTATTTATTAAAATTGATTTTGAAGGAAAACCTTTGGAAAATGTTTTGTTTTAAACTCTGACCCCAAAAAACCAAGTTTTGTGTTTTGAAAACATATTTGGTGAACCCTATAGGCTAATGCCTTAGTAAAAATATTTCTACACCACAAAATGATACTTTGTTTTGAAAATGGTTTTGAGGTGAAACCCTTTTGCAAATGACTTTGCCATTTTGGTAAATGACCAATTTGGAACTTACAAAGTTTAGAAGCCTAGTGGAGACCACCTTTGCAATTAGAAACATCTTTTGCATGCTTGCATGCATTACCTTGACTTTGTGATTTTATGTGTGTTGTTTTGCTTGATTGGTAGATTGAGTTTGTGCCTCGCTTGATTGATTTAGTGACTAGAAGAGTGTGATTGTTGCAAGGACAAGGAGTGAAACTATAACCTCTACCAAAAGGCAAGTGATGCTTCATATCTTTTGTCCCATTACTTTCTTTATGCATTAGTGTTTTGCTAAGTAAAACCTGCATGGATTTTATTTTTGCTAAGTATAGACCTTGCTATAGGAAAACCTAGTAGATGAATCCTTAGTAGGATTTTCCTAAGTAAGAATCCTATTACTATCAAGCTTAGCCTAGGTAATATAAAACATGGGTGGATTACATATTCATGCTATGGAAAAATATTCTAAGTCTGTGGACTTATGTTTTGTTTAATAAAACAACTAAGTGAATAAATCACCAGGTGGAAATGGAAGGAATGGTTTGTGTTGAGTGGTTCACAAGGCCCATGTCTATGGTTTACCTTGTGTATCTCACTTGTGGATGGCCACCCAGAAACAAAGAGATTTGAGATGTCAAATGTTGAGAAGCTTCAAGTGCAACCACTTGGCAATATGGGCTCTGCCATGATCATATAGGTTGCAAGAACTTAGCCATATGGACAGTGGGTGGTAGTGTTTGATAGGTTGGAACTCGTCAATGATGGTCTAAGGAAGGCTTCAAAGATCTTGTCTTGGGAAACCAAGTCTTGTGGGAAAGTGCACCACCTCTGCAGAGTGTAAAATCTAAGTACTTAGCCATGTCCCTGGTAAAGGACAATTTGAGCATCAAGACATGGAAGCTATCAAGAATCTCATCACTCCAATTTCTAAGTTAAAACTTGTGGGTTGAACAAGGGTTGTGTGAAATCTTCAATCTTTGATTGAGAGATGCCTTGTTTAAGGATCTCCAATCTTTGGTTAAGAAAAATGATTTTGAAATCTTCAATCTTTGATGGAGAGATGGCTTGGTACAAGGATCTTGAAATCTTTGATTGAGGAAAAATGTTTTTGCCAAACAAAACTTAGTATTTTCAAATGTTAAGGAAAAATCTATTTTTGAGCAATGCAAGCCTCAACTCCACCTAGCCAAAATGCATATAGATGTTAGACTCCACTATATTACCAAAGTATCACTTGCCAATACAATTCCAATGTATTGACCCTTGTGGCTGTAACTTGTAATGTTGCAGGTTTGATTGATTTTAGTGAGGATTGATTAATTAGGATTACAAAGTCTACAACCAACATATGCCTGTGGCACTTTGACGATGAAGGACCCCATGATTATAGTTATTCCGCTGCAATGTAATGTAATAGCCATATGAGCTATGTATTGATGTAATAAAACTATGTTATTCCTGGTTATAAAGTTGAATTATGACCTTTGTTTCTTGATATTACATCTGAACTGTGGATGCTAGCTATTGATCCAGGGACTAGCATTGTAAAACACAGGGGGCTCTATCTTATTAAAGATTGGGACCCTACAGAATGGTATCAGAGCATTGTGTTGCCTGTAGGATTTCTAACCCTAGGATTGGACAAAAACCCTTAGAAAATAGGAGTTGTGTTTGTTACCAAAAAAAACTTATTTACAAAATCTTGTAAATTCTTTCCTCAACCATTTTGGTTTTAACTCTACTTCTCATCTATATTCAAACTTGATGGAAAAGCCTACCCCATGACCAAAGATTACACCATGTGCAAAGGACTTCATCAACTCTAATGACTTCAACATCTTCAGCATATTCACCAAGGACTTTCAACTTGGATACTACTAAGGACTACAAGTGAGACAAGAAATCTTGCTCAAGATTTGAAGACTAAGGAAGAACAACTTAGAAGGAACCATCATCACCTTTGAAGTTTTGTGACCAAGACACAAGAATTCTCCGAGGATACAAAGATCTCATTCAAGAAGAATCAACCAAGAAGGATGGAAAGATTTCAAGTGAGCCATATAGATGGACCACCATATTATAGATAAGTCAAACCCACCAACTTATGTGGTGTAACAAAAATATTTTGTTGCCTAAAGTATGTGCTTGAACTTTGTCGAGTGAAATGTTTGGTTTGTGATTGCTTGCACATTGCTTGTGTGATTTGTGATGTGTGTGAATAGAATTATTCCTTAGAAATCTTTTGCCCATTCTAATCCCAATCCAACCCAAACAGATGACTTCTCCAAGAGACTCCAACATCAAGGATGATGACAACAACAACAACAACAACCAAGCTGACAGCATGAAAGAACTCATAGCAACCCAAAACCAGTTGAACCAACTGACAGCTCAGTTCATAGCCAACAATAGTGATAAAGACCCTACCTTGCAAAAGTTTTTGGAGGAACAATCCCAACTGATGCTTAAGGTGACTAATCAAATGATCAGCATGGAAGAAAACTATCCTAAAAGAGTGTATGACAACAAGGATGACAAGAATGTTATTCTAGATGGAGCACCAGCTTGCATTATTTGTAGAGACAAGGATCATAGTTCCAAAGAGCATGAAGATCAATGCCCCAATTGTGAAGAGGAACATCCAATTGACCAATGTCCTACCTCTCAAGCTACTTGTTATCTTTGTGAAGGAAACAACCATGTCCCTATCCAATGCCCCATCTATGCCATTGTTGAACAAAGGAAACAAGAAGGATCCAAGTATACCAAGAATGTTGATGGCAAAGGAAAAGGACCACTCATACCTCCAAACAAGACAACCCAATTCAAAGGACTAAAGAAACCTAAGAAACCAAAGCAAGACATGAGCCTTGTGCAATGTCGTAAATGTAAGGAAATGGGACACTACCCCAGTGGATGCCCAGAGACCATGAAGAATAAAAGGATGGACCAAGTGGTGTGCAACAACTGCAAAGAACCAGGCCACTATGTAGCAACTTGTCCACAAGAGCAACGTAAAGAACTCCAAGAAATCCACCGTTTCAATCAAAGAACCTGGGCATTATGCAAGCAACTGCCCAGAAAAGATGAAGAACAAGTTGAACAAGCCAATGGAGAAACTCAACCTTGGCCCATGAGTCAAGTATGGAAATAAAGGACACTAGGCAGATGGTTGCCCAGAGAAGTTTCCCCAGGATCCCAAGAAGGCCAACATCTAGTTTAGTTGGAAAATTTTAAGGGTGGTAGTACTCTAGTTGTTTTGAACCTGCTTGTAACCCCTAACCTCCCCAAATCTCGGGACGAGATTTATTTTAAGGTGAAGTTTGTCACATCCCAAGATTTTCCAAATCTTGTAATGTGAAAATAAATGAATAAAATAAAACTTTGTTGATTTTCAAGGCCAGAAGAAACTTTTTGTATTCAATTGGGACTTCAAACCAGTTGGATCAATTAAAATCCTAAAGGGATTTATAAAAATAAACATTTAATAAAGGCAAATAAAATGTTTTGGAGTTACTATTTTGGATCTTTTAATAAAAGGTTTTGTTTTCAAAATGAAAAGAAATATTTTAAATAAAGATTATTTTAAAAAGCCAAATTAAACCTTGGCCAAGATTTTGAAACAAAAGGTTTTGTTTTGATAAAATGAGTAAAGGTTTATTTAAATAAAATAATAAGGATTTAAATATCCAATTTTGTTTAAGTAAAGGCTTTTCCCATTTTAGATGAACACTAAAACTTATTTATTCTTTTAAAATAAGTTTTCCAAGTATTTTATATTCTCAAATAAAACCTACTGAAGTGTTTTGGTTTTACTTTTGATTTCAAAATAATTTTTTTTTATTAAAACAAAT
Source organism: Avena insularis (assembly GCA_023614405.1). Lineage (NCBI taxonomy): Eukaryota > Viridiplantae > Streptophyta > Magnoliopsida > Poales > Poaceae > Avena > Avena insularis. Next base: position 55,668,160 of record CM042695.1, read on the forward strand.
CCTATTTGATTTATTAACTAAGGTCCATTATATTTAATTATTAATGGAACCTAAAAACAAAAGGTTATTTTGTTTTAAACAAGTTTTCCAAATATCTTTTATTTCAAATAAAACCTACTGTTTTGGTTTTGAAAATGTTTGGATTTCAAATGGAATTTTATTAATTAAATCAAACCCTATTTTATTAAACAACTAAAGATCCATTTTATTTAATTATTAAATGGATCCTAAAATAAATAAAAATATTATTTTATTTTGAGATTTGGATTATGTTGATGAACAGAACCAAATTCAAAGTACAATTTTGAGTGATTGTTTGAATTGTTTGAATTTGTTTGAATGTTTGATTAATTGATTGAAATTCAAAACAGAATAAAAATAGAATAGAAAAAGAAAAATGGTTTAGACAGAAAAAATAGAGCAAACAGACCCAGCCCAACAATTGGCCCAATGCCCGATCCAGCCCAGATATTCTCCTCCAGAGAAAACGGTCTGCACCAATTAGTTAACCCGCTAAGCAGCTGACTGGTGGACCCAACTCCCTTTCCTCCTCTAACGCTGACAAGACGGCCCCACGCCACATCATCGTCTCCTTCACCCACCCCGCAGACCAGTTCTTCCCCTCGCCGTTTCTGCTGAGATTTCACCGAGTAAATTCGTCATAAACGCTGCAGCAAATACACCCGCGATTACTCCCGTTAACTCGCCTCTTCCCCCTCTATATTTTCCCTCTGACACCCCGCGCTGGCACGCCTTAGACCTCCCCAATTTCCTCCCCGAGCTCCTCTGTTCCGACCACCGCCTCCGCCGATTCCAGCCAGCACACGCCCCGCCTCCTAGAGCACGCGGTGCTCAGCATTCCCTTCTGGACCCTTACCACAGCTCACCATGGGCGCCTGAGCCTCGGCAACGACTTTCCCAAGCCAGCCGCCGCTCACTCCAATCGGCGACATCTCCCCGGTAAACCTGACCTCCCCTCTCATCCTCGATGACACGATGATGAACTCCAAGCTCATATGAACCTAACAACACCTTCCGTTTGTCCTAGGGCGCCCCTATCCTCGCCTTCGACAACCTCCAAAGATCGCCACCGTCGGTTCTTCTCCGATGACGCCCCTGTAGTTTCACCGCCCCGAGCCTCCTCGTTCACGCGCACAGCTTTGCTCGAGTCTCGCATCTAACCGTGTCTTCGCTTGTCTGGGTGATCCACAGCACCGTCCACGACGACCACCTGACGCACACGACGCCGTCCTCCACTCCGGCGAACAATCGCAGTCGTACCAGAGCACCCCTCGTCGAACCGTTGGCACGTTGAGCATCGCCGTGACCCCCTGAGCCCGGTGAGCATCTTCCCTTTCTCCCTCACCTCCTGTAGCATCGGCACCGCCATCGACCGACAGCCCGCGCCGCCATGCCGCCGCCAGTTCTTGGCCAGGCGATAGCAGCCGTTCGTTCTAGATCGGGCGAGTACGATAGAACCACTTAAACGCGAATGGGTATGCTCTCTGGACCGCACGATTTGACTTGATCCAACGCTCCACAGCGACTGATCCCTGCGAACCGGTACCGACGAATTAGAATAAGACACGTGTCTCTGCTGGTTGGATTTAAAACAGAATTGATCTAATTGATGTTCAATTTTGTAAATTCCATAACTCTAGATCCACGTCCAAAATTACAAATTTTATGTCGTTGGATTCAGGAGAACAAGCCCTAGCCAACCCTGCCCTTGGTTTAGCATATAGTATCTGTTATATTGCTTGATTTTGCAGATTCTTTTGTGTGCTTGTTTAGATTAGAAAAATTGTTTAAAAATGTTTTAAAGGGTTAAAACCTTTGCAAATTGGTTTGTTGTGACCTTAATGACCCTAGGAACCAACCCATGGTTTTGAAAATGAATTTGGAAAAGATTAGAATGGATTAATTGGTTTAGTCCATTTCTAGCTAATTAAAACTATTGATTTGTTTATGAAAATGTTTTGGTAAAGAAAACTTTGGGAAAATGTGTTGAACCAAACCCATTACGACCCAAAACACCAAGCTTTGCAATAGCAATTCAATTGGTGAAACAAAATAAGGATTCCTTGATTTAAAACCATTTCTAGTCAAATAGAAATGTGGTGTATTTATTAAAATTGATTTTGAAGGAAAACCTTTGGAAAATGTTTTGTTTTAAACTCTCTGACCCCAAAAAAACCAAGTTTTGTGTTTTGAAAACATATTTGGTGAACCCTATAGGCTAATGCCTTAGTAAAAATATTTCTACACCACATAAAATGATACTTTGTTTTGAAAATGGTTTTGAGGTGAAACCCTTTTGCAAATGACTTTGCCATTTTGGTAAATGACCAATTTAGAACTTACAAAGTTTAGAAGCCTAGTGGAGACCACCTTTGCAATTAGAAACATCTTTTGCATGCTTGCATGCATTACCTTGACTTTGTGATTTTATGTGTGTTGTTTTGCTTGATTGGTAGATTGAGTTTGTGCCTCGCTTGATTGATTTAGTGACTAGAAGAGTGTGATTGTTGCAAGGACAAGGAGTGAACCTATACCCTCTACCAAAAAGGCAAGTGATGCTTCATATCTTTTGTCCCATTACTTTCTTTATGCATTAGTGTTTTTGCTAAGTAAAACTTGCATGGATTTTATTTTTGCTAAGTATAGACCTTGCTATAGGAAAACCTAGTAGATGAATCCTTAGTAGGATTTTCCTAAGTAAGAATCCTATTACTATCAAGCTTAGCCTAGGTAATATAAAACATGGGTGGATTACATATTCATGCTATGGAAAAATATTCTAAGTCTGTGGACTTATGTTTTGTTTAATAAAACAACTAAGTGAATAAATCACCTGGGTGGAAATGGAAGGAATGGTTTGTGTTGAGTGGTTCACAAGGCCCATGTCTATGGTTTACCTTGTGTATCTCACTTATGGATGGCCACCCAGGAAACAAAGAGATTTGAGATGTCAAATGTTGAGAAGCTTCAAGTGCAACCACTTGGCAATATGGGCTCTTCCATGATCATATAGGTTGCAAGAACTTAGCCATATGGACAGTGGGTGGTAGTGTTTGATAGGTTGGAACGCGTCCATGATGGTCTAAGGGAAGGCTTCTGAAAGATCTTGTCTTGGGAAACCAAGTCTTGTGGGGAAAGTGCACCACCTCTGCAGAGTGTAAAATCTAAGTACTTAGCCATGTCCCTGGTAAAGGACAATTTGAGCATCAAGACATGGAAGCTATCAAGAATCTCATCACTCCAATTTCTAAGTTAAAACTTGTGGGTTGAACAAGGGTTGTGTGAAATCTTCAATCTTTGATTGAGAGATGCCTTGTTTAAGGATCTCCAATCTTTGGTTAAGAAAAATGATTTTGAAATCTTCAATCTTTGATGGAGAGATGGCTTGGTACAAGGATCTTGAAATCTTTGATTGAGGAAAAATATTTTTGCCAAACAAAACTTAGTATTTTCAAATGTTAAGGAAAAATCTATTTTTGAGCAATGCAAGCCTCAACTCCACCTAGCCAAAATGCATATAGATGTTAGACTCCACTATATTACCAAAGTATCACTTGCCAATACAATTCCAATGTATTGACCCTTGTGGCTGTAACTTGTAATGTTGCAGGTTTGATTGATTTTAGTGAGGATTGATTGATTAGGATTACAAAGTCTACAACCAACATCTGCCTGTGGCACTTTGAAGATGAAGGACCCCATGCTTATAGTTATTCCGCTGCAATGTAATGTAATAGCCATATGAGCTATGTATTGATGTAATAAAACTATGTTATTCCTGGTTATAAAGTTGAATTATGACCTTTGTTTCTTGATATTACATCTGAACTGTGGATGCTAGCTATTGATCCAGGGACTAGCATTGTAAAACACAGGGGGCTCTATCTTATTAAAGATTGGGACCCTACAACTTCCTTCCGTAGAGAAACTCAAATGGTGCCATCCCAATACTAGATTGATAACTATTATTGTAAGAGAACTCTGCGTAAGGCAGACTTTCGTCCCAACTAGCTCCATAGTCTAGGGCACATGCCCTCAACATGTCTTCAAGAATTTGATTAGTCCTTTCTGTTTGCCCATCAGTTTGAGGATGAAATGCAGTGCTGAATTCCAACCTTGTTCCCAAAGATTCATGAAGCTGTCTCCAAAAATGAGAAGTGAACTGAGTTCCTCTATCAGACACAATACTCTTAGGCACACCGTGAAGGCATACAATTCTGCTCATGTAAATTTTGGCTAACTTGGCACTTGTATAGGTTGTCTTCACGGGTATAAAATGAGCCACTTTAGTTAGACGATCCACTACTACCCATATGGAATCATACCCTGATCTGGTCCTTGGTAATCCGGTAATGAAATCCATACCGATATTTTCCCACTTCCATTCAGGAATAGGCAGTGGTTGAAGCAAACGCTGGTTTCTGATGTTACGCTTTCACTCTACTACACACATCACACAAAGCAATATGTTCGGCGATGTCCCTTTTGAGATTGTTCCACCAAAATCTTTCTTTCATATCCATGTACATCTTGGTGTTTCCCGGGTGAATAGAATACGGTGAGTTGTGGGCTTCTTGTAGAATCATTTTCTGCAACTCCGGGTCTTGTGGAACACAAATACGTTTCCCGTGCCATAAAGCACCTTGTTCGTCTATATGGAAACTTTTAGCTTTCCCTTGACTAATCCTTTCCTTAATCTCTTCGATTTCTTTATCCGTCTTTTGGGCTTCTTTAATCTTATCCAACAGAGTGGGTTGAACATCCAAAGACATGAGATGTCCTTCTGGCACAATCTCCAATCTGAGTTCTTTGAATTGCTTACACAAGTCATCTGGCAATTCACCTTTGGTAAGGCCATTCACAAACACCTTACGACTTAGAGCATCTGCTACAACGTTTGCTTTACCAGGATGGTATTGCAAACTTAAGTCGTAATCCTTGATAAGTTCTAGCCATCTCCTTTGTCTCATATTGATTTCCTTCTGGGTGAAGTTATACTTCAAACTCTTGTGATCTGTGAATACTTCACAACGCTTTCCCAAAAGGTAGTGTCTCCATGTTTTGAGTGCATGGACAACAGCGGCTAACTCCAAATCATGAGTAGGATAGTTTACTTCATGAGTTTTGAGTTGTCTCGAGGCATAAGCCACAACTTTTCCGCCTTGCATAAGTACGGCACCTAATCCTTGATGCGAAGCATCACAATACACTTGGAAATCCTTCTCCAAATCTGGCAGGCACAGAACTGGTGCTGACACAAGTCTCTTCTTCAACTCTTGAAAGCTGAGTTCACAACCTTCAGACCAAACAAATTTCTTGTCTTTCTTTAACAATTCTGTCATTGGCTTAGAAACCTTTGAGAAATTTTCAATAAACCTTCTGTAGTAACCTGCTAAGCCAAGGAAACTGCGAACCTCTTTCACATTCTTGGGAGATTCCCATTCAGTCACAGCTGAAACCTTAGCAGGATCAACTGCTACACCATCTTTTGTCATAACATGACCAAGAAAACCAACTTCTTCTAACCAGAACTCACACTTGCTGAATTTGGCATAGAGTTTATGTTCTCTCAACTTCTCAAGTATCAAACGCAAGTGTCCCTCATGTTCTTCCTTGCTCTTAGAGTAAACTAAGATGTCATCGATGAAAACGACAACGAACTTGTCAAGAAATTCCATGAACACCTTGTTCATCATATTCATGAAGTATGCTGGAGCGTTGGTTAAACCAAAAGGCATTACAGTGTACTCATACAATCCATACCTTGTGGTGAATGTTGTTTTGGGTATGTCTTGCTATCTTATCTTGAGTTGAAAATATCCTGACCGGAGATCAATTTTCGAGAACACACATGCTCCTTCTAGCTGATCAAACAAGTCGTTGATTCTTGGAAAAGGATACTTGTTCTTGATGGTTACCTCGTTGAGTGATCGGTAATCAATGCATAATCTTTGTGTTCTATCCTTCTTTTCCACGAATAAAACTGGAGCTCCCCAAGATGAAGAACTTGGCTAGATGAATCCTTTCTGCAATTGTTCACCAAGTTGTTTCTTGAGTTCCTTTAGTTCGTCCACTGACATTTTATAAGGTCTCTTTGCTCTTGGTCCAGAACCTGGTACCAAATCTATTATAAACTCCACATCTCTATCTGGTGGCATTCCCGGTAACTCTTCCTGAAACACATCCGGATACTCACACACAATTGGCACAGTGTCCATGCTAACCCCCTTAAGAGAATTTAGCATACTCTTCTTTGCTCCAAAGCTGGTCTTGAATCTGATCCTTTTATTATCCAGAGTTGTGAGTGAGACAGTATGGCTGGCATGCCTATCACTCCTTTGTACTTAGTCATCCAGTCCATTCCTAGAATGACATCCAAACCTTGGGAGTTTAATATTATCAGGTTAACGGGAAACTTATACTTCCCGAATTCTATGACTAGGTCATGGCATCCTGAATTCACTATCATTTCTCCACCAGGAGAACTTACTTTTATAGGACACCCAATAGTTTCTACCGGTAGTTCATTTCTTTCAACAAATGCTCTTGATATGAATGAATGAGATGCACCAGTATCAAAGAGTACAAATGCTGGAATGGAATTGAGTCTGAACTTACCAGCAACAGCATCAGGCTCCTCATAGACCTCCTCCACATTGATGTGGTTAACCTGTCCTTTCTGGAAAGGATTGGGCTTGTTAGGTCCTTCAGCTTTCTTCTCAGTTCACTCATTAGCATAATGCCCCAGCTTCTTGCATTTGAAGCATTCAACCTGACTGATGTCCTTTTTAGGCTGGTTTCCACTTCCACTTCCACTGTGGTGGCTCTTACGTCCACTCTTGTGGTTCTTGTACTTATCATTGTCATGACCGCGATGATGCTTGTTGTCATGACGGTTGTGGTTGTGGTTCTTGTTGAATTTCCCATGCTTGTGGGATCCTGAGCTGCCACTGTCATCATAGTGAGATCGCTTGTGAGACGATCCCGAGCTGTGCTTGTCGGAGTGTTTCCTCTTCCTACTCTCGACTTGCTTCATTTTACTCTCCAAAATAGCAGCCTTGTCACACAGAGACTGATAAGTTGGAACATATGCCACAGACAGCTGCAGATTCAGCTCATCATTCAAGCCTTCCAGAAACTTTTCCTTTCTTTTGGCATCTGTGTCAACCTCATCCGGTGCATAGCGCGCCAGATTGTTGAACTCTTCTATATATTCAGCCACGCGTGGCGCCGCTCAGATTGTGAAACTCTTTCTTTTTCGTGCTCATCATTCTCGATGAGATATGAGTAAGGAAGCCATCTTCAAAGATAGCCCAAGTCACCTCATCAATAGGAGTGGTGATTTGTAAGTTGTCCCACCATGTGGCGGCTGGCCCTTCCAACAGATGTGCTGCAAATCTGACTTTTTCAGCGTTCGTGCAGCCCACGGTCACTAAATCTTTGTTCACAGAACGTAGCCAGTCATTGGCCACCATGGGATCAGTCGTCCTTGAGAACTTAGCTGGCCTCAAGCGCAGAAATCTGGTGAGCATATCAAAACCCAGAGGGTTGTTGTTGTTGTTATTGGGGTTGTTGTTGTTATTCTGGTTTTGGATGAACGTTGTCATCATCTGCATAAGCTGTGTTTGCGCATTCATCATTTGTTGCATTTCCGGTGATGTTGTTGGGGTTGGGGTTTGCTGACGGGAGGCATCGTGGTTTGTTCAAATAGAGATAAGAATGAGATACCCATACATGATTCATGCACATTACATCACATAAGCAAACACATAACATGCAACACAAGGATAAAACTCAACAACAAGATAACGAAGTCTCAAGTAAAACACAAGTGGCAAGCCATCCACATGTCGGATGGTCCAATAATAAGTTCACAAATAACAAGTACGATAATAAAGATAACCGAGTAGTCAAGTCCACTCATCAGATCAATCTCCTCCTCGACAAAAGTAAGGCATGCGTTCTCCATCGTGGTCTTGTTCTCCTCGATAGTAGTGGTTAAGGACTCAATCTTGGTCTTGAGAGCCCTCTTTTGGGAGCGAAGCCTCTCAATAACCATCTGCTGCTGCTCTAGCTCGAAATCCTTGGACTTTAGTTCCTCGGTCATGTCCCGGATCCTCTTGTTCCTATCCTGGACACGCTTCTCGACTCTTGAACTTACGGTCCTGGGTCTCGAACTTCGCCTCCATTTCCTTGACTAACTCGTCTGCGCGAAAAAGCTTGTCCTTCTCGAAGCTGCACTGAGCTCGTCATTGTTGAGCATGACGTTGGTCCTGTTGTGTCCACGTGCCTAATAAGAGACTCTAAGTCCTGGAGATAGAGACGATCGGCTCTGCTGCCCCTCGAGTCGCCCCTCAAAGTCAATAGACTCTCCGTCATCGCCACGCCTTCCAAGACGTGAAAGTGAGTGCCTCTAACTCTGTCGGGAGTGCCCTAATGACGCCCTATCAGGTCCTGCATAACGACCTCCATGCCTCTCTCCTGTCATCGTGCATAAGCTTGAAGACGATGGCCCCGTAGTAGGCTCTCAAGGCCCCGGCTGGTTCACCTTGAAGCCCCAGAGGTCCTTCCTCTCGAACTTGGTGAGTGGGTGCACCATGATGGTGGGAAGAGGGAGATCGAGCAAAGTGGTAAGCTCAACGATACGAGGACCAAAACGGGTAACCTGGAACTCCTCAACAGTGCTAATGGTAATAGGCATCTATTTATAAGATTGAAAAGTTAGAACAACACAATTTAAGATAAAACTAGACAAACATTCATACATATCCATGGAACACAAAAATCACACAAGTCCTGCACACATAATTCCATTACATCAATCAAGGTCTAGACTTACTTAAGGTATCATTTTTGGAAAATAAGGTGATAGGTGGTGGTCCAACTAACGAAGTGCGTTCACAATCCTATCTCACTGGATCTGGTGGCTACCACAATGTTCCTAGAAGCAATCCACCTATCTTGTTCACATGATTCCATCACTAAGTCTATAATATCTCCCCTTAATTCTTGGTTGGTGGCTTCCAACTCTTGGGTAAGTTCCTTCTCTTTCTCTAAGTCTTTTTGAAGATTGAGCATCCTGCACTTGACTCTAGCACTTAGTTCTTTGATGGTCCTCCAAGCTGCTTCTCTTGCTGACTCAAAGAATGTGGTGTGCATCACAGTGTTGGTGTACATGCAGAATCCCCTTTCTTTGTGGTTGTCTTCCTTGTTTTTGTACAAGTGAAGTTGCACCCACCAATACTCCACTCCTTCATCCATCACTGGAAAGCCTTTGTATACAGCTGCACCATGTGCTTCCATTGCCACCATGAGGTCCTTGAGAATTTTGGGAAACTCAGTTTCACACTCCAAGGTCATGGTCATGAGTGGTCCTTTCTTCACGGCTTCATTGATGGAGTTCATCTACAAATAGAGATGAGAATGAGAAGATTAGAAAAGTTTACGAGAAGAATAGACAAGTGTAGAAGTAGTTGAAAAAAATTTCTTAGTGGTTTCCAATTCTAGGGTCATAATCCTACAGGCAACACAGTGCTCTGATAACATCTGTTAGACCCCTCCTTCGTAAAGGAAAAGGATCCCTGTGATTGCAATGCTAGTCCCTGGATCAATGCTAGCATCCACAGTTTAAGATGAAGTACACAGATACAAAGGTCGTTTATTACATTCATTCCAGAGATAAAACATAGTCTTTTACACTCAGGGCCATAGGCCTAATACAAGAGTTTAAGGAATAAGTAAATAAACATAAGTCTTCATCTTCATGTGCCAGCAAGCATGTTGAGTGTAGACTCATGACTCCTATTCATCATCGAGTAACCTGCAACATCACAAGTTACAGCCACAGAGGGTCAATACTTTGGAATAGTATTGGCAAGTGATACCTTAGTTTATTTTAAGTGGACTATACTACTATATGCATTTTGGCTAAGTGTAGCTTGGCTTGCTTTGCTCAAAATAGGTTTTTCCTATTAGTTGAAAACACTAAGCTTTTCTTTGTCAAAACTTCCCAAGAAACCTCCAATAGACATTGGGGTCCTTTGCCCTTGTTCACCCACAAGTTTTACTTAGAAGTTGGAGTGATGAGATTCTTGTAGCTTCCATGTCTTGATGCTCAAGTTGTCCATTGCCATGGACTTGGCTAAGTACTTAGGTTTTCCATCTGCAGAGGTTGTGCACTTTCCCCACCAGACTTGGTTTCCCAAGACAGGACCTTTAGAAGTCTTTCCTTAGTCAAATGGGACGCGTTCCAACCTATCATCCCACTACCACCAACTGTCCAAGTGACTAAGTTCTAGCAACCTATATGATCAAGGCAGAGCCCATATTGCCAAGTGGTTGCACTGTAAGCTTTCTCAACACTTGGCCTCCAAATCCCTTTGTGCCTGGGTGGCATACCACAAGTGTGATACACAAGCCAAATCCATGGCCTTGTGTAACCACTCAACACAAACCAATCTTTCCATTCCACCCAGGAGGTTCATTTCACTTAGTTGTTTTATTAGGAAAGCATAAGTCTCTTGACTTAGAATTATTTTCATCATAGCAAGTATAGCTTTTACCAACCCTTGTTTGCTACTAGCTAGACTAAGCATGGCATGGTAATCTTAACTTAGGAAGGGTTCCCTAGCAATTCTAACATTCTACTCTACATAGGATTTCCCACTTAGCATTTGTCCAAAGTAGCATGCAAGACTTAGTAAAATATCTAATGCTAGTACAAAATATAGGAATGAATTATTCATGAAATATCACTTGCCTTGGTAATGGGGAGAGTAGCACTCTTCACAATCACAAATACTAGCAAAATCTACATAAAATTATAGCATACAATTACACACAATTATATACAATCAAAAATATGAATGCATGCATGCAAGAATTACTAAGTGATGAATTTGAAAACTCTACCAAGCAAGTGCATAATACAGAAACATAACAAGTCACAAAGTTTGCCAATCAAACTTATTTGGCACTAATACAAATTACTAAACTAAATCTATTCTCAAAATAGCCTTAAACATGTTTCTATATAAAAAAGTCATTTTAACAGTTACTATTTGTTAAACACATTGGATATTCAGAAAGGTCTTGACTCACTGAATCCAACGGTATAAAGTTTGCAAAATTCCAACGTGGGAATCAAAAGTTATAGCCAATTGAAAATTTGATTCAAATCTGTTTTTGAAATCTGTTTTGATCTAACCCTAGACACGCCGCTTTCTATTGGTGCGCATCGCTTGGATCGAGGATCGACGCCGCGACCGCAGGATCTAAGTGAGATCTGGCGGCTCAGATGCGCTACCTCTTCGCCACGTTCTAATCTACACCGCAGATCTACATCGACGCCCTAATCGTCGACCATACACGGCGGCTTAGCGGCGTTGATCGGCGGGCGCGTTCTACGGCGCGGTGCGGCGCTTAGGTCGCCGGGAAGCAAGAAGGTGCTTACCAGACCGCGATGGCGTCTGAAGCTCGACGTGGTGTTGGTTTGCGAATGGCGCTACGGCGATGATTGCTCGTCGGAGTAGAGACGACGCCGCACGGTTAGTCGTTGGCGAGGTTCCTCGTCGCGCTAAGCCAAAATAGGGGTACTGTTAGATGCGCAAGACGATGAGGATTCTAGGCGTATCAGTCAGAGGGCAAGGGGCGGTGGCTACTTACAGAGGGAGGTCGCCGGAGTTCGTGCAGAAGACGGTGGCGGCCAGTCGTCGACGTTGCTGGAGCTACGGTTCATGCGAAAGCAAACGGGGTGTGTCAGTAGGTGCACAGAAACTCACTGAACAAGATAGCATGAGCTAGAGACGGAGGGGAACACGAGGCTCACCGGAATTCGCCGGCGCAGTCGTCTGAACAGCGGCGGAGTCGTGCAAGTCGTGGGCAGCCTGGTGGCGTGAAGGCAAAATTGATTGGGGGGAAATGGTCGCGAGGAGGGGGAGATCTTATAGCCCGAGGCTCGACAGGAAGCGCTCGCTGTATCAATGCCAATTAAGCTCGCGAAATCAGTGCTGCAACGGCCAGCGGCGGAGGTCGTGCGCGGAATCAGGGGAAGACGAAGCTGACGTGGACGGGGCCCGCTGGTCAGCGAAATAAACCGAGGGGGCGTGGGGTCCGCCGCTGATCAAGGAAGGCCAAGGTGAGAGAGGAAAGGAAATGCCCCGGGTGGGCTTGTTGGGCTTGATTCGTTGCTGGGCTAGATCCCTGGCGCGCGGCCTTTTTCTTTTGTTTATTCCTTTTCCTTTTCTATTTCGATTTTCAGGAATGGTTTTGATATGAATTCAAACTCTTTTTGAATTCAAACTTTTCTGGGGCTTTTGTAGGGTGCAGTAGTCTCTAAAATAGGTATTAAGCATGTGGTTACTCTGCATAGGCTTGGACAAGCTTGGAGTATAGAAATAAACAGGGACTTTGCATCTGGTTTGCAAAAGTTAAAAAAGGGGTTTTTGAATCTATTTCTAAGTTGAAAATTTTGGTCTAAATTCCACACACAATCTTTTCAACAATGAAAGCAAGCAACCAAGTTCCTAAACTTTCAAACTTTCAAATGGTGATGGCCATTTGAATTAAATCTGTCCACATAAAATCATAGCACCATGTGCTTCTGTTTATTGAAATGAGTTTGAAATTTGATCTCAAATCTATATGCATGGATGAATGATATGCAAGCTTTAAAATCATGATTTTAGATGAACACTAAAACTTATTTATTCTTTTAAAATAAGTTTTCCAAGTATTTTATATTCTCAAATAAAACCATCAAGTGTTATGGTTTTACTTTTGATTTCAAAATAAATTTTTTTTTTATTAAAACAAATCCTATTTGATTTATTAACTAAGGTCCATTATATTTAATTATTAATGGAACCTAAAAACAAAAGGTTATTTTGTTTTAAACAAGTTTTCCAAATATCTTTTATTTCAAATAAAACCTACTGTTTTGGTTTTGAAAATGTTTGGATTTCAAATGGAATTTTATTAATTAAATCAAACCCTATTTTATTAAACAACTAAAGATCCATTTTATTTAATTATTAAATGGATCCTAAAATAAATAAAAATATTATTTTATTTTGAGATTTGGATTATGTTGATGAACAGAACCAAATTCAAAGTACAATTTTGAGTGATTGTTTGAATTGTTTGAATTGTTTGAATTTGTTTGAATGTTTGATTAATTGATTGAAATTCAAAACAGAAAAAAAATAGAATAGAAAAAGAAAAATGGTTTAGACAGAAAAAAATAGAGCAAACAGACCCAGCCCAACAATTGGCCCCAATTGACCTCCAGCCCAGTATTCCCTCCCCGCAGAGAAAACGGTCTGCACCAATTAGTTAACCCGCTAAGCAGCTGACTGGTGGACCCAACTCCCTTTCCTCCTCTAACGCTGACAAGACGGCCCCACGCCACATCATCGTCTCCTTCACCCACCCCGCAGACCAGTTCTTCCCCTCGCCGTTTCTGCTGAGATTTCACCGAGTAAATTCGTCATAAACGCTGCAGCAAATACACCCGACATTCTGCTAACTCACCTCTTCCTCTATATTTTCCCTCGACACCCAAGCTGCACGCCTTAGACCTCCCCAATTTCCTCCCCGAGCTCCTCTGTTCCAACCATCGTCTCCGGCCGATTCCGGCCAGCACACGCCCCCTCCTGCCTCCTAGAGCACGCAGCCGTGCTCAGCATTCCCCAGCGGACCCTTCTGCAGCCGCAGCTCACCCGCGGGTGCCCTGAGCCTCGGCAACGACTTTCCCGAGCCAGCGCCGCCGTCTGCTCCAACTGCGGCGACATCTCCCCGGTAAACCTGACCTCCCCTCTCATCCTCGATGACACGATGATGAACTCCAAGCTCATACGAACCTAACAACACCTTCCGTTTGTCCTAGGGCGCCCCCTATCCTCGCCTTCGACAACCTCCAGCATCGCCGCCGTCTGGTTCTTCTCCGATGACGTCCCCAGGTAGTTTCCGACCGCCCCGAGCCTCCTCGTTCACGCGCACAGCTTTGACTGAGTCCTGCGCATCTAACCGTGTCTTCGCCTTGTCCTGGGGTGATCCACAGCACCGTCCACGACGACCACGACGTCGTCCTCCACTCCGGCGAACAATCGCAGTCGTACCAGAGCACCCCTCGTCGAACCGTCGGCACGTTGAGCATCGCCGTGACCCCCTGAGCCCGGTGAGCATCTTCCCTTTCTCCCTCACCTCCTGTAGCATCAGCACCGCCGTCGACCGACAGCTCCGCCGCCGCTAGCCACCGTCAGCGCCGCCAGTTCTTGGCCAGGCGATAGCAGCCGTTCGTTCTAGATCGGGCGAGTACGATAGAACCACTTAAACGCGAATGGGTATGCTCTCTAGACCGCACGATTTGACTTGATCCAACGCTCCACAGCGACTGATCCCTGCGAACCGGTGCATTTAATTAGAATAAGACACGTGTCTCTGCTGGTTGGATTTAAAACAGAATTGATCTAATTGATGTTCAATTTTGTAAATTCCATAACTCTGGATCCACACGTCCAAAAATTACAAATTTTATGTCGTTGGATTCAGGAGAACAAGCCCTAGCCAACCCTCCCTTGGTTTAGAATATAGTATCTGTTATATTGCTTGATTTTGCAGATTCTTTTGTGTGCTTGTTTAGATTAGAAAAATTGTTTAAAAATGTTTTAAAGGGTTAAAACCTTTGCAAATTGGTTTGTTGTGACCTTACTGACCCTAGGAACCAACCCATGGTTTTGAAAATGAATTTGGAAAAGATTAGAATGGATTAATTGGTTTAGTCCATTTCTAGCTAATTAAAACTATTGATTTGTTTATGAAAATGTTTTGGTAAAGAAAACTTTGGGAAAATGTGTTGAACCAAACCTACTGACCCAAAACACCAAGCTTTGCAATAGCAATTCAATTGGTGAAACAAAATAAGGATTCCTTGATTTAAAACCATTTCTAGTCAAATAGAAATGTGGTGTATTTATTAAAATTGATTTTGAAGGAAAACCTTTGGAAAATGTTTTGTTTTAAACTCTCTGACCCCAAAAAAACCAAGTTTTGTGTTTTGAAAACATATTTGGTGAACCCTATAGGATAATGCCTTAGTAAAAATATTTCTACACCACATAAAATGATACTTTGTTTTGAAAATGGTTTTGAGGTGAAACCCTTTTGCAAATGACTTTGCCATTTTGGTAAATGACCAATTTGGAACTTACAAAGTTTAGAAGCCTAGTGGAGACCACCTTTGCAATTAGAAACATCTTTTGCATGCTTGCATGCATTACCTTGACTTTGTGATTTTATGTGTGTTGTTTTGCTTGATTGGTAGATTGAGTTTGTGCCTCGCTTGATTGATTTAGTGACTAGAAGAGTGTGATTGTTGCAAGGACAAGGAGTGAACCTATACCCTCTACCAAAAAGGCAAGTGATGCTTCATATCTTTTGTCCCATTACTTTCTTTATGCATTAGTGTTTTTGCTAAGTAAAACCTGCATGGATTTTATTTTTGCTAAGTATAGACCTTGCTATAGGAAAACCTAGTAGATGAATCCTTAGTAGGATTTTCCTAAGTAAGAATCCTATTACTATCAAGCTTAGCCTAGGTAATATAAAACATGGGTGGATTACATATTCATGCTATGGAAAAATATTCTAAGTCTGTGGACTTATGTTTTGTTTAATAAAACAACTAAGTGAATAAATCACCTGGGTGGAAATGGAAGGAATGGTTTGTGTTGAGTGGTTCACAAGGCCCATGTCTATGGTTTACCTTGTGTATCTCACTTGTGGATGGCCACCCAGGAAACAAAGAGATTTGAGATGTCAAATGTTGAGAAGCTTCAAGTGCAACCACTTGGCAATATGGGCTCTGCCATGATCATATAGGTTGCAAGAACTTAGCCATATGGACAGTGGGTGGTAGTGTTTGATAGGTTGGAACGCGTCCATGATGGTCTAAGGGAAGGCTTCTGAAAGATCTTGTCTTGGGAAACCAAGTCTTGTGGGGAAAGTGCACCACCTCTGCAGTGTAAAATCTAAGTACTTAGCCATGTCCTGGTAAAGGACAATTTGAGCATCAAGACATGGAAGCTATCAAGAATCTCATCACTCCAATTTCTAAGTTAAAACTTGTGGGTTGAACAAGGGTTGTGAAATCTTCAATCTTTGATTGAGAGATGCCTTGTTTAAGGATCTCCAATCTTTGGTTAAGAAAAATGATTTTGAAATCTTCAATCTTTGATGGAGAGATGGCTTGGTACAAGGATCTTGAAATCTTTGATTGAGGAAAAATGTTTTTGCCAAACAAAACTTAGTATTTTCAAATGTTAAGGAAAAATCTATTTTTGAGCAATGCAAGCCTCAACTCCACCTAGCCAAAATGCATATAGATGTTAGACTCCACTATATTACCAAAGTATCACTTGCCAATACAATTCCAATGTATTGACCCTTGTGGCTGTAACTTGTAATGTTGCAGGTTTGATTGATTTTAGTGAGGATTGATTGATTAGGATTACAAAGTCTACAACCAACATCTGCCTGTGGCACTTTGACGATGAAGGACCCCATGATTATAGTTATTCCGCTGCAATGTAATGTAATAGCCATATGAGCTATGTATTGATGTAATAAAACTATGTTATTCCTGGTTATAAAGTTGAATTATGACCTTTGTTTCTTGATATTACATCTGAACTGTGGATGCTAGCTATTGATCCAGGGACTAGCATTGTAAAACACAGGGGGCTCTATCTTATTAAAGATTGGGACCCTCTGGAATGGTATCGAGCATTGTGTTGCTGTAGGATTTCTAACCCTAGGATTGGACAAAAACCCTTAGAAAATAGGAGTTGTGTTTGTTACCAAAAAAAACTTATTTACAAAATCTTGTAAATTCTTTCCTCAACCATTTTGGTTTTAACTCTACTTCTCATCTATATTCAAACTTGATGGAAAAGCCTACCCCATGACCAAATATTACACCATGTGCAAAGGACTTCATCAACTCTAATGACTTCAACATCTTCAAAGATATTCACCAAGGACTTTCAACTTGGATACTACTAAGGACTACAAGTGAGACAAGAAATCTTGCTCAAGATTTGAAGACTAAGGAAGAACAACTTAGAAGGAACCATCATCACCTTTGAAGTTTTGTGACCAAGACACAAGAATTCTCCGAGGATACAAAGATCTCATTCAAGAAGAATCAACCAAGAAGGATGGAAAGATTTCAAGTGAGCCATATAGATGGACCACCATATTATAGATAAGTCAAACCCACCAACTTATGTGGTGTAACAAAAATATTTTTGTTGCCTAAAGTATGTGCTTGAACTTTGTCTGAGTGAAATGTTTGGTTTGTGATTGCTTGCACATTGCTTGTGTGATTTGTGATGTGTGTGAATAGAATTATTCCTTAGAAATCTTTTGCCCATTCTAATCCCAATCCAACCCAAACAGATGACTTCTCCAAGAGACTCCAACATCAAGGATGATGACAACAACAACAACAACAACCAAGCTGACAGCATGAAAGAACTCATAGCAACCCAAAACCAGTTGAACCAACTGACAGCTCAGTTCATAGCCAACAATAGTGATAAAGACCCTACCTTGCAAAAGTTTTGGAGGAACAATCCCAACTGATGCTTAAGGTGACTAATCAAATGATCAGCATGGAAGAAAACTATCCTAAAAGAGTGTATGACAACAAGGATGACAAGAATGTTATTCTAGATGGAGCACCAGCTTGCATTATTTGTAGAGACAAGGATCATAGTTCCAAAGAGCATGAAGATCAATGCCCCAATTGTGAAGATGAACATCCAATTGACCAATGTCCTACCTCTCAAGCTACTTGTTATCTTTGTGAAGGAAACAACCATGTCCCTATCCAATGCCCCATCTATGCCATTGTTGAACAAAGGAAACAAGAAGGATCCAAGTATACCAAGAATGTTGATGGCAAAGGAAAAGGACCACTCATACCTCCAAACAAGACAACCCAATTCAAAGGACTAAAGAAACCTAAGAAACCAAAGCAAGACATGAGCCTTGTGCAATGTCGTAAATGTAAGGAAATGGGACACTACCCCAGTGGATGCCCAGAGACCATGAAGAATAAAAGGATGGACCAAGTGGTGTGCAACAACTGCAAAGAACCAGGCCACTATGTAGCAACTTGTCCACAAGAGCAACGTAAAGAACTCCAAGAAATCCACTGTTTCAACTGCAAGAACCCAGGGCATTATGCAAGCAACTGCCCAGAAAAGATGAAGAACAAGTTGAACAAGCCAATGGAGAAACTCAACCTTGGCCCATGAGTCAAGTATGGAAATAAAGGACACTAGGCAGATGGTTGCCCAGAGAAGTTTCCCCAGGATCCCAAGAAGGCCAACATCTAGTTTAGTTGGAAAATTTTAAGGGTGGTAGTACTCTAGTTGTTTTGAACCTGCTTGTAACCCCTAACCTCCCCAAATCTCGGGACGAGATTTATTTTAAGGGTGGTAGCCTGTCACATCCCAAGATTTTCCAAATCTTGTAATGTGAAAATAAATGAATAAAATAAAACTTTGTTGATTTTCAAGGCGGAAGAAACTTTTGTATTCAATTGGGACTTCAAACCAGTTGGATCAATTAAAATCCTAAAGGATTTATAAAATAAACATTTAATAAAGGCAAATAAAATGTTTTGGAGTTACTATTTTGGATCTTTTAATAAAAGGTTTTGTTTTTCAAAATGAAAAGAAATATTTTAAATAAAGATTATTTTAAAAAGCCAAATTAAACCTTGGCCAAGATTTTGAAACAAAAGGTTTTGTTTTGATAAAATGAGTAAAGGTTTATTTAAATAAAATAATAAGGATTTAAATATCCAATTTTGTTTAAGTAAAGGCTTTTCCCATTTTAGATGAACACTAAAACTTATTTATTCTTTTAAAATAAGTTTTCCAAGTATTTTATATTCTCAAATAAAACCTACTGAAGTGTTTTGGTTTTACTTTTGATTTCAAAATAATTTTTTTTTTATTAAAACAAATCCTATTTGATTTATTAACTAAGGTCCATTATATTTAATTATTAATGGAACCTAAAAACAAAAGGTTATTTTGTTTTAAACAAGTTTTCCAAATATCTTTTATTTCAAATAAAACCTACTGTTTTGGTTTTGAAAATGTTTGGATTTCAAATGGAATTTTATTAATTAAATCAAACCCTATTTTATTAAACAACTAAAGATCCATTTTATTTAATTATTAAATGGATCCTAAAATAAATAAAAATATTATTTTATTTTGAGATTTGGATTATGTTGATGAACAGAACCAAATTCAAAGTACAATTTTGAGTGATTGTTTGAATTGTTTGAATTTGTTTGAATGTTTGATTAATTGATTGAAATTCAAAACAGAATAAAAATAGAATAAAAAAAAAAATGGTTTAGACAGAAAAAAATAGAGCAAACAGACCCAGCCCAACAATTGGCCCAACAGCCCAGTCCAGCCCAGTATTCCCTCCCCGCAGAGAAAACGGTCTGCACCAATTAGTTAACCCGCTAAGCAGCTGACTGGTGGACCCAACTCCCTTTCCTCCTCTAACGCTGACAAGACGGCCCCACGCCACATCATCGTCTCCTTCACCCACCCCGCAGACCAGTTCTTCCCCTCGCCGTTTCTGCTGAGATTTCACCGAGTAAATTCATCATAAACGCTGCAGCAAATACACCCGCGATTACTCCCGTTAACTCGCCTCTTCCCCCTCTATATTTTCCCTCTGACACCCCGCGCTGGCACGCCTTAGACCTCCCCAATTTCCTCCCCGAGCTCCTCTGTTCCGACCACCGTCTCCGGCCGATTCCAGCCAGCACACGCCCCCTCCTGCCTCCTAGAGCACGCAGCGGTGCTCAGCATTCCCCAGCGGACCCTTCTGCAGCCACAGCTCACCCGCGGGCGCCCTGAGCCTCGGCAACGACTTTCCCGAGCCAGCGCCGCCGTCTGCTCCAACTGCGGCGACATCTCCCCGGTAAACCTGACCTCCCCTCTCATCCTCGATGACACGATGATGAACTCCAAGCTCATATGAACCTAACAACACCTTCCGTTTGTCCTAGGGCGCCCCTATCCTCGCCTTCGACAACCTCCAGCATCGCCACCGTCTGGTTCTTCTCCGATGACGTCCCCAGGTAGTTTCCGACCGCCCCGAGCCTCCTCGTTCACGCGCACAGCTTTGCCTGAGTCCTGCGCATCTAACCGTGTCTTCGCCTTGTCCTGGGGTGATCCACAGCACCGTCCACGACGACCACCTGACGCACACGACGCCGTCCTCCACTCCGGCGAACAATCGCAGTCGTACCAGAGCACCCCTCGTCGAACCGTCGGCACGTTGAGCATCGCCGTGACCCCCTGAGCCCGGTGAGCATCTTCCCTTTCTCCCTCACCTCCTGTAGCATCGGCACCGCCATCGACCGACAGCTCCGCCGCCGCTAGCCACCGTCAGCGCCGCCAGTTCTTGGCCAGGCGATAGCAGCCGTTCGTTCTAGATCGGGCGAGTACGATAGAACCACTTAAACGCGAATGGGTATGCTCTCTGGACCGCACGATTTGACTTGATCCAACGCTCCACAGCGACTGATCCCTGCGAACCGGTACCGACGAATTAGAATAAGACACGTGTCTCTGCTGGTTGGATTTAAAACAGAATTGATCTAATTGATGTTCAATTTTGTAAATTCCATAACTCTAGATCCACACGTCCAAAAATTACAAATTTTATGTCGTTGGATTCAGGAGAACAAGCCCTAGCCAACCCTGCCCTTGGTTTAGCATATAGTATCTGTTATATTGCTTGATTTTGCAGATTCTTTTGTGTGCTTGTTTAGATTAGAAAAATTGTTTAAAAATGTTTTAAAGGGTTAAAACCTTTGCAAATTGGTTTGTTGTGACCTTACTGACCCTAGGAACCAACCCATGGTTTTGAAAATGAATTTGGAAAAGATTAGAATGGATTAATTGGTTTAGTCCATTTCTAGCTAATTAAAACTATTGATTTGTTTATGAAAATGTTTTGGTAAAGAAAACTTTGGGAAAATGTGTTCAACCAAACCTACTGACCCAAAACACCAAGCTTTGCAATAGCAATTCAATTGGTGAAACAAAATAAGGATTCCTTGATTTAAAACCATTTCTAGTCAAATAGAAATGTGGTGTATTTATTAAAATTGATTTTGAAGGAAAACCTTTGGAAAATGTTTTGTTTTAAACTCTCTGACCCCAAAAAAACCAAGTTTTGTGTTTTGAAAACATATTTGGTGAACCCTATAGGCTAATGCCTTAGTAAAAATATTTCTACACCACATAAAATGATACTTTGTTTTGAAAATGGTTTTGAGGTGAAACCCTTTTGCAAATGACTTTGCCATTTTGGTAAATGACCAATTTGGAACTTACAAAGTTTAGAAGCCTAGTGGAGACCACCTTTGCAATTAGAAACATCTTTTGCATGCTTGCATGCATTACCTTGACTTTGTGATTTTATGTGTGTTGTTTTGCTTGATTGGTAGATTGAGTTTGTGCCTCGCTTGATTGATTTAGTGACTAGAAGAGTGTGATTGTTGCAAGGACAAGGAGTGAACCTATACCCTCTACCAAAAAGGCAAGTGATGCTTCATATCTTTTGTCCCATTACTTTCTTTATGCATTAGTGTTTTTGCTAAGTAAAACCTGCATGGATTTTATTTTTGCTAAGTATAGACCTTGCTATAGGAAAACCTAGTAGATGAATCCTTAGTAGGATTTTCCTAAGTAAGAATCCTATTACTATCAAGCTTAGCCTAGGTAATATAAAACATGGGTGGATTACATATTCATGCTATGGAAAAATATTCTAAGTCTGTGGACTTATGTTTTGTTTAATAAAACAACTAAGTGAATAAATCACCTGGGTGGAAATGGAAGGAATGGTTTGTGTTGAGTGGTTCACAAGGCCCATGTCTATGGTTTACCTTGTGTATCTCACTTGTGGATGGCCACCCAGGAAACAAAGAGATTTGAGATGTCAAATGTTGAGAAGCTTCAAGTGCAACCACTTGGCAATATGGGCTCTGCCATGATCATATAGGTTGCAAGAACTTAGCCATATGGACAGTGGGTGGTAGTGTTTGATAGGTTGGAACGCGTCCATGATGGTCTAAGGGAAGGCTTCTGAAAGATCTTGTCTTGGGAAACCAAGTCTTGTGGGGAAAGTGCACCACCTCTGCAGTGTAAAATCTAAGTACTTAGCCATGTCCACAGTAAAGGACAATTTGAGCATCAAGACATGGAAGCTATCAAGAATCTCATCACTCCAATTTCTAAGTTAAAACTTGTGGGTTGAACAAGGGTTGTGTGAAATCTTCAATCTTTGATTGAGAGATGCCTTGTTTAAGGATCTCCAATCTTTGGTTAAGAAAAATGATTTTGAAATCTTCAATCTTTGATGGAGAGATGGCTTGGTACAAGGATCTTGAAATCTTTGATTGAGGAAAAATATTTTTGCCAAACAAAACTTAGTATTTTCAAATGTTAAGGAAAAATCTATTTTTGAGCAATGCAAGCCTCAACTCCACCTAGCCAAAATGCATATAGATGTTAGACTCCACTATATTACCAAAGTATCACTTGCCAATACAATTCCAATGTATTGACCCTTGTGGCTGTAACTTGTAATGTTGCAGGTTTGATTGATTTTAGTGAGGATTGATTGATTAGGATTACAAAGTCTACAACCAACATCTGCCTGTGGCACTTTGAAGATGAAGGACCCCATGCTTATAGTTATTCCGCTGTAATGTAATGTAATAGCCATATGAGCTATGTATTGATGTAATAAAACTATGTTATTCCTGGTTATAAAGTTGAATTATGACCTTTGTTTCTTGATATTACATCTGAACTGTGGATGCTAGCTATTGATCCAGGGACTAGCATTGTAAAACACAGGGGGCTCTATCTTATTAAAGATTGGGACCCTACAACTTCCTTCCGTAGAGAAACTCAAATGGTGCCATCCCAATACTAGATTGATAACTATTATTGTAAGAGAACTCTGCGTAAGGCAGACTTTCGTCCCAACTAGCTCCATAGTCTAGGGCACATGCCCTCAACATGTCTTCAAGAATTTGATTAGTCCTTTCTGTTTGCCCATCAGTTTGAGGATGAAATGCAGTGCTGAATTCCAACCTTGTTCCCAAAGATTCATGAAGCTGTCTCCAAAAATGAGAAGTGAACTGAGTTCCTCTATCAGACACAATACTCTTAGGCACACCGTGAAGGCATACAATTCTGCTCATGTAAATTTTGGCTAACTTGGCACTTGTATAGGTTGTCTTCACGGGTATAAAATGAGCCACTTTAGTTAGACGATCCACTACTACCCATATGGAATCATACCCTGATCTGGTCCTTGGTAATCCGGTAATGAAATCCATACGATATTTTCCACTTCCATTCAGGAATAGGCGGTGGTTGAAGCAAACCTGCTGGTTTCGATGCTCGCTTTCACTCTACTACACATCACACAAAGCAATATGTTCGTGATGTCCCTTTTGAGATTGTTCCACCAAAATCTTTCTTTCATATCCATGTACATCTTGGTGTTTCCCGGGTGAATAGAATACGGTGAGTTGTGGGCTTCTTGTAGAATCATTTTCTGCAACTCCGGGTCTTGTGGAACACAAATACGTTTCCCGTGCCATAAAGCACCTTGTTCGTCTATATGGAAACTTTTAGCTTTCCCTTGACTAATCCTTTCCTTAATCTCTTCGATTTCTTTATCCGTCTTTTGGGCTTCTTTAATCTTATCCAGCAGTGGGTTGAACATCCAAAGACATGAGATGTCCTTCTGGCACAATCTCCAATCTGAGTTCTTTGAATTGCTTACACAAGTCATCTGGCAATTCACCTTTGGTAAGGCCATTCACAAACACCTTACGACTTAGAGCATCTGCTACAACGTTTGCTTTACCAGGATGGTATTGCAAACTTAAGTCGTAATCCTTGATAAGTTCTAGCCATCTCCTTTGTCTCATATTGATTTCCTTCTGGGTGAAGTTATACTTCAAACTCTTGTGATCTGTGAATACTTCTGGCGCTTTCCCAAAGGTAGTGTCTCCATGTTTTGAGTGCATGGACAACAGACTAACTCCAAATCATGAGTAGGATAGTTTACTTCATGAGTTTTGAGTTGTCTCGAGGCATAAGCCACAACTTTTCCTTGCATAAGTACGGCACCTAATCCTTGATCGAAGCATCACAATACACGCAAATCCTTCTCCAAATCTGGCAGGCACAGAACTGGTGCTGACACAAGTCTCTTCTTCAACTCTTGAAAGCTGAGTTCACAACCTTCAGACCAAACAAATTTCTTGTCTTTCTTTAACAATTCTGTCATTGGCTTAGAAACCTTTGAGAAATTTTCAATAAACCTTCTGTAGTAACCTGCTAAGCCAAGGAAACTGCGAACCTCTTTCACATTCTTGGGAGATTCCCATTCAGTCACAGCTGAAACCTTAGCAGGATCAACTGCTACACCATCTTTGTCATAACATGACCAAGAAAACCAACTTCTTCTAACCAGAACTCACACTTGCTGAATTTGGCATAGAGTTTATGTTCTCTCAACTTCTCAAGTATCAAACGCAAGTGTCCCTCATGTTCTTCCTTGCTCTTAGAGTAAACTAAGATGTCATCGATGAAAAGCGACAACGAACTTGTCAAGAAATTCCATGAACACCTTGTTCATCATATTCATGAAGTATCTTTGGGCGTTGGTTAAACCAAAAGGCATTACGTGTACTCATACAATCCATACCTTGTGGTGAATGTTGTTTTGGGTATGTCTTGCTCTCTTATCTTGAGTTGAAAATATCCTGACCGGAGATCAATTTTCGAGAACACACATGCTCCTTCTAGCTGATCAAACAAGTCGTTGATTCTTGGAAAAGGATACTTGTTCTTGATGGTTACCTCGTTGAGTGATCGGTAATCAATGCATAATCTTTGTGTTCTATCCTTCTTTTCCACGAATAAAACTGGAGCTCCCCAAGATGAAGAACTTGGCTAGATGAATCCTTTCTGCAATTGTTCACCAAGTTGTTTCTTGAGTTCCTTTAGTTCGTCCACTGACATTTTATAAGGTCTCTTTGCTCTTGGTCCAGAACCTGGTACCAAATCTATTATAAACTCCACATCTCTATCTGGTGGCATTCCCGGTAACTCTTCCTGAAACACATCCGGATACTCACACACAATTGGCACAGTGTCCATGCTAACCCCCTTAAGAGAATTTAGCATACTCTTCTTTGCTCCAAAGCTGGTCTTGAATCTGATCCTTTTATTATCCAGAGTTGTGAGTGAGACAGTATGGCTGGCACAGTCTATCACTCCTTTGTACTTAGTCATCCAGTCCATTCCTAGAATGACATCCAAACCTTGGGAGTTTAATATTATCAGGTTAACGGGAAACTTATACTTCCCGAATTCTATGACTAGGTCATGGCATCCTGAATTCACTATCATTTCTCCACCGGAGAACTTACTTTTATAGGACACCCAATAGTTTCTACGGTAGTTCATTTCTTTCAACAAATGCTCTTGATATGAATGAATGAGATGCACCAGTATCAAAGAGTACAAATGCTGGAATGGAATTGAGTGAACTTACCAAAGACATCAGGCTCCTCATAGACCTCCTCCACATTGATGTGGTTAACCTGTCCTTTCTAGAAAGGATTGGGCTTGTTAGGTCCTTCAGCTTTCTTCTCAGTGCACTCATTAGCATAATGCCCCAGCTTCTTGCATTTGAAGCATTCAACTTTGTTGATGTCCTTTTAGGCTGGTTTCCACTTCCACTTCCTTTGTGGTGGCTCTTACGTCCACTCTTGTGGTTCTTGTACTTATCATTGTCATGACCGCGATGATGCTTGTTGTCATAGCGGTTGTGGTTGGTTCTTGTTGAATTTCCCATGCTTGTGGGATCTGAGCTGCCTTGTCATCATAGTGAGATCGCTTGTGAGGCGATCCATTTGTGCTTGTCGGATGTTTCCTCTTCCTACTCGACTTGCTTCATTTTACTCTCCACAATAGCAGCCTTGTCACACAGCGACTGATAAGTTGGAACATATGCCACTGACAGCTGCAGATTCAGCTCATCATTTAAGCCTTCCAGAAACTTTTCCTTTCTTTTGGCATCTGTGTCAACCTCATCCGGTGCATAGCGCGCCAGATTGTTGAACTCTTCTATATATTCAGCCACCTGCGGTGGCTGCTTGATGTGAAACTCTTTCTTTTTCAGGCTCATCATTCTGATGAGATATGAGCGATCTGAAAGCCATCTTCAAAGATAGCCCAAGTCACCTCATCAATAGGGTGGTGATTTGGAAGTTGTCCCACCATGTGGCGGCTGGCCCTTCAACAGATGTCTTTGCAAATCTGACTTTTTCAGCGTTAAATGCACGGTCACTAAATCTTTGTTCACGAGCGTGGCGATCATTGGCCACCATGGGATCGATCGTCCACGAGAACTTAGCTGGCCTCAAGCGCGAAATCTGGTGAGCATATCAAAACCGGAGGGTTGTTGTTGTTATTGTTATTGGGGTTGTTGTTGTTATTCTGGTTTTGGATGAGCGTTGTCATCATCTGCATAAAATTGTGTTTGCGCATTCATCATTTGTTGCATTTCGGGTGATGTTGTTGGGGTTGGGGTTTGCGCGACGGGGAGGCATCTGTGGTTTGTTCAAATAGAGATAAGAATGAGATACCCATACATGATTCATGCACATTACATCACATAAGCAAACACATAACATGCAACACAAGGATAAAAACTCAACAACAAGATAACGAAGTCTCAAGTAAAACACACAAGTGGCAAGCCATCCACATGTCGGATGGTCCAATAATAAGTTCACAAATAACAAGTACGATAATAAAAGATAACCGAGTAGTCAAGTCCACTCATCAGCATCAATCTCCTCCTCGACAAAAGTAAGGCATGCGTTCTCCATCGTGGTCTTGTTCTCCTCGATAGTAGTGGTTAAGGACTCAATCTTGGTCTTGAGAGCCCTCTTTTGGGAGCGAAGCCTCTCAATAACCATCTGCTGCTGCTCTAGCTCGAAATCCTTGGACTTTAGTTCCTCGGTCATGTCCCGGATCCTCTTGTTCCTATCCTGGACACGCTTCTCCTGACTCTTGAACTTACGGTCCTGGGTCTCGAACTTCGCCTCCATTTCCTTGACTAACTCGTCCTGCTGAGCGAAAAGCTTGTCCTTCTCGCGAAGCTGCACCTGGAGCTCGTCATTGTTGAGCATGACGTTGGTCCTGTTTGTGTCCACGTGCCTAATAAGAGACTCTAAGTCCTGGAGATAGAGACGTATCGGCTCTGCTGCGGCCCTCGAGTCGTCCTCAAAGTCAATAGACTCTCCGTCATCGTCACGCCTTCCGAAGACGTGAAAGTGAGTGCCTCTAACCTGTCGGGAGTGACGGCCTAACAGACGTCCTATCAGGTCCTGCATAACGACCTCCATGCCTCTCTCCCTGTCATCGTGCATAAGCTTGAAGACGATGGCCCCCGTAGTAGGCTCTGTCTGGCGTCCTGGCTGGTTCACCTTGAAGCCCCAGAGGTCCTTCCTCTCGAACTTGGTGAGTGGGTGCACCATGATGGTGGGAAGAGGGAGATCGAGCAAAGTGGTAAGCTCAACGTCTGAGGACCAAAGCGGGTAACACGGAACTCCTCAACAGTGCTAATGGTAATAGGCATCTATTTATAAGATTGAAAAGTTAGAACAACACAATTTAAGATAAAACTAGACAAACATTCATACATATCCATGGAACACAAAAATCACACAAGTCCTGCACACATAATTCCATTACATCAATCAAGGTCTAGACTTACTTAAGGTATCATTTTTGGAAAATAAGGTGATAGGTGGTGGTCCAACTAACGAAGTGCGTTCACAATCCTATCTCACTGGATCTGGTGGCTACCACAATGTTCCTAGAAGCAATCCACCTATCTTGTTCACATGATTCCATCACTAAGTCTATAATATCTCCCCTTAATTCTTGGTTGGTGGCTTCCAACTCTTGGGTAAGTTCCTTCTCTTTCTCTAAGTCTTTTTGAAGATTGAGCATCCTGCACTTGACTCTAGCACTTAGTTCTTTGATGGTCCTCCAAGCTGCTTCTCTTGCTGACTCAAAGAATGTGGTGTGCATCACAGTGTTGGTGTACATGCAGAATCCCTTTCTTTGTGGTTGTCTTCCTTGTTTTGTACAAGTGAAGTTGCACCCAATACTCCACTCCTTCATCCATCCTTTGGAAAGCCTTTGTATCTGGCTGCACCATGTGCTTCCATTGCCACCATGAGGTCCTTGAGAATTTTGGGAAACTCAGTTTCACACTCCAAGGTCATGGTCATGAGTGGTCCTTTCTTCACGGCTTCATTGATGGAGTTCATCTACAAATAGAGATGAGAATGAGAAGATTAGAAAAGTTTACGAGAAGAATAGACAAGTGTAGAAGTAGTTGAAAAAAATTTCTTAGTGGTTTCCAATTCTAGGGTCATAATCCTACAGGCAACACAGTGCTCTGATAACATCTGTTAGACCCCTCCTTCGTAAAGGAAAAGGATCCCTGTGATTGCAATGCTAGTCCCTGGATCAATGCTAGCATCCACAGTTTAAGATGAAGTACACAGATACAAAGGTCGTTTATTACATTCATTCCAGAGATAAAACATAGTCTTTTACAACTCAGGGCCATAGGCCTAATACAAGAGTTTAAGGAATAAGTAAATAAACATAAGTCTTCATCTTCATGTGCCACAGGCAAGCATGTTGAGTGTAGACTCATGACTCCTATTCATCATCGGAGTAACCTGCAACATCACAAGTTACAGCCACAGAGGGTCAATACTTTGGAATAGTATTGGCAAGTGATACCTTAGTTTATTTTAAGTGGACTATACTACTATATGCATTTTGGCTAAGTGTAGCTTGGCTTGCTTTGCTCAAAATAGGTTTTTCCTATTAGTTGAAAACACTAAGCTTTTCTTTGTCAAAACTTCCCAAGAAACCTCCAATAGACATTGGGGTCCTTTGCCCTTGTTCACCCACAAGTTTTACTTAGAAGTTGGAGTGATGAGATTCTTGTAGCTTCCATGTCTTGATGCTCAAGTTGTCCATTGCCATGGACTTGGCTAAGTACTTAGGTTTTCCATCTGCAGAGGTTGTGCACTTTCCCCACCAGACTTGGTTTCCCAAGACAGGACCTTTTAGAAGTCTTTCCTTAGTCAAATGGACGTTCCAACCTATCATCCCACTACCACCAACTGTCCAAGTGACTAAGTTCTAGCAACCTATATGATCAAGGCGAGCCCATATTGCCAAGTGGTTGCACTGTAAGCTTTCTCAACACTTGGCCTCCAAATCCCTTTGTGCCTGGGTGGCATACCACAAGTGTGATACACAAGCCAAATCCATGGCCTTGTGTAACCACTCAACACAAACCAATCTTTCCATTCCACCCGGAGGTTCATTTCACTTAGTTGTTTTATTAGGAAAGCATAAGTCTCTTGACTTAGAATTATTTTCATCATAGCAAGTATAGCTTTTACCAACCCTTGTTTGCTACTAGCTAGACTAAGCATGGCATGGTAATCTTAACTTAGGAAGGGTTCCCTAGCAATTCTAACATTCTACTCTACATAGGATTTCCCACTTAGCATTTGGCCAAAGTAGCATGCAAGACTTAGTAAAATATCTAATGCTAGTACAAAATATAGGAATGAATTATTCATGAAATATCACTTGCCTTGGTAATGGGGAGAGTAGCACTCTTCACAATCACAGTCACTAGCAAAATCTACATAAAAATTATAGCATACAATTACACACAATTATATACAATCAAAAATATGAATGCATGCATGCAAGAATTACTAAGTGATGAATTTGAAAACTCTACCAAGCAAGTGCATAATACAGAAACATAACAAGTCACAAAGTTTGCCAATCAAACTTATTTGGCACTAATACAAATTACTAAACTAAATCTATTCTCAAAATAGCCTTAAACATGTTTCTATATAAAAAAGTCATTTTAACAGTTACTATTTGTTAAACACATTGGATATTCAGAAAGGTCTTGACTCACTGAATCCAACGGTATAAAGTTTGCAAAATTCCAACGTGGGAATCAAAAGTTATAGCCAATTGAAAATTTGATTCAAATCTGTTTTTGAAATCTGTTTTTGATCTAACCCTAGACACGCGTCGCGTTTCTATTGGTGCGTACCGCTTCGGTTGGATCGACAGACGCGGACCGCAGGATCTAAGTGAGATCTGGCGGCTCAGATCTGTGGCGTACCTCTTGACCACGTTCTAATCTACCGCAGATCTACATCGGCGCTCCTAATCGTCCGACCATACACAGGCGGCGCTAAGCGGCGTTGATGGCGGCCAGCGTCGACTCTGGCGGTGCGGCGCTAAATCGCCGGGAAGCAAGAAGGTGCTTACCGGGACGCGATGGCGTGCTGAAGCTTCGGCGTGGTGTTGGTTTTGCGAAGGCGACACAGCGATGATTGCTCGTCGGAGTAGAGGCAGGCGTCGGCCGCGGTTAGTCGTTAGCGTTGGCGAGGTTCCTCGTCGCTAAGCCAAAATAAAGTCTTGTTAGATCGCAAGGCGATGAGGATTCTAGGCGTATCGATCGGAGGGCAAGGCGGTGGCTACTTACGGAGGGAGGTCGCGGAGTTCGTGCGAGAAGGCGGTGGCGGCGATCGTCGGCGTTCTTGGAGCTACGGTTCATGCGAAGCAAAGCAGGGTGTGTCGATGGGTGCCGAAACTCACGAACAAGATAGCATGAGCTAGAGGCGGAGGGAACACGAGGCTCACGGAATTGGCCGATCGTCTGGAAATGCGGAGTCGTGCAAGTCGTGGGCGACTGGTGGCGTGAAGGCAAAATTGATTGGGAAATGGTCGCGAGGAGGAGATCTTATAGCCAGGCTCGCGAGCGCTTCGTATCAATGCCAATTAAGCTCATGAAATCAGTCTTTACTGGCCAGCGGAGTCGTCTGTGAATCGAGAAGGGGAAAACGGTGGCGTGGGCCAGGCCCTGGTCGTGAAATAAACCGAGGCGTGGGGTGCAGGCTGTCGTTGATCGAAGGAGTGAGAGAGAGGAAAGGAAATGCCCCGGGTGGGCTTGTTGGGCTTGATTCGTTGCTGGGCTAGATCCCTGGCGCGCGGCCTTTTTCTTTTGTTTATTCCTTTTCCTTTTCTATTTCGATTTTCAGGAATGGTTTTGATATGAATTCAAACTCTTTTTGAATTCAAACTTTTCTGGGGCTTTTGTAGGGTGCAGTAGTCTCTAAAATAGGTATTAAGCATGTGGTTACTCTGCATAGGCTTGGACAAGCTTGGAGTATAGAAATAAACAGGGACTTTGCATCTGGTTTGCAAAAGTTAAAAAAGGGGTTTTTGAATCTATTTCTAAGTTGAAAATTTTGGTCTAAATTCCACACACAATCTTTTCAACAATGAAAGCAAGCAACCAAGTTCCTAAACTTTCAAACTTTCAAATGGTGATGGCCATTTGAATTAAATCTGTCCACATAAAATCATAGCACCATGTGCTTCTGTTTATTGAAATGAGTTTGAAATTTGATCTCAAATCTATATGCATGGATGAATGATATGCAAGCTTTAAAATCATGATTTTAGATGAACACTAAAACTTATTTATTCTTTTAAAATAAGTTTTCCAAGTATTTTATATTCTCAAATAAAACCTACTGAAGTGTTTTGGTTTTACTTTTGATTTCAAAATAAAATTTTTTTTATTAAAACAAATCCTATTTGATTTATTAACTAAGGTCCATTATATTTAATTATTAATGGAACCTAAAAACAAAAGGTTATTTTGTTTTAAACAAGTTTTCAAATATCTTTTATTTCAAATAAAACCTACTGTTTTGGTTTTGAAAATGTTTGGATTTCAAATGGAATTTTATTAATTAAATCAAACCCTATTTTATTAAACAACTAAAGATCCATTTTATTTAATTATTAAATGGATCCTAAAATAAATAAAAATATTATTTTATTTTGAGATTTGGATTATGTTGATGAACAGAACCAAATTCAAAGTACAATTTTGAGTGATTGTTTGAATTGTTTGAATTGTTTGAATTTGTTTGAATGTTTGATTAATTGATTGAAATTCAAAACAGAAAAAAAATAGAATAGAAAAAGAAAAATGGTTTAGACAGAAAAAAATAGAGCAAACAGACCCAGCCCAACAATTGGCCCAACAGCCCAGTCCAGCCCAGTATTCCCTCCCCGCAGAGAAAACGGTCTGCACCAATTAGTTAACCCGCTAAGCGGTGGTGGTGGACCCAACTCCCTTTCCTCCTCTAGCAATGACAAGGCCCCATTTACATCATCGTCTCCTTCACCCACCCCGCAGACCAGTTCTTCCCCTCGCCGTTTCTGCTGAGATTTCACCGAGTAAATTCGTCATAAACGCTGCAGCAAATACACCCGCGATTACTCCCGTTAACTCACCTCTTCCCCCTCTATATTTTCCCTCTGACACCCCGCGCTGGCACGCCTTAGACCTCCCCAATTTCCTCCCCGAGCTCCTCTGTTCCAACCATCGTCTCCGGCCGATTCCGGCCAGCTTCCGCCCCTGCCTCCTGAAACGCAGCCCGTGCTCGGCATTCCCAATGGACCCTTACTGCGATGCAGCTCACCCATGGTGCCACGAGCCTCAACAGCGACTTTCCGAGCAGTAGCCGTCTGCTCCAACTGCGGCGACATCTCCCTGGTAAACCTGACCTCCCCTCTCATCCTCGATGACACGATGATGAACTCCAAGCTCATACGAACCTAACAACACCTTCCGTTTGTCCTAGGGCGCCCCCTATCCTCGCCTTCGACAACCTCCAGCATCGCCGCCGTCTGGTTCTTCTCCGATGACGTCCCCAGGTAGTTTCCGACCGCCCCGAGCCTCCTCGTTCACGCGCACAGCTTTGACTGAGTCCTGCGCATCTAACCGTGTCTTCGCCTTGTCCTGGGGTGATCCACAGCACCGTCCACGACGACCACCTGACGCACACGACGTCGTCCTCCACTCCGGCGAACAATCGCAGTCGTACCAGAGCACCCCTCGTCGAACCGTCGGCACGTTGAGCATCGCCGTGACCCCCTGAGCCCGGTGAGCATCTTCCCTTTCTCCCTCACCTCCTGTAGCATCAGCACCGCCGTCGACCGACAGCTCCGCCGCCGCTAGCCACCGTCAGCGCCGCCAGTTCTTGGCCAGGCGATAGCAGCCGTTCGTTCTAGATCGGTGATCGATAGAACCATAAAGCGAATGGGTATGCTCTCTAGACCGCCGCGATTTGACTTGATCAACGCTCCACAGCGGTGATCCTGCGAACCGGTGCCGAATTAGAATAATACCGTGTCTCTGCTGGTTGGATTTAAAACGAATTGATCTAATTGATGTTCAATTTTGTAAATTCCATAAATCTGGATCCACCGTCCAAAATTACATATTTTATGTCGTTGGATTCAGGAGAACAAGCCCTAGCCAACCCTCCCTTGGTTTAGAATATAGTATCTGTTATATTGCTTGATTTTGCAGATTCTTTTGTGTGCTTGTTTAGATTAGAAAAATTGTTTAAAAATGTTTTAAAGGGTTAAAACCTTTGCAAATTGGTTTGTTGTGACCTTACTGACCCTAGGAACCAACCCATGGTTTTGAAAATGAATTTGGAAAAGATTAGAATGGATTAATTGGTTTAGTCCATTTCTAGCTAATTAAAACTATTGATTTGTTTATGAAAATGTTTTGGTAAAGAAAACTTTGGGAAAATGTGTTGAACCAAACCTACTGACCCAAAACACCAAGCTTTGCAATAGCAATTCAATTGGTGAAACAAAATAAGGATTCCTTGATTTAAAACCATTTCTAGTCAAATAGAAATGTGGTGTATTTATTAAAATTGATTTTGAAGGAAAACCTTTGGAAAATGTTTTGTTTTAAACTCTCTGACCCCAAAAAAACCAAGTTTTGTGTTTTGAAAACATATTTGGTGAACCCTATAGGATAATGCCTTAGTAAAATATTTCTACACCACATAAAATGATACTTTGTTTTGAAAATGGTTTTGAGGTGAAACCCTTTTGCAAATGACTTTGCCATTTTGGTAAATGACCAATTTGGAACTTACAAAGTTTAGAAGCCTAGTGGAGACCACCTTTGCAATTAGAAACATCTTTTGCATGCTTGCATGCATTACCTTGACTTTGTGATTTTATGTGTGTTGTTTTGCTTGATTGGTAGATTGAGTTTGTGCCTCGCTTGATTGATTTAGTGACTAGAAGAGTGTGATTGTTGCAAGGACAAGGTGAACCTATACCCTCTACCAAAAGGCAAGTGATGCTTCATATCTTTTGTCCCATTACTTTCTTTATGCATTAGTGTTTTTGCTAAGTAAAACCTGCATGGATTTTATTTTTGCTAAGTATAGACCTTGCTATAGGAAAACCTAGTAGATGAATCCTTAGTAGGATTTTCCTAAGTAAGAATCCTATTACTATCAAGCTTAGCCTAGGTAATATAAAACATGGGTGGATTACATATTCATGCTATGGAAAAATATTCTAAGTCTGTGGACTTATGTTTTGTTTAATAAAACAACTAAGTGAATAAATCACACAGGTGGAAATGGAAGGAATGGTTTGTGTTGAGTGGTTCACAAGGCCCATGTCTATGGTTTACCTTGTGTATCTCACTTGTGGATAGCCACCAGAAACAAAGAGATTTGAGATGTCAAATGTTGAGAAGCTTCAAGTGCAACCACTTGGCAATATGGGCTCTGCCATGATCATATAGGTTGCAAGAACTTAGCCATATGGACAGTGGGTGGTAGTGTTTGATAGGTTGGAGCAGCGTCCATGATGGTCTAAGGAAGGCTTACGAAAGATCTTGTCTTGGGAAACCAAGTCTTGTGGGGAAAGTGCACCACCTCTGCAGTGTAAAATCTAAGTACTTAGCCATGTCCCTGGTAAAGGACAATTTGAGCATCAAGACATGGAAGCTATCAAGAATCTCATCACTCCAATTTCTAAGTTAAAACTTGTGGGTTGAACAAGGGTTGTGTGAAATCTTCAATCTTTGATTGAGAGATGCCTTGTTTAAGGATCTCCAATCTTTGGTTAAGAAAAATGATTTTGAAATCTTCAATCTTTGATGGAGAGATGGCTTGGTACAAGGATCTTGAAATCTTTGATTGAGGAAAAATGTTTTTGCCAAACAAAACTTAGTATTTTCAAATGTTAAGGAAAAATCTATTTTGAGCAATGCAAGCCTCAACTCCACCTAGCCAAAATGCATATAGATGTTAGACTCACTATATTACCAAAGTATCACTTGCCAATACAATTCAATGTATTGACCCTTGTGGCTGTAACTTGTAATGTTGCAGGTTTGATTGATTTTAGTGAGGATTGATTGATTAGGATTACAAAGTCTACAACCAACATCTGCCTGTGGCACTTTGACGATGAAGGACCCCATGATTATAGTTATTCGCTGCAATGTAATGTAATAGCCATATGAGCTATGTATTGATGTAATAAAACTATGTTATTCCTGGTTATAAAGTTGAATTATGACCTTTGTTTCTTGATATTACATCTGAACTGTGGATGCTAGCTATTGATCCAGGGACTAGCATTGTAAAACACAGGGGGCTCTATCTTATTAAAGATTGGGACCCTACAGAATGGTATCAGAGCATTGTGTTGCCTGTAGGATTTCTAACCCTAAGTTGGACAAAACCCTTAGAAAATAGGAGTTGTGTTTGTTACCAAAAAAAACTTATTTACAAAATCTTGTAAATTCTTTCCTCAACCATTTTGGTTTTAACTCTACTTCTCATCTATATTCAAACTTGATGGAAAAGCCTACCCCATGACCAAATATTACACCATGT
Source organism: Avena insularis (assembly GCA_023614405.1). NCBI lineage: Eukaryota > Viridiplantae > Streptophyta > Magnoliopsida > Poales > Poaceae > Avena > Avena insularis. The sequence goes on from CM042695.1 coordinate 55,704,209, forward strand.
GCAAAGGACTTCATCAACTCTAATGACTTCAACATCTTCAGCATATTCACCAAGGACTTTCAACTTGGATACTACTAAGGACTACAAGTGAGACAAGAAATCTTGCTCAAGATTTGAAGACTAAGGAAGAACAACTTAGAAGGAACCATCATCACCTTTGAAGTTTTGTGACCAAGACACAAGAATTCTCCGAGGATACAAAGATCTCATTCAAGAAGAATCAACCAAGAAGGATGGAAAGATTTCAAGTGAGCCATATAGATGGACCACCATATTATAGATAAGTCAAACCCACCAACTTATGTGGTGTAACAAAAATATTTTTGTTGCCTAAAGTATGTGCTTGAACTTTATGCAGTGAAATGTTTGGTTTGTGATTGCTTGCACATTGCTTGTGTGATTTGTGATGTGTGTGAATAGAATTATTCCTTAGAAATCTTTTGCCCATTCTAATCCCAATCCAACCCAAACAGATGACTTCTCCAAGAGACTCCAACATCAAGGATGATGACAACAACAACAACAACAACCAAGCTGACAGCATGAAAGAACTCATAGCAACCCAAAACCAGTTGAACCAACTGACAGCTCAGTTCATAGCCAACAATAGTGATAAAGACCCTACCTTGCAAAAGTTTTTGGAGGAACAATCCCAACTGATGCTTAAGGTGACTAATCAAATGATCAGCATGGAAGAAAACTATCCTAAAAGAGTGTATGACAACAAGGATGACAAGAATGTTATTCTAGATGGAGCACCAGCTTGCATTATTTGTAGAGACAAGGATCATAGTTCCAAAAGAGCATGAAGATCAATGCCCCAATTGTGAAGATGAACATCAATTGACCAATGTCCTACCTCTCAAGCTACTTGTTATCTTTGTGAAGGAAACAACCATGTCCCTATCCAATGCCCCATCTATGCCATTGTTGAACAAAGGAAACAAGAAGGATCCAAGTATACCAAGAATGTTGATGGCAAAGGAAAAGGACCACTCATACCTCCAAACAAGACAACCCAATTCAAAGGACTAAAGAAACCTAAGAAACCAAAGCAAGACATGAGCCTTGTGCAATGTCGTAAATGTAAGGAAATGGGACACTACCCGGTGGATGCCCAGAGACCATGAAGAATAAAGGATGGACCAAGTGGTGTGCAACAACTGCAAAGAACCAGGCCACTATGTAGCAACTTGTCCACAAGAGCAACGTAAAGAACTCCAAGAAATCCACTGTTTCAACTGCAAGAACCCAGGGCATTATGCAAGCAACTGCCCAGAAAAGATGAAGAACAAGTTGAACAAGCCAATGGAGAAACTCAACCTTGGCCCATGAGTCAAGTATGGAAATAAAGGACACTAGGCAGATGGTTGCCCAGAGAAGTTTCCCCAGGATCCCAAGAAGGCCAACATCTAGTTTAGTTGGAAAATTTTAAGGGTGGTAGTACTCTAGTTGTTTTGAACCTGCTTGTAACCCCTAACCTCCCCAAATCTGGAATGAGATTTATTTTAAGGGTGGTAGCCTGTCACATCCCAAGATTTTCCAAATCTTGTAATGTGAAAATAAATGAATAAAATAAAACTTTGTTGATTTTCAAGGCCAGAAGAAACTTTTTGTATTCAATTGGGACTTCAAACCAGTTGGATCAATTAAAATCCTAAAGGGATTTATAAAAATAAACATTTAATAAAGGCAAATAAAATGTTTTGGAGTTACTATTTTGGATCTTTTAATAAAAGGTTTTGTTTTCAAAATGAAAAGAAATATTTTAAATAAAGATTATTTTAAAAAGCCAAATTAAACCTTGGCCAAGATTTTGAAACAAAAGGTTTTGTTTTGATAAAATGAGTAAAGGTTTATTTAAATAAAATAATAAGGATTTAAATATCCAATTTTGTTTAAGTAAAGGCTTTTCCCATTTTAGATGAACACTAAAACTTATTTATTCTTTTAAAATAAGTTTTCCAAGTATTTTATATTCTCAAATAAAACCTACTGAAGTGTTTTGGTTTTACTTTTGATTTCAAAATAATTTTTTTTTTATTAAAACAAATCCTATTTGATTTATTAACTAAGGTCCATTATATTTAATTATTAATGGAACCTAAAAACAAAAGGTTATTTTGTTTTAAACAAGTTTTCCAAATATCTTTTATTTCAAATAAAACCTACTGTTTTGGTTTTGAAAATGTTTGGATTTCAAATGGAATTTTATTAATTAAATCAAACCCTATTTTATTAAACAACTAAAGATCCATTTTATTTAATTATTAAATGGATCCTAAAATAAATAAAAATATTATTTTATTTTGAGATTTGGATTATGTTGATGAACAGAACCAAATTCAAAGTACAATTTTGAGTGATTGTTTGAATTGTTTGAATTTGTTTGAATGTTTGATTAATTGATTGAAATTCAAAACGGAATAAAAATAGAATAGAAAAAGAAAAATGGTTTAGACAGAAAAAAATAGAGCAAACAGACCCAGCCCAACAATTGGCCCAACAGCCCAGTATTCCTCCCTTGAGAGAAAGCAGTGCGCACCAATTAGTTAACCCGCTAAGCGGTATTTGGTGGACCCAACTCCCTTTCCTCCTCTACTTGCGACAAAGGCATTACATACATCATCGTCTCCTTCACCCACCCCGCAGACCAGTTCTTCCCCTCGCCGTTTCTGCTGAGATTTCACCGAGTAAATTCATCATAAACGCTGCAGAAAATACACCCGCGATTACTCCCGTTAACTCGCCTCTTCCCCCTCTATATTTTCCCTCGACACCCATGTTGCATGCCTTAGACCTCCCAATTTCCTCCCGAGCTCCTCTGTTCCGACCATCGTCTCCGGCCGATTCCAGCCAGCACACGCCCCCTCCTGCCTCCTAGAGCACGCAGCGGTGCTCAGCATTCCCCAGCGGACCCTTCTGCAGCCACAGCTCACCCGCGGGCTCCCTGAGCCTCGGCAACGACTTTCCCGAGCCAAGTGCATGCTCCAAGCTGGCGACATCTCCCGGTAAACCTGACCTCCCCTCTCATCCTCGATGACCACGATGATGAACTCAAGCTCATATGAACCTAACAACACCTTCCGTTTGTCCTAGGCGCCCTATCCTCGCCGACAACCTCGGCATCGCCATGCCGTCTGGTTCTTCTCCGATGGCGTCCCGTAGTTTCCGACCGCCCGAGCCTCCTCGTTCACGCGCACAGCTTTGCACGAGTCCTGCGCATCTAACCGTGTCTTCGCCTTGTCACGGGGTGATCCACGGCACCGTCCACGCGACCACGGCGCAGCACGGCGTCCTCCACTCCGGCGAACAATCGCAGTCGTGCCAGAGCGCCCCTCGTCGAACCGTCGGCACGTTGAGCATCGCCGTGACCCCCTGAGCCCGGTGAGCATCTTCCCTTTCTCCCTCACCTCCTGTAGCATCGGCACCGCCATCGGCCAAACGACTCGCCGCCGCTAGCCACCGTCGGTAGCCCGATTCTTCTTGGCGAGCGATAGCAACCGTTCGTTCTAGATCGGTAGTGCGATAGAACCATAAGCGAATGGGTATGCTCTCTGGACCGCCGCGATTTGACTTGATCCAACGCTCCACAGCGGTGATCCGATCCCTGTGAACGGTAAGCGAATTAGAATAAGACACGTGTCTCTGCTGGTTGGATTTAAAACAGAATTGGATCTAATTGATGTTCAATTTTGTAAATTCCATAACTCTAGATCCACACGTCCAAAAATTACAAATTTTATGTCGTTGGATTCAGGAGAACAAGCCCTAGCCAACCCTGCCCTTGGTTTAGCATATAGTATCTGTTATATTGCTTGATTTTGCAGATTCTTTTGTGTGCTTGTTTAGATTAGAAAAATTGTTTAAAAATGTTTTAAAGGGTTAAAACCTTTGCAAATTGGTTTGTTGTGACCTTACTGACCCTAGGAACCAACCCATGGTTTTGAAAATGAATTTGGAAAAGATTAGAATGGATTAATTGGTTTAGTCCATTTCTAGCTAATTAAAACTATTGATTTGTTTATGAAAATGTTTTGGTAAAGAAAACTTTGGGAAAATGTGTTGAACCAAACCTACTGACCCAAAACACCAAGCTTTGCAATAGCAATTCAATTGGTGAAACAAAATAAGGATTCCTTGATTTAAAACCATTTCTAGTCAAATAGAAATGTGGTGTATTTATTAAAATTGATTTTGAATGAAAACCTTTGGAAAATGTTTTGTTTTAAACTCTCTGACCCCAAAAAAACCAAGTTTTGTGTTTTGAAAATATATTTGGTGAACCCTATAGGCTAATGCCTTAGTAAAAATATTTCTACACCACATAAAATGATACTTTGTTTTGAAAATGGTTTTGAGGTGAAACCCTTTTGCAAATGACTTTGCCATTTTGGTAAATGACCAATTTGGAACTTACAAAGTTTAGAAGCCTAGTGGAGACCACCTTTGCAATTAGAAACATCTTTTGCATGCTTGCATGCATTACCTTGACTTTGTGATTTTATGTGTGTTGTTTTGCTTGATTGGTAGATTGAGTTTGTGCCTCGCTTGATTGATTTAGTGACTAGAAGAGTGTGATTGTTGCAAGGACAAGGAGTGAACCTATACCCTCTACCAAAAAGGCAAGTGATGCTTCATATCTTTTGTCCCATTACTTTCTTTATGCATTAGTGTTTTTGCTAAGTAAAACCTGCATGGATTTTATTTTTGCTAAGTATAGACCTTGCTATAGGAAAACCTAGTAGATGAATCCTTAGTAGGATTTTCCTAAGTAAGAATCCTATTACTATCAAGCTTAGCCTAGGTAATATAAAACATGGGTGGATTACATATTCATGCTATGGAAAAATATTCTAAGTCTGTGGACTTATGTTTTGTTTAATAAAACAACTAAGTGAATAAATCACCTGGGTGGAAATGGAAGGAATGGTTTGTGTTGAGTGGTTCACAAGGCCCATGTCTATGGTTTACCTTGTGTATCTCACTTGTGGATGGCCACCCAGGAAACAAAGAGATTTGAGATGTCAAATGTTGAGAAGCTTCAAGTGCAACCACTTAGCAATATGGGCTCTGCCATGATCATATAGGTTGCAAGAACTTAGCCATATGGACAGTGGGTGGTAGTGTTTGATAGGTTGGAGCAACGTCCATGATGGTCTAAGGAAGGCTTGAAAGATCTTGTCTTGGGAAACCAAGTCTTGTGGGGAAAGTGCACCACCTCTGCAGAGTGTAAAATCTAAGTACTTAGCCATGTCCCTGGTAAAGGACAATTTGAGCATCAAGACATGGAAGCTATCAAGAATCTCATCACTCCAATTTCTAAGTTAAAACTTGTGGGTTGAACAAGGGTTGTGTGAAATCTTCAATCTTTGATTGAGAGATGCCTTGTTTAAGGATCTCCAATCTTTGGTTAAGAAAAATGATTTTGAAATCTTCAATCTTTGATGGAGAGATGGCTTGGTACAAGGATCTTGAAATCTTTGATTGAGGAAAAATATTTTTGCCAAACAAAACTTAGTATTTTCAAATGTTAAGGAAAAATCTATTTTTGAGCAATGCAAGCCTCAACTCCACCTAGCCAAAATGCATATAGATGTTAGACTCACTATATTACCAAAGTATCACTTGCCAATACAATTCCAATGTATTGACCCTTGTGGTGTAACTTGTAATGTTGCGGGTTTGATTGATTTTAGTGAGGATTGATTGATTAGGATTACAAAGTCTACAACCAACATCCACTGTGGCACTTTGAAGATGAAGGACCCCATGCTTATAGTTATTCATTGCAATGTAATGTAATAGCCATATGAGCTATGTATTGATGTAATAAAACTATGTTATTCCTGGTTATAAAGTTGAATTATGACCTTTGTTTCTTGATATTACATCTGAACTGTGGATGCTAGCTATTGATCCAGGGACTAGCATTGTAAAACACAGGGGGCTCTATCTTATTAAAGATTGGGACCCTACAACTTCCTTCCGTAGAGAAACTCAAATGGTGCCATCCCAATACTAGATTGATAACTATTATTGTAAGAGAACTCTGCGTAAGGCAGACTTTCGTCCCAACTAGCTCCATAGTCTAGGGAACATGCCCTCAACATGTCTTCAAGAATTTGATTAGTCCTTTCTGTTTGCCCATCAGTTTGAGGATGAAATGCAGTGCTGAATTCCAACCTTGTTCCCAAAGATTCATGAAGCTGTCTCCAAAAATGAGAAGTGAACTGAGTTCCTCTATCAGACACAATACTCTTAGGCACACCGTGAAGGCATACAATTCTGCTCATGTAAATTTTGGCTAACTTGGCACTTGTATAGGTTGTCTTCACGGGTATAAAATGAGCCACTTTAGTTAGACGATCCACTACTACCCATATGGAATCATACGATCTGGTCCTTGGTAATCCGGTAATGAAATCCATACCGATATTTTCCACTTCCATTCAGGAATAGGCGTTGGTTGAAGCAAACCTGCTGGTTTACGATGCTCGCTTTCACTCTACTACACACATCACACAAAGCAATATGTTCGGCGATGTCCCTTTTGAGATTGTTCCACCAAAATCTTTCTTTCATATCCATGTACATCTTGGTGTTTCCCGGGTGAATAGAATACGGTGAGTTGTGGGCTTCTTGTAGAATCATTTTCTGCAACTCCGGGTCTTGTGGAACACAAATACGTTTCCCGTGCCATAAAGCACCTTGTTCGTCTATATGGAAACTTTTAGCTTTCCCTTGACTAATCCTTTCCTTAATCTCTTCGATTTCTTTATCCGTCTTTTGGGCTTCTTTAATCTTATCCAGCAGTGGGTTGAACATCCAAAGACATGAGATGTCCTTCTGGCACAATCTCCAATCTGAGTTCTTTGAATTGCTTACACAAGTCATCTGGCAATTCACCTTTGGTAAGGCCATTCACAAACACCTTACGACTTAGAGCATCTGCTACAGCGTTTGCTTTACCGGGATGGTATTGCAAACTTAAGTCGTAATCCTTGATAAGTTCTAGCCATCTCCTTTGTCTCATATTGATTTCCTTACGGGTGAAGTTATACTTCAAACTCTTGTGATCTGTGAATACTTCTGGCGCTTTCCCAAAGGTAGTGTCTCCATGTTTTGAGTGCATGGACAACATGACTAACTCCAAATCATGAGTAGGATAGTTTACTTCATGAGTTTTGAGTTGTCTCGAGGCATAAGCCACAACTTTTCCGCCTTGCATAAATCGGCACCTAATCCTTGATCTGAAGCATCACAATACCGCAAATCCTTCTCCAAATCTGGCGCCCAGGCGGTCTTGACACAAGTCTCTTCTTCAACTCTTGAAAGCTGAGTTCACAACCTTGGACCAAACAAATTTCTTGTCTTTCTTTAACAATTCTGTCATTGGCTTAGAAACCTTTGAGAAATTTTCAATAAACCTTCTGTAGTAACCTGCTAAGCCAAGGAAACTGCGAACCTCTTTCACATTCTTGGGAGATTCCCATTCAGTCTGGCTGAAACCTTAGCAGGATCAATGCTACACCATCTTTGTCATAACATGACCAAGAAAACCAACTTCTTCTAACGAACTCACACTTGCTGAATTTGGCATAGAGTTTATGTTCTCTCAACTTCTCAAGTATCAAGCAAGTGTCCCTCATGTTCTTCCTTGCTCTTAGAGTAAACTAAGATGTCATCGATGAAAGCGACAACGAACTTGTCAAGAAATTCCATGAACACCTTGTTCATCATATTCATGAAGTATCTTTGGGCGTTGGTTAAACCAAAAGGCATTACAGTGTACTCATACAATCCATACCTTGTGGTGAATGTTGTTTTGGGTATGTCTTGCTATCTTATCTTGAGTTGAAAATATCCTGACCGGAGATCAATTTTCGAGAACACACATGCTCCTTCTAGCTGATCAAACAAGTCGTTGATTCTTGGAAAAGGATACTTGTTCTTGATGGTTACCTCGTTGAGTGATCGGTAATCAATGCATAATCTTTGTGTTCTATCCTTCTTTTCCACGAATAAAACTAGAGCTCCCCAAGATGAATAACTTGTCTAGATGAATCCTTTCTGCAATTGTTCACCAAGTTGTTTCTTGAGTTCCTTTAGTTAGATCCTTGACATTTTATAAGGTCTCTTTGCTCTTGGTCCAGAACCTGGTACCAAATCTATTATAAACTCCACATCTCTATCTGGTGGCATTCCCGGTAACTCTTACAGAAACACATCCGGATACTCACCAAGAATGTGCACTGTGTACATGCTAACACCCTTCATCGAATTTAGCATACTCTTATTTGCTCCAAAGCTGGTCTTGTATCTGATCCTTTTATTATCGAGTTGTGAGTGAGGCGGTATGGTAGCAGATCTATCACTCCTTTGTACTTAGTCATCGGTCCATTCCTAGAATGACATCCAAACCTTGGGAGTTTAATATTATCGGGTTAACGGAAACTTATACTTCCGAATTCTATGACTAGGTCATGGCATCCTGAATTCACTATCATTTCTCCACCGGAGAACTTACTTTTATAGGACACCCAATAGTTTCTACCGGTAGTTCATTTCTTTCAACAAATGCTCTTGATATGAATGAATGAGATGCACCGGTATCAAAGAAGTACAAATGCTGGAATGGAATTGAGTCTGAACTTACCAGCAACAGCATCAGGCTCCTCATAGACCTCCTCCACATTGATGTGGTTAACACATCCTTCTGGAAAGGATTGGGCTTATTAGGTCCTTGACTTTCTTCTCGGTGCACTCATTAGCATAATGCCCTGACTTCTTGCATTTGAAGCATTCAACTTTGGTGATGTCCTTTTAGGCTGGTTTCCACTTCCACTTCCTTTGTGGTGGCTCTTAAATCCACTCTTGTGGTTCTTGTACTTATCATTGTCATGACGCGATGATGCTTGTTGTCATAGCGGTTGTGGTTGTGGTTCTTGTTGAATTTCCCATGCTTGTGGGATCTGAGCTGCCTTGTCATCATAGTGAGATCGCTTGTGGCGATCCCGAGCTGTGCTTGTCAGTGTTTCCTCTTCCTACTCTCGACTTGCTTCATTTTACTCTCCAAAATAGCAGCCTTGTCACACGATGATAAGTTGGAACATATGCCACTGAGCATTTGCAGATTCAGCTCATCATTCAAGCCTTCGAAACTTTTCCTTTCTTTTGGCATCTGTCAACCTCATCCGGTGCATAGCGGCAGATTGTTGAACTCTTCTATATATTCAGCCAGCTGCGGTGGCGCTATTTGATGTGAAACTCTTTCTTTTCAGGCTCATCATTCACGATGAGATATGAGCGATCTGAAAGCCATCTTCAAAGATAGCCCAAGTCACCTCATCAATAGGAGTGGTGATTTGGAAGTTGTCCCACCATGTGGCGGTGGCCCTTCCAACGGATGTCTTTGCAAATCTGACTTTTTCAGCGTTAAATGCATTACGGTCACTAAATCTTTGTTCACGAGCGTAGCCATCATTGGCCACCATGGGATCGATCGTCCACGAGAACTTAGCTGGCCTCAAGCGCAGAAATCTAGTGAGCATATCAAAACCCGGAGGGTTGTTGTTGTTGTTGTTATTGGGGTTGTTGTTGTTATTCTGGTTTTGGATGAACGTTGTCATCATCTGCATAAGCTGTGTTTGCGCATTCATCATTTGTTGCATTTCCGGGGTGATGTTGTTGGGGTTGGGGTTTGCTTGACGGGGAGGCATCGTGGTTTGTTCAAATAGAGATAAGAATGAGATACCCATACATGATTCATGCACATTACATCACATAAGCAAACACATAACATGCAACACAAGGATAAAAACTCAACAACAAGATAACGAAGTCTCAAGTAAAACACACAAGTGGCAAGCCATCCACATGTCGGATGGTCCAATAATAAGTTCACAAATAACAAGTACGATAATAAAAGATAACCGAGTAGTCAAGTCTACTCATCAGCATCAATCTCCTCCTCGACAAAAGTAAGGCATGCGTTCTCCATCGTGGTCTTGTTCTCCTCGATAGTAGTGGTTAAGGACTCAATCTTGGTCTTGAGAGCCCTCTTTTGGGAGCGAAGCCTCTCAATAACCATCTGCTGCTGCTCTAGCTCGAAATCCTTGGACTTTAGTTCCTCGGTCATGTCCCGGATCCTCTTGTTCCTATCCTGGACACGCTTCTCCTGACTCTTGAACTTACGGTCCTGGGTCTCGAACTTCGCCTCCATTTCCTTGACTAACTCGTCCTGCTGAGCGAAAAGCTTGTCCTTCTCGCGAAGCTGCACCAAACTCTTCATTGTTGAGCATGACGTTGGTCCTGTTTGTGTCCACGTGCCTAATAAGAGACTCTAAGTCCTGGAGATAGAGACATATCGGCTCTGCTGCGGCCCTCGAGTCGTCCTCAAAGTCAATAGACTCTCCGTCATCGTCACGCCTTCCGAAGACGTGAAAGTGAGTGCCTCTAACCTGTCGGGAGTGACGGCCTAACAGACGTCCTATCAGGTCTGCATAACGACCTCCATGCCTCTCTCCCTGTCATCGTGCATAAGCTTGAAGGCGATGGCCCCGTAGTAGGCTACATGGCGTCTGGCTGGTTCACCTTGAAGCCCAGAGGTCCTTCCTCTCGAACTTGGTGAGTGGGTGCACCATGATGGTGGGAAGGGAGATCGAGCAAAGTGGTAAGCTCAACGTCTGACGACCAAAACGGGTAACCTGGAACTCCTCAACAGTGCTAATGGTAATAGGCATCTATTTATAAGATTGAAAAGTTAGAACAATACAATTTAAGATAAAACTAGACAAACATTCATACATATCCATGGAACACAAAAATCACACAAGTCCTGCACACATAATTCCATTACATCAATCAAGGTCTAGACTTACTTAAGGTATCTTTTTTGGAAAATAAGGTGATAGGTGGTGGTCCAACTAACGAAGTGCGTTCACAATCCTATCTCACTGGATCTGGTGGCTACCACAATGTTCCTAGAAGCAATCCACCTATCTTGTTCACATGATTCCATCACTAAGTCTATAATATCTCCCCTTAATTCTTGGTTGGTGGCTTCCAACTCTTGGGTAAGTTCCTTCTCTTTCTCTAAGTCTTTTTGAAGATTGAGCATCTGCACTTGACTCTAGCACTTAGTTCTTTGATGGTCCTCCAAGTGCTTCTCTTGACTCAAAGAATGTGGTGTGCATCCACGTGTTGGTGTACATGCAGAATCCCCTTTCTTTGTGGTTGTCTTCCTTGTTTTTGTACAAGTGAAGTTGCACCCACCAATACTCCACTCCTTCATCCATCACTGGAAAGCCTTTATATACAGCTGCACCATGTGCTTCCATTGCCACCATGAGGTCCTTGAGAATTTTGGGAAACTCAGTTTCACACTCCAAGGTCATGGTCATGAGTGGTCCTTTCTTCACGGCTTCATTGATGGAGTTCATCTACAAATAGAGATGAGAATGAGAAGATTAGAAAAGTTTACGAGAAGAATAGACAAGTGTAGAAGTAGTTGAAAAAAATTTCTTAGTGGTTTCCAATTCTAGGGTCATAATCCTATAGGCAACACAGTGCTCTGATAACATCTGTTAGACCCCTCCTTCGTAAAGGAAAAGGATCCCTGTGATTGCAATGCTAGTCCCTGGATCAATGCTAGCATCCACAGTTTAAGATGAAGTACCACGAGATACAAAGGTCGTTTATTACATTCATTCCAGAGATAAAACATAGTCTTTTACAACTCAGGGCCATAGGCCTAATACAAGAGTTTAAGGAATAAGTAAATAAACATAAGTCTTCATCTTCATGTGCCACAGGCAAGCATGTTGAGTGTAGACTCATGACTCCTATTCATCATCAGATAACTGCAACATCACAAGTTACTGCCCGGAGGGTCAATACTTTGGAATAGTATTGGCAAGTGATACCTTAGTTTATTTTAAGTGGACTATACTACTATATGCATTTTGGCTAAGTGTAGCTTGGCTTGCTTTGCTCAAAATAGGTTTTTCCTATTAGTTGAAAACACTAAGCTTTTCTTTGTCAAAACTTCCCAAGAAACCTCCAATAGACATTGGGGTCCTTTGCCCTTGTTCACCCACAAGTTTTACTTAGAAGTTGGAGTGATGAGATTCTTGTAGCTTCCATGTCTTGATGCTCAAGTTGTCCATTGCCATGGACTTGGCTAAGTACTTAGGTTTTCCATCTGCAGAGGTTGTGCACTTTCCCCACCAGACTTGGTTTCCCAAGACAGGACCTTTTAGAAGTCTTTCCTTAGTCAAATGGACGCGTTCCAACCTATCATCCCACTACCACCAACTGTCCAAGTGACTAAGTTCTAGCAACCTATATGATCAAGGCAGAGCCCATATTGCCAAGTGGTTGCACTGTAAGCTTTCTCAACACTTGGCCTCCAAATCCCTTTGTGCCTGGGTGGCATATCACAAGTGTGATACACAAGCCAAATCCATGGCCTTGTGTAACCACTCAACACAAACCAATCTTTCCATTCCACCCAGGAGGTTCATTTCACTTAGTTGTTTTATTAGGAAAGCATAAGTCTCTTGACTTAGAATTATTTTCATCATAGCAAGTATAGCTTTTACCAACCCTTGTTTGCTACTAGCTAGACTAAGCATGGCATGGTAATCTTAACTTAGGAAGGGTTCCCTAGCAATTCTAACATTCTACTCTACATAGGATTTCCCACTTAGCATTTGGCCAAAGTAGCATGCAAGACTTAGTAAAATATCTAATGCTAGTACAAAATATAGGAATGAATTATTCATGAAATATCACTTGCCTTGGTAATGGGGAGAGTAGCACTCTTCACAATCACAGTCACTAGCAAAATCTACATAAAAATTATAGCATACAATTACACACAATTATATACAATCAAAAATATGAATGCATGCATGCAAGAATTACTAAGTGATGAATTTGAAAACTCTACCAAGCAAGTGCATAATACAGAAACATAACAAGTCACAAAGTTTGCCAATCAAACTTATTTGGCACTAATACAAATTACTAAACTAAATCTATTCTCAAAATAGCCTTAAACATGTTTCTATATAAAAAGTCATTTTAACAGTTACTATTTGTTAAACACATTGGATATTCAGAAAGGTCTTGACTCACTGAATCAGCGGTATAAAGTTTGCAAAATTCCAACGTGGGAATCAAAAGTTATAGCCAATTGAAAATTTGATTCAAATCTGTTTTTGAAATCTGTTTTTGATCTTACCCTAGACACGCGTCGCGTTTCTATTGGTGCGTACCGCTTCGGTTGGATCGACAGACGCGGACCGCAGGATCTAAGTGAGATCTGGCGGCTCGGATCTTGGCGTACCTCTTGACCACGTTCTAATCTACACGCAGATCTACATCGGCGCTCTAATCGTCCGACCATACAGGCGGCGCTAAGCGGCGTTGTTGGCGGCGTCGACTCTGGCTACGTGCGGCGCTCTAGGTCGCCCGGGGAAGCAAGAAGGTGCTTACCAGGACCGCAGTGGCGTGCTGAAGCTCGACGTGGTGTTGGTTTTGCGAAGAAGCGCGACACGGCGATGATTGCTCGTCGGAGTAGAGACAGGCGTCCGCGGTTAGTCGTTGGCGTTGGCGAGTTCCTCGTCGCGCTAAGCCAAAATAGAGTCTTGTTAGCCAAGAGCGATGAGGAGATTCTAGGCGTATCGATCGGAGGGCAAGGCGGTGGCTACTTACGAGGGAGGTCGCGGAGTTCGTGCGAAGGCGGTGGCGGCGATCGTCGGCGTTCTTTGGAGCTACGGTTCATGCGAAAGCAAGCGGGTGTGTCGAGGTGCACGAAACTCAAACAAGATAGCATGAGCTAGAGGCGGAGGGAACACGAGGCTCACGAATTGGCCGGCGATGTCTACAGCAATGGCGGAGTCATGCAAGTCGTGGGCGACTGGTGGCGTGAAGGCAAAATTGATTGGAAATGGTCGCGAGGAGGGAGATCTTATAGCGAGGCTCGACGAGCGCCAGCTGTATCAATGCCAATTAAGCTCGCGAAATCAGTGCTGTGACCAGCGGCGAAGTCGTCTTGTGAATCGAGGGAAAACGAAAGCGTGGGGCCAGGGCCCTGGTCGTGAAATAAACCGGCGTGGGGTGTGGTATATCGTGTGAAAGGTCTTTCATGGCGTGAAGAGAAGAAATGCCGGGTGGGCTTGTTGGGCTTGATTCGTTCTGGGCTAGATCCTGGCCTTGACCTTTTCTTTTGTTTATTCCTTTTCCTTTTCTATTTGATTTTCAGGAATGGTTTTGATATGAATTCAAACTCTTTTGAATTCAAACTTTTCTGAGCTTTGTAGGGTGCGATAGTCTCTAAAATAGGTATTAAGCATGTGGTTACTCTGCATAGGCTTGGACAAGCTTGGAGTATAGAAATAAACAGGGACTTTGCATCTGGTTTGCAAAAGTTAAAAAAGGGGTTTTTGAACCTATTTCTAAGTTGAAAATTTTGGTCTAAATTCCACACAATCTTTTCAACAATGAAAGCAAGCAACCAAGTTCCTAAACTTTCAAACTTTCAAATGGTGATGGCCATTTGAATTAAATCTATCCACATAAAATCATAGCACCATGTGCTTACATTTGAAATGAGTTTGAAATTTGATCTCAAATCTATATGCATGGATGAATGATATGCAAGCTTTAAAATCATGATTTTAGATGAACACTAAAACATATTTATTCTTTTAAAATAAGTTTTCCAAGTATTTTATATTCTCAAATAAAACCTACTGAAGTGTTTTGGTTTTACTTTTGATTTCAAAATAATTTTTTATTAAAACAAATCCTATTTGATTTATTAACTAAGGTCCATTATATTTAATTATTAATGGAACCTAAAACAAAAAGGTTATTTTGTTTTAAACAAGTTTTCAAATATCTTTTATTTCAAATAAAACCTCTTGTTTTGGTTTTGAAAATGTTTGGATTTCAAATGGAATTTTATTAATTAAATCAAACCCTATTTTATTAAACAACTAAAGATCCATTTTATTTAATTATTAAATGGATCCTAAAATAAATAAAATATTATTTTATTTTGAGATTTGGATTATGTTGATGAGCAGAACCAAATTCAAAGTACAATTTTAGTGATTGTTTGAATTGTTTGAATTTGTTTGAATGTTTGATTAATTGATTGAAATTCAAAACAGAAAAAAATAGAATAGAAAAAGAAAATGGTTTAGACAGAAAAAATAGAGCAAGCAGACCCAGCCAACAATTGGCCCAACAGCCAGTCCAGATATTCCCTCCCTTGGAAAAGCAGTGCGCACCAATTAGTTAACCCGCTAAGCGGTATTTGGTGGACCCAACTCCCTTTCCTCCTCTACTTGCAATGACAAAGGCATTTACATCATCGCCGTCTCCTTCACCCACCCTTGAGACCAGTTCTTCCCCTCGCCGTTTACTGCTGAGATTTCACGAGTAAATTCGTCATAAATGCTGCAGAAAATACACCCTCGATTACTCCCGTTAACTCGCCTCTTCCCCCTCTATATTTTCCCTCGACACCCATTTGTACGCCTTAGACCTCCCCAATTTCCTCCCGAGCTCTCTGTTCCAACCATCGTCTCCGGCCGATTCCGGCCCTTCACGCCCTCACGCCTCCTAGAAACCTTGGCCGTGCTCGGCATTCCCAATGGACCCTTCTGCGATCGCGGCTCACCCTTGGTGCCACGAGCCTCGGCAGCGACTTTCCGAGCCAGCGCCGCCGTGCTCCAAGCTGGCGACATCTCCCCGTAAACCTGACCTCCCTCTCATCCTCGATGACACGATGATGAACTCAAGCTCATCTGAACCTAACAACACCTTCCGTTTGTCCTAGGCGCCCCTATCCTGCGCCGACAACCTCCGGCATCGCCGCCCGTGCAGTTCTTCTCCGATGGCGTCCCAGGTAGTTTCCGACCGCCCGAGCCTCCTCGTTCACGCGCACGACTTTGGTGAGTCTGCGCATCTAACGTGTCTTCGCCTTGTCTGGGGTGATCCACGGCACCGTCCACGGCGACCACGGCCTTGCGACGTGCGTCCTCCACTCCGGCCGAACAATCGCAGTCGTACCAGAGCACCCCTCGTCGAACCGTCGGCACGTTGAGCATCGCCGTGACCCCCTGAGCCCGGTGAGCATCTTCCCTTTCTCCCTCACCTCCTGTAGCATCAGCACCGCCGTCGACCGACAGCTCCGCCGCCGCTAGACCGTCGGTAGCCCGGTTCTTGGCGAGCGATAGCAACGTTCGTTCTAGATCGGTGATGCGATAGAACCATAAGCGAATGGGTATGCTCTCTAGACCGCCGCGATTTGACTTGATCCAACGCTCCACAGTGATCCTGCGAACGGTGCAAGCGAATTAGAATAAGACACGTGTCTCTGCTGGTTGGATTTAAAACAGAATTGATCTAATTGATGTTCAATTTTGTAAATTCCATAACTCTGGATCCACACGTCCAAAAATTACAAATTTTATGTTGTTGGATTCAGGAGAACAAGCCCTAGCCAACCCTCCCTTGGTTTAGAATATAGTATCTGTTATATTGCTTGATTTTGCAGATTCTTTTGTGTGCTTGTTTAGATTAGAAAAATTGTTTAAAAATGTTTTAAAGGGTTAAAACCTTTGCAAATTGGTTTGTTGTGACCTTACTGACCCTAGGAACCAACCCATGGTTTTGAAAATGAATTTGGAAAAGATTAGAATGGATTAATTGGTTTAGTCCATTTCTAGCTAATTAAAACTATTGATTTGTTTATGAAAATGTTTTGGTAAAGAAAACTTTGGGAAAATGTGTTGAACCAAACCTACTGACCCAAAACACCAAGCTTTTCAATAGCAATTCAATTGGTGAAACAAAATAAGGATTCCTTGATTTAAAACCATTTCTAGTCAAATAGAAATGTGGTGTATTTATTAAAATTGATTTTGAAGGAAAACCTTTGGAAAATGTTTTGTTTTAAACTCTCTGACCCCAAAAAAACCAAGTTTTGTGTTTTGAAAACATATTTGGTGAACCCTATAGGCTAATGCCTTAGTAAAAATATTTCTACACCACATAAAATGATACTTTGTTTTGAAAATGGTTTTGAGGTGAAACCCTTTTGCAAATGACTTTGCCATTTTGGTAAATGACCAATTTGGAACTTACAAAGTTTAGAAGCCTAGTGGAGACCACCTTTGCAATTAGAAACATCTTTTGCATGCTTGCATGCATTACCTTGACTTTGTGATTTTATGTGTGTTGTTTTGCTTGATTGGTAGATTGAGTTTGTGCCTCGCTTGATTGATTTAGTGACTAGAAGAGTGTGATTGTTGCAAGGACAAGGAGTGAACCTATACCCTCTACCAAAAAGGCAAGTGATGCTTCATATCTTTTGTCCCATTACTTTCTTTATGCATTAGTGTTTTTGCTAAGTAAAACCTGCATGGATTTTATTTTTGCTAAGTATAGACCTTGCTATAGGAAAACCTAGTAGATGAATCCTTAGTAGGATTTTCCTAAGTAAGAATCCTATTACTATCAAGCTTAGCCTAGGTAATATAAAACATGGGTGGATTACATATTCATGCTATGGAAAAATATTCTAAGTCTGTGGACTTATGTTTTGTTTAATAAAACAACTAAGTGAATAAATCACCTGGGTGGAAATGGAAGGAATGGTTTGTGTTGAGTGGTTCACAAGGCCCATGTCTATGGTTTACCTTGTGTATCTCACTTGTGGATAGCCACCAGGAAACAAAGAGATTTGAGATGTCAAATGTTGAGAAGCTTCAAGTGCAACCACTTGGCAATATGGGCTCTGCCATGATCATATAGGTTGCAAGAACTTAGCCATATGGACAGTGGGTGGTAGTGTTTGATAGGTTGGAACGCGTCCATGATGGTCTAAGGAAGGCTTGAAAGATTTTGTCTTGGGAAACCAAGTCTTGTGGGGAAAGTGCACCACCTCTGCAGAGTGTAAAATCTAAGTACTTAGCCATGTCCCTGGTAAAGGACAATTTGAGCATCAAGACATGGAAGCTATCAAGAATCTCATCACTCCAATTTCTAAGTTAAAACTTGTGGGTTGAACAAGGGTTGTGTGAAATCTTCAATCTTTGATTGAGAGATGCCTTGTTTAAGGATCTCCAATCTTTGGTTAAGAAAATGATTTTGAAATCTTCAATCTTTGATGGAGAGATGGCTTGGTACAAGGATCTTGAAATCTTTGATTGAGGAAAAATGTTTTTGCCAAACAAAACTTAGTATTTTCAAATGTTAAGGAAAAATCTATTTTGAGCAATGCAAGCCTCAACTCCACCTAGCCAAAATGCATATAGATGTTAGACTCCACTATATTACCAAAGTATCACTTGCCAATACAATTCAATGTATTGACCCTTGTGGCTGTAACTTGTAATGTTGCGAGTTTGATTGATTTTAGTGAGGATTGATTGATTAGGATTACAAAGTCTACAACCAACATCTGCCTGTGGCACTTTGACGATGAAGGACCCCATGATTATAGTTATTCCGCTGCAATGTAATGTAATAGCCATATGAGCTATGTATTGATGTAATAAAACTATGTTATTCCTGGTTATAAAGTTGAATTATGACCTTTGTTTCTTGATATTACATCTGAACTGTGGATGCTAGCTATTGATCCAGGGACTAGCATTGTAAAACACAGGGGGCTCTATCTTATTAAAGATTGGGACCCTCTGAGAATGGTATCAGAGCATTGTGTTGCCTGTAGGATTTCTAACCCTAGGATTGGACAAAAACCCTTAGAAAATAGGAGTTGTGTTTGTTACCAAAAAAAACTTATTTACAAAATCTTGTAAATTCTTTCCTCAACCATTTTGGTTTTAACTCTACTTCTCATCTATATTCAAACTTGATGGAAAAGCCTACCCCATGACCAAAGATTACACCATGTGCAAAGGACTTCATCAACTCTAATGACTTCAACATCTTCAGCATATTCACCAAGGACTTTCAACTTGGATACTACTAAGGACTACAAGTGAGACAAGAAATCTTGCTCAAGATTTGAAGACTAAGGAAGAACAACTTAGAAGGAACCATCATCACCTTTGAAGTTTTGTGACCAAGACACAAGAATTCTCCGAGGATACAAAGATCTCATTCAAGAAGAATCAACCAAGAAGGATGGAAAGATTTCAAGTGAGCCATATAGATGGACCACCATATTATAGATAAGTCAAACCCACCAACTTATGTGGTGTAACAAAAATATTTTTGTTGCCTAAAGTATGTGCTTGAACTTTGTTTGAGTGAAATGTTTGGTTTGTGATTGCTTGCACATTGCTTGTGTGATTTGTGATGTGTGTGAATAGAATTATTCCTTAGAAATCTTTTGCCCATTCTAATCCCAACCCAAACAGATGACTTCTCCAAGAGACTCCAACATCAAGGATGATGACAACAACAACAACAACAACCAAGCTGACAGCATGAAAGAACTCATAGCAACCCAAAACCAGTTGAACCAACTGACAGCTCAGTTCATAGCCAACAATAGTGATAAAGACCCTACCTTGCAAAAGTTTTTGGAGGAACAATCCCAACTGATGCTTAAGGTGACTAATCAAATGATCAGCATGGAAGAAAACTATCCTAAAAGAGTGTATGACAACAAGGATGACAAGAATGTTATTCTAGATGGAGCACCAGCTTGCATTATTTGTAGAGACAAGGATCATAGTTCCAAAGAGCATGAAGATCAATGCCCCAATTGTGAAGATGAACATCCAATTGACCAATGTCCTACCTCTCAAGCTACTTGTTATCTTTGTGAAGGAAACAACCATGTCCCTATCCAATGCCCCATCTATGCCATTGTTGAACAAAGGAAACAAGAAGGATCCAAGTATACCAAGAATGTTGATGGCAAAGGAAAAGGACCACTCATACCTCCAAACAAGACAACCCAATTCAAAGGACTAAAGAAACCTAAGAAACCAAAGCAAGACATGAGCCTTGTGCAATGTCGTAAATGTAGGAAATGGGACACTACCCCAGTGGATGCCCAGAGACCATGAAGAATAAAAGGATGGACCAAGTGGTGTGCAACAACTGCAAAGAACCAGGCCACTATGTAGCAACTTGTCCACAAGAGCAACGTAAAGAACTCCAAGAAATCCACTGTTTCAACTGCAAGAACCCAGGGCATTATGCAAGCAACTGCCCAGAAAAGATGAAGAACAAGTTGAACAAGCCAATGGAGAAACTCAACCTTGGCCCATGAGTCAAGTATGGAAATAAAGGACACTAGGCAGATGGTTGCCCAGAGAAGTTTCCCCAGGATCCCAAGAAGGCCAACATCTAGTTTAGTTGGAAAATTTTAAGGGTGGTAGTACTCTAGTTGTTTTGAACCTGCTTGTAACCCCTAACCTCCCCAAATCTCGGGACGAGATTTATTTTAAGGGTGGTAGCCTGTCACATCCCAAGATTTTCCAAATCTTGTAATGTGAAAATAAATGAATAAAATAAAACTTTGTTGATTTTCAAGGCCAGAAGAAACTTTTTGTATTCAATTGGGACTTCAAACCAGTTGGATCAATTAAAATCCTAAAGGGATTTATAAAAATAAACATTTAATAAAGGCAAATAAAATGTTTTGGAGTTACTATTTTGGATCTTTTAATAAAAGGTTTTTGTTTTTCAAAATGAAAAGAAATATTTTAAATAAAGATTATTTTAAAAAGCCAAATTAAACCTTGGCCAAGATTTTGAAACAAAAGGTTTTGTTTTGATAAAATGAGTAAAGGTTTATTTAAATAAAATAATAAGGATTTAAATATCCAATTTTGTTTAAGTAAAGGCTTTTCCCATTTTAGATGAACACTAAAACTTATTTATTCTTTTAAAATAAGTTTTCCAAGTATTTTATATTCTCAAATAAAACCTACTGAAGTGTTTTGGTTTTACTTTTGATTTCAAAATAATTTTTTTTTTATTAAAACAAATCCTATTTGATTTATTAACTAAGGTCCATTATATTTAATTATTAATGGAACCTAAAAACAAAAGGTTATTTTGTTTTAAACAAGTTTTCCAAATATCTTTTATTTCAAATAAAACCTCTGTTTTGGTTTTGAAAATGTTTGGATTTCAAATGGAATTTTATTAATTAAATCAAACCCTATTTTATTAAACAACTAAAGATCCATTTTATTTAATTATTAAATGGATCCTAAAATAAATAAAAATATTATTTTATTTTGAGATTTGGATTATGTTGATGAACAGAACCAAATTCAAAGTACAATTTTGAGTGATTGTTTGAATTGTTTGAATTTGTTTGAATGTTTGATTAATTGATTGAAATTCAAAACAGAATAAAAATAGAATAGAAAAAGAAAAATGGTTTAGACAGAAAAAAATAGAGCAAACAGACCCAGCCCAACAATTGGCTTACTTGATCAGCCCAGTATTCCCTCCTTGAGAGAAAGCAGTGCGCACCAATTAGTTAACCGCTAAGCGGTGGTGGTGGACCCAACTCCCTTTCCTCCTCTAACGCTGACAAGACGGCCCCACGCCACATCATCGTCTCCTTCACCCACCCCGCAGACCAGTTCTTCCCCTCGCCGTTTCTGCTGAGATTTCACCGAGTAAATTCATCATAAACGCTGCAGCAAATACACCCGCGATTACTCCCGTTAACTCGCCTCTTCCCCCTCTATATTTTCCCTCGGACACCCAGTTGTGCCTTAGACCTCCCCAATTTCCTCCCCGAGCTCCTCTGTTCCGACCACCGTCTCCGGCCGATTCCAGCTAGCACACGCCCCCTCCTGCCTCCTAGAGCACGCAGCGGTGCTCAGCATTCCCCAGCGGACCCTTCTGCAGCCACAGATCACCCGCGGGCGCCCTGAGCCTCGGCAACGACTTTCCCGAGCCAGCGCCGCCGTCTGCTCCAACTGCGGCGACATCTCCCCGGTAAACCTGACCTCCCCTCTCATCCTCGATGACGATGATGAACTCCAAGCTCATATGAACCTAACAACACCTTCCGTTTGTCCTAGGGCGCCCCTATCCTCGCCTTCGACAACCTCCAGCATCGCCACCGTCTGGTTCTTCTCCGATGACGTCCCCAGGTAGTTTCCGACCGCCCCGAGCCTCCTCGTTCACGCGCAGCTTTGCACGAGTCCTGCGCATCTAACCGTGTCTTCGCCTTGTCACGGGGTGATCCACAGCCGCGTCCTGACGACCACAGCGCACAGCGCCGTCCTCCACTCCGGCGAACAATCGCAGTCGTACCAGAGCACCCCTCGTCGAACCGTCGGCACGTTGAGCATCGCCGTGACCCCCTGAGCCCGGTGAGCATCTTCCCTTTCTCCCTCACCTCCTGTAGCATCCGCCATCGGCCATCGACTCGCTCACGCCATATACCGTCGGCGCCGAGTTCTTGGCGGCGATAGCGACGTTCGTTCTAGATCGGTAGTCGATAGAACCACTTAAGCGAATGGGTATGCTCTCTGGACCGCCACGATTTGACTTGATCCAACGCTCCACAGCGACTGATCCTGCGAACGGTAAGCGAATTAGAATAAGACACGTGTCTCTGCGGGTTGGATTTAAAACCGAAGTGCTCTAAGTGATGTTCAATTTTGTAAATTCCATAACTCTGGATCCACACGTCCAAAAATTACAAATTTTATGTCGTTGGATTCAGGAGAACAAGCCCTAGCCAACCCTGCCCTTGGTTTAGCATATAGTATCTGTTATATTGCTTGATTTTGCAGATTCTTTTGTGTGCTTGTTTAGATTAGAAAAATTGTTTAAAAATGTTTTAAAGGGTTAAAACCTTTGCAAATTGGTTTGTTGTGACCTTACTGACCCTAGGAACCAACCCATGGTTTTGAAAATGAATTTGGAAAAGATTAGAATGGATTAATTGGTTTAGTCCATTTCTAGCTAATTAAAACTATTGATTTGTTTATGAAAATGTTTTGGTAAAGAAAACTTTGGGAAAATGTGTTGAACCAAACCTACTGACCCAAAACACCAAGCTTTGCAATAGAAATTCAATTGGTGAAACAAAATAAGGATTCCTTGATTTAAAACCATTTCTAGTCAAATAGAAATGTGGTGTATTTATTAAAATTGATTTTGAAGGAAAACCTTTGGAAAATGTTTTGTTTTAAACTCTCTGACCCCAAAAAAACCAAGTTTTGTGTTTTGAAAACATATTTGGTGAACCCTATAGGCTAATGCCTTAGTAAAAATATTTCTACACCACATAAAATGATACTTTGTTTTGAAAATGGTTTTGAGGTGAAACCCTTTTGCAAATGACTTTGCCATTTTGGTAAATGACCAATTTGGAACTTACAAAGTTTAGAAGCCTAGTGGAGACCACCTTTGCAATTAGAAACATCTTTTGCATGCTTGCATGCATTACCTTGACTTTGTGATTTTATGTGTGTTGTTTTGCTTGATTGGTAGATTGAGTTTGTGCCTCGCTTGATTGATTTAGTGACTAGAAGAGTGTGATTGTTGCAAGGACAAGGAGTGAACCTATACCCTCTACCAAAAAGGCAAGTGATGCTTCATATCTTTTGTCCCATTACTTTCTTTATGCATTAGTGTTTTTGCTAAGTAAAACCTGCATGGATTTTATTTTTGCTAAGTATAGACCTTGCTATAGGAAAACCTAGTAGATGAATCCTTAGTAGGATTTTCCTAAGTAAGAATCCTATTACTATCAAGCTTAGCCTAGGTAATATAAAACATGGGTGGATTACATATTCATGCTATGGAAAAATATTCTAAGTCTGTGGACTTATGTTTTGTTTAATAAAACAACTAAGTGAATAAATCACCTGGGTGGAAATGGAAGGAATGGTTTGTGTTGAGTGGTTCACAAGGCCCATGTCTATGGTTTACCTTGTGTATCTCACTTGTGGATGGCCACCCAGGAAACAAAGAGATTTGAGATGTCAAATGTTGAGAAGCTTCAAGTGCAACCACTTGGCAATATGGGCTCTGCCATGATCATATAGGTTGCAAGAACTTAGACATATGGACAGTGGGTGGTAGTGTTTGATAGGTTGGAACGCGTCCATGATTGTCTAAGGGAAGGCTTCTGAAAGATCTTGTCTTGGGAAACCAAGTCTTGTGGGGAAAGTGCACCACCTCTGCAGAGTGTAAAATCTAAGTACTTAGCCATGTCACAGTAAAGGACAATTTGAGCATCAAGACATGGAAGCTATCAAGAATCTCATCACTCCAATTTCTAAGTTAAAACTTGTGGGTTGAACAAGGGTTGTGTGAAATCTTCAATCTTTGATTGAGAGATGCCTTGTTTAAGGATCTCCAATCTTTGGTTAAGAAAAATGATTTTGAAATCTTCAATCTTTGATGGAGAGATGGCTTGGTACAAGGATCTTGAAATCTTTGATTGAGGAAAAATATTTTTGCCAAACAAAACTTAGTATTTTCAAATGTTAAGGAAAAATCTATTTTTGAGCAATGCAAGCCTCAACTCCACCTAGCCAAAATGCATATAGATGTTAGACTCCACTATATTACCAAAGTATCACTTGCCAATACAATTCCAATGTATTGACCCTTGTGGCTGTAACTTGTAATGTTGCAGGTTTGATTGATTTTAGTGAGGATTGATTGATTAGGATTACAAAGTCTACAACCAACATCTGCCTGTGGCACTTTGAAGATGAAGGACCCCATGCTTATAGTTATTCCGCTGCAATGTAATGTAATAGCCATATGAGCTATGTATTGATGTAATAAAACTATGTTATTCCTGGTTATAAAGTTGAATTATGACCTTTGTTTCTTGATATTACATCTGAACTGTGGATGCTAGCTATTGATCCAGGGACTAGCATTGTAAAACACAGGGGGCTCTATCTTATTAAAGATTGGGACCCTACAACTTCCTTCGTAGAAACTCAAATGGTGCCATCCCAATACTAGATTGATAACTATTATTGTAAGAGAACTCTGCGTAAGGCAGACTTTCGTCCCAACTAGCTCCATAGTCTAGGGCACATGCCCTCAACATGTCTTCAAGAATTTGATTAGTCCTTTCTGTTTGCCCATCAGTTTGAGGATGAAATGCAGTGCTGAATTCCAACCTTGTTCCCAAAGATTCATGAAGCTGTCTCCAAAAATGAGAAGTGAACTGAGTTCCTCTATCAGACACAATACTCTTAGGCACACCGTGAAGGCATACAATTCTGCTCATGTAAATTTTGGCTAACTTGGCACTTGTATAGGTTGTCTTCACGGGTATAAAATGAGCCACTTTAGTTAGACGATCCACTACTACCCATATGGAATCATACCCTGATCTGGTCCTTGGTAATCCGGTAATGAAATCCATACCGATATTTTCCCACTTCCATTCAGGAATAGGCAGTGGTTGAAGCAAACCTGCTGGTTTCTGATGCTCCGCTTTCACTCTACTACACACATCACACAAAGCAATATGTTCGGCGATGTCCCTTTTGAGATTGTTCCACCAAAATCTTTCTTTCATATCCATGTACATCTTGGTGTTTCCCGGGTGAATAGAATACGGTGAGTTGTGGGCTTCTTGTAGAATCATTTTCTGCAACTCCGGGTCTTGTGGAACACAAATACGTTTCCCGTGCCATAAAGCACCTTGTTCGTCTATATGGAAACTTTTAGCTTTCCCTTGACTAATCCTTTCCTTAATCTCTTCGATTTCTTTATCCGTCTTTTGGGCTTCTTTAATCTTATCCAGCAGTGGGTTGAACATCCAAAGACATGAGATGTCCTTCTGGCACAATCTCCAATCTGAGTTCTTTGAATTGCTTACACAAGTCATCTGGCAATTCACCTTTGGTAAGGCCATTCACAAACACCTTACGACTTAGAGCATCTGCTACAACGTTTGCTTTACCAGGATGGTATTGCAAACTTAAGTCGTAATCCTTGATAAGTTCTAGCCATCTCCTTTGTCTCATATTGATTTCCTTCTGGGTGAAGTTATACTTCAAACTCTTGTGATCTGTGAATACTTCACAACGCTTTCCCAAAAGGTAGTGTCTCCATGTTTTGAGTGCATGGACAACATGACTAACTCCAAATCATGAGTAGGATAGTTTACTTCATGAGTTTTGAGTTGTCTCGAGGCATAAGCCACAACTTTTCCGCCTTGCATAAGTACGGCACCTAATCCTTGATGCGAAGCATCACAATACACTTGGAAATCCTTCTCCAAATCTGGCAGGCACAGAACTGGTGCTGACACAAGTCTCTTCTTCAACTCTTGAAAGCTGAGTTCACAACCTTCAGACCAAACAAATTTCTTGTCTTTCTTTAACAATTCTGTCATTGGCTTAGAAACCTTTGAGAAATTTTCAATAAACCTTCTGTAGTAACCTGCTAAGCCAAGGAAACTGCGAACCTCTTTCACATTCTTGGGAGATTCCCATTCAGTCACAGCTGAAAACTTAGCAGGATCAACTGCTACACCATCTTTTGTCATAACATGACCAAGAAAACCAACTTCTTCTAACCAGAACTCACACTTGCTGAATTTGGCATAGAGTTTATGTTCTCTCAACTTCTCAAGTATCAAACGCAAGTGTCCCTCATGTTCTTCCTTGCTCTTAGAGTAAACTAAGATGTCATCGATGAAAACGACAACGAACTTGTCAAGAAATTCCATGAACACCTTGTTCATCATATTCATGAAGTATCTTTGGAGCGTTGGTTAAACCAAAAGGCATTACAGTGTACTCATACAATCCATACCTTGTGGTGAATGTTGTTTTGGGTATGTCTTGCTCTCTTATCTTGAGTTGAAAATATCCTGACCGGAGATCAATTTTCGAGAACACACATGCTCCTTCTAGCTGATCAAACAAGTCGTTGATTCTTGGAAAAGGATACTTGTTCTTGATGGTTACCTCGTTGAGTGATCGGTAATCAATGCATAATCTTTGTGTTCTATCCTTCTTTTCCACGAATAAAACTGGAGCTCCCCAAGATGAAGAACTTGGCTAGATGAATCCTTTCTGCAATTGTTCACCAAGTTGTTTCTTGAGTTCCTTTAGTTCGTCCACTGACATTTTATAAGGTCTCTTTGCTCTTGGTCCAGAACCTGGTACCAAATCTATTATAAACTCCACATCTCTATCTGGTGGCATTCCCGGTAACTCTTCCTGAAACACATCCGGATACTCACACACAATTGGCACAGTGTCCATGCTAACCCCCTTAAGAGAATTTAGCATACTCTTCTTTGCTCCAAAGCTGGTCTTGAATCTGATCCTTTTATTATCCAGAGTTGTGAGTGAGACAGTATGGCTGGCACAGTCTATCACTCCTTTGTACTTAGTCATCCAGTCCATTCCTAGAATGACATCCAAACCTTGGGAGTTTAATATTATCAGGTTAACGGGAAACTTATACTTCCCGAATTCTATGACTAGGTCATGGCATCCTGAATTCACTATCATTTCTCCACCAGGAGAACTTACTTTTATAGGACACCCAATAGTTTCTACCGGTAGTTCATTTCTTTCAACAAATGCTCTTGATATGAATGAATGAGATGCACCAGTATCAAAGAGTACAAATGCTGGAATGGAATTGAGTCTGAACTTACCAGCAACAGCATCAGGCTCCTCATAGACCTCCTCCACATTGATGTGGTTAACCTGTCCTTTCTGGAAAGGATTGGGCTTGTTAGGTCCTTCAGCTTTCTTCTCAGTGCACTCATTAGCATAATGCCCCAGCTTCTTGCATTTGAAGCATTCAACCTGACTGATGTCCTTTTTAGGCTGGTTTCCACTTCCACTTCCACTGTGGTGGCTCTTACGTCCACTCTTGTGGTTCTTGTACTTATCATTGTCATGACCGCGATGATGCTTGTTGTCATGACGGTTGTGGTTGTGGTTCTTGTTGAATTTCCCATGCTTGTGGGATCCTGAGCTGCCACTGTCATCATAGTGAGATCGCTTGTGAGACGATCCCGAGCTGTGCTTGTCGGAGTGTTTCCTCTTCCTACTCTCGACTTGCTTCATTTTACTCTCCAAAATAGCAGCCTTGTCACACAGAGACTGATAAGTTGGAACATATGCCACAGACAGCTGCAGATTCAGCTCATCATTCAAGCCTTCCAGAAACTTTTCCTTTCTTTTGGCATCTGTGTCAACCTCATCCGGTGCATAGACGCCAGATTGTTGAACTCTTCTATATATTCACCACGCCGGTGGTGGCTTCAGATTGTGAAACTCTTTCTTTTTCAGGCTCATCATTCCTGATGAGATATGAGCAGTGCGAAAGCCATCTTCAAAGATAGCCCAAGTCACCTCATCAATAGGAGTGGTGATTTGGAAGTTGTCCCACCATGTGGCGGCTGGCCCTTCCAACAGATGTGCTGCAAATCTGACTTTTTCAGCGTTAAATGCATTACGGTCACTAAATCTTTGTTCACAGAACGTAGCCAGTCATTGGCCACCATGGGATCAGTCGTCCCTGAGAACTTAGCTGGCCTCAAGCGCAGAAATCTGGTGAGCATATCAAAACCCGGAGGGTTGTTGTTGTTATTGGGGTTGTTGTTGTTATTCTGGTTTTGGATGAACATTGTCATCATCTGCATAAGCTGTGTTTAGCATTCATCATTTGTTGCATTTCCGGGGTGATGTTGTTGGGGTTGGGGTTTGCGCGACGGGGAGGCATCTGTGGTTTGTTCAAATAGAGATAAGAATGAGATACCCATACATGATTCATGCACATTACATCACATAAGCAAACACATAACATGCAACACAAGGATAAAAACTCAACAACAAGATAACGAAGTCTCAAGTAAAACACACAAGTGGCAAGCCATCCACATGTCGGATGGTCCAATAATAAGTTCACAAATAACAAGTACGATAATAAAAGATAACCGAGTAGTCAAGTCTACTCATCAGCATCAATCTCCTCCTCGACAAAAGTAAGGCATGCATTCTCCATCGTGGTCTTGTTCTCCTCGATAGTAGTGGTTAAGGACTCAATCTTGGTCTTGAGAGCCCTCTTTTGGGAGCGAAGCCTCTCAATAACCATCTGCTGCTCTAGCTCGAAATCCTTGGACTTTAGTTCCTCGGTCATGTCCCGGATCCTCTTGTTCCTATCCTGGACACGCTTCTCCTGACTCTTGAACTTACGGTCCTGGGTCTCGAACTTCGCCTCCATTTCCTTGACTAACTCGTCCTGCTGAGCGAAAAGCTTGTCCTTCTCGCGAAGCTGCACCTGGAGCTCGTCATTGTTGAGCATGACGTTGGTCCTGTTTGTGTCCACGTGCCTAATAAGAGACTCTAAGTCCTGGAGATAGAGACGTATCGGCTCTGCTGCGGCCCTCGAGTCGTCCTCAAAGTCAATAGACTCTCCGTCATCGTCACGCCTTCCGAAGACGTGAAAGTGAGTGCCTCTAACCTGTCGGGAGTGACGGCCTAACAGACGTCCTATCAGGTCCTGCATAACGACCTCCATGCCTCTCTCCCTGTCATCGTGCATAAGCTTGAAGACGATGGCCCCCGTAGTAGGCTCTGCAGGCGTCTGGCTGGTTCACCTTGAAGCCCCAGAGGTCCTTCCTCTCGAACTTGGTGAGTGGGTGCACCATGATGGTGGGAAGAGGGAGATCGAGCAAAGTGGTAAGCTCAACGATACGACGACCAAAACGGGTAACCTGGAACTCCTCAACAGTGTTAATGGTAATAGGCATCTATTTATAAGATTGAAAAGTTAGAACAACACAATTTAAGATAAAACTAGACAAACATTCATACATATCCATGGAACACAAAAATCACACAAGTCCTGCACACATAATTCCATTACATCAATCAAGGTCTAGACTTACTTAAGGTATCATTTTTGGAAAATAAGGTGATAGGTGGTGGTCCAACTAACGAAGTGCGTTCACAATCCTATCTCACTGGATCTGGTGGCTACCACAATGTTCCTAGAAGCAATCCACCTATCTTGTTCACATGATTCCATCACTAAGTCTATAATATCTCCCCTTAATTCTTGGTTGGTGGCTTCCAACTCTTGGGTAAGTTCCTTCTCTTTCTCTAAGTCTTTTTGAAGATTGAGCATCCTGCACTTGACTCTAGCACTTAGTTCTTTGATGGTCCTCCAAGCTGCTTCTCTTGCTGACTCAAAGAATGTGGTGTGCATCACAGTGTTGGTGTACATGCAGAATCCCCTTTCTTTGTGGTTGTCTTCCTTGTTTTTGTACAAGTGAAGTTGCACCCACCAATACTCCACTCCTTCATCCATCACTGGAAAGCCTTTGTATACAGCTGCACCATGTGCTTCCATTGCCACCATGAGGTCCTTGAGAATTTTGGGAAACTCAGTTTCACACTCCAAGGTCATGGTCATGAGTGGTCCTTTCTTCACGGCTTCATTGATGGAGTTCATCTACAAATAGAGATGAGAATGAGAAGATTAGAAAAGTTTACGAGAAGAATAGACAAGTGTAGAAGTAGTTGAAAAAAATTTCTTAGTGGTTTCCAATTCTAGGGTCATAATCCTACAACACAGTGCTCTGATAACATCTGTTAGACCCCTCCTTCGTAAAGGAAAAGGATCCCTGTGATTGCAATGCTAGTCCCTGGATCAATGCTAGCATCCACAGTTTAAGATGAAGTACACAGATACAAAGGTCGTTTATTACATTCATTCCAGAGATAAAACATAGTCTTTTACAACTCAGGGCCATAGGCCTAATACAAGAGTTTAAGGAATAAGTAAATAAACATAAGTCTTCATCTTCATGTGCCACAGGCAAGCATGTTGAGTGTAGACTCATGACTCCTATTCATCATCGGAGTAACCTGCAACATCACAAGTTACAGCCACAGAGGGTCAATACTTTGGAATAGTATTGGCAAGTGATACCTTAGTTTATTTTAAGTGGACTATACTACTATATGCATTTTGGCTAAGTGTAGCTTGGCTTGCTTTGCTCAAAATAGGTTTTTCCTATTAGTTGAAAACACTAAGCTTTTCTTTGTCAAAACTTCCCAAGAAACCTCCAATAGACATTGGGGTCCTTTGCCCTTGTTCACCCACAAGTTTTACTTAGAAGTTGGAGTGATGAGATTCTTGTAGCTTCCATGTCTTGATGCTCAAGTTGTCCATTGCCATGGACTTGGCTAAGTACTTAGGTTTTCCATCTGCAGAGGTTGTGCACTTTCCCCACCAGACTTGGTTTCCCAAGACAGGACCTTTTAGAAGTCTTTCCTTAGTCAAATGGACGTGCCCAACCTATCATCCCACTACCACCAACTGTCCAAGTGACTAAGTTCTAGCAACCTATATGATCAAGGCAGAGCCCATATTGCCAAGTGGTTGCACTGTAAGCTTTCTCAACACTTGGCCTCCAAATCCCTTTGTGCCTGGGTGGCATACCACAAGTGTGATACACAAGCCAAATCCATGGCCTTGTGTAACCACTCAACACAAACCAATCTTTCCATTCCACCCAGGAGGTTCATTTCACTTAGTTGTTTTATTAGGAAAGCATAAGTCTCTTGACTTAGAATTATTTTCATCATAGCAAGTATAGCTTTTACCAACCCTTGTTTGCTACTAGCTAGACTAAGCATGGCATGGTAATCTTAACTTAGGAAGGGTTCCCTAGCAATTCTAACATTCTACTCTACATAGGATTTCCCACTTAGCATTTGGCCAAAGTAGCATGCAAGACTTAGTAAAATATCTAATGCTAGTACAAAATATAGGAATGAATTATTCATGAAATATCACTTGCCTTGGTAATGGGGAGAGTAGCACTCTTCACAATCACAGTCACTAGCAAAATCTACATAAAAATTATAGCATACAATTACACACAATTATATACAATCAAAAATATGAATGCATGCATGCAAGAATTACTAAGTGATGAATTTGAAAACTCTACCAAGCAAGTGCATAATACAGAAACATAACAAGTCACAAAGTTTGCCAATCAAACTTATTTGGCACTAATACAAATTACTAAACTAAATCTATTCTCAAAATAGCCTTAAACATGTTTCTATATAAAAAGTCATTTTAACAGTTACTATTTGTTAAACACATTGGATATTCAGAAAGGTCTTGACTCACTGAATCCAACGGTATAAAGTTTGCAAAATTCCAACGTGGGAATCAAAAGTTATAGCCAATTGAAAATTTGATTCAAATCTGTTTTTGAAATTTGTTTTTGATCTAACCCTAGACACGCGTCGCGTTTCTATTGGTGCGTACCGCTTCGGTTGGATCGACAGACGCGGACCGCAGGATCTAAGTGAGATCTGGCGGCTCAGATGCGCGCGTACCTCTTCGGCCACGTTCTAATCTACACCGCAGGATCTACATCTGACGCTCCTAATCGTCCTGACCATACACGGGCGGCGCTAGCGGCGTTGACCGGCCAGCGTCGACTACGGCGCAGCGCTCTAGGTCGCCCGGGGAAGCAAGAAGGTGCTTACCAGGACCGCAGTGGCGTGCTGAAGCTCGACGTGGTGTTGGTTTGCGAAGGGGCGCGCTGACACAGCGATGATTGCTCGTCGGAGTAGAGACAGACGTCGGCACGGTTAGTCGTTGACGTTGGCGAGGTTCCTCGTCGCGCTAAGCCAAAATAGGGGTACTGTTAGATGCGCAAGATGATGAGGATTCTAGGCGTATCAGTCAGAGGGCAAGGGGCGGTGGCTACTTACAGAGGGAGGAGGTCGCGGAGTTCGTGCGTAAGACGGTGGCGCAGATCGTCGACGTTCTTGGAGCTACGGTTCATGCGAAGCAAACGGGTGTGTCGAGGGTGCACGTAAACTCACCGAACAAGATAGCATGAGCTAGAGACGAGGGGGAACACGAGGCTCACTGGCTCGCCGAATTCGGAACAGCCATGAGTCGTGCAAGTCGTGGGCAGCCTGGTGGCGTGAAGGCAAAATTGATTGGGGGGAAATGGTCGCGAGGAGGGGGAGATCTTATAGCCCGAGGCTCGACAGGAAATGCTCGCTGTATCAATGCCAATTAAGCTCGCGAAATCAGTGCTGCAACGGCCAGCGGCGGAGGTCGTGCGCGGAATCAGGGGAAGACGAAGCTGACGTGGACGGGGCCCGCTGGTCAGCGAAATAAACCGAGGGGGCGTGGGGTCTGGCTGCGGATCGAAGGAGTGCGGCTGCGTGAGAGGAAAGGAAATGCCCCGGGTGGGCTTGTTGGGCTTGATTCGTTGCTGGGACAAGCTTGGAGTATAGAAATAAACAGGGACTTTGCATGTGGTTTGCAAAAGTTTAAAAAGGGGTTTTTGAATCTATTTCTAAGTTGAAAATTTTGGTCTAAATTCCACACACAATGTTTTCAACAATGAAAGCAAGCAACCAAGTTCCTAAACTTTCAAACTTTCAAATGGTGATGGCCATTTGAATTAAATCTGTCCACATAAAATCATAGCACCATGTGCTTCTGTTTACTGAAATGAGTTTGAAATTTGATCTCAAATCTATATGCATGGATGAATGATATGCAAGCTTTAAAATCATGATTTTAGGGATGTTACAATGGCCTCCGTAGTAGGCTCTATCTCTGCCCTGGCTGGTTCACCTTGAAGCCCCAGAGGTCCTTCCTCTCGAACTTGGTGAGGGGATGCACCATGATGGTGGGAAGAGGGAGATTGAGCAAAGTAGTAAGCTCAACGATACGAGGACCAAAGCGGGTAACCTGGAACTCCTCAACAGTGCTGATGGTAATAGGCATCTATTTATAAGATAGAAAAGTTAGAACAACACAATTCAAGATAAAACAAAAGACAAAACATCACATACCATCCTTGGGAAGCAAAACACACAAGTCATGCATACATGAAACCATTACAACAACCAAGGTTCATTCTTATTTTAAAGCAACATTTTGGAAAATAGGGTGATAGGTGGTGGTCCAACTAACGAAGTACGTTTACAATCCTATCTCACTGGATCTGTTGGCTAACACGATGTTCCTAGAAGCAATCAGCCTATCTTGCTCACATGATTCCATCACTAAGTCTATGATGTCTCCTCTTAAGGTTTGGTTGGTAGCTTCCAACTCTTGAGTATGATCCTTCTCTTTCTTCAAGTCTTTTTGGAGGTTGAGCATTCTGCACTTGACTCTAGCACTAAGTTCTTTGATAGTCCTCCAAGCTACTTCTCTTGCTGACTCAAAGAATGTAGTGTGTACCACAGTGTTGGTGTACATGCAGAATCCTGTTTCTTTGTGGTTGTCTTCCTTGTTTTTGTACAAGTGAAGTTGCACCCACCAGTTCTCAACTCCTTCATCCATCACAGGAAAGCCTTTGTACACAGTTGCACCATGTATTTCCATTGCCACCATGAGGTCCTTGAGAGCTTTGGGAAACTCTGTCTCACACTCCAAAGTCATGGTTATGAGTGGTCCTTTCCTTACGGCTTCGTTGATAGAATTCATCTACAAATAGAGATGAGAAAGAAGATTAGAAAAGTTTACGAGAAGAATAGACAAGTGTAGAAGTAGTTGAATTTTTTTTCCTTACTGGTTTCCAATCCTAGGGTCATAATCCTACAGGCAACACGGTGCTCTGATACCATCTGTAAGATCCCTCCTTTGTAAAGGAAAAGGATCCATGTGTTTGCAATGCTAGTCCCTGGATCATTGCTAGCATCCACAGTTTAAGATGAAGTACACAGATACAAAGGTCATTTATTACATCCATTCCAGAGATAAACATATTCTTACAACTCAAAGGCCACAGGCCAATTACAAGAGTTTGATTAAGCAAATAAATATAAGTCTTCATCTTCATGTGCCACAGGCAAACATGTTGAGTGTAGACTCATGACAGGTAATCTTCATCAGAGTAACCTGCAACATCACAAGTTATAGCCACAGTGGGTCAATACTTTGGAATAGTATTGGCAAGTGATACCTTAGTATATTTTAAGTGGACTAGTTACTATATGCAAATTTGGCTAAGTGTAGCTTGGCTTGCTTTGCACAAAATAGGTTTTTCCTATTAGTTGAAATCACTAAGTTTTTATTTGTCAAAACTTTTCCCAAGGAGCCACCAATAGACATTGAGGTCCTTCACCCTTGTTCACCCACAAGTTTTTACTTAGAAGTTTGAATGATGAGATTCTTGATAGCTTCCATGTCTTGATGCTCAAGTTGTCCAATGCCATGGACTTGGCTAAGTACTTAGATTTTTCCATCTGTAGAGGTTGTGCACTTTCCCCACCAGACTTGGTTTCACCAAGACAGGACCTTTCAGAAGCCTTCCCTTAGACCAAATGGACGCGCTCCAACCTATCATTCCCACTACCACCAACTGTCCAAATGGCTAAGTTCTAGCAACCTATGTGATCCAGGCAGAGCCCATATTGCCAAGTGGCTGCACTAGAAGCTTCTCAACACTTGGCCTCTAAAATCCCTTTGTTCCTGGGTGGCTTACCACAAGTGCGATACACAAGGTAAACCATAGCCATGGGCCTTGTGTAACCACTCAACCAAAAACCACCAATCAAGTCCCATTCCATCCAGGTGATTCATTGACTTAGTTGTTTTATTAAGAAAAACATAAGTCCAAAGACTTAGAAATATTTTCATCATAGCATGTATATAATTTACCAACCCTTGTTTGCTACTAGCTAGGCTAAGCATGGCATAGATAGTAACTTAACTTAGAAATTTCCTAGCAATTCTACAACTACTTAGGATTTCCCAACATGGCATTTGGCAAAATAGTAACATGCAAGATTTAGCAAAATATTTCTAGTGCTTGTATAAAAATATAGGGATGGAAATATTCATGAAGTACCACTTGCCTTGGTAGTGGGGAGAGTAGCACTCTTCACAATCACAATCACTAGCACCAAAATCTACACATAGAATATAGCCACAATCACATACAAAACATATACAATCAAAAATATATATGCATGCATGCAAGATGCTAAGGAATGATTTTTAAAACCCAACCAAGCAAGTGCATAGTAC
Source organism: Avena insularis (assembly GCA_023614405.1). Taxonomy (NCBI): domain Eukaryota; kingdom Viridiplantae; phylum Streptophyta; class Magnoliopsida; order Poales; family Poaceae; genus Avena; species Avena insularis. Next base: position 55,740,224 of record CM042695.1, read on the forward strand.
TGAATTCTAAACAAGTCAAAACTTTGCCAAACCAAGTTTATTTGACACTAAAACAAATTCCTAAACAATTCATACAATTAAAATAGTCCTAAACAAGTTTATGCAAATAAAACCTTTTTAACAGAAGCTAAACACTAAACACATTGCATAAGCAGAAAGGGCTTGTCTTCCTGATTCCAACGGTATAAAATTTGTCTTCAAATTCTAACATGTGGATCAAAAGTTACAAGCAAATCAAATTTGGATATAAATCTGATTCAAATTCTGTTTTTAAACTAAACCCTAGCCACGCGGCGCTATCCTATTGGTCGGTACCGCTTCGCTCAGGATCACCCTTCCGCACCGTTGGATCAAGTCAGATCTAACGCGCCAGATTCAAAGAAAACGATTCGCTCGGATCTAATCTAAACCGCCAGATCTACATCTAACGGCTGATGTTGCCTTGACCAAAGACTAGCGGCGGCGACTGGCGGCGGCGCGTCTGTCAGCGGCGGCGCTGGCGTTCTAGGTCGCCTGGGGGAGGGGGAAGAGGCTTACCAGAACCGCGGTGGTGTGTTGAAGCTCAACATGGCGGTGGCTTGGGAAGGGGCGCACGGCAGGGGCTGCTGGAGCTCGTCAGAGTCGTGCACGGCGTCGGGTGGTTGCTGTCGAAGTTGTTGCCGAGGTTTCGTGTCGCCCTAGCACGAACCAGAGGGATTAGGAGACGCGCAAGACAGTGGCGAACATCCTCGTATGCAAGAGGGGGCAAGGGGCGCGCTCTGCTTACCGTAATTGGTCGCCGGAGTTGAGCGGCGGCTCAGTCGGTTGCGGGCACGAACGGGGACGGCGTCCTGGGTCACGAGTAGGCAAGCGACGGGTGGTCAGAAGATAAACGAGTTCATGCTGAGCATAATCGTTTGAATCAGAGGCACAGGGGCGGTCGAGACTCACCGGAATTGCTGCCGGAGATCGTCGGGACAGCGGCGGCGTCTAGCGAGTTGCGAGAAGCCTGGTGGCGTGGAGATGAAATTGGTTGAGGGGAAATGGCCGCGAGAGAGAGGGGATTAAGTAGGCAGAGGCTCGACAAGAAACGCTCAGTGATTCAATGCCAATTACCTCGCGGAATCAAAGCAGCAACGGGCAGCGGCGGTGTTCGTGCGCGGAATTTTGGGGAAGAAGGAGTGACGTGGAGAGGGCCTGCTCGTCAGCGAAATAAACAGAAGGGAGGTGGGGTCTGGGTGTCAGCGACTCGCTGGGTACATCCGCGCGTGCGAGAGAGAGAGGGGAGACCCGGGTGGGCTAGTTGGGCTGCGTCTGTTGCTGGGCTCAATTCCTGGCGCCGACCCTTTTCCATTTCCTTTCTCTTTTATTTTTCTAAATTGAATTTCTGGAATGAGTTTCAAATGAATTCAAACTCTATTTGAATTCAAATCTTTTTGGGATTTTTGCAATGTGCAACAATCACACTTCAGGGCATAGAATCAAGTGGTCTCTCTTGTTCAAGCTTGGTTCTTTTGAAATAACAAAATAAACAGTGCCATAGCACTAAATTTGCAAATGTTTTGAAAATGGTTTTGAAACCATTTTTATTTTGTAAAATTTTGTTCAAACTCTACACTCAAGCCAATCAATATAGAAGCAACCAAACTTGGTTTTTAAAACACTAAGCTCTCAAGTGAGGATGGGCATCTGATTTTAGTTGGCTCACATAAAATGATAACACTATGTGCTTCTGTTTTCTTGAAATGAGTTTGAAATTGATCTCAAATCTATATGCATGCATGAATGATATGCAATCTTTGAAATCATGAATTTAGGGATGTTACAAATACCAACACAGAAAGGTGTTTTGTGGCGAGGACTCATAAGAGTCACAAGGATCATGTGTCAAGAGAAACTTCTGATTACTAAAATTATAGTCACTCTTAAAACATGATTGAGAAAACGAAGGAAACTCTTTACTCATCCAAGTATACCAAAATCTTTTCCAAAGATCACGATATCACTTTACACCACCAGATGAATAGATAAGAAGATTCCTGATGACATAAGAAGAAAGAAACTTCACTTTCAGACTTCAATTGTTTGGCACAACAATATGATTGCCACATAAAAGGGTCTGGAGAAACGACCGAGAGACATTTAGCAACACTACTTTAAATGTTCTCCTTGATGTTCGAGAAATCAAACATCAAGTAAAGGTCGGACTTCGTAGACAAAGGAAAACATAAGCACAACTCCTATAATAAATCATAGAAGATGCCTTATGACGAGTGGTTGATATTGCTGAATTCAAGAGAATGTGTGAAAAGGTCTTTCCGGCTAAGTGTGTCAACCATTACATCAATCCTGCCAGATTTACGAAGATACCTATGTCAAAACCTTGCGGATCATCAACCATCATATTGGCTTGAGATTCAAATTTGGTTAGGTGCAATGATACTTCAGACTCAGCATGTCCGAATAGACAGTTTGCAACGTTTACACAGAGAAAAAGTTACTAGAACCTCAAGATATGGACTACAGTGTCAAGACCCAAAAGACGAGCTAGATTGCTAGAACCATGCGTTTAGCAACTTGTCGGAAGACAACTGCATACGCATGAAGTACTGACAATGAAACACACATGTATCTTTAAGGATAGGAAGATAACTCTTCTCAGATCCACTGCGACGTCTTTCAACATTTGCACGTGAACCGAGGAAGGTTACTTCTAACACCCAAAACTCATACTTCGAGATGACTCGAAGATGGTTCTTGAAATTTTCCATCATTAATGTCAATGTTCCATATGAATCTAATCTAGCAAGGAGGAGATAAGGATGTCATCGATGGGCTCAACAACAAACTTATCAAGACACTCCAAGAAGATGGACTCATATGTTGCTTGAACGAGGCAACTGTATTGGTCAGACCAAAGGACACGAAGATGTACTCAAGTGAAACATCACAAGAAGCAACATCATCAAGATAGTTCTTGGAACTGAGTTTGATTTGACTATATCCCAAATCAAATCAAAGACGGGGGAATAAAACAAATCCCGAAGGAAATACTATCTTGCTTCAACACGAACAAACTAGACATCCGATAGAAATTTTGTATTACAACTCTCCAAGTTGTTGTTTAAGCTCAACCAACTAGTTTAGGGTTATCCAGTACGGATCCTTGCAGAAAAGAGCAGTTCAAAAAACCTGCTTGCTCAAGAACTTGACAACACGGTCATGTGGCAACATGGCGATACTTCTAGTAGACATCTAGAATATCACGAACCACCGATATGTCACTTAGTTCGAGAGGAAACTTGCTGTGTAAGGCAAGAAGACACAATCTCAGAGCTTCGGCACAAGCCTAACTCTTTGACGGAAGAGATGTACCAGAATATCGGACTTGGTAGCACAATCATTCTTTGCTTAATGACAGGGTTAACCATCATGCTAAAAATGACTCAAATGTCCTTTGAGTTCTAAACAATAAAAATTGTTAGAATCTCAGATGGCCACATTATTACACACACGCATCACTCATGAGCGCCAAAGCTCGAGGAAGGGTGGGTAAATATGTGTAAGAGTATCACTTCATTAAGGGGTCATGGAACTCGACACAACCTCTTAGTATAAAAGAGTGTGATACCTTAAGGTAGAACAGGTGAAAGACACTCAATTCCTCTTAATGTACGGATTACAACACTTTGACCTGGTCCTAGATATGACAAGGTACTGGAGTTTGTTTCTCCTGACATCCCGAAATGGTTTGTCATGATGAACCACAAGAGTATATTGCATCGGAAGGCACCAATGCACATGTACTACTTGGATACCAACTGGTAAACAAAGGTCGGAAGACAACAAGGGAGAGGAACATGCTCAGGATGGAATCCCGAGATGTGGATGCATAAGTTAACAACCTTCCAAAAACCAATGCAGAGAAGGGGTAAGGTGTGGCAGAGTCACGAGTATAGATGCGAGACTCTCGAGGAGTACTCTTGTCGTGATCTATTTGGTTCCATTAAAGAACATCTGCCATGGCATGTGGTAGGGGAAGTCCTTCATTGTCACAATTCAATCGCGACAATGACCACAAGCTTGAAGGCTAGAATTGTAGTACCAGCCATCTAGAGGTAATGTGTGAACATTAACGACAGGGCTCAAAGGAATGGATCTTGGGTTAAAGGTCAGCTTCATGTACAAGATTCGCAACACCAGAATCCAACACAATCGGGGATCTTCGGTTCAAGTCCAAGGGTTAAAACCCGAGAAAAGAATAATTACTACTTGAGTGACACAGAGTGCACCATAAGGTAGTAATCACAAGGTAGCTTCCAAGAGAAGAAACTAATTCTGAAGTACCCAAACAAACAAAAATGAGGCACACAAGGCAAAAGGAAACCTCAAAGCCTAGAGCAGAACACTGTGGATCCTATAATAAAATATTGTGGTTCCAAAAGATAGAGAGATCATGATAGAAAGGAATCTCTCATATGAACAAGAGCGAAAGGGAAACAAGGAATTCACAACACACACAACTCTAGAGAACTCAACACTAGGTCAACTGGCTGAGAAACGGCATGCCAAAAAGGCACCTAAGCTTTGAAAGACTAGAAGAGCTATCAATTTTTTTCCAAATCAACACAAGATAAGATAACTCAGAGTTAGAGCGAAACTGGATAAGGAGTAAAAGAAGCATACTAGAGTTTTTGCAAATACTTTTCATCTTTAAAATAGTTTTCACAAGTACTAGACTCAACATCGACCAATAGCAAGGTTTTCATATGGTCGGTACTGCTCTGATACCAAGACCCGTGACACCCCCGGGATCAGGGCTAAAAAATCCCAGACCTCCATCTGACATAAGCTTAACCTTGAGCTCGAGGATATCCAGTGAAGAATCGATAACACAGCAGTGACCCTACGACATAAAATTTATTACAGCAAGCTCATAACTGAGCAGAGAACCAAATTATTACAAGAAGAGGTCACTAACCACAAACATCAAACAACGGATGGCAAATTATGCTATTAAGTATAGCAAATTTAACAAATGGCCTAAGAGGCCTGAAGCATAACGATGACGTCCCAGCCAGACCGGGAGATAAAATTCAATGAAAGAAGTTAAATTGGAAGAGATTCCTATAGTTAATGAATTCCAAGATGTTTTTCAAGCAGAGCTACCAGGAATGCCACCAGACCAGGAGATAGAATTCACTATTGACCTAATTCCTAGTACAGCACCAATAGCTCAAGCACCATATAAAATGGGACCCAAAGAGTTAAAAGAACTCAAAGAGAAAATTGATGAGTTAGCCAGAAAAGGATTTATTCAGGAAAGTGTATCTCCATGGGGAACACCAGTAATCTTTGTGGATAAGAGAGATGGTGGAAGAAGAATGTGTGGTGATTATAGAAATCTAAACAACGTTACTATCAAGAATAAGTATCCTTTACCAAGAATCCAAGATTTGTTTGATCAAGTGAAAGGAGCTAGGGTATTTTCAAAGATCGATCTAAGATATGGATACCATCAAATAAAAATCAAACCGGAAGATGTTCCAAAGATAGCATTTGTCTCAAGATATGGACACCATGAGTATCTGGTAGTACCATGTGGTTTGACCAATGCACCGGCAATATTCATGAATCTGATGAACAAGATCTTTATGCCATATTTGGACAAGTTCGTCATAGTCTTTATTGATGATATTCTGATATATTCCAAGGATAAGGAAGAGCATGCTGATCATTTGAGAATAGCATTGCAGACTTTAAGAGAACACAAACTTTATGCTAAGTTCAGTAAGTGTGAATTTTGGCTTGATGAGGTAGAATTCCTCGATCATGTGATCAGTAAGGATGGAATTGCTGTGAATCCGTCTAAAGTTCAGTCAGTACTATAGTGGACTGCACCGAACAATGTGAAGCAAATTCAAGGTTTCTTAGGAATGGCTGGTTATTATCGAAGATTTATTGAAGGTTTCTCCAAAATAGCCGGACCAATGACCAAATTATTAAGAAAGAATACACCATTCAAGTGGGATGAGAAATGTGAGGCAAGTTTTCAAGAGTTGAAGACTAGATTAACCACAGCTCCAATCTTAGCAGTTCCGGAAAGAGGGGAGGACTTCACAGTATACTGTGATGCATCTAAAGAAGGTTTGGGTTGTGTATTAATGCAAGATCGAAAAGTGATTGCTTATGGTTCAAGACAATTGAAACCACATGAAGTCAACTATCCAACTCATGATTTAGAGCTAGCAGCAGTAGTTTTTGCACTGAAAGGATGGAGTCATTTTCTTTATGGAGCCAGATGTGAGCTATACACTGACCATAAGAGTCTCAAATATTTCTTCACTCAAAAGGAATTGAATATGAGATAGAAGCGTTGGTTGGAACTAATCAAGGATTATGATTTAACAATCAACTACACCCCAGGGAAAGCAAATGTTGTAGCAGATGCTTTAAGTAGAAAGAGTGCAGATATTTGCCCTAATAATCGGGAGTTACCAAAGAGTTACAAATGGACTTGGAAAGATTAGAACTTTAATTCATTAGAACAGAGGTTCTTGGAGGATTAGCTACTATGTAGGTAGTTGCAGAGCAGGACAGTGATCTTAAGCAAGAAATTTTTAGACATCAAGAAGAAGATCCTTTTATTGCTGAGGAAATTCAGATGATATCTCAAGGGCAAAAATCAGTTTTTCGCCTCGGGGATTATGAGTCTTTATGGTTTCAAGACCGTCTATGTGTTCCAGATGTGATGGAGATTAGAGATGTCATACTCAGAGAAGCACATGATACTCCATATTCTATACATCCAGGGAGTACCAAGATGTATATGGACTTGAAAGAACTATTCTGGTGGAATAACATGAAAAGTGATATTGCTAAATATGTATCTGAATGCCATACTTGTCAAAGGGTGAAGGCTGAACATCAAAGTCCAGCAGGACCATTACAACCCTTGGAAATTCCGGAATGGAAGTGGGAGGAAATAGGTATGGACTTTATCACAGGATTGCCCATGACACCAAAAAGGAAGGATATGATATGGGTAATTGTGGACAGACTCACTAAGAGTGCACATTTTATTCCGGTAAATCAAAAGGATAATGCCGAGAAATTAGTTGAAGTATATGTCAAAGAGATAGTAAGTAAGCATGGAGTACCCAAAAAGATCATAACTGATAGGGGATCAGTGTTTACTTCAGCATTTTGGAAGCAATTGCATGAAGCACTTGGTTCAAAGTTAGATTTCAGCACATCATATCATCCTGAGACAGGAGGTCAAACTGAAAGAACAAATCAAATACTAGAAGACATGCTAAGAGATTGTGCACTAGATTTTGGAGTAACATGGGAAGATCACGTACCATTGGCAAAATTTTCTTATAATAATAGTTATCAGAGTAGTCTGAAGGCAGCTCCATATGAGGTTCTGTATGGAAGGAAGTGTAGATCACCAATATGTTGGTATGAACCTGGAAGCAGCAAAGAATTTGCACCAGATTATATCAAGGAGAGACAAGATATCATTTATAAGATCAGAGATAGACTAAAAATAGCCCAAAGCAGGCAGAAAAGTTATGCGGATCAAAGTCGAAGATCATGGTATCCAGAAGTGGGAGATATGGTCTATTTGAAAGTAAGTCCAATGAAAGGGGTGAAAAGATTCAGAGTTAAAGGGAAATTAAGTCCAAGATACATCAGACCATTCAAGATACTGGGTCAAAACAGAACTATAGCTTATGCTTTAGAGTTACCATCATGATTGGCTCAAGTGCATAATGTTCTCCATGTGTCACAAGTTCGTAAATGTTTGAAAGTTCTAGTTGATGCAATCACACATCAAGAGATAGAACTACAAGCAGACCTGACCTATATTGAATAGCCCTGTAAGATTCTAGAAGAAAACTGGAAAAGATTAAGGAACAGAGCAATCAAATATTGCAAGGTAAAGTGGGAACATCACCCTGAAAGGGAATCCACATGGGAGAAAGAAGAGGATTTAAAGAAAGCCTATCCAGAACTATTCAGGTACATCTCCGCAAACTTCGGGACGAAGTTTAATTTAAGGGGGGAAGTCTGTAACATCCCAGCATTTAGGAACTAACGAAGGGTAGATTTAGGAATTTGGAATGTTGCATGCATTTATGTGTGAAAATGTGGGTAAAATTTTCTCCAAATAAAAACCTAAAGTGATCAATGTTTCTTTCATACTTTGAGATTAGGTTTAGTCTTAAAGAATGATTGTTTTAAACTTTGATATTATCTTTGAGGAATTATGTGTTTGGAAAGTGAATTTGAGTTTTAAACTTGAGTGTTTGAATTATAATTCAAATGAAGTAGGAACAAGGTTTGAATCTTAATTTAATTAAGGATTAACCATTATAACTTAAAATTTATCCAAAGAAAACAATTAAGAATATGAGAACTTATTTCATATTTTCAATACATAAACATGTTACAAAAATGTAACTTATTGAAATCATCCCCAAACTTCACAATAATAAATGAATAAAGAATAAGAATATTTCTTTATTGAAAATTATATAATCTTTATTACAGAGGAATAAAATGAAGATTACAAAATAATAAAATGAAAATTACAAAAATATGAAGAAGATTACATTTGACTATTCTAAAACTAAACCTAAACTAAAATCTTCACTTTAAACCTGTAAGGTCCCCAACCTTTAATAAGATTGAGCCCCCTGTGTTTACAATGCTAGTCCCTGGATCAATAGCTAGCATCCACAGTTCAGATGTAATATCAAGAAACAAAGGTCATAATTCAACTTTATAACCAGGAATAACATAATTTTATTACATCAATACATAGCTCATTAGGCTATTACATTACATTGCAGCGGAATAACTATAAGCATAGGGTCCTTCATCTTCAAGTGCTACAGGCAGATGTTGGTTGTAGACTTTGTAATCCTAATCAATCAATCTTCACTAAAATCAATCAAACCTGCAACATTACAAGTTACAGCCACAAGGGTCAATACATTTGAATTGTATTGGCAAGTTTCACTTTTATGAATAATATGGGTGGATCTTATCAATACATGCATATTTGGCTAAGTAGAGTTTTGGGCTCATTTGCATAAAGCAATATTTTATCCTAACTTTTCAAAAATGGTTTTTGGTCCTTTTTCAAAACTCCTTTCAAAAATCTCTTGAACTCCTTGATAAAAACTCAAGTGTTTAAGTCCTTGTCAAAAATCTCTTGAGCACCTTGGTAACTCCAAGTGCTTCAAGTTTTAAAAGTTTTCTTTTAGAAATTAGAGTGTCGAGATTTTCCATAGCTTCAGGCCTTAGTTGCTCAGTATTGTCCGACTGAGGCGCTCAGGCGTCGGCAACGACAACCTCCAGCACCGCCGCCGTCTGCCTCCGCTCCGACGAGTCCCACCGGTGAGACCAGACCGCCCCTTCCCCTCTCGTTCACGCACACATCTTCGTCGTGTCTTGGCGCATCTGACCGTGCATTTCGTTTGCCTCTGAGTGATTCCTAGCACCATCCTCGACGACGACTGAGCAAGGCCGAGGCGCAGCTCCACTCCGGCGAGCAATCAAGCTCACTCCAGTGCGCCCCGCGATAAGACGACACTACCTCGAGCTTCCCCACGTTCTTGCGAGAACGGTGAGCATGTTCTTTTCCTCCCTCGTTTCCTGCATCGTCGGCACCGTCAACGACCGATAGCTCCGCCGCCGGTAGCCACCGCAGCGCCGCCAGTTCCTGGCTGATACGATGTGAGCCGTTAGATCACGATCCTATGCACACGATAGATCCACTTAACGAAGAGGTACGAGTGATCCTGTGCCGCTCGATCTGTTTAATCCGACGCACCGCAGCGTGATCCACACCGAACCGGTATCAGCCAATGAGATATCACCGCGTGTCCAGCTGATGTTTAAAAACAGATTTGAAAGACAGAATTATTTGCAAACTTCAAACCCTTGTATCTTTGGATCCACACGTCCAAATTTTGCAAATTTTATGTCGTTGGATTCAGGAGAGCAAACCCTAACCAACCCTGCCCTTAGTTTAGCAAATAGTATTTGTTAGATTGATTGATTAGGATTACAAAGTCTACAACCAACATCTTCCTGTGGCACTTGAAGATGAAGGACCCTATGCTTATAGTTATTCCGCTGCAATGTAATGTAATAGCCTAATGAGCTATGTATTGATGTAATAAAATTATGTTATTCCTGGTTATAAAGTTGAATTATGACCTTTGTTTCTTGATATTACATCTGAACTGTGGATGCTAGCTATTGATCCAGGGACTAGCATTGTAAACACAGGGGGCTCAATCTTATTAAAGGTTGGGGACCTTACAAAACCTGTACCTGCAAAACAAAATAGAAATTAAATAAAAACAAAAGAGAGTTAGGGTTAGTATTATTATTTTTCTCTCACACATGTCAGAGAAGTGCTCTGAACAAGTTCATCATTGAGAAATTATAGAAGGGGCAAGTTTCACCAAATATGAAAGAATTTATCTTTCTTAAATTTCAATCTAGAAGTCAAATGACAGCCAAGAGGGGCAAATTTCACCAGCCAGATAAAGGTAACCAGATAACAGTAAGTTTCAAAATTCTGAACATATCCACAAGTGCACATCAAGCACACAAGCAGGACACACAACTAAATGCATGTGTTGTGCTGTCAGCCTCACAGCATAGCCCTAAACTCACAAAACCACAAGCACAACTGTGGAGAGGAACTAGTGAATCTTTTCACAGCACACACACAAGAACAAGCTAGCTTAGGCAGCAGCCAAACCAAGCACAACGGTCAGTAACCAAGCCAACCAAAGCCCAGATCTCATCACCAGGATGGTGACATAAGGAGGGGGAAGGATCAGGTGGACAACAAGGTCAAGTCCAGGAGCTAGGAGGAGCAGGCTAGCTCAAGGTCAAGCTCAGGAGCTCAGCAAGACAAAGTCAACATCACCACCTTACTCCACAATCAGCAAGATTTTGTGGTGAGCATCATAAAACCCTCACATGATCTAATCATATTATCTAGACAGAAGCATGTGTTGTTTTATGAAATAAACTCTTAGAAATCACCCAAGTGAGGTGAATCCATCATAGAGTTTTAAACTCTAAAAGCAAACAACAAAGTACCAGGATCCAGCCAGAGCTCAGAGCAACATCATTGCTTTGGTTGTCAAGCTATATATTACAGTTCAAGCATAAATAGAGCTATGATCTAATTTCTAGGCACATCCCTAAAGGAAGGATAGCACCTTAGAAACAAATCTTTTGGATCCATAGAATGATCAAGCCTACTATCATTTGTCTTCAAGTTTTGATTCAAAAACAATAGCTGGTACCACTACCAGGACTATCTATATGAATCAACTAGATAAGGTCTGAATTCCTAAGCGTCAGACCAACATCATTGGTCTTAGGGATTTCAGAAAAGAACATTTCCATATATATTTCAAAGCCAACTTTGTCTTAAGCTAAAACCAACCAAATCAATGGATTAGAATCAATCTTGTGTGCCATACCAAAATGGTGTCACAAGGACAATTCTATATGAATCTGGATAAAACATCCAATCATCACAGATTTAATAAAGTAATCTATTAATCATTTTCCTACCAGGAATCATAATGTTTATCTGTACTGTTTGAGATCATGAACTCAAACCACATATTAATTTCTAAGCCAACAGCACTAGGACAGTGATTTCATCACATCAAAACCATGCTCCTAAACCATGAAATGATAGTGGAAGGTTACCAAGTCACTAACTTTACCAAGCATGGATTCCAAAGCAACTATACCATCTGAATCATATGCAATCTAAGCATAAAAGCATCTAATCAGCCACCAGAAACATTATAGTTCATCTCAAGCAACAAGCCTCAGGCCAATAACCATTTAGCATGTTTACATGCCATTCAGACATGATCTAATTCATCCAGTATATGACCAATCGCAGGATAAGAACCCTAAATGGATAAATCATCCTAATTAGAACCAGACAGTAACCAGAAAGGTCACTGCCAACATCCAGCATGGGATGAGCGAGCACAGGGAGCACAAGGGGAGAGAAACAAAACTCACCAAAGGTCCTTGCTGGAGACTAGAGGAGGAAGTAAGCGACCATGGGCTGCAGGAGCACCCGGAGGGGCGCTGCAACCCATACGACGCCACGATAACGACCCTGACCACGCCTAGAGGTGAGGAGCATCACCGCGACGCACGACAGCGGCGACAGCATATGGATCCATGCCAACCCCCAAACCCTAGGGTTCGGGACGGCATCGATCCATCGCAGGAGAGCCCCAGGCTCGAATCCAGTTGGATAGAAAGGACAAGCGTCATCGACAACCCCCTGTTGCACCATAGCGGCAACCAGAATGGCCTACGGCGGCGGGACTCGCCGGTGGCGGCATCGCCGGCCACAGGGTTGGGGTCAAAGGAGGAGAGAATGAGCTCGAGGGAGAGAGAGGCAGTGAGGAATGGGCTGAGTTGGGCCAGACCCTTCGGGGTGGTTAATTTTGTCTATGACTAATGGGCCACTACGGCCCAATAAGAATAAGCCACCCCAGAAATCTTTTAAGGCCTATTTTAATAAATAGGAAAAGACCAAAATACCCCTAGACTTAATTAAATTCTAGAAAATAAAATAAAAGCCCAAAAATTATAAATAAAATATTTTTGGATTCACAATAATTTACACTATCTAAATAAAACAAGATATAAAATTTTAGACATTTAAATTTTATTAAGGATTTTGTAATGTATATATTCCTTCTGGAATTTTACAAAATTATTGAAAGATGATAAAAATAAATAAAAATCACTTTCATTATATATTAATATTTTATTATTTTATAAAAATACTAAATAAATATTTAATAGCAACTTTTAATGTATAAATGATAATTCCTAAAAGAATTATTAAATCAATAAAAGTCAAATAAAAGGGAAATAAAATAAAATAATTCAATATATGTTATGAATATTAAAAAGTAATATTTATAAATCCTTTATTATTAAAAAGAACTTTTTATAATAATGGGGTGAATGCATACCAAGTTAAAATGATGCATTACATTATTCCATTATCATTTTGCTTCTTTAAATATTGTCCTTAATGGGCAATAATGATGCTTTTGTAGACATAGAAGCTCAAGGTCAGTGCAAGCATCAGACTTCACTACCTTGCCATCACAAGGCAAGTTCATCACTTGCTCATGTCCTTTGAAGAGTCTTTATCAAAGTATTTGCAAATTGTGTGGTATCATATATGCTATAAAAGAAAGAAAATATTATTTTTACAAATAAAGAAATCATAGATATCATCCTAATGGAGCAATAGAACTTAGGGTTCTATTTGCAATAGTGATGATCAAGTAGGGACTTAATAACCCCTGACATCAGTGATTCTAGCGCCGTATATTACGCGTTAGCCATGAGATTTGGAATGGGACAAAGAAGTCAGCTGTATCTTCTTCCTCTCGCATGAAGCCAGATGTGCAGGTCATGGCTGTTATCCTCGTAGCGTGCATATTAATTGGTAATTCGTAGAGGATATGCAGCATATGGGTGGGAACCCTCATCGTCCCACGATAGTTCTGGCATCTAACGGTTTGTACCAACCATTGCCATAATTCATTGTGTGGGCATGGTGTACACCAAGGAGGCATGCGAGGTCGCGAAGGGGGCAGTGATTGGCTTGGACCAACTACTGGGCCCCACATCATGTAATTTTGGACGGGAAAGTACGCCCGGTTGTGCAACAAGGAGTTGATCTCTCATGGGTAAAGTAACGCACCTCTACAGAGTGTAAGAATTGTAACTTGTTACTCCCTGTTCCGGGAAGGAGCTACGAACGCAACAGGAAAGGAACTCCATGAAAGTTCTGGTCAACCTGTGAAGGCTGATTGTCATAGTTTTTCAGAATAAAATCAATCTTTGAAGAAAGATTTACAAAAACTGCATAGTGCCAAGGATTTATAATCTGAGGTGGTAGTTAGAGCATCAAACTTCCCACCTTGCATATAATGAACTTGTTGGGTAACGCTGTTACTCATTCTTTCCTTTGATCCCTTGCTTAGACTCTGAGGATCCCGAAGACGTGCCAATGTATGCAGCCGAGTGTCAAGAATAGGTGTTCTACGAGGAACCCGATCTGTCCGGAGGTGTTGGAGGAGTGGATTACGAAATCTGCTATGGTGTCAATGATAACGAGTCCAACTAAGTATCCCTAGTTAGTAGTAACCAACGGAGCCGAGCAGCATGAACTCTATAGAATAAGCTGTTGAGCTCAACTCCTAGACGAAGCTGTTACTTTTAAATTCCGCTGAAACACTTTATATTTTGGTTTGTAAGTTGGATCTTCTGGAAGTCTTGAACTTCCGGTATTGTAATAATAATAAGGTGTGTATATTTGTAATATGGACCCGCAATGTTTCTGTTGTACCACTCTGAGAGATGTGATATTTACATAACGGTGTTCTGTGGATGTCATGTCAACGACTATAGTATACTACACATGCAGTGGTATGCTGGGTCATCGCAGTTGGTTAGACACAAACTTTACCTTGCTTTCGCCGAGACCATGAGTCATGCAATAAGTATGGTTCCGCCGTAACGGGTCAAATCCCGAAGCCGGTACTTAAAGATCTAGGGCGAGGTTGGTTTACCAGGGGCGCTATCTACCCCAAGAAACCTCGTCCATGCTTACCTACCTGTTATGAATGCACCTCCTTCACCGCCTTCGAGAAGATCCAGAAAGCATCGAATGGAATGCCCTAACTATGTGACTCATGGAATCTACTAGGCAAGTTAGTTAATCAGGGGGTCCCCATAAACCCCGTGTGGTTGTACGCTCGTCTTGGTTCAAGAGGGAAGAACTCGGGTCCTAGTGGTGGCGAGCATGGGACTAGAAAAACGACATCCCACCGTGGCCTCCCATACAAGCCTTAGCATGTTTAAACTCATATCACCTCTGATATCATCTCATCACGTTCTCCTGTCATACTAGATTCTTTGCATCTGATACATTATTTGGATGAACCATACTCAACAGCTATGCATGGCTAAGCAAACATGTATAAGAGCTCTAGCAGTGCACACAAGCCAAACCTAGTTATGCTAGGAGCAGTGGATCAGGTAATATAAGCTCAAAAGGAGTAATGCAACAGATATGATACTCTACTTATTGATAAAAGACCACAGTAGAATCGTATGCATCACGACAGGAATTGAAATGCTTTTGAAATCATAGAATTATATCATGGTGGGGCTATGCTTGCCTTTGCCAGTGGATAACAGATAAATAGATCTTTGGAAGCCTTGTACTTGACTTGGTTACAGTTGGTCAAGTATTGTCCTTCGATCTTCGATGGTCTTGATTTCGGTCTTCAATCTTGATCTCGATCTTGATATCGTATTCTATCGAAAAGAACCAAACACCGTAAATAAAGGGGAAACAATCAACACATGGCATCGATGCAATGCTCAAGCAAGTATGATGATATGAAAAGGTGAATTGTATTGAAAAGTAACCCTAAGGCATGCTTGATCATTTAATCGGGGTTCCGAGGGGCGCAAACCCTAACTCGGGGAAACTCCGGAATCACCTCTAAGGGGTTACTATGTTCTTGTAATTAAACTTGTCTTGCAAGTTGTTGAACAATTCATGATTATAGCTTAAATAGACAGATCTCGTTTTTCTGATCATTTTGATATATTATTTGTATTTTTCTGACTTATAATGAATTAGTTATTGAATTTACAAGATTTAAATCAATTTCTGGAAAAGGTTAAAGCGTTTATTACGCTAGCATGACGTCAGCACAGGGTGGGGGTTTGTTTTTCACCACGGCTAAGCTAGCCATAGAGACTGACATGGGGGCCCCACTGCCACATCTGCATCCACGCAAGCAAGCAGGACCTACCACAGGTTTGACCGTGTTGACCCCGCCTGCTGATGTCACCAAGACGTCAGCGTGACATCATTCACCGGGGAACAACCCTAGATCGTCGACATGGAGGGTGCTGGAGAGCGAGCGGGATAACCTGCCTATGCGAGTTCGACGCGGACAACTGTGGGAACCAAAACAGGGCGGCGTCGCTAGATTTTGACCATCGGAGGAGCTCCGGCGAACCTATCAGCGGTGGTGGGCGGCAGTTGCACAACGTGGGAGCGATACTGAGAGGGAGGGAGAGGGTGGAGAGGCTCTGGGAAACCGCAATCTCACCTAGATGCTCGTGGGGAGGTCTTCGAGGCAGGGAGAGGTCGGGTGCAGCCGGAATCGGGGTTGAGCACGACAGCCGGAGTTGGGGAGGGAGGTCGTGATTCCATCGATTGGGGGCGCTTTGGTTTACTCCGCTTGGCAGGAAGAACAAGCACGCTGGGGAGGTTCCTATGGTGGCCTCGGCTGGGCAAGGGAGGCTCGTGAACATCGACGGCAAGCGGAGACTGCACTGGCTAGGGTTCGGTCTCGCTAGGGGAGAGAGGGAGAGAGCATGGGAGAGATAGATATAAGAGCAGCAGGGGAGAGACGTGCACTGCGACGTTCTTATCCTCGCGGGAACCTCATCGGCGGCACGAATCGTGGCGCATCGACGGCAGACGGAGGCGGAGCAGCCACCGAGCTGCTTCTCTCCTTCATTCGCGAGGAAGAAGAAAAGTGGAGGACGCCGAAACGGTATGGCCAGGTTGGGCTGCGGCTGGGCCGGAATGGGCTGCGGGGTGATGCGATGAGCGGCAGGAAGAGAGCAGAGGAAGAGTTGGGATCAGCCCAGATAGATACGGTTCTGTTTTATTTTGCAAATTCCTTTTCTTTTTATGTTTTGCATTTCTCTTTTGTATTTTCAAATTCAAATATGTTTTGTTCCTTTTGAAAATGCGAGAGGTTTATAAAATTATAGAAAATACAGAAGGCCCCTTTTGCTCAATTTGGGCTCCACAAATTTTGGTACTTTTCAAAATATTCAAAACCTTTTGAATGCTTTTCAAATAGAGGGGAAGGGTAGGTTTTAGGGTTTTGCATATTTCTTGCATGCATATTTAGAACTGGGGTGTTACAGTATTACCCTCCATGGGCCTGAACCTGGGTAAACCTCACCTTCTCCCTTGCTTGTTAGCCGATGAATCTACCAGTGCACCTCTTTCCTTAAGCCCTAGTCCATCATTTATGGGCATTGTCGTGGATACCGCGTGTCACCGCGCATGCAACTTGCACCCCTGGGGAAAACCTGCCTGAGCAAGAAAACATGCCCTCTATGCTCCTACCCTTATCTCTTCAACTCTTCATCTATTTTTATCTCTGTCATGAACAACTATGTCCACACCACCTGCCTTGTGCCATCGACCACCTGGCCGCCGTCCTAGCACACGCCGACGCGGCCCTCCCGTTGCTAAATTTGTTTTGCTACATTTGATGTTCTTGAAATGCTACAATAGCATGTATTTTTGCTACGATGTCTCAGATGTCTTCGGCGAGGTCTCCAATGATGTCTCCGCCATAGTAGGGTTTGCTACAATAGTAGGAATTATTTGCTATAACTCTTCTATAGTTTTGTTACAATAGCGTGAAATTTTTGCTACAAGGTCTCTGACGAGGTCTCCCTGCAAAAGTATCGGCGAGTGTTCGACGAAGTCGGGTTTGCTATATTAGCATAATTTGTTTTTCTACAAAGTCTCCGGCGAGAACTCTGATAAGGAATGGTCTTTTTTTATTTCTATCCAAAAAAAATTATTACAATGTAGTAAAAACACGACTTTATTTATATAACAAAAGCAGAATTTTGGTGAGAAAAAAGGGCAGGTGGTTGATTTTATCCTACGAGTACCGCCCATGTGACATGGGCCTCGGTGCTCGACACAGCATTCCACGGACGCGGCCCACCAACCCAGTCCAGACAGAATCTGACTCAACTTTGCCTTTCCTTGCGCGTAACGGCAGGCTGCAGAGCAGCAGATCGATCGCTATGCACGTATAAATTGTCCCCTCGACCTCCTACTGCCGTAACCATGACTTCACCAAAGCGCCCACGCGAAAACGCATCTGCGCCGGAGACATCGACAACAGCACGGACGCTGCCGGCAGATCTCATGCTCGAGATCGTCGCGCGCTCCGATGCGTGCGCCCTCGTCTGCTGCGCCGCCGCCTCCAAGCTCCTCCGACATGATATCCTCAGCCCGGATTTCATCCGCCGTGTCATCCACCAAGGATCGGCCCCGTGCATCCTCGTCCATCTTAGCACCTATGACAACAAGCCATCCACCTTGGTCCACCCAGTTACCCACAACGCTGCCTCGCTCTGCGATGATCACCTCATCCCGTTCTTTTCATGTAGTGCCGGCCTCTTTGACTATTATAATGTTTTGACGTCCCGGCGTGGCCTAGTCCTTCTTCAGCGCAGAAGCAACAAGGACCAACCCGATTCTGACGACCTATGTGTGTACGACCCTATGAGCGGCACCTGCAAATTCTTAACTGGACCGTCGTCAGAGATACAGAGCCCTGACGAGTATGTCGTGCTCACCGCCGAAGATGGCATCAATTCCTCCTTCCTTTTGCTCGTGCTCGATCAGTGTGGGGGGAGCACCAAAGTGCAGTCCGCCTCATCATGCGGCACGTGGGGTCCTGTCATGAATCTGTGCGACGGAGAACACACACGGTGGTTGCTCGAGAATCCTTGCAACCCCGCCGTCCTCCACGGCGGCGTCATCCACTGGCTGGAACATGAACACGAGCAAATCGTAAGATACGACGTGGGCACTGGAAAGGTGGGCTCAGTGAAGACCCCACACAGATGTTGCAACGTCAAAAAACTCCACTTGGCGACGTCTTCGGATGGGAAACTGCTCAAGCTGCTCGCCATCGAAAGGCTCATGATGTACGTGTGGCTACAACTTCCGGTCTCAACATCAGGTGGTAGTGACTGGTCGTTGGGTGTTGTGATCGACATGGAGGAGAAGCTTCGGTCTCTGATACCGAACATCGTAGACGGTCTATATGAACCTGTTGAGTTTAAGGGCTCTGGCAACAGGAGCGGCGAAGTGGTGTTTCTAGAGGTAGGTACGCAAGGTTGCAGTGATGTGTTTATCGCCTTTGACTTGGAGACGAAAGAGGTGCATATGCAAAGGAGAGGGTTCACATTGCTGGAGATCGACCTACCGTCTCGACTACAAACTATGAACATATTTTTCTAGTTATTTAGCAAGTAAGTAGCATAGCGCAGAAGTGAATTTTACAACCTCGGATCGTGCATGTCTACATGGTATTTCAACTTTTTTTGTGGTTTCATAAGTCTGGTGCCCGTGTGTTGCCATGGTTCATTCAATTTATTTCCATATGTGCAATATAATTTGTATAGAAATTTTTATTTGTAGAAAAAATAAACGCATAATATTCAAAAGAACAGTTCCAAAAACTTATTTTAAGAACATTAATGATTTCAATAGACATCATATGCATAGAAAGAAAGAACCAATTGTTTATTTCTTATATTAACTAAGATCTACTACCTAGGGTTTAGGATAACTTTTCGAAACAACCATATTCAATATGCATATAAATAAAAATACACCTCTTTCGCTCGTGTAAAACCGTGTGAACCATGTGCCATTGAGCTTGATGATCTGAACATGTATTGTGTTGGCTGACTTGCACCGTGCCAACAGGCTGGTGCACACGTGTATTTTGTAGCCAGCGAAAACAACCCAGGGCTGGATGGGTGCGTGCGTGGGTCGAGGCCACACGCACATATGTAGACCAGTAATGCTACACTTACGGGCGGCTTGTTACAAAAAAAACCTTACGGGATTACGTGGAGGCGCACGGACTAATCATGGGCCTGAAACCACAGGAGGTGGGAAAAATTACACCAATTAATTGCTGGCAGATCATCCCGTAAGTCTATTTCGTAAAGATGTTTCCGTAAGTCTAGCATTTTTGTATGCAGACAAGACCCGAACCCTCCACCCCCTCGAGCCTCTCTTCTCCACCATCGCCACCTACCCTCATCGCTACCCCGTGTTGCCTCTCTCATTTTCCTCCAATCCCCGAGCGCCCCTCGATCCCCGCTGCCGGCCTTGCTTGCCCCGCGCGAGCGCCGTCTTTCTCGCCAATGCGGAAACCTCAATGTGGCGCACTACATTCTTCTGCCCAAAATTGATCAACCAACTGAAGCTGTCCACTTTAGACCGATCAGCCTGATTCATGCCTTTGCAAAGCTCATCTCGAAGATCCTAGCAACCAGACTGCGACCCAAGCTTGATGGGCTGATCTCCCCATGTTAGAGTGCCTTCATCAGTGGCAGAAGCATTCAGGACAACTTCCTATACGTTCGAAACCTGGCAAAGCATTACCACAAGACCAAGACACCAGCCCTCCTGATCAAACTTGATAAATAAAGGACGAAGCAGTCGTATGGAGACTAGCTGGAGCACCGCTACCACTAGTTGATTGGTACGGGAGAGTTCCCTTTGACCTAGGCTGAAGAATAGGGGGTTTTCTTTGTCTCTTGGTCGGCTTTCCCTCTAAGCTAGACCAGTTTTGGTTTTTCTTTTGTATTACCTTCCTACTATTGTAATAAAATACAGCAGCCCATATGTCATGATTTAAAAAATAGTACACTTGAGACAAAAAGAATCGTCTAAGACAATTTGTAGGGAAAATTACGGTGATTGGAGCAAACGATCCAGCAGATGAATCTCTACAACATCTCTCTCTCTCTTTGTGTGACAGTTCCCCTAATTCCGGTGATTGGAGCTTCGACTGGCTTGGTTCCTTTTAATTCCGGTGATTGGAGATCGAGTAAAATGCACCCGCTGTACCTATACTTGTCGCGTGGAATCGATATGGTCACCCACCTAAGAAATACACAATGTACTGCATTAACAGTCACTAGCCTCTGTATAGCAATGTATTTGCCGATGTGGCTGTGTGTGGACCCTACCGGTCAGGCCGCGTCGGCATCCAGCTATATAATTATTTCTAAGAACAACCTAAAATAATTTTCCCTATCTATTACCTTAATCTTTCTCTCTCACCTAATCCCCTGGCCATCCACTGCCGCTCTACACTGCAACCCACCTAGGTCGTCGTCCTGACCACCCACCAGTGAGTCGCGCTCTCGTCATCTCTGGCCGAGAAGGAACATTGTGTGGCGCTGCTGGCCTTCCTGATGTTGGAATTTGGTTGTGGGCTTTAGCCCATGGCCTAAATTATTTTTTGAAATTCTCAAGGACCATTCATGTCTAGTAAGGGGTGGCACCAAAGTTTAGTCCCACCTTGCTAGTTTGGAGGGAGTTGGACCAATATATATAGTAGAGTGTTCCATTACCTCCTAAAGAGAGTGGAGAGGAGTGGTATACATGTGTGCTCCTCCTCCTTCGCCCACCTCGCCTCATCACGACGCGCGCCACAGTTTGCGGAATTGTGCCTTGATGTCGATCTTATCTTTTTGCTGTTCGGAAAAATTATTGCGTGAGTTATTTTTCAATCAGCCGTTTTCGGTCTTTCCGGAACGTGGGTTGCGCCACACGTCTTACTGGCGCTATAAAAACGGCTCAGGCGTAAACCCTAACGCGTGTTACACACATCCTTTCCTCTGCCGCCTCCAGAACCTTGCACCGTCGCTACACCTTATACATCCCCTCTTCCGGCATGCACCGGACGACGGTACATTAGGTCTCTAGAACCACCGCCTCTCGTGAACCTGTACGGGTGATGGGCGATCAGGTTTTTGGGGAGCGCGTCTGCGCGACTACTAATGGGCGTCACATCGACCGACCACTCCTTCCCTGATGAGGATTTCATCCTGGACATCAGTAGCCTCTACATTGACGACATGGCTGACGACACTGGTGTCAATGGGAACCTTAACGCCAACTTGAACGCGAACCCGAATCCTCCTGCAGCACCGTATGCAATCTGCTTCTATCTAGTTCAGTTTCTGTTACAGTTTCTTGTACTGGCTTTTTAAATAGATGTGATCTATTTATCATGGTTTGATGTGATCTGTTCGTCTATTATGCTAGTATGCATGATTAGGTTAATTCTTGTAATTATAGTAATGCTTTATTATTGGTTATTTCGGATTAAACATTATGGTAATTTTCTTATTTATTCAACACCTGATGCCTGATCTCAATGCCAGCAGGCCCTCCTCCCCTCTCAACGGTCACTGGTCAAGATGATGCTGCGCGTGCGTCTTGGATCTACGGATAGGGATGAACGGGTGGTGGTGGTTGAGATCAAGAAGGAGATAGAGAAGAGAGGGGTAGGTGGTGGTCCGGTGGCTTGCGGCGGTAAACTCCAGGGCGTCGATCTAGTCCTCCTCAACCCGCCCATGGAGGCACACCGATGACGAGGAACACAAGAGTTTCCTGTCCGCCCTCGAGTCCCACTCGGCATGGCACGGGGCAACGATGGTCTGGGCCATGACACAGGAGGAGAGGGACGCTACAGAGAGCCAGCCGCACTTCACCCACCAGCACCGCCCTCTCGCCGGAGTACCGCGCCCTCTCGCTAGGAGCCACTCGAGGCAGTTTCACATCCCTCGATTTGGGCGTGATTCGTTCCCTATTTGGGATGGAGGGAAGGAAGCTTGGGTGGCGCATGGAGCGGGCGAGAAGGAAGGAGAAAGGCTGCAGACGGCAGAGCACTTGGCGGCGCGTGGAGGTCCTCGAGCGGCGCTCCGGCCATCGACGTGGTACATGAGGTAGTGGTGGATGCGGAGGAATATCTTTGTAATTATTGCAGTTTAGCCCAATTGTTATTTATTATTTGAAAACATAGTCACTGTGGCTTGTATTAGACTAACATCCGGGGTCCACACACTGCCATGTCAGCGAATAAATCAGTATACAGAGGACAGTGACCATTGATGAACGACGAGCCGTATTTAGGTGCCTATGTCAGGTATTCATAATGTGGATGACAGTATCGATTTTAGGTAACAAGTATAGGTAGCATGGGTGCATTTTACTACTCTTGGAGCTCTCCTAGTATCTCCATCGAGCATATATAGCCGCCAGCTTAAATAGTTAAGAGATTATCCGTTGGTAAAAAGCTTTTATAGATACTTTATGGTTATGCTGTTCGATAAAAGTGCCATGTTTTGGGGTACTTTTATAGCATGAGTTTGAGGGCTCCGGTAAGTAACTAAGGGCACGTACAATGCTAGAGAAGGCATGTCTTCTCTTAGCTCTCCACATCATTTAGAGAAGACACAGTATATAACTTGTACAATGCATTATCTCTTATTGCTATCTCTAGTGAGCCTAGCTCAACTGGTCGGGGAGTGGATGTACAAACCCGACATCTGAGTTCAAATCCTCACGAAAGCGAATTAAGGTTCCTATTTATACTTGAGGACCAGGCTTTCCTGGTACTCATGCAATTTATCTTGAGGACCAGGCTTGGTGCTTAACCAAGTTTAAAAATCCCGGTACTCATGCTAAATGGCTGTGTGCATCCCTAGTTGGTGCAGAGGCCGGGGAAGTGAAATCCTCCCTCCATTTTGAAGGGAGTGAGCCTAGCTCAACCGGTTGGAGGATTGGATGTACAAACACGACACCTGAGTTCAAATCCTCATGGAAACGAATTAAGGTTCCTATTTATACTTGAGGACCAGGCTCTCCTGATACTTATGCAATTTATCCTGAGGACCAGGCTTGGTGCTTAACCAAGTTTAAAAATCCTGGTACTCATGCTTAATGGCTATGTGCATCCCTAGTTGGTGCAGAGGCCGGGGAAGTGAAATCATCCCTCCATTTTAGCTATCTGAAGTAATTAACAATATATACCCTAGCCGCCGAAAAACTACAAGCCGGTAGCCTCCCCTTCCGCCGCTGCCGTCGGCGAGGGCCACGGTGGCGGCGGGCCCTAGGGCCGAAGGTGCTGGGGGGGGCGGCGTGGCGGCAGATCTCTGGTGGCGGTTGGGGACGGCGGCGGAGATCTTCTGCGTGCGGGATCTGGGGCGGCGACCCCGATCATGCGACGGCGGTGGCGTTCCTTCGGGTGTGGTGTCAGCGCGGGATGGAGTTCTTCTGCTCATGGCCATGGGGCGGCGCCCCGGTCACGGCGACTGGAGACTTCCCTTGGGCATCCACGCTTGAGGTGGAGGCGGCGGCCATAGGCCTAGGCTCCCGCCTAGACCCGCCATCGGTGCGGCCTTTGGTCACCTGGAGGTGCGTGGGAGGCGGCACGATGCTCGCGGTCGACCATGCTGGTTTCCAGTGGGACGACGCGTGCGTGTGGTTCGGTCAGCGGGCGGCGGCGTGGGGGCCTGCCGATCTGCCCAATAAAGGGGGCGATCCTTCAGGGCTTCTCGCACCTGGAAGTTGGTCTGCTTGATGTTGGATCTCATTTTCTGGCCGGTGACGAGTTCCGGAAGGCTCCACCGGCGATCTCTTTTGCGCACAAGTTGCCCGCAGATTGCTGGATCGGGTGGGATTCGGTCATGTGTTCTTGTTTCAATGGAGCGACACGAAGCTGCGTTGACTGTTGCCAACATGGAACATGTCGGTCTTTGATTTCCATGGAGGACATAGTGGTGGAGAATGTCAGTCGGCTGAGATATGAAGCTACTGATGGTGGTCTAAGTCTTGGTGGTGACGAGGACCTTGCTTGTTGACTCTTGACTTGTAGCAGCGACAGTGAAAAGCGGGGGCGGCAGTACATGAAGAGTACAGGGTCTTATCTTTCAGGGTGAAAATCCAAGGTCTGGCCTTAACTGGTTGTGCCTGACAATGGTCTTGAAGGCATTGTTTTGAGAGAGACAGACTTGCTCCAGGGTAAAAATCCAAGGTCTGGCCTTAATTGGTTGTGCCTGACAATGTTCTTGTTGAATACATTGTTTTGTGAGCACGGCTCTGGGTGCTGTCTTGGTGGTGTTTGGTGTTGCAGTTAAATTGTCTTGATCACCGTAGCGGGATCTTTTTATTTTTCTATTCTTCTAGTTCTTTTGTAATAGGGCCGTGTGCATCCGTAATGTTTTTAGGACATTGCGTTGTTGCAGAGGCCGGGTGTAATTGGTATCTTTCGTGATATTAATATATGCTCCTTTAAAAAACCAATTAATAAAAATTAACTATTTTTATTGCTATCTCTTATGGTTATGCTGCCTGAATAAAAGTGCCATGTTTGGGTTTTTTTTATAGCATGAGTTTGAGGGCTCCGGTAAGTAACTAAGCGGTGTTTCCAGAGTTCGGTAGGCAAGGACGTAAGGTTAATGATGAATTAAGACATCTTTACCGGCCGTCCCAATTTGTCTGAGTGCGTCCGAACACGTTCGTGTGTTCGTGCGGACTCGTCGCAGCGGCACAATCGATTTGGACAGACACGTCTGACTTGATTTATGTACAGTAAATTTGGGAAACGGTTGCGTTGGTCCGAACACAGCGGATCGCGTGGGTGTCCGCAGTCCATCGGTCTGGGCCCGCGTGGGTGTCCGCAGTCCATCGGTCTGGGCCCACTATAAGTAAAACATTAGTACTTAAACTTGCTTTTCGGTAGATTAGAACCTGTCAATTACAAAAATGCACATTTAAACAAAATAAAAAAGGGACGACTACTACTGGAGGATGCCATCTCTACAGCTACTCGCCGCCGTTGCCGCGGCCGCTGGTCCCGTCGATCGCCACCCTAGCGGACCAGCTGGCCCACTGCTGGAGGCGTTCGCAGTAGCGGTCGCGAACATGGACGGGAGCCGCCGCCTTGACCGCCTCCTTCATGCGGTCTTCTGCTGCTCAGTTTGCCAGGGCCTTCTCCATCTCGGTGGCCCAGTGGTCCCTCACCTCCTTGTCGATGAGCTCCTTCGCCGCCGTCGCTGCCAAGGCCTCTGCCCCGCGCGCGACTTCTGCCTCAGCCGAGGTCACCCCCTCCGGAGCCCCGTTGGGGCCGAAGCCCAGCGCCCGCACGATTTGCAGGGGACGGCGATCGCCTCGTCTTCCTCTGCCTCCGCCTCTGGATGATCCACCTCGTCTCGCTCCCTATCGTCCTCCTCCACCTATGTCGTGTCCCCGTCGATGAGAGCCCACGCGGCCTCCACCTCGGCAGTTGTAGCCATGCGCTCCCTCCTCCGCCGTCGTGTCGACGGCATGCTACGTCGCTTCCACCTCCCTACGCGTGGAGGCGGCATGGCGAAGGTTGCGGACGACGACCTTGGTGGCCTCCTTGGCTACCTCCTCTAGCGTGGTCATGGCCGCCTCGTGACGGATCTCGTGGAGGGTCGTCGATGCGTCCTCCTTGGCCACTACCTCCACCGCTTCCTTAGTGGCAACGTGGTGAATCTCGCACACCGCCCATTGGGAGCTAGGACGGATCTGGGAGGGGAAAGGAAGACGAATCTGGGAGGGGAAAGGAGAGAGAGAGAGAGAGAGAGAGAGAGAGTCTATCGATGAAGGGGGTGTGAGGGAGGAGAGCAGACTGGTCGGCTTGAGGAAGAGGAGGCGCCGACAGGGATAGGAAGGCGGGCGCGCGGTACGGCGGTGGCTGCAATGCGAGGCAGGGCCATCGCTTCCACCATGCCACTAGGGAGGAACGGGGAAAGGAATGGAGCCTCGGAAGAGAAGAATGGAACCTCGGAAGAGAAGTGGGCCCGCAGGTGGGTTTCTGTCGAAAACCAAGTCTGACCCACCCTGTGATCGTGCGTGTCGGAGAAGGATCGGACGGCCAGAACTAGGCAGGCAGCATACAACGGACGCGGCCCAACAACTCAGTCCAGCCTGAATCGTGCATACCATGGGGTTCTCCACACGTACGGAACAAATAAATTTGATTCAACTTTGCCTTTGCTCGCAAGGAACGACAGGTAGATCGATCGATCTCCAATTCTCCATATAATATCAACCAGGGCCGTCGCCTCCGGAGGCTCCTATAGCGATCGAGCGCCATGACTTCACGGAAACACCCACGAGAAAAGGCATCTGTGCCGGAGGAGGCATCTGTACCGCGGACGCTGCCGGCAGATCTCATTCTCGAGATCGTCGCCCGCTCCGATGCGCGCGTCCTTTTCCGCTGCGCCGCCGCCTCCAAGCTCCTCCGGCGTGATATCCTCAGCCCGGATTTCATCCGCGGCGTAGTCGTCGGCCGTCAAGGAGTGGCTCCGTGCATCCTCGTACATCTCTGCAAGAAGACGCCCACCTTGGTCCACCCGGCTACCCATAAGGCTGCCTCGTTCTGCGACGATCACCTCGCCCCCTTCCTGTCACGCAGCGCCGCCGACCTCTTTGACGACTATAATATTTTAACGTCCCGGCGTGGTCTCATCCTCCTTGAGCGCACAAGCATCAAAGATAATACTATTTTGACATCCCGGCGTGGTCCTATCTTCCTTGAGCGCACAAGAAGCATCAAAGACCGACCCAAGTCGTCCGACGACGACCTATGTGTGTACGACCCTATGAGCGGCACCCGCAAATTCTTATCGGAACCGTCTGTAGAGATGCAGAGCCCCGCAGGCAAGTATGTCCTGCTCACCGCCGCCGACGGCATCAACTCCTCCTCCTCCTCCTTCCTTTTGCTCGCGGTCAGTCAGGACGGATGGAGCGTCCAAGTGCAGACCGCCTCATCGTGTGGCACATGGAGTCCAATCACGAATCTATGCGACGGCGACCACACGCGGTGGTTGCTCAAGAATCCCTCCAACCACGCCGTCCTCCGCGGCGGCGTCATCCACTGGCTGGAACATGGACACCAGAAAATCCTAAGCTACGATGTGGGCACCGGGAAGCTGGGCTTAGTGAAGCTCCCGCCCACATGTTGCAGCGTCAACCAACAACTCCACTTGGCGACGTCTTCGGACGGGAAACTGCTCAAGCTGCTTGCCATCGAAAGGTTCACCATGTACGTGTGGCTACAACTTCCGGGTGGTAGTGACTGGTCGCTGGATGTTGTGATCGACATGGAGGAGAAGCTGCGGTTTCTGTTCATAGACATCACCGCCGACGACGGTCTCGACGATGAACCTGTTGGGTTTGAGGGCTCCGCCAACAGGACCGGACAAGTGGTGTTTCTAAAGGTATCTAGACAATGTTGTAGTAATGCTTTTTTCGCCTTTGACTTGGAGACGAAAGAGGTGCATATGCAAAACAAGAGATTCTCGTTGCTGGAGATCGACCTGCCGAGACGACTGCAAACTATGAAAATGTTTTCCTAGTTATTATTTAGCCAAGTATAATATAAGTAGCATAGGGCACAAGCAGTGAATTTTACAACCTTGGATCGTGCATGTCTATTACATTGTATTTCAATTTTTTGTTGTGGTTTCAGAAGTCTTGTACTATAAGTTTAAAAGATATTTATGGAGGTAATTGTGTACACTTGGTGCAAAAAAAACTTGTCTAAGACACTTTGTAGGGAAAATTCCGGTGATTGGAGCAAATGAATCTCCGCCCATCTCTACCTCTCTCCGGTGATTGTATACAAGGACCCAAGGTTATAATGATGCATTAATCGCCTTTGACTTGGAGTAGGACATAAATGAATTTTACAATCTCTGATACGTATTGCGTGTCTACAAGGTCTTTGGATTTCTAGTAAAAAAAAAGGTCTTTGGATTTTTTTTTTTAATTTCACGAGTCTTGTATATCTTCTTAAAGATGTTTATGGAGGTATTGTGTACACTTGATGAAAAAATAATTGTCAAGAAAATTTGTAGGGAAATTAATCTATCCAAGTTTATTACATATCTGTTGATAGAATTTGCATCGATTATTTTATCTAATGCAGTTAACTGAGAATTAGGTTAATTAAGCTGACATTAGCCACATGGACATGGTGATTATCGGCGCCAATAAACTCCACCGGATAGCCGCTCTATCGAATCTTGATTCGACTCATTTATATCCCATTTGCACTGGACGGTCGGCGCGTAGGCACAGAGCTGGGTTCAACTTTAATAGTTATATCAGAATTACCAAGTCTACTTCCTCAGCAGTTTTACTGTATAAGCCTTTTTAACCAGCTGTTTTTTAGTTTGATAGAAAGGCTTATATTATGAAACGGAGGTAGTATCATGTCGTTAGTCATGTTGTTCGCGCTAAAATTGGTGTCAGGTCATTTTGCATCTGTTGGTCATGCATCGTGGTAGGTCGGAGCAGAATGAGTCCCTCGTTTTGCCGCAGGAATCGTATCATGGGATTGGCCTATTTCCTTGGATCTGTCTTTCTTCGCTTGTTTGCTCTCTAAACGACAGCCTCACAATCCATGGGCTGCAGCTTTATTCTCTCCTCCGGGTCTGGAGCTCATTTGCTCTTTCAAACCTTTGGAAATCATAAATCTTAAATATTTCACATCGAGATTGTAAACCGCTTGTACCAACAATCTAATGCAGATGATGAACTCCATAAAATGAGTTCAATATTGAATATATATCCTTTCATAATTGTTTTACACCTTGTGGGACCCACATGTCATAGACAAGGAATGTGCAATATATATTTATATTATGAAGTTTTTGGTACAAAAATTCATCAAACATTGCCATCTATAAACTTGTTGCATATTAAACTGTTCATGATCGCATACATACTTGTCATTTGGGGGTGTTTGTTGACTCACCTAATAATTAAATATGGACTATATACGAGATTTTTTAGTCTTATATTGACTCCATTTAAATTTGTGTAGCAAATCGATACCATGTTTTTCCTTGTTAAGACAACATTTAAATTACGGAGTATCTAAACAACTTGAACCATAAAATTAATTGTCGGTACCCTGGTTTCGCTTAATATTGCCTAATTGCATCACACCTTTGTCATGTTATGCATCATACATGCATCATGTCCGATCTTCTGCCGTAATATTAAATAGTATATCTGGTGTTTCTTCTAGTGCTTTGCTTTTTCACGGATTAGGACGATGAGTTGATGCGAGTGTCGACCTGATCTTCGGACGAATTAGCTGTGCCTACTGTTTTTTTCTTGGGTGGGTGCTGTTCTTATTTTGCCTGAGGGATTCGAATTAGCGCCGCCCGACCGTATTCCTCTTGAATTGAACCGTTTGCATCGTATCAAAAATAGCCATTCTTGAGATTAGCCACACGCCTGGGGAGTTTATAAACAAAAAAATATCACTAAGTCCATCTTCTATACTGCGATATACCATGAGACCTGTAATATGATTCGTGATCTCGCAACGGATCTCTTGACCTAAAAAAATTTGTCCTTTCTCGATACATAACATTGACAGATCCACTCTAGTTCTATACGAATACTGATGGGGGACAATTGATCATCTGACGTGAATCTGTGAGGCAACGGTCCAACATGGAGCGTTGGCCATGGCCTTAGTGCTAAAACTGGATAGACTTGCCATCGTCATCGATCCAAGGAATCTTGTTCTCCGTCAATAAGGTGCAAGGTTAGGGATTGTGTATTTTTAGTCAACCAATCACTACATATCATTGGATAGTGTATTTCACTTGGTATGCTTCTTATTTTATTCTTATTTATTACTTTGTTTTTTCTATTTCTATTTTTTTTAAATTTTTCATTGTTTATAGTTTCCTTTTATAAATATTTTGTTCCAATTAGTCTACGGTTTGTATTTCTCTTGTAGAAGTTTTTTTTGTCCTCGCACGCTAAATTTGAGTTCTACATGTACTCGATAATTTTGTCCTGTGGTTGGTAAGTTTTGTTCCATTTTACCTAAATATTTTTCTGGAAGTAAACTTTTGTTCCATAGCCCTCGGCGCTAAATTTGTGTTCCACCATACTCGTAATTCTTCCCGCATTTGATAAAGTTTTATTCTGATTTGTTTAAAATTTGTTCCCATGAATAAAATGGCGCTCCTTAGTCCTCGGGGCATTTAATTTGTGTTCCACATTTACTCATAAATTGGCACTAAAATTTTGTTCCTTGGTCCATTCGGGCGCTAAAATTGTTCCATATGTGCTCATAATTTTGTTTCGTGGTATGTAAATATTTGTTCCTACTTGTCCAAATTTTTGTTCCATAGGAACTGAAATTTTGTGTAGTGTAACTGATTTTTTTTGGTTGATCTTACTCTTAACATGATGATATCCACATTAATTTCGAGGAAGCTAACGTAGAATGTTATTTGCTCTGAAGTAACTAACAGATGTATTCTATGTTTGATTAATATTGTATATTGGTTGATTCGAATTCAACATTTTCTAACTTTCACCTGTTGGAGAAGTGTGCACGTGCATGATTTTCTTATGGTCATCATGGCTTGTGAGTATTGGACTTATAGGATGCAAGAAGTGAAAATAAAACTTCACCTCATTAACAAAAAAAATAATGGCATCTTTAGTAGTCCTACATTTAGCATTTTTTACTTGAAATGAATAGAGTCGAACCAAAACAACTAATAATAATGAAAAAGGTAAAACCGAAAAATGATATTGTGGATAAGTGTTGCACGTACACCGCTAAAACTAGTTTACACAAAGCTGTGGCATGAGACAGGGGTATATGCTTCGCATGCGTATAAATTCGTAGGCACTAAGCACGACGCCACTAAACTAACAGCATGGAGCCACTAGAAGCACGATGACAAGTGGGCCCTGCAACTCGGTTATGGTGGGGCCCGCAAGTCAACACCGAATGGCTATGGAATTTTCCCATGACCTCGTCGTGCTCGTCCCAGAGCAGAGCTGCCTGGCCTGCAGCTGGAGGCGAGGTCTCCTCGTCTTCGTCGTCGTCGCCCATGGCGGTGGCGATCTTCCTCTCAGGCTTCCTCCTCGGCCTCCTCGCGCTCGCCCTCGCCGAGGGGGCGGCTCTCCTCTGGGCCGTCCGCGCCCTGCGCCGCCGCGGGCCAAGGCCTCCGCCGACGACGCCTCCGGAGCTCCCCGGCGGCCGCCCGTACCCCTCCGAGAAGCAGGTCAAGCTGCTCGTAATCACTCCTTGTATCTCCCTCTTCTTACCAACTTGCCTACCTTCTCTTCTTGCGCTGCAATTGCAAGCAAAATTGGGGAACCTGCAGGATTGCTCTACTCTGTAAAATACTTGCAATAATATGTATGGATGTACGTCTTCTGAATTTCTATCTGCTCTCTAGAATTATTTAATCTGTTTCCTGTTGGACAATGAATTGTCCTTACTGATCATTATAAAATCTCTATCTCATGATTTAGGGATGTTCTGTGTGTGTATATGAGCTATCTGTGGTTGCAATTTGATACCGATGGCCATACCTGCGTGCGTCTTGCAGGGTTTACTATGGATGCTAGAGCCAGGAAAGGTGCCGAAACTTAGCAGCAGCAGCAGAGACTCACCAGCTGGAGCTAAGAAAGACACGAAGAAGAATAAAAGGGGCATCGTCGAGGTTTTCCCTATAAGGATGCATGCTAAAATCAAAGGCCACTCGCTCGTCTTATCAGGTCCTGCTAACGGTCCTCATCAGATAACCATCGATCTCTTGGACTGCACAGTTGTTTCTGTATCTTCCTCTGATCTGCCTTCGCGCAAATGGTTAGTGCAAACAAAGCGCTGTTAACTCACATGCACCGCCGACCTTCCGTGTAGCATTAAGTCAAAAAAAATTGTCGGATGTGTGTGACTTGTTCAATGTATAACTTCTGTTATCAATATCATGTCATTGATAATGTTAAGGCTGGTGTATTTTGCATTCAGCTCAATACTAAACACGCCTTTTTTTTCGAGTTAGGCTTCTTTAAAAGTTACTATAAATTCCTGCTTAGCCAAGTCGCTTGTTTCAATGGTGCCGCCGTTTATATTTGGAAAATTTGCTTTCAGGGGTAAGAAGTTTCCGATAAAGCTTGAAAGCAAGGGATCTGAGATTTGCAAGGGGAGCAGCGTATGCTATCTTTATGCAGAAACCTCTTGGGAGAAGGAATCCTGGTCCAAAGCACTTCATCTTGCATCTTCGACAGACGAGCAGAAACTGGATTTTCATGCGAAACTGAGTGAAGAGTTCAGAAGTTACATATCCTCATTAAATGCCGGATACCCTTGTTTTCTGAAGCACTCGGCACTTTCTGCTGAGGATCACGAGGTCAGGGACAAGGTAGTCAAGTCCGGTGGATCTACAAAAGTTCGCCTTTTTCTAAAAAAGTTGAGTAGAAAGGCATCTACAAAAGCTCCACAAGCGACTAGAACAAGCTCAATCTCAGCTCAAGCAGAAAGGAGAACTTTTGGTAAGACGCACAGCTACCAGGGTAGCTCACTGATTGATTCACCAGAAGAAAGGTCTAGCAGTAGTTCATCATCACAAGACATAATGCAACCCAGTAACCCTAGTTCCGATTCAACTTTCGGCAACAGGTTCTCAGATCCCCCTGATGCAAATATAGATGAAAAGTGTGCTGACGAAGGTACACTTTGTTGGAACCTTTTAATCTCTCGGTTCTTTTTTGATGCTAAAATGAGCGATGACATAAGGAAGGCTATTAAAGCACGCATTCAGGTTAGATAATGCTTCTGTGTGCAAGTAAACTCATCCTTCATCCATATTTGTTGACATATTGCTTCTTGTTGACCAGAGATCATTGTCAAACATGAGAACTGCATCCTACATTGGTGAAATTAAACTCACTGATCTCAGTCTTGGAGAACTTCCACCATATTTACATAGGATGAGAGTCCTCCCAAAGGATTTAAATGAAGTGTGGGCTTTTGAATTTGATTTCGAATACTGTAGTGGAATAATGCTGCATACTGAAGCTAGACTTGAGGTCAGGGAACCAGAGCTGCATAAAGATATAATTAAGACTACTCTCGTAGCAGATTCTAATGGGGGCGCAGATTCAGAAATTCTGGAGAATCTTGAGAATTATGGCAACCAATTTAGATCTTGGCAGCAGTTGCCTTCTGTAGTGGAAGATGAAGATGAGGCAGGTTTGTTTGGATTTTTCTAACACATTTTATTGCTCTGCTTAGAGAAATACCATTCAATATTTTAATATAAATCATGAAGTGAATAGTAAAAGATATGGTGTCTTTTATCTACTCTCAAAATTATTGTTAGAGTTGTTATGTTCATATATTTTTGGGTGACGCTCTCGTATTTCTTGGTTTTCTTTCATCCTAACTGCGTGCTGCGTACAATCACATCATGATTTTGTATGCTAGCTGACTTGAGTTCTTCCTTTGACCTGTCGAACGCAGTTTCTTTGTTCACTACTTCGTAACTCAAACATTATTTTGCTGAATTCAATCTGTGAATCTGCATTCGTCTTGACCCCATAGTTCATGACTTGAGATGGTTGTTGATCTTCTGTGACAGACATGTTAAGGCGGTCAAAGAGCACTGGGTGGACATCAACATACGTACCAAGGTGGAAAAACATCTTGCATTCAATAACTGACCACGTGTCCCAGGTTAGTTCTTGTTTTCCCTTGTTTCACAGACTGCAATAACATATTTTTACACAGGCAATTAGCAGTGGTCAATTTGAACGTTTCATGTTTACTTAACTGCCTCTCCTCTCCTTCCATTCATATGCTGCCTTTTTTCTTACCACTGTAGTTGCTCTTTTTTCACATCAGTTCTCTGTTGCTGAGGTGCAATATTAGGCAAAAGTATATCTCTCTTGTCCAAACACTTTAAACTAGAGATCTAATCTTTAGATAAATTGTAGATACAAAACTTAAGTCAATGGTATGTTACTTATACAACCAGGAAATTCTGCCACGTGTAATCTCTTCTCCTTACTCTTGCAAAAGGTGCCGTTTTCATTGGCAATTAAAATCACATCTGTTCGTGGGACAATGCGCATACAAATAAAGCCCCCTCCTTCTGACCGAATCTGGTATGGATTTACATCAATGCCGGAGATTGAGTGGGAATTGGAGTCTTCAATTGGGGATAGAAAGATCACCAACAGCCACATCGCTTCACTTATCAGCAACAGAATCAAGGTGTCCCTTCTATACTGAGCTGCTCTGATTCCCCTGTTATTTGCTGGACTCTGTGCCTAAATCCTGTAACATTGCCTATACCCTGCAGGCTTCACTTCATCAAACCTTGGTACTGCCGAACTGCGAAAGTATTCCCATGTCATGGATGATTTCGGAGAAGGATGACTGGGTGCCTCGCAAAGTTGCACCTTTTATATGGCTGAATCGTGAACCCAGCGAAGCTGCTAGTCATAACGTAGAGACGGGTATGCTCCACCCTGATGATGTTGCCACGCTGAAGGTTGGTGCCAGCCAAAACGCTAGCAAATCAAGTCCACCTGCTCCTCCAAACGATGACGAAGCACTGAAGAACACAATATCATTTCGTGGGCCGAACCAAGTACCCATAACAGAAGCATCAACCAGCTCCTGTTGTTCTTCTTCACTGCCTTCAGAAACTGAACCTTCGGACAAGTTGGCGATGCCGCTGCACAGAACCACGAGACAGTCTGAGGAATATTCTTCTGAAGATGCAGCAAGCACTTCTCTTCATGCACTAGCGGTGGTACCTGTAGGGAAGCGGTCGTTGTTGTCCTCTGCTTCTCCAGGGGAGTACGACGCAAAGAGAAAAGGCGGTAAGCGCGCTCTGGTGATTGGTTTGGGGAGGAGGATGGGCGACAAGTTGGAAGAGAAGAGGCGGCATATCGTCGAAAAGATTAAGGAGAATGCTACAAAGGAGCAATAGCTGGAGACAAGGTATGTACTTAGTCAAGTGTTTCCAGCATCCTTGCTTATACGTTTGCTGGAACGGCAACTGTTAAAATGTTGTAACAGTCTGACCACTGTGCTCTTGGTCTTTGTGAGCTATTGCAGTTAGTATATAGCATACAGTATATATATACAGGAAGTACTCCTTGATAGAAATGTATTAGGTACACTGTACAGGTGCGGAGAAAATAGATCATATATACTGACAGAATATGGCAGGGAACGGAATAATGGAAAATGTAATGATTTTCAGTGGAGCATCAACATTTGCTTACCATAAATAGTGCTGTTTATTTAGTAATTTAAATATGAGCAGAATAGTCAATAAAAGTTAGAATGCCACAGTTGCAACCATCTTGGAAAGAATACATTTGAATGTTGAATTCCGTCGAGCTGACATGATATTTAGAATGTCAAACTTGGGCATCTCAGGAGTCCTCTCACGCATTCATCCTCATGAACCGTCGGAATTCATGATCTGGATGTTTCTAGCTGCCGGATACAGTGTCAACTGAGGATCAAGATGTTTTTAAGTGGAAGATCTACCTTTATCTAAAGAAATGTTTTCGACAATATTTAATAAGTCGAACCATGGTCTTTTGGTGTGTTTAAAAATATAGTAGAACTAGAATCTAGCTTTACGCATTTTGAAATCGTAGCATACAGGTATTTTTGACCTTTAATCACGCCATACATCCTACTTAGGCACTTGGGTTTCCTTTTCTACTTCAGTTTGGAGCATATATAAATTGGTGCTGGAATTTGTCTAACTGTTTGGTCGAGGGGATGTATTCTCTTTATCAGTTTGGAGCATATATAAATATAGTATTCTCTTTATCAGATGTAATTAATTGGAGAGTTAGATTGAGTCAAGAAAATATATTCTTCATAAAATGTAGCCAGTTGCGGAATACTAAGATCAAGTCAAGAACAGATAGCCAATCACATACCATGGCCTTACAGATTGCTGCGTATAAACCATGTATGATTAAGATGAATGTCATATGTACGTAGCATGCATTATTTGATCCTAGAAGTTAATTATATATAGTAATGTGCATCTATAATTCCTTAACTCTCCTGTTGCAAGACAAAATGACCATTAGGTGTCATTTCGTGGTCTAAAAACTACCCTCTACTAGTTATTTAGTTATCTTCTTTGAAGAATTGGAGAGGGGTTTTATCTATATTTTTGTAAAGAGGTAGTATGTTGTATACTGGTTTATCCCTACGATGTTTCATAGAAAAAAATATATGGATAATTTAACAAGGATAATTATGATGTAGCAAGCTAATTACCTAACGAGACCAAATTTCTTAGTTAACTTAAATTAAGAAACATATTTCTACATTATGAACAATGGAGCATTGAATTAAATCTAAGGAAGAAAAATATTCTTGCAGATAGCAAACAAGCTACGTAGATGACTCTTCTTTTCAGATAATATATTCTTGCGTTATTTTTTATTCAACACAAACAAGTTGCCCTTATTTGTATTTCCAAACTGTGGATTTTCGTTTTTTCTGATAAAGCTATAGATTTTCGTACCAGCCCACAATTGCCTGAGTTGAATATAAAACAGGAAGGCTTTATATAGCATATCATCTTGTGTTCCGCCCATACCATACTGTGTTGTCATCGCATCGATGCCGACAAGTTGTTCAACGTAAAGTAGAAAAACTTCATACAAAATACCAAGTCTTGATACCCCACCAATTTTAGAGACTGCATTTTCTCATTTTAGGCTCCATTAGCTACAATGTTAATGGGGTCATGCGGGCGGCGCTCTTGTCCAATTGTCACTACGTATTCTTAAGAAAACTTGCACCAACTTCATTTGGTACAGTTCAACTTGTATCCCTGAATTTATCACATACATTTTGAGGACGTAATCAACATCTATGTCAATTATTAGAAGTGCATCACTTAGATTATTTATAAAAGAGGAATCAAGTAACTAATCATCTTACCAAGTTTTGCAGGCATTAGTTCCTATGCTATTTGAATAACGTCATTGACGATCTATAAATATTGAGAAAATGGATGCCTACCTAAAAGCTTAGATTTTCTATTTTGATTTTGAGTCATAGGTATGTCGTATTATAAGAATGTGCATTGGGCTAGTAAGAGGAACTTGGTTCATTGCAAAAATATTTCAAAGGATTCCTCTGATATCCAACTTATTTCTCTTGGTTCTCCACACAAACCTTCCCCAGAACCACCAGACAAACCTTGCCCAGAACCTCCGGATCTGTGAGTATGAGAGATTGGCCAGGAAAACACTATAAGACACTTTTGTTTCCTTGGAACTTCTGAGTGAAGATCTAGTGGAACCTCCAAGCTGGGAGTTAGTAGTTTCTGTGCAATCCATTTCGAGAGGGTATTCTGTTTACTCGAGAACTTCTGGGTGGAAATTTCCAGTACTACCGAATACATTATCTTTGCCTTGGACAACAACTTCCATTTGATCCAAAACCTCCAAGGGATCCTTCCCATTACCTCAGAGGTTTTGTGTTTCTTGAGATCTTCTGGACAGATAGGTACCTCCAGGAAAACATTATCCCTGCCTGACCGTTCAAATTTTGAACTGGTTTGGTACTTCCAGCAACGCGTGTTACTTTTTCCTCTAACAGTCATATTTTTCCCTTTCCTAAAGGCTTTGAACTCCTATCTTTTGCGCATACTCTCCATACTCTACTCAAATCATTCTGACATTTTTGGCACCTTGAGTGATTCCTTTGCGATACCTTTGCAAGTTCTCAAGCTCCAAAATATATCTAAGTGTTGTTACCTTTTGGAGAGTATGCGCCTCGTAGCCGGCTAGGTGTCACTTAGAAGACTTCAAGTTATGTAAAGGATCCAAGAGGCTCGTTAAGGCCGCAGATCTCCTAGTTTGTGTGAAGGCCGGATACGGCAGCTGCAATTGTGGCAGCGTAAGGAAAAAAATCAATAAGGATGATAATTTTTTGAATCACTAACAGATGGACTATGTTTAAAAGAAAATTGGTATTGAGGTTTACATATCTGCTGGAGGAGATGAATTCTTTTCTGAACTTTTTCTCTCTTATATGCCTAAAACTGAGTTTAGGTAATCACCTAGAGATGCTTTATAATTTAATAGTGTTGTTATGTTTCTTGGAGCGTGGTTCCATTTCTTTTAAACTTTACACTTGCACACTGCACAAGTTAATAAGCTACCAAAAATGAGTATTATGATCACGCTGCACAAGCTGACAGGTTTGGTGTGTACGACACTGCTACTGTACCAGATCTAAAAAATCAGCTAGCTAAGCTTTTAAGTTTCCATTCACCCTACAAGCTCCTAGTTGGACTACTTGCCGATACATGCCTGCGTTTTTTATATCTACAAATTGCAAATAAACATCAAGAGTAGAAGTAATCTTGAAGATATCATGTAAAGTTTACATACATGATTCAACCACTACTGTATGATACACCAGAGATGGTTCAAGTTGGATAATCCATCATAGTTTATCAGTTAAATGTGTATTTATGTTGGAACTCAGTAGATCAGTGTGTAGTACTCCTTTAGTTTCACAAATAAGTCGCTTTTGGACGAATGTAGGGAATTTAAGATTTCACTTAGTTTTTTATTATACTTTACAAGAAACTCGAGAAAATATAATGTTGCTAAATGGTTTTGAGACAATTTTATACATATGATCTCAAGATTGACATTCTTATACATTTAAAAGATATTTGAAGTCAATGGTTTACAAGTATAAATGGAGGTGTCTCCAAAAGACCAAAACATAACTTATTTGTGATCAGTATGTAGTACATTGTGGCGTATGTATACATCTAGCTATGTGCTTTAGGTGTGTATGCATTTCCTTTGACTGGCCGATGGAGTCACTCGGGATTAAGATCTGAATCATCTTGATGTCGGTCAGTCGTTAATCACATGCTAATTAACATAGAAAAGCATCATGTTGCCCATCGGTAGTCACATTCTACTAATCGATGTACTCTGTGCCCATGTCTGAGGATAGCTTTGTTTTAACATTTCCATGCAAAGCATCTTTTTCCGATAACCGGATCCATGTGCTCCGTTTTGATAGCGGGAGTTTGAAAGTAAACAATAAGAGAGCAATCTTGGAGTTATGATCTGTAGAGATTGTTGAAGACTACTAGAGAACCTTCCTACTCCCTTCATATCAACAAATAGATATCATTTTACACATGTCTTACATCAAACTTACACTAGAAAGATACTTAATATATACAGTTTGAAAAGCTGCAGATGATATATAACTAGATTTGTCTCGAAAACAATATTAATATTTTGGTTTTCTATGCGTATATTATACTCCCTCCGTTCACTAATATAATAAGCAAACTAATTTAGTTTCCTGAAACATCTTATATTAGTGAACAGAGGAAGAAGAAAAAGTTAGTGGTCAAAGGTAACTTTTGAAAACCGCGTATGTGTCTAAAATGGATTTTTTTTTACATGTTGGGAGTATACTAGGCGGTTAGAATTTGACATGTGCGGTGTTGCTTTTTAGGCCTCAGCTCTGGAATTGTGCATCATATTATGTAGGTTAAGTTAATACACGAGCCGTTCCATACTGATAATCATCCTGTTGCCGATCGATGATGATCACGTGGTACACGGAGTAAAATATCTCATGATCAGGCATCAATGTGCGCACGGGAGGGCCTATAAATTAGCCACATCCATTTCCACAGCGCTCCACCACCTCCTAGCTAGCTAGTAGCAAAATCTCAAGACTTAGTTACTCTTCTTCCTCCTCCTCCTCCTCCTCCTCCTCCTCCTCCTATGGCCATGGCTAACCCGGTGTACTTCCGTAGTGCCCCTCTCAGGAAAGGCATTGAGCAGAGGGAGCTCAACTTCCACCTCTACATGCGCCAGCAGATGGAGGGAACACCGGGGGCGAACGAGAAGGGTGTAGTGTTCGCAAAGCAGCCCAACGCGTTTGGAGACATCTATGCCAATGACTGGACCATGCACGATGGCCATGGCTCTGATGCGAAGCTCGTCGCACGTGCCCGGGGCGTGCACACCGGGTGTGACATGAACCAAGCCGACCCATGGCTAGTTTGTGTCAACATCGAGTTCGTCGACAAGAGGTAATTCCACACAATCAAGTACTTTTTTCTTGGCTTATCATTTTACACATCTTTATTAGATTTGTCTCATCATTGAATGTGTATATGTTGTTATCAGGTAAAAGGGGTCCAGCCTTTAGGTGGTCGGAAACTACAAGACAAACAAAGGTCAGTGGGCAAATCGTCGGCAGGACCGGGGAGTTTGCCTTCGCGCAAGGTGTTGCCACCTTTAAGATATGCGAACAGCTGCAGGGGCGGCAACATTAGGGAGTTCCGTATCCGTTGTGTCACTCTCAACTTCCCTAAGCCGGTGAGATATATCTATTTTCCTAGGTGCTCTTTGAGTTGACATGCTAATTATTTGTACGCCAGATAGCCTTGGATATCACTGAAAGTCTGAACTTTTATTTTATTTTCCAAAACAATCTGATGCAGATGAAGGATGGACTATTTGGTGCTGCAACGTCAGGGAAGGGTTTTGACAATCCGAAGCGATCACATCATTCATTCAATTGCATATTCCTACGTTGACGTAGATGGCGAGGAGAAAACAGCAGGCCGATGGGGTGGATCTGGAGGCCATGAGACCAAAGTGAGTGCCTTAATCTTCAGTGTCGTCATTGTGTGTCAATGCAATCTTGAGTATTTCCTTTTGTGCCTCTATACAAAAGGACATACAAATTAATTCCAGCAATAATATTCATGAGAATTTGATCTTATAAACCTGATTAATTAAATTTTCTTGGATATATTTATTCCCTTACAGATCGTGTTTGCTCCTTCGGAGACCGTAAAGAAGATTGTGGGCACAAGTGGCCTCTACAAAGATCCCAAATACCAAGCATATCATATCGTGACATCTCTTTCTATCATCACCAATGTTCAGACCTATGGACCTTTTGGAAAAGCATTGGGCGACTCCTTCAGCGCGCCGGCCAAGGATACTGACGAGATTGTTGGCTTCTTCGTTCGCGCCGGGCTGTGGCTTGATGCCATAGGAGTTTACGTGCGCCAGAACTAGTTTAACGGAGTTCTCTTAGTTCCAGTGTTTGAGCTCGACACAAATTTCCTTTTGTGCTGTGTATCTCATTTTATTATCACCGAATCCTTTTGTACTGTGTATCTCATTTTATTATCACCGACCATGTTCTCTTTTCAATAAATGGAAGCTCTTATTAATGTTCCCGTGTTGCATCATGAGAGGGCTTGTAGTTTCCTAAAAAGGAACTAGTAAACGCTTTATGGGGATGTCCTATTTGAATAGGGTTCGCCCTCTGTATAAGTGTGCTTGCAGTTCTTTGAAAACAGAGTGGACTTTTTAAGTCTAACAAAATCAAAATATGTTCTCACGAAAACGGGAAAATCCGAAAGTTTTTCCAAAATAACATTCCCTCTTAAAATAATAAAAAAATGATTTCAATGAGTAAATGTGCATTTGCGCGCACGATTGTAATCTTGAGAATTAATTCTTGCACGGAATAAATAAAGTTATAGCGAGTATCATAATGTCTTTGCCATCTGAAAGGTCTTTGAATCCCACCCTTCAATGAGTTGCTCTTTCTATTTTGTCCTTGTACATCTTTCTAACCCAAAAGCTAAATTTGGGCCTAAATAAACCGTCCATCATTCAATCTTCTATGCAAGCAAGCCACAAGTTTAATTTAACAAAACTATTTGAGAAATAGAGAAAGAGAGGGTGAAGAGAGACAAATTCTTAGTCGCATGGTGGCCTTTCTCAAAGAAACAAAATAAAATAATGAGTTAGCTCATGTTGAGGTTGCTACGTACGGAGTTTTTTTTTGAGATAACAACTAATGGCGTTCAATCATGGCGAAACCGATTACAAACGACACCACAAAAAATGGAAAATACAATATGGACCTAGAAGACCCGACACCGTACTCCCAAATCGCAATCAAGCCCTTCGTCCTTACGTCACCACCCAGATATAGGGACCGGATCCGGAAGCCGCCCATCTTCGGACACCATCGAGTCACCGCCACCACCTTCGCCGCATTGGGCTTTGAACACCGCAGGAGTGCCCGCCCCGAGGGGTGAGAGCTAATAATCTTTTCCAGACCATTGGGCAGGCAGGAGATGGTGGAGACCAAGCAGTTCCTCCAATCCAAGGTCTCGGAGCAGTAGGTCCCAACCATCGACGCCACACCTAGCCGCCTCCTCCCCTCGCCACCATGGTCAGCCGGAGGAAATTGCAAGACGCGACAGTCGCATCTTAAAAAAAGACCCAAAGCTAAGTACGGAGTTGAACACATATAATTGCACATGTCACGTGTTTTTACCTTTTCTTTGAGAAAAAGTTGATGCAATTTTATTTAATCCATAACAGAGTCTAGTACAATAACGCGGTTCCGAATACAATCAGGTGCAAACCTGAAACCACACCTTGCATAGTTTATTGTCGCAGCCCTCCTTTAGCCAATCTAGCTATGAGCAGCATCATTTACTATTCGTCGCACCGAGCGCACCTTGGTATCTGCAAAGCCACCTAACAGGGATTTTATTCGGCTTACCAGTAGACCATATAAAGAACGATCCGAGTTTCGTAGCAACCTCGACATTGTCCGTCTCCAACACAACCTTCTGTAGCTGAGCCTCTTTTGCCACAAGCAAAACCCCTTTGATAGAACCACTAGGACCTCTAGGGGTATACGAGTTAGAGATCCTTACCATCGGCCTTCGGGGTCGACGATGAGCTCGCCATCGTGCTCGTCAGAGTGGTGGCGGCGGTCAGGGGTGATTCCCGTCGCTACAGCGCAAAGCCGGATCGATGGCTAGGGTTTAGGGTTTCGGTGGGGAGTGGGCACGACGAACCTTGGCGTTCGTGCCCCCGGCCCCCACCTCTATTTATTGCGCTGCGCGACGAGGGCCCACCAATGATTATGACGTTGGGCGCCCCCGATCAGGGCGCGGGACTAAGGTTTGTCCGGGCCGTTGGGCCGAACGGGAGATCAACCTACCATTCCTCCCCTTGATCTCATCTTTTATTTAACTTATACTTTGGTACCCATTTTATCACAGATCAACATATAGAGCATGTATCGTCATAATGGTCAGTTACGCACCATAGATTCAACAGCCACTATACACCTCTCTATTTTAAAACAGATTCTTGTACTAGGCCCTTAATATCCAGGTATCATAGGCTTTCCCTTAAACCCATGTCGGCTAAGTGTTCTCTGAACACACTGGGTGGTAAGCCTTTTGTGAGCGGATCCGCGAGCATTTCTTTTGTACTTATATGCTCTAAACTTATGGTATGATCCTGGATTCTTTCTTTCACAACATAAAACTTAATGTTAATGTGTTTGACAGCAACACTTGACTTATTGTTGTGAGCATAGAATACTGTTGGCTCATTGGCGCAGTACATCTTGAGTGGTCTTTGAATGCTATCTACCACTCTCAACCCGGGTATAAACTTCTTTAACCGGTTTGCCTGCCCCGTGGCCTCGTAACATGCTACATACTCAGCTACCATCGTGGATGATGCCGTGATGGTTTGCTTGGAGCTTTTCCACTATATAGCTCCACCTGCGAGAGTAAATACATATCCTGACGTGGATTTTATTTCATCTACATCTCCCGCATAGTCTGCATCTGAATACCCTTCTATATCAAGAGAATCAGTTCTTCTATATGTTAGCATGAGGCCTTTTGTGCCTTTTGCATAACGCAATTCCTTCTTCACCATTTTCCAGTGATCTATCCCTAGATTACTTTGGAATCCGCCAAGTACCCCGGTAACAAAAGCTAAGTCAGGGCGTGTACACACTTGAGCATACATCAAGCTTTCGACAGCAGAAGCATATGGAACCGCTTTCATTTGATCGATCTCATATTGGTTCCTGGGACACTGGAAGTTCCCAAATCTATCGTCCTTGACTATAGGAGCAGGCGTGGGATTACTTGCATGCATACTATACTTCTTTAGAATCTTCTCTACGTATGCCTTCTGCGATAACCCTAAAACCCCCTTTTGTCTATCTCGGTGAATTTCAATTCCTAGAATGAATGAAGCTTCACCAAGATCTTTCATATCAAAGTTTGAGGACAAGAAATTCTTCATCTCCAATAGTAGACTAACATCACTACTAGCGGGCAGAATGTCATCCACATACAGGATAAGAAAAATGAACTTCCCATTCTTTAACTTTGCATATACGCAATTGT
Organism: Avena insularis; assembly: GCA_023614405.1. NCBI lineage: Eukaryota > Viridiplantae > Streptophyta > Magnoliopsida > Poales > Poaceae > Avena > Avena insularis. The sequence continues at coordinate 55,785,083 of CM042695.1, forward strand.
CCTCCTCATTCTCATCAAACCCAAACTTCCTTATTCTTTCATGGAACTTTAAGTACCATTGCCTGGAGGCCTGTTTTAATCCATAAATGGACTTTCTCAGACGACATCCCATACGCTCTTTTCCTTCCACAACAAAACCCTTGGGTTGTGCCATGTAAACATTTTCTTCCAAGTCTCCATTTAGGAATGTCGTCTTTACATCCATTTGATGCAATTCTAAATTGTAGTGTGCCACTAAAGCCATTATGATTCTAAAAGAATCCTTACTTGAGACTGGAGAAAATGTCTCATTATAATCTATTCCTTCTCTTTGGGTGAAGCCCTTAGCAACAAGTCGTGCTTTATATCTTTCAATATTCCCTCTAGAGTCACATTTTGTTTTGTAGACCCATTTACAGCCTACCGTTTTGGCTCCTTTAGGAATTTCTTCTAAATCCCAGACTTTGTTGCTACTCATAGATCTCATTTCATCTTCCATGGCTTCAAGCCACTTCGATGAATGAGGACTTTTAATGGCTTCTTCAAATATGGTGGGATCACCCTCCATTTGAACTTCTTCACTGACATAGATCTCAAAATCGTTGGGAATAGCTGGCTTTCTAGTTCTTTGAGACCTTCTTAGGGTCTCGCCTTCTGGCACATTCTCTGTGTGGGGCTGTTGCGGCTCTCCCTCATGTGTGGTAAGAGGGTCTTCATTTCCATTCATTGTCACCACAAGAGAACCAACAACAAGTGTCACATCGACATTGTCCTGTGTCGATGCAGCAGCAGGTATCGAGAAAAATGGTTCCTGAATCATCGGAGTGGGTGCATGCACTGGCTTCTTCTCAAGGTTGACTTCTCAGGATACCGTGCTCCCCCTGATCATCTGATCCTCTAGAAACACAGCGTGTCTCGTTTCTACAAACTTAGTAATTCTATCTGGACAATAGAAACGATAACCTTTTGACTTGTCTGGATAGCCAATGAAATGGCAACTTACTGTCTTGGGATCTAACTTCCCAAGGCTTGGATTAAAGAGTTTTGCCTCAGCTGGACAACCCCATACTCGCAAATAATTGAGTAAAGGTTCACGACTAGTCCATAACTCATATGGTGTTTTAGACACCGATTTATCGATTAAGTATGTGAATGTCGGTTTTTAACGCTTCCATCCACAAACCAATCGGTAAAGTGGAGTAACTTAACATGCTTCTTACCATGTCCATCAAGGTACGGTTTCGTCTTTCAGCTACTCTATTCTGCTGAGGCTCGCCCGGTGTTGAATACTGGGCGACTATACCATGTTCCTGTAGAAACCTTGCAAAGGGTCCCGGAACTTGGCCATATGGGGTATGCCGGCCGTAGTATTCGCCTCCACGGTCGGACCTTACTACTTTAATCTTTAAACTATGCTGATTTTCAATTTCAGCCTTAAATATCTTGAATTTATCCAATGCTTCTGAATGTTCTTTAATAGGATAAATGTAATCATAACGCGAATAATCATCCGTGAATGTTATGAAAGAGTCATAGCCATCCATAGATGTCACAGGAAATGGACCGCATATATCCGTATGAATTTTTTCTAATACTCTTGTGCTTCTTTTGGCGCCTTTCTTTATGTTCTTTACAAACTTTCCTTTGATGCAATCGATGCATTGCTCTAAATTTGAAAATTCTAGAGGTGGAAGAATTGATTCTTTTACTAAGCGTTCTATTATCCCCCTCGAAATATGGCCAAAACGACAGTGCCATAATTTCGATGAGACTTCATCAATTCTTTTCCTCTTACTCTTTCCATTCAGGTATGAGGAGGCATTCTCATTCTCAGCGCTTAATACATTCACATTCTCACAAAGTGATAACAAATAAAGTTTGTCTTGTCTGAAGGCAAGACCAACAATCTGATTATTAAACTTGATCTTACATTGTCCATCGCCAAAATGGTAAGCAAAACCACAATCGTCTAAGCGCGATACACTTATTAAGTTTCGATGCAAAGAGGGTACATAAAGCACATCTACTAATAAAAGTACAAAGCCACTTGACAACTCTAATGGAAGATCGCCAATGGCTTCGACTTCAGCTTGAACGTCATTTGCAACTTTAATACCTCTTTCTCCTCTTTGCAGGGTCCTTCTCATACGGAATCCCGGTTATGAATTAGCAACATGAACAATCGCACTTGAGTCAATCCACCAAGTAGATTTTGCATAACTTAAAAATAAGGATTCATCAACAAAAGTAATTAAATCCTCACCATTCTTGCACAGATACTTCAGAAAAGCCACACAGTCACTCATGTAGTGGCCCTTCTGCTTGCACCACTTGCAGGTGTCCTTGTCCACTTCCTGTGCCTGGTTTTCAGGAGACTTTCCATACGGCCTAGAAGAAGAGGGATGCCCCTGAGGTTTCCCTTGGGGCTTGGAACCCTGAAAGTTCCTCTTCTTGGTTGGGCTCAGGTAGTTCACAGAATCACCAAATTGCCCCTTAAGCCTCTCTTCCTCTTAAACGCACATGGCCATCATCTTCTCAATGCCCCACTTTTCTGGCTATGCATTATAGTTCACAGCAAAAGCTTCAAACTGGTTTGACAGTGAGGCAAAGATCAGATGAACGATGAACTCATCGGGAAGCTCCATGCCAATAGGATTAAGCTTGGAAGACATGTTGCTCATTCGCAAGATGTGATACCTAACACCACCACCAGTGTATCTTGTAGTAACAAGTTTCTTAATGGGAGAGCTTGCATAGGCCTTTGAGGACCCAGTAAACTGACTCTCTACCTTTTTCAGGTACTCATTGGCTGTGGTGCACTCTGGGATTGCTTCCCTTATAGCTTCCATGATGGAGCTCTTAATCACCATCAGGCACTTTCTGTTGGACGAGTCCCACTTTGCACGTTCAAGGTCGTACTTCATTCTTATTGGTGCATGGTCACTGACCCTTTTCTTAAAGTCCTCTTCACTTTCTTTTTCGCCCCTGACGTGGTCGACCGGTTCTTTAGGACAAGTCTCAATCAGTGCCAAGTCGAGGTCAAGCAGAGCAAGCCCCATCTCAATCTTCTCTCGCCATGAGCCGTAGTTCCCTTCATTGAGGGGCTCAATAGCCGAGATGAAACTCATAGGATTGCCTGAAAGCAAAATATCATCAAAATGAGTTAATTCAACGTTGGCCAAATTCAAACATGGAACTTCTCCATATTAATACCACATCACCGTTGGGCAGAAGTATAACTAATATGGATAAAACTTATTATTCATAGTAAAAATTTTACTAACAACGTTGGTCATCAAATAAAATAATCACTATCAAAAATTAAAATCTTACTCTATTGCATTTAAGCAATTAATTCTTGCAACGGAATATCATGAACAAAAAACATCAACTTTACTTCTTTACATAGTTTTTTACTATTACTTTACTATTTTTCTACACAAAATTTCGTTGGAAAAATTACCATAGAAAAGAAGGTTGAAAAAAACTATTAAAAACAGTAAAAACAGCTTCTGAAAAAAGAAAAAAACAGAAAGAAAACTGTGCTGGAACAGCCCTTTTGGGCCTTTCCTGCGAGCAGAGAACGACGGCCCGCGACGGCCCAAGGACCAGCCGCCAGCGCCCTATCTACCGCGCGCGCTACCTTTCTCTGCGCAGCCGCGGACCAAAAAAAAAGCCCAGCCCACGGCCTGCTGCCCCCACTCCCGGCCTGCCAGCGCCCTGCGCCCCCCCGTGATCGATCCTAGCCGTCCATCACCAAACCCTGGATCGGACAGCCACCCGCACGTGTCGGGGGAACAAAACTGGGTCCCCCCCGACCCCAGCCCTAACCCTAGACCATTCCCCCCTTTCCCACTCTCTGGCTCGACCGAGCGGGGCACCCTGGCGGCGCGCACTCGCGGGCGAGGTGAGGTGGCCGCGCTGGCGTAGCGCCGGCGGCGGGCCCCTCCCTCGCTCCTTTGCAAGCCCCTTCTCCTCCTGATTCTCCTCCACCATCCCCTTCCACCACTAGCTTATTTGGAGCAGTGAGAGAGAGACAGCGGAGGGCAAGCGGTGGCACCCCTCTGGCTCCTTGCCGGCCAGTGCCTCCACCCATGGGTGGGATCACCGCCGTCAAGTGGCCAGTGGTGGTGCCCTCTCCCGGCGGCGGCCGGTAAACTTCTCTTTGGGATTTGGATTTGTGCATCTGGGGTTCGGGATCTGGGACCTCCCCTTTCTTTTGTTTGCTATTTTGCTTCGATTCTGGGAGGAAGGGACTGGGGGAATACGGGATCTGGGGCTTTCCTTTGATTCTTTCGATCTTGAGATTTATTCTGGATCCGGGGAGATGGGATCTAGGGCTCGGGTTTTTTTATTTTCTTTATCCCAGATGGGATCGTGTTCTTCTTCCCGACCTCGGCTTGCCGATGCGTCGGGATCGAGAGGAACGACGCGTCCTCGCGGTGGCGCTTCTGTAAAAAAACCTAGCACCTTTTTTTTCTTTGGGTTTCTCCTACCTCGACTAGATCAACCAACCTAGATGGCTCTGATACCATTGATAGAACCACTAGGACCTCTAGGGGTAGATCTAGGGGTATACGAGTTAGAGATCCTTACCATCGGCCTTCGGGGTCGACGATGAGCTCGCCATTGTGCTTGTCGGAGTGGTGGCGGCGGTCAGGGGTGATTCCCGCCGCTACAGTGCAAAGCCGGATCGGTGGCTAGGGTTTAGGGTTTCGGTGGGGAGAAATGGCACGACGAACCTTGGCGTTCGTGCCCCCGGCCCCTACCTCTATTTATTGCACTGCGTGATGGGGGCCCACCAACGATTACGATGTTGGGCGCCCCCCATCAGGGCGCGAGACTAAGGTTTGTTCGAGCCGTTGGGCCGGACGGGAGATCAACCTAACAGCCAACAGTTCAGTTCCTTCGGCGTCGGATACATGAGGGAAAAAATGGCAAGTTCATGCAACAAAACTTCCATGGCAGTCACGGATCGCCGCGCCGCCACTACCCCAAGCATCCGCATGACGAAAAGCACCATCAACGTTGATTTTATAGCACTCAGTAGTCGGCGAAGTCCAATCGCTCAGTCTGATTATTACAAACTTTCTATTGCCACTATTTTTCTTTGACCAATGCTCAACAAAAGTGTTGTGGTGAAGTTCCGTGCTTTGAATGTAAACCCACGTACGGTCCATCTTCTAGTCTCCATCTCCTCTGTTCACATGCAAGCTTTGCTCGGCGATCACGACGACATGGGGGTGCCAAGAAGCTTGCAATTTCAATCTAGGGAGAAACACTCTCTTCGGTTGGCATCAAAACTATTATACTCGAAAAACTTAGTAGATTCTTATCTGCCAGCTAGGCTGCTACCTTTCTAAATCACCATGTGTTCTGAGTTTAATCAAAAACTATACGCCATAAATTTTGAACAACATATAAAAAGAATATCAACATCTAAAAATATATTTATTTTTGTATCTAATAATATTTATTTTACATAGTGAATGTTGATATTAATACTATATATTTGGTCCTCATATAGAAAATATGCTAGTAGTATTTATTACATGATAAAGACCAAATGAAAATTGGAAATAAATACAAAGATATGGAAGGGAAAAGAAATATGTTCCACTATATTACACACTGAGGCTGGTCATACTGGGTATATGACACTATCACTATAATGCATGATATTTTGTATTAGTATCCTAGTCGCATTGTATTTATTGTTTTGTAAATCTCAATGCAAAATTATGCATAAGATTTATTTGACATTAATTTTTCTTGTGTTATGATACAACATCTACCTATGATACTGCTATCTTTCATCATTACAATGACACATCAAATTTTTTGCATCCATGAAATATATGATACTATCTATGGTACTGAGTGCGTCAATTTGGAGCTCGTCCTCCATGGAGGGCGTTTTTTTAAATTTCTGAAATTTGACATTTTGAAGTTTCAAAAAATTCTGAAAAAATTCTTTGATGTAGATAATCATTATTTCTGGCTGCGTGCAAAAATTCATTGCGAAATATTTCGTATTTTTGGCTGTGTAAAAATGACAAATTTCTAGATCCATGACGGTGAACAGTGCCAAATTCAAAATTGTTCACATTTGTTGAAATTTGTCATTTTTGTGTAGGCTAGGATTCAAACTATTTCATTCTCATATTTTGCTGGACCATAGTCATTGTCAACATCTAGAATTTTGTTTTAGAATTTTTTGAAAACTTTAAAATATTAATTTGAACGAAATTTAAAAACGGGCTCCATGGAGCCCGTCCTCCAAACCCATTTTCCGCTATGATACCCCACTACGGGTAGTCTCACGAAGAGAGGGAGAGAGAACAATCGAAAAGGCTCCAATAACACAACATGAATTTGTGTGGTATCATCACCTCAAATATACCCCACTTATGTACATTTATCATTATTTTAGTCAGAAGTTCACAGCATCACTAACATGCAGGGGTAGATGCACGCTACAAAAAAATCCCCCATACATGACTTTTTTTGGATGATAAAGTTTTTTGCCGGCGGACGAGCATTCACGACAGCAAACAAATCTGGCACATATAAATTCGATGTGGTACATCCAATACGGGCAGATAATTACGTTGTGGCAGGTGGAAAGATGCACCGCCAGATTATTATGTTGTGATAGGTGAATGGGGCACAATTGACTGTGTCATAGATTGAACTTGACATTTACAATGGGTCCTAGAATGGAGGTTGGTCAAGCGCGTGATGCCCAAGGGGCAAGAACGTCTCGCTGAATGGTGTGGCCCACCACCACCGAGGCTTGCCTCAATACCTCGCACTCCAAGCCCCCCCCCCCCCCAAGAGAATCTTCAAGTTGGCGTTGGTGGGGGAGGAGGAGACGCTCGAGGTGACGGCGTGCCGTTGTGGAGGCAGCAGAGGCGTTGAAGACACCAAGATGACACAACAACAACATATCATTCCTCGGCGCGATTGAAAGAGCATGCATGCCCCATGGGTGCTTTTGGTAATTAATGAAAATTTCTATGAACTAATGTTTGTATTAAATTATACTTATAGGGATTGTCCATAGACAACACTTGAACCATATGTTGCCTTCAAGGTTGAAATAAGAAAAAAGTAAAGAAGATCAAGTGATGACCAATGTCTTATTCAATGAGTTATCTGAACATAGGTCAAGTGGAAATTGGAATTATGTAAAGCATGTCTTGAAAAATAAGATTTAGTGAGCTCGCATGTCTAACTCCAAGAAATCATCAACATAGTGAAGAAATAAGAAATAAAATGCAAGTTCAAGATAAGTCATCTCAAATAGATCATATGCTTGAAGCTTGTTGTCTTGATGATGATCATGGATATGTGAAGATTTGACCCAAAAAAAAAGGTTCTCCCATAGTGAAGTATGGGGGAGCAATAGCATTGTTAAGGTAATGTGTCCAACTTCAAATAAATGTTCAAGATTCATTCTGTAAAAGATTAAAGTTTAGAATATTGACATTACTTTTGTGTATATATGCAAAGACCGCAAGTAAAATAGGAAAGCAAGAACGACTTGATGAAAGGCAATGCAATGTTGCCAACAATATAAAATACATATTTGGTCATGTATGCAGAACTTTGCTAGCAAGAAGTTGTATTATCAATTGTCACAAATGTATGTATAAACGAGAAATTCGTGTGCGCTTGTGTAACTAATATCTAACTATATGTATTGCATTGTCGTTATGTCATATACGTATGTGTTGTGAACCGACGATTATAGTAGCAACATTTGTGATTTATATTATGATTTTATTTGATTTATATTAGGATTTTATGTGATTTATGATGATTAAGGAAAAAACATATACAAAAACTTTAATCTAAAACATTATGTCCAAAAAGATCCCACGGGACACTAAAATTGTGTCGTGCGCACGGGTGTACATAGGCCGACACCAAATTGTGCTGGCCCATGCACACCTGCTACGGCAACTAATGTGTGTCGACCTATATTGTATCGCAGTCCTCACATGTAGCTGTTGTGCTAGAACCAACACAGTTTTTTTACCACCTTAGTGCTAGAGCGCAACAATTGGCATGTCCGCAGTGTTTATAATCGTTAGGACCCCGACATTCTTGTAGGCTGCGCTAAGGCTAGCTTCATAATGTAGCAACTAAATTGCTATAGGGCCCATTTAAGCATGTGCGTCATCCTCACATCTCGGTCCATGACCCTTATTGCCGTAGGTGTGGGTCTGTCTTTGCTAACATGTTTTATGCAAATGTTGACCAATTCTAATACATCATATGATCAACTCAATTTTTCGTGGTGTCATTCTAGCGAGATACTCGTGACTTACATAGGTAGTAAACAGACTCCCTCCTCTTCCCCCTCTCTCCTCCCGTGTCCTCGCCGACCAGAGGGGATAGGGGCGGAGACCCAGTTGTACAACCTTGTAGCAGTAGGATTTGCGCCCGTGTGTTGATGTTGGGTGTGATGCCTGTAGGTAGGAGCAAAGCTTTAGGTCTGGGCAACAAGATCTATGGTTATTTAGGGTTCTTCGTCTTCTTGCTTCTGCTTTGGGGTGGACAAAGGCCACTGCTTCTTTGCATAAAGCTTCTTTCGTTGTTGGGAGCGGGCTGCAACAGCCAAATCTCTTTTCTCCACCATGGCCGACCGGGGGACGAGGACCGGGGTTGGTGTACTGCAGTTTGACCTAGCATCTATGAGCTACTATTTGGTCCAAGCGAGCGGCGTTGAGAGGTTGTTGATCGCCCTCTCTCATGGAGCTCCTTCAGTGGGAGTCAGTGATGGGAGTCATGACTGGAGCAGCTTGGACAATAAGCTCGCATTTATTCTTCGCCGGATCGACAAGACAATGATTTCTTTCCCTCTTTAGGTCGGCCGTGAAGGTAAGGGAGAGAAGGAGAGGAGGCATGCGACTATCGACTCTGGTGGAGTGTGGGGTGGCCGACGCATCCAGGCAGCAATTTTGCGGATGTGGTGGTGATTTCCAAGCGGTGCCCGTGCCTGGCGACTGCTATCTCAGGCCAAGAGGTTGGCCTCGCCGTGCTAGTGAGCCTTGTCGGCCCGAGCTTCTTCAACCTCCAAGATGGGAGGCTTCTCTTCTCCCTCCGTGCGGTGACTTGTGTTGTTATCGGGCCAAGTGGTTTTGTCCCTGGTGGCGGCAACGACGACCGCGTCTGCAGGCGAGCTTGCAACGATGTGCAAGGGCTTGATCGCATTTTCGTGGCCACCCACAGGGTTCCGTGTGCAAAAGTTGGAGACCTTGATGTAATTTTCTTCTTCTTTTTGGTCCTAGTTGTAATTATGTACCCACCTCTTAACGAACGCATAATCTAGGTCCTTACGGGATCCCAGTTAAGAAAAACATAGCTAGTACTAAAAGATATGGCGTATCCTCATCAAATGCTTGTATAGGTAGGGAGATCTACCGTTTTAAATGTGCCAAATTAATACCAAATGGATATTACTCTCCAGAAAATAAATACTGGCATTAAAAAACATACAGAAAAGAAGGGTAACATTAATTACCTGAATATTAATCCCAATCAAATACTGAAAATAAACACGAAGATGGAGATAGAGACTCTAGGATACGGAGTACGATCTGCAGAGGGACTTTCCGGGAAGGTTTCCGCCGAGGAGCAAAATCCAGCCGTCGCTGTTCGCAACGGACGGCCAGGATTCGACACCCGAATCCGTCACGAACCGGGGGTTACTGCTGCTACGGTACTACTAGTACCGCCCCCCTCTCCTCTCTCTTCCTCCTCACGGAAATCGTGCTCAGTTCCTCGCGCTGCGCGTGAATCAACCGGATCCCCCGCCTGTCCCCCCGTCCCGGATTCAGCTCGTGCCTCCGCCGCCGCCGTCTTCGCCGTCGAGCTCCCTCCCGTGGGCAGGATCCTCGCCGACGAGCATCATACCACGCGGCGAGGGTGATCTGCGATTGTGCCATTGTTAGTTCCGAACCCTTCTTTAGGTCGTATTTTCGGCCCCATGAGCAGATGCATAATTGGTATAGGCTCAGACCTAGCGCAGGCACACAATCCAGAAACTCAATCTTTGCCACAAAATGTTGGATTTCCTACTGAATTCTGACCCACCTGAATTCTTGTGCCTGCAGGAACACCACACTCTGAACTGAAGCACGCTTCTGAATTTCGCTGCTCTGATATCGTAAATCTCAACGGGGACAGATACCGTTCCATCCGATCTTCCTGACCGTGCCGCGACGATGAAGACGCACGAGCGCGCCGCTAACCTGGCCCTTGCCGGTACGTTTCTTGAGAAATTTCAGCTATATCGCCCCTCCATTTTCCTTTTGACAGACAACCTGCATGTAAATCTATTTGCTGAATTACAGTCCTGATGTGTTGTATGGCATGTGCAGGTCTGAGCCTTGCGCCGCTCGTGAACAACGTGAACCCGAACCTGAATGTGATACTGACGGCATGCCTCACCGTCTATGTGGGCTGCTACCGCTCCGTCAAGGCAACTCCACCCTCTGTGAGCAACATGTTCCTCTGTCCTTTTTTACCTGTGATTTTGTTAACACACATATCTCCTTGTTGGTTTACTACTGCGATATAGGTTGATGCGAAATTACTTCATATGTATTGATCTCGTCAACTCATCCTTTTCATTTCTTCGTATGTAGGAGACCATGTCGAGAGAGCACGCGATGCGGTTCCCGTTGGTGGGGAGCGCGATGCTTCTGTCGCTGTTCCTGATGTTCAAGTTCCTCTCCAAGGACTTGGTCAATACTGTTCTCACCGCCTACTTTTTCGTTCTTGGCATTGCCGCGCTGTGGTAAGTTCCAAGACTTCTTGGAAGAGTTTTTTCCACGATGAAAATACTTACGAGTGTAACCACTGACTTGGCATTATTTATGTGCCCTCTGCTTTCTTATGCAGCGCGACATTGCTTCCTTCTGTCGAACGTTTTCTTCCGGAAGGATGGAATAGTAATGCCATCGTTTGGCGTGCTCCGTACTTCCACTGTATGATCCCCTACCTTCATTTCGATGCTCTCTCTCTTTGCTGTATATTCTGTAGCTTGTGTCAAATTAGTACATCTAAAATTTCTATTACTATCTACTAGTCTGAGGCACTATTTTCCCACACCTCTAGTGTTGTCAACTTGCCATTCTTTAGAATAGTAATGTGCTAACCAATGAGTCTGTATACTGACCTTATTGAGCATCCCAACTAGCGAACAGTTAAAAAGCAAACGATCCATTTAATAGAACTGGGAAACTGACTGTACTGTATCCTGGCAACATGATTTGACTCAGTTGCTTCAGATAAGTGATAAAATTGAAGACAGCATAAAAAAAAACAGAGTGAAGTGATAGAGGGTCCTGTTGTTTACAATCAATTAACTGGCATGTAAACGTACATTTTTATGACAATGTTTCATTTGATATGGGGTCTCATTGTGCTGCTCCTGGTGTAATAATATGACCCTTGTCTTTGAGCTTCTTATTAACTTCCACCTTACCTTATTAACAATACAAAACGATTGCGCCTTCTTGATCATATTTGCATTCTATCACGCTACTACCTAAGCTTTCGACTCTGTTGATAGTTTAACCTCATTAATTTCACATTTCAGCACTCTCGGTGGAGTTCACCAAGTCCCAAGTTGTTGCTTCAGTCCCAGGATTTTTCTTCTGTACATGGTATGCCATGAAGAAGCATTGGCTAGCAAACAATGTATTGGGAATTGCTTTCTGCATTCAGGTTTGTCCTTACTGCTATTTCTGAGTTTAAGGTTAAAATGGTATCATCTCGTCCGTATTTTTAATTGCTCAACAAAACCTTAATTCTTTAGTTTTTATCTTGCAGGGAATTGAAATGCTATCACTAGGATCATTCACAACCGGTGGTATTCTCTTGGTATGTGTTCACTCATAGCTAGTAGTGAACTAACTTATTTAGTCCTATGTTCTGGCGGTACCTGTACACCTTCCATTATTTCAGCCCCCGACGTCATGTCGTTCTTTTGCTCGACTCTCTTCTATCATAGTACTCTGTGGGGCATGACATTTACATTCCATAAATACTATTTAAATAATATAGCATGACATGTCGGCACCTTAAATACAATTGTATGATATTCTACAACTTTTGTCTGCCTTTCCTTTTTCTATGAAAAAAAAGCAGTCAATATTTGTAGGAAACCAATGCTATGTGGTGCTTACTGAGGGCTAATGATCTGCATTTTGCATCTCTAGTTTATCATGTTATTGTGTCCCTCTTCTCTTAATACAATTATTTATTTTCAAGCAACTTGCTAAATGTATTGCAAGTAAAGTTCTTGTCCTTGTTTTCATGATTTTGTAGTATAGAATCGAGTTTCAATCATGGATTACTTTTACTGTGATGGTAGCCTGTTGGAAAGTTAGCTATTCATGATTGCCTTTTCAGTATGTGATGTAGTGTACTCATCCTCTGGCAAAGAGTATTGAACTGTGTCCTACTTTCTCATGAATTGGATAATTTGGGAAGTTCAACTTGTTTACTCCTTTACTGATAATTCTACAACTTCCCAGTCATTTCATCAGTCTCTGTTACTGTAATTCCACATATTATCTCTGAATCTTTTTTCACTATTTCTTAAATTATTATGTGAATGGTTTCTCAATTCCTTTTGCAATTTCAGGCTGGACTTTTTGTGTATGACATCTTCTGGGTGTTCTTCACTCCAGTAATGGTCACTGTTGCTAAATCATTTGATGCTCCGATAAAGGTTCGTATTTTATCTAAGTTGATTCACTCTTTTCCCTTGACATTTTGTTCCATTTCATCACAGATAGTTTGATTTGTCCATCTTTTTTTTGTAGCTCCTATTTCCCACTGCAGATGCCGCACGCCCGTTCTCTATGCTTGGCCTTGGTGATATTGTGATACCTGGTTAGTGGTAAACGTGTTGGCTAGTTTTGTCTCACACTCTAGCGATATTTGCAGTGATGATGCATTTACTTTTCTCCTCTGTGATAATAGTAATGCCAGCTCTCAGATATTTGCAATGATACTGTACTTACATTTCTCATCTGTTACAATAGTAATGCCAGCTCCATTGTGAGTCACAGCTTTGGTCTAACTTAATGATCTATGGCAAGCTACTAGTCATAATAACTGTATTGCTGTTGATATAAGGGGACTTAGCTGAGGAAAGAAACTCGTATCAGCGCTTGTTTATTTAATGTAGCCAGATATCATTGACTTAACATATTATATTGTTGGAGTTGGATGGGAGATTCTACATTTTTCTTCAAAACAGTAAAACAACAATTGCCTGTTCAGACTTTGGTGACACAAAAGCAACAAATAGTTCCGTGTCATATGTTGAATTTTTTCCTAAACATACAATGTTTGCACAAGCATGTAACCTAACACATAATAATGTATACTTCTAATTCTGACGCCAGGTATCTTTGTTGCGCTTGCCCTGCGTTTTGACGTCTCAAGGGGGATTAAGAAGCGTTACTTCAACAGTGCCTTTTTGGGATATGCTGCGGGTATGACAGCAACAATAGTTGTGATGAACTGGTTTCAAGCTGCGCAGGTTAGTCCTGTTACTATTGTTTCTTGTCATCCCTTGCTGCTCTCCATGCCTGTCGATCTCTGATCTCTGAAAAAAGTATTAACACCTGTTTCTTCCCGTCCTCTGTTTTTTTTATACGCAGCCTGCTCTGTTATACATCGTTCCTGGCGTGACTGGTTTCGTCGCTGTTCACTCCCTGTGGAATGGAGAAGTGAAACCGGTAAGCTTCGTATCTTGTCCGAACTTGATGGTGAACACACACGCAGTGATATTTTATCTGTAGAAGTTTCAACATCCTTGCTCTGAAAAGGCTATGCTGTAAGACGAGGGAAAACGAACCAAAATACTTCCACATGACTTGCAAGAAAGGCATTGTCTGACACAAATATTAGTCCTGGGTAGAAATGCTGCAGTTTGATATTTCCCATATTCTGAAGTTAAGTAGTCCTGTATTGAAAGAAAATTACCTGAAGCAAAAATTCCTACTTCTGCATAACTGCATTTCTCAAACACCGTAGTCAAAGATCTCTGGCTTCTGGTAAAGAATACTCATGCATGTTGCAACACTATGCCAGTTAGTTGTTTCTTCCTTTGCTGTGATTATCTGTTGGTGCTACGTCCCTGTTTTTTTTTTGGTATTAGTAAAAATGCAAGACTTCGTTGTTTCTAACGATTTCACATTGCCAGCTGCTGGAATTTGTCGAGAAACAAGCCGAAGAGGAGGCAGCCGGCGAGGGAGAAGATAAAGATCCAATGCAGAGCAAGAAGGTGGACTAGGCCTTTTTAGCTAGGAGAAGGCAAACCCAAACCAAGAGTTTAGATGGGCCGGATGTTCTCGAGAACCAACAAACCATTCACATGATAGAACCCCTTATAATTCTCAAAAAAAATGACAGAACCTCTTCTGTTTTCCATTAATCTCTATAGTAGAAACAACAGAATCCTGTTCATTGACATGATGACTTTACCTGCTACAGCCGCCGCCCAAACTTAATTTTGTCTTCTCAACCGAATTGTTCGTTATGGTGGCGCTAAGGAAAGTATTTTGTCGGAATTATACCCTATATATACCCAGTTGCATGTTTCCCTATATATTCCGACGTCGAAAGCTTCTCCCCCAAGAGAAATATCTCTGAAATGCATATCTGCATTCCATTTGGTTCATCATTATTATGTCTAGACTAGAGAGCGGAGAGAATATTTACACTTTTGTCTCAATGGCAAGATTCGGCAGGGAAAACATTATATGGTGTGTTGTCAAAAGAAGGTGCAGAGTGAAGGGAATAAGGTTCGTGGCCGACTGTCAAAGTCACGGCCGTTTCTGCCTTTTGCACAGACAAGAGATGCTGCAGTGTAAAAGCTCTCTTCATCTCTTGTGTTTTTCTTCTCCTGCAATTCTTTGCTTGCTGTAGCAAGGGGAAACGGTGTCCATCATGGACACTCAATGCCATTTGCGTCTGCACCATGGCCCAATGTTACCACGAAAATATGTACATTATGATAAAATTTTGAACCAATAACAAAAAACTTCATAATACATACCTTCAATCGTGTCAAGAAAAGTCATAATAATAAAATATATACATTATGAAAAAAATTGGATCATTAATATAGTCTTGTGGATGTGATGATCCAACCTTAAAAAGTTCGTCTACCACATATTCTACGAGTACATAAGTTTTCGGCACGAAGGTTTTTTTTTTACTTTTTGAAACCTACAATACGAGTGGCAAATTAGGCACCACGGAGACGACAACTGCAAAAAAAACTAACCACTTGGTTTATTGTTTATGGACTAACCCGTCCTAGTAGCTCTGGGACGTCATCGTCCCTCGAACCTCGAATCAGACAAGTTGGGGTATGTGGGATGTTTGGTCCGGGATGACAAGTAAGGTTCACAATAGGACTAAATATGCATAATACAATATATTGATGGTCTAATCTAATAAAAATCGCCTACAACGGCTTCTAGAATGATATGAGTTTCAATACACCGAGCCTATATTTTTTGGATTTATTCTTGAATCATATAACTACTATTAGTAAAATCAGGCAGCCAAGAGATCGATGATGACCCCACGAAACATTGCAATAGCTGCGATGTACTGAACCATCCTATTCGCAAAAAAAAGTAAACCATCCTATACTCTAGGATGCCATTGCCGGTCGAACCTAGGATCGAATGGTCCATTCACCGCCCGATTTCTCAAACCAAGCACACCATTACTTTCCGTGATTTGCTCGTGCCGATGTGTGAAACATCAGAAATCCGAGTTGTTTGGTGCAATGCACGATCTGACATCACTACCTTTTCTTTTATTTAGTCCCAATGGGCAGGCTAAAGTGACTTGTGCATTTACACAACTACCATAGCCAAATTCTCAGTGTAAAGCCAAAGAATTTTCCAAGAAGCATCATATGCTAATTCATCACATGCAAGCAACGCCTTTGGACATGTGAGCCTCCCTGGCTAAGTATTCTCTCCTTTTTTTTTTACTTTTAAGAAATACGACCTTTTATGTGCTAAAAAGGAAAACATTATTATAACTAAACAAAGAACTGTACCACCTGGTTTTCTAGCTAAAAGACGTATTGTCTTTGTGCATGGAGTGATGCCGTGCAATATGTAATACAGCACTATATGTTGCACATAGTATGAAATAAGCTAAATTAGCACATCTGAAAATAATGAAGCTAAATTAGCAAGATGCCATTCATCAATTACTTGAATAGCTTGTCTCCTACTCCATCCGTTTCAAAATATAAGATGTTTTAGGTTTATGAAAAAAAATGAATCTAGACTTGTTTTAGTATGTAGATTCACTCAACTTTGAAATGAATCTATATACTAAAAGAAGTCTAGATTCATTTTTTTCACAAACCTAAAACATCTTATATTTTAAAACGGAGGGACTAGATGCTAGCAGTAGATGCAAATACCTAGCTTGAAATGTCGATGAAATAAGAGATAAAGGGAAGGCTTCATGTGGTAAGGATATATACTCTGTTTGGAAATGCATGAACTTCATCTGAAGCAATCATGCATTCTCGACATGCATGACACGAGTCCAGCTAGCACATAAAGCTCACCTTTTGTGAACTCCCAAGGTTTCGTCACAATTGAGTTTGATAATCACTAACTATTCCCGCTATCCCAATTTACGACGTATTAAAATATTTCATCATCTGTGTTTTACTGCTGAAGAAACAATTTTATTTTGCAGGTAGAGAGATTATTCATCAATATATTTTCTTAAAGATTGCCTAAAAAACACTTTCATTTGATTATATTTCAACAATATTAGCGACGATATGTTTGAACGTACCTTGTCAAGAGGGTAAGGGATTCCTGTAGACCGCAGTTCCATAAGAGAGAATACAATTGATCTATTTTATAAGAAAAAACAATTTGAAAACCTTATAAAGCTCGATTAATTAAAGGAAACAAACATCGCCAAGGATATTTGCGACGACATGGTTTGAGGAACAATGGTTAAATAAAAAGTTGTATTATAGAGACTGCACATATGACCAATATGTTGATGTAAATCTCGGTTAGAGATGACCAATCATGCATTAATCTTTATATGCCATGCTCTACTAGCAAATGTTGGTGCTATTTATAGAAAATTATTCCACTACCATTTAGTCTACAATGTACCAACCCATCCTAGTAGCCATAGCCATCCTTCGATCCTTAGATCAAACAAGTTGGTCATGTGGGGCTGTTGGTCTGAGATGACAAGTTAATCGAGATTGATTGAACGGTCCGGTCACCATCCAGTCCCTCGAACCAAACACCCCATCAATTTACTTTCCATGATTCTTTCTTGTGGATGTGTGAAACGCTCGATCGATATTCGAGTTTGTTTGGTGCAACGCATGATCTCATGACTACCAGCCAGACATGGAAAAAATGCCCACGCATGGATGTTCACATACCTAAGTAGTAGTCGTTGCAGAAACAGTTTCCTTTTTCTTTTGCGAATGTTGTAGAATTAGTTTTAAACTTAAACCCCGAAGAATTTCTCCATGCAGCATCAGATGATGCTACTCACATGTAGTGCGTCACTACTTTCCCTTTTAGACTTTGAAGATATGCTCACTTTTGTGTACTATAAAAAGAAGGCGAAATCATGAATAAAACATATAAATAAAGTATCATCGGCTGGTTAGGCAGCTAAAAGATTGTCTTTTGTGTACGGATTGCCGATGTGCATAGGGGAATGTACTACAGGTGAAGCAATCTAGATGTAGTAGCTTTTTCAATACTATAGTACCATATAGGTGTAGCTGCATGCGCAAGGCTAGCTGCAAATACTTAGCTTGCAACGACCGATGAAGCACAAGATATATGAGCAGTTCTGTCTGGGACAGTTCTGTCTGGAAATGCATGAACTTCCCATGAAGCAACCGATCGATTTTCCTATAGAAGTTTGATAGTCCAATGAAAAAAATTATTGTCACCTTGGAAATCTTGCTCGATCAGTTCATCACGAGTTATTTTGATTACAAACTATTTAATCTATCCTAATTACTTATCACTTTTAATAGTATAAGGGTGTCCATATTCCATCATACATGTCATTATATTTGGATAAAACATCAGGAATATTGAATTATCATTTTTTATGTCATGATCCAAACGTTGATGCTGTTTATGAAAAAAACATCTATCCTAACCTAAGACAGGCCCAGCCTGGTGGCTCCTAGGTTCAACAGAGACATGACGAAGAAATATACGGGAGAGTGATGTTTCAGCGCCATGTTCAGCTTGTGAGACACGTTTGATTTCACTTTCTTTCTCGTGGTAGCTGTATATAGAAGCTGAGACTGACTCGAAATACATGTCAGTTATGACCGATTACTACTACTGAAAATGACACTGCTGCATCTCTGTTCGTGCATTCTCCCTGATCGCCTCGGAGTCACTGTCTTTCTGGAATATTTCCTTTTACAAGTGACAGGTGAATGCATACTACTGTATTAAGTAATTCCAAATCAAGGTTCCCATATGGTATATATTCTTGCAGAGGTAACACATAGCAAATTATTCAGACAAAGAAAAGCTGAAAGCAGCGTCAAAACTTGCACGGATGGCGATCCACATTTTATTACCATGAGCTAATCAAGCAACAAGCTAGCAGGAGACAGATGAGAGAATCCAATCCAATCCAATCTAATCATCGAGATATGTCCATAAAACAGCTGAATACACATGTTCCTTTTTCTGGTCAAATATATGTGCAGCTTGAGATAGATCGAAACGGTCTATATTCACGGTTCCTCGAACCAAACACACGGCCATCACACTATCCATGATTTTTTTCTTGCAGATGTATGAAACATTGAAAATTTTGAGCAGTTTAATTTGTTTTGGCAGCCGAAAGTCGGACAATAATGGAAACATACCAATGCATGTACTTTCGTAGTTTCCCAGGGAATTTTAAACATAAAGCCTGCAGAATTTCTGCAGGCAGCATCAGATGCTAGTCACGTGCCGTGGAGATGTCAGCCTCGCTACTATCCCTCTTTGATTTTTAAGAAATGTTTCTTTTGATGTACTCCGTACTAATTAAAGGCGATAAGTAATTAGAAAGTCATTAAATAAAGCATCATGCATCTGGTTTAAAGGTTGGTGCATGGATATATGCAAAGTGGAATGTAGTACAAGTTGCATGTGAAGCAATCTAGTAGCTAGATTAGCAAAGACGTACTAGTAATTAATTAATATTCACCTGGGGATTAGCTTTATCTGTTCACTTATCTACCTAGTTGCAGGGCTAGATGCGAATACCTAGCTTGTAACTTCGACGAAGCATATCCCCGCAAAAAAAAACTTCGACGAAGCATAAGAGAGAAGGCTGCATGCATGGAAGAATGGAAGGGCATATATTGTGTTTAAAAATGTGCATGAACTTCACATGAAGCAATCAGATTCTACAGTGATCCGGTCCAATTTCTTGCTCAGTTCATGGGCAAAAAAAGTTTGATTGCCACTGCCACCTATATATTCACTCTGTACTAATTACACCCTCCCCGATTCGCAAAAAAAAATTACTCCCTGCTCCCCATAATTCTTGTTATGGTTGTAGTTTAAATATGAACTAAAACTAAGAAAAGAATTATGAAACGTAGGAAGTACTCCCTCCGTTTTAGAATATAAGACTACACACTAAAAATAGTCTAGATACATTTGCTTCACAAATCTAAAATATCTTATATTTTAAAACGGAGGGAGTAGTAATCCCATCGGCCCATATTAGTTGACTTAGATTCATCTAGATATAGATGTATCTATCAAGTTTTAGTGCTAAATACACCCGTATCTAGTCAAGTTTTAGTGATCTTGTATCTAGACAAATTTGAGTCAAATAATATGAGTCAGAGGGAGTATATATTTTTTATGTTTTAAATAATTAGAATATTCGTCAAGATATGTATAGATGTTCTATCGAAGTCACTTTCATGTCACTATATATTATATTAATTTTATGAATATATGATCAAATTAGAAGTAACGCGGTAAAGGCCAAAGTTATATTTTAGAACCGCGCTGATGAAAAATATGCTTAAGATCATAAGTTATTAATATGATGTCAATGTCATCATAACCAATAATGTCGTTGCTACTTATGGAAAACCATTTCACCTAACGAGAAAAAGACATGCATGCCCAGGACGGTTCATAAATTTAGCAGCTACGTACATGACGGAGAAATATGCATGTGAGAGAGCAATGTTTCATCTTCATGCTGGGCTTCTGATACACGCTTGATTTCCCCCCTAAAAAACAACTGAGGTACATAGTAATAAAGTGTCCTTTATGGAGAAAAAACAGAGAATTAGGGGTAAGTAGTCTCAGTGTGTCGAGATTCCTTTTGCCACGTGTGTCCTCAGTCAATCGAGTGCAAGTTGGTAACCAACCTGGTCCTGTAGGATTTTGCTCCGAAGTCCCTGTCATTCTGAAATAGTTTATTTAGATGTGACATATATGTGCATACCATTACATTAAATAATATTAATCCCACACATTGAACCGAACCGAGGGCAAAAGAGAGGCAGCGACGACCCTAAAACTCAACTAGGGTTTCGTCCCTCTCACCGACGATGCCGCCGTTCCGCTCCGCCTACGGTTGCCTTGGTGTCTTGGAGATATGGTGAACCATGGCCTCTCGCCGACGGGAAGGTTCACGTAATTTGTTTAGATTATTTTTAGTATCTTCTTCGGGATGTTGAAGCGGCGGGTACGACCTGAAATTAGAATAAGGTCCTTCTCATCGAATCCTTGCTCCGGTGGTGCGTCTAGCGTCGACAGAGGACACTTGGAGTCATGTGTCTAGGGATCTCTTGGGATCCTGTCGTTTTTCGTATTAATTGGTGTGTTTTGAGGCCAGTCTCTTTTGATTTACGGGTGTCATCTTCGACGATGATTGTGGCTCTGGTGCACCAGTCCTTTGGGGTTTTGGCACGATAATTTCTCGTCTGTCTAGTACAACAAGCTCTACGACGATAAGCTTTCCGCGACTCTGGTGATGGAGGGGCAAGGACAACGGCACGCTTTCGGCTTGTGCTAGTGTATGCAGTCATTGCTAGGTAGTCTAATGACCTATTTGTAACTTTTATTACTTTTAAGCTCCTTTATACTGTTGTGAATGATTATTAATAGATTCGGTGGAATTTTGCAAAAAAAATTATTAATTCCAAATCAAGGTTTCCCACATATGTTTTTAAGGAAGTAATATAAACAAAGAAAACATCAACTAACTTACATGGACCGATACTGATCCACATTTAATTACCATAAAAGGTGATGTGCATCTTTCTTAATCCTTGCTCCCTTAGTTTCGGTTTACAAGTCCTGCACGTATACCTAGGTTATCAATTTAACCATTAAAATATTAATTTTATAGCAGAAATTTTATACCATTAGAACATCTAAAGTTTCTCATGGTATAATTTTTGTGCTATATAATTCAGGGACGGAGACAAGGGGGGACGAGCAGGGGCGACGCCCCCCCTATGCTTATGATTTCCTTAGAAATATTAGCCATGGCAGATCGTTATTTGTGGCAGATTTGCTAGCTCAGCCCCCCTCAATCAGATCACACGCACACCTGCCCCCCTTGAGCTCGGACCCTGGCTCCGTCCCTGATATAATTTATATTTTATTGAGTAAATTGATGATCTAGATATACACGTAGGACTTGTAAACTAGAATAAAGGGAGTAGCAAAGTCACACAAAACACATTTCTCCTTGTAGCGTAGCCGTCGGTAGTCCAAACCTTGTTGCGGGTTAATCAGCCAAGTGGATCAGAGATATCTAATTCAAAATCAAGGTTCCCATATATTCTCGAAGAAGTAATATAGTATAGAAGATGGCATCAACCAACTTAGATGGATGTTGATCCACATACAATTACCACTCCATAATCTAATCAAGCGGCAAGCTAGAAGGGGATAGAGAGAATCCCAAACCCAATCATGTGATGTGACCATAACATGAAATTAACAAGTGAGCACACATGTTTCTTTTTTCCGGTTTTAAAAATGTGCACTGGCTTGGACAATCCTATACCTTGGTTGCAGTTAATCATCCAAGTGGAGACATATATTATTATTATTAATTCAAAATCAAGGTTCCCATATATTCTTGAAGAAGTAATATAGTAGAGAAGAATCCACCAACTTAACATGGACCAATACTAATCCACATTTTATCACCATAAATAAAAGTGATGCCCATCTTCCTTGGATCCATAAAACACATTTCTCCTTGTGGCGCGTAGCCCTCGCTCGGCTAATCTATCAGTAGTCAAAATCGAAACCTGTTGCGGTCAATCATCCAAGTGAAGATATATTATTATTAATCCAAAATCAAGGCTCCCATGTATTCTCGAAGAAGTAATATAGTAGATAAGACATCAACCAGCTTAGATGGATGTTGATCCGCATATAATTACCACCCCATAATCTAATCAAGCAGCAAGCTAGAAGGAGACAGAGCGAATCCCCAGCCCAATCATTGTGATGTGACCATAATAACATGAAATTAACAAGTGAACACACATGTAGCTTGGACCATCTATACCTTTCTTTGCCCGTTCGCACACTCTAGGGCTCAAAGGTTGCATGGAGACGCCGCAATCGGCGCACAGGTACCTACAAGCCTATATGTACCTTAGCTAGACCCTACAAATCTTGAATACTGCTACTGTACAAGAATATATGTACTACTTCTGTCCCAAGGCTCAAGACATAATTTTTTTATAAAAAAATCAAACCAACTAAAGTTTGACCAATTTTTTTAAAAAAAATATTAATATTTACAATATGCAATTCATATCTTTTTATATATCATGAAACATATTTTCACACACGGTATCTATATAATATAATAGTTTTGATAATTTTTTCTAAAAGTTTAATCAAATTTTACATGGCTTGATTTAAAAAAAAATTATATACCTTAAATCCTAGGATGGAGGAAGTATGTAGCTAGGCCACACCCACACGTACCGTAGAGGTGTATACACACGAGCACGACCGGACGTGGGACCAGTCATATCTCGCCGCGTGGCGGCATGCAGAGCACGTCGGCTCTACAGGTGTGGATGATTATGCCGGCCGGCCGGCTCCTGCCTACCATCATGTGTATCACGCGCACGATCTTTGAAATCTGGTGCGCTACCACTACCCAATCTGAATCTGTCTACTTGACCCCTTTATTTGCCTGACGTCGAAAAAAGAAGGTAGAAAATTATCAAAAGAACTAAGAGTCGAGCATCTCCACTCGGGTACTCAGTACGTCGAACCCATGGCGAAAATTAGGTTTGGACGACAAAAAGCGGTCAGTCGCGTTTTCAGAAACCTCTTTTCGTCTGGATTTAGACCAACTTTGATCTGGACTTCCCATGCCATTCCTAGGATCCCGGGAACACCCTGAGAACGTCGGACGAAGCGAAAACGGGCGTGGGCTACGGCGGAGCCAAGTCGTCATTCCGATTTTCCTTTTTCCGCCCGCCCGTGCCTCGCCTATAAAAGCCGTAGATCTCGCCCTCTCCCTTCACACTCTCTCACACTGCTCCCAACTCCGGCGAACTTCAGGCACCTTTCCACCTCCAGAACTCCGCCGAAAAGCCATGGCCGACAGATTTCCCGGCGATATTGCGGCGGCGAATGGCCGCCGGACGCGGGAACTCGGCGTGAGAAAGCGAGTGGAAAACTCGGCGTTTTTAGACCGAAAACGAGTTTCGTTCGCCCTAAACTTGGTCCGAATTTCGGTCTGTAATCGGCCAACGAGTGGGGATGCTCTAAGTAGTACCGTATGCCCTTGTGGACATGGGTATGTGTTATTGTACATTATTCTTACCACAAGGGTTCCAAGAGTTCCTGACTAAAAACTTTACCCACATCCAATTTGAGAGTGTGGAAAGCAAACCTATGTTACAGTACACAAGTGACAAATCCATAGATCACAAAACTGTTACTACTACTACTACTAGCCATCTTGTCCTAGGGCCATGGCCCACATGGCAGACCATGTGCACGAAAGCGCCCGCTTTACCGCGGGCCCCGTTCGTCATCCTCTCAGGCACCGTACCGTACCGTCTTCACCTCCCTCTTCCTCCTCCCCATCCCCCTGTCCCCCTCCGCTATAATACCCTTCACCTAAAATAATATGATGAGCTCAACGGAAGCTGCTCCCGGTCGCACTCATGGGGTCCTCCTCCTCCTCCTCCCCTGCCCCGTGACGGAATCCCAGCACCGCCGCCGCCGCAGCCCGCAGCGTCCGGGATTTCCTCTCCGGCGGGACCGGCACGACCCCCATTCCGTAAGTCCAGTCCAATCTCTCTCGACTTCCTCCGTTCTTGCTCCCGAATCCCCCATCCCCTTCTACCAATGCCCGCCATTTTCGGGGCTCCGGGCGAGGAATCCGCGGGGAAGCCGCGTCCGGGACTCCGTTCCCCGTCCCATTTCGCCGGCCGCCGCCGCCAGCTGATCCCCACCCGGCAATGGCGGCGCTGGCTGTTGCTAGTTTGCTACCCGCTGGTTCTTTCCGCCCTTAAGGTGTTCGACTGATTGCCGCCCAAGTGTCGGCCCGCCTGGCATCCTTCGTGTTTCACTCCATTTAGCGAACATCTTCAGTTACCAAATGTGAGCAGGGAACGCATGAAAGTGCCGGAATCTCTTCTTGGTTGGTTATAATTGGCGTGGTCGCCTGTTTGCCATTTCAGGCATTGCTTCCCTTTTTTTCATTCTCAAGCATAGCATCCTGCACGTAATCTGCTTGTATGATTGACACAAGGGTGGTGGAGGAATATCGTGCTAATAAATGTCTGCCTTGCATAATCCAAAGATTGCGCCGCAGCTTTTGTGTGGATTCCGCGGAGACATCCTAGGTGTTCAACGGATTGCCGCTTTCACCTGCTTCGTTTTTCAGCCATTTAGGGAACATCTTCAATTACTAAATGAGCACAGAACGCATGCGATGTTGGAATCTGTGCTTACTTTGGTTCGTGGTTTGCCGTTTCAGGCATTGTTTCCCTTTTCTTTTTCTTTTTTGTAGGAAGCACCCGGCCTTAAGCATAGTATCCTGCACATAATCTGCTTCTTTGTTTGTTTGCTTGCTGTCTGATTGACACAAGGTGGTGAAGGAATATAATAATTCCCTTGCATAATCCAGAGTTTGGCTGGCCCCGCATCTTTCGTGTAGATCCTGTGAACAGAGATTAGGATGGGCACGCACCATGTTTGGGTTTCACTCAAGGACCGAGATTGCTTCCTGGTTCTTCCTCGGATGAGGCCACATGTATGAGCAAAAAATAGGGGCGCTTTGCCGCCGGGCGAACCTGGGGTCTAGTATCTCTCTTCTTCTCAGGAGTAGTATCAGTGGACGACATAAATGGCACAACTGATGCTTGCTACTACAAACGGATGCCTTTTGTCCTGTCATCTTTCTTTGTTCTGTCAAGTTGCTTTTCTCCAAAGATATGCGATCGATCATCGGTCATATTTCTGTCACTGCTTCCTTTAAATTGACATTTAATTCTTCTCCTTTTGACTTTTGAATCGAAGCTTCAAATGCTGATACTCTTCTACATGGGCTATGCTAATTTAGGGAACAAACAAATTAAGCATTGGTATCACGATAGCATCTGCTCCATTGCTCTGTTTTTTTTTCCGGGGGGTTTTAAGGGCTGGTTCTTGTCACCCTTAAGGTGCTCGACTGATTGCCCAATATCTGTCGGCCCGTCTGGCCTTCTTCGTGTTTCAATCCATTTAGTTCATCTTCAGTTACTAAATGAGCACAGAACGCACGCAATGCTGGAATCTGTGCTTAGTTTGGTCTGTGGCTTGCCATTTCAGGCACTGTTTCCCTTTTTTTTTGTAGGAAGCACCCAGCCTTAAGCATAGTATATCCTGCGCATAATGTGCTTGTTTGTTTGCTTGCTGTCTGGTTGACACAAGAATATAATGAATGCCTTGCATAATCGAGAGTTTGGCTGGCCCCACAGCTTTTGTGTGGATTCTATGGAGATATTAGGATGGGCACGCAACATGTTTGGATTTCACTAAGGACCACATTGCTTCCTGGTTTTTTCCTTGGATGAGGCCACATGTATGAGCAAAAGTGAGGCATGCTTGCCGGGCAAACCTAGGATCTATGTCCCTCTTCTTCCTAGGAGTAGTATCAGTGAATGGCATAAATGGCACAAGTTGCTTTGCCCCATCATATGTCTCTGTTCTGTCAAGTTGCTTTTCATCAATATATGTGATTCTCCCCTGCCCCGTGACGGAAGCCCAGCGCCACCTGCGCAGCCCCGCAGCGTCCGGGATTTCCTCTCCGGCGGGCCGGCACGACCCCCATTCCGTAAGTCCAGTCCAATCTCTCTCAACTTCCTCCGTTCTTGCTCCCGAATCCCCCATCCCTACTCCCCTGCCGCTACCAATGCCCGCCGTTTCTCGGGTTCCGGGCGAGGAATCTGCGTGGAAGCCGCGTCCGGGACTCCGTTCCCCGTCCCATTTTGCCGGCCGCCGCCAGCTGATCCCCTCCCGGCGATGGCGGCGCTGGCTGTTGCTACTTTGCTACCCGCTCGTTCTCGCCGCCCTTAAGGTGTTCGACTGATTGCCAAACATCTGTCGGCCCGTCTGGCATCCTTCGTGTTTCAGTCCATTTAGTTCATCTTCAGTTACTAAATGAGCACGAAACGCACACAATGCTGGAATCTGTGCTTATTTTGGTCTGTGGTTTGCCATTTCAGGCTTTGTTTCCCTTTTCTTATTTTTTGCAGGAAGCACCCAACCTTAAGCATAGTATATCCTGCGCATAATGTGCTTGTTTGTTTGCTTGCTGTCTGGTTGACACAAGAATATAATGAATGCCTTGCATAATCCAGAGTTTGGCTGGCCCCACAGCTTTTGTGTGGATTCTATGGAGATATTAGGATGGGCACGCAACATGTTTGGATTTCACTAAGGACCACATTGCTTCCTGGTTTTTTCCTTGGATGAGGCCACATGTATGAGCAAAAGTGAGGCATGCTTGCCGGGCAAACCTAGGATCTATGTCCCTCTTCTTCCTAGGAGTAGTATCAGTGAATGGCATAAATGGCACAAGTTGCTTTGCCCCGTCATATCTCTCTGTTCTGTCAAGTTGCTTTTCATCAATATATGCGATCCATCAATCGATCATGTTACTGTAATTGCTTCCTTTAAATTGACATTTATTTCTTCATTACTGTTTTCCTTTTGACTTTTGAATCAAAGCTTCAAATGCTGATACTCTTCTACATGGACTATGTTAATTTAGAGAATAAACAAATTAAGCATTGGCATCACGGTAACATCTGCTCTATTGCTCTGTTTTTTTGCAGGGGGTATCAACTCATCAATAATTTCTAGCATGTGGATAAGCGTGCAGTAGCCTTTGCACCATTCGAGGCACAATGGAGATCCCATTTCTCATGCCGTTGGTTCTCTCCCTGCTCCTCTTTTCTAATGGCATCTGCAAGAGCTTAGCCGCAAGGCCTCCTGTTGTGAATATTGGGTCTATTCTTCAGTTGAACTCCACCACTGGAGGTGTTTCGGAGGTTGCCATCCATGCAGCCTTGGAGGATATCAACTCTGATCCAACAGTTCTAAATGGAACAACATTAAATGTTCTAATGAAGGATGCAAGTTGCTTAGATGGTTTCCTTGGCATGGTTCAAGGTAGACCTACTATAATGTCAATCATTCATTTTGTGTTGGTTATATAGTTTTTGCTTCTGTTCTAGAGTTTTGACAATGATACCGTATTCCTTGGATCAGCTTTGCAGTTCATGGAGACTGATGCTATTGCAATCATTGGCCCCCAGTGCTCCACAATTGCTCATATCATTTCATTTGTAGCAAATGAGCTCCGAGTCCCTATGATGTCCTTTGCATCTGATGCAACTCTTTCATCGATACAGTTCCCGTTCTTTGTTAGGACTGCTCCCAGTGATCTCTACCAAATGGCGGCTGTGGCAGAAGTTGTTGACTACAATCACTGGAAGATAGTGACAGCCGTATACATTGATGATGATTATGGTCGAAATGGCATTGCTGCTTTGGATGACGCACTTACTGCAAAGCGCTGCAAAATCTCCTACAAGGTTGGGTTTCCTGCCAATGCTAAAAATAGTGACCTCATAAATTTGTTGGTTAGTGTCAGCTATATGGAGTCTCGTGTTATCATCCTCCATACTAGTGCTGCAAATGGACTCAGGCTTTTCTCTATGGCGAACCGACTAAACATGATGGGCAATGGCTATGTATGGATTGCAACTGACTGGCTTTCTGCTTATCTTGATTCTAATTCATCAGTTCCTGCTGACATTATATATGGCATGCAAGGTGTTCTTACTTTACGGCCACACACTCCCAACTCAAAGATGAAGAGTAATTTGATCTCCAAGTGGAGCAGCCTAAGTAAGAAGTACAACCATAGTGATCTTCGTTTAAGTTCCTATGGTGTTTATGTTTATGATAGTGTATGGGCAGTAGCTCATGCTCTGGATGCCTTCTTCGATGATGGTGGGAGGATTTCCTTTTCAAATGACTCAAGGTTGCGTGATGCAACTGGGGGAACTCTTCACCTTGAAGCAATGAGTATTTTTGACATGGGAAATAAATTACTGGAGAAGATTAGAAAGGTAAACTTTACTGGGGTGTCTGGAAAAGTGCAATTTGATGCTTCAGGTGACCTCATTCGTCCTTCATATGACATCATAAACGTGCTTGGAAATGGCATGCGGACTATTGGTTTTTGGTCAAATTATTCTGGCTTGTTGTCAACTGTTCCTCCAGAGGATCTATATTCAAAGCCACCTAATACTTCTCTAGCCAATCAGCGCCTGTACGATGTTATTTGGCCTGGGGAAACATCACAGAGGCCCCGAGGCTGGGTTTTTCCTTCAAATGCCAAGGAGTTGAAAATTGGTGTTCCCAACAGATTTAGCTTCAAAGAGTTTGTCACTAAAGACAATGTTACTGGGTCAATGAAGGGTTATTGCATCGACGTCTTTACTCAGGCATTGGCTTTGCTTCCTTATCCAGTTACCTACAAGTTTGTACCTTTTGGGAGAGGTACTGAAAATCCTCATTATGACAAACTTGTACAGATGATCGAATCAAATGTAAGTATGGAATGCTTTCGTCCTTCTTCTACACATTCCATCATACCATACTGACCAGGGTTATCTTATCCTGCAGGAGTTTGATGGAGCTATTGGGGATATCGCAATTACAATGAACCGGACGGTTATTGCTGATTTCACCCAGCCATTCATTGAAACAGGCTTGGTTATCTTGTCTCCGGTTAAAAAGCATATTACAACATCCTGGGCATTCTTGCAGCCATTTACATTGGAGATGTGGTGTATTACAGGGGTGTTCTTTCTTGTTGTGGGTGTGGTTGTTTGGGTTCTTGAACATCGAATCAATGACGAATTCCGCGGTTCACCACGACAACAAATGATAACTATTTTCTGGTAAGGAGCTGACTTGCACGTTTTGACTTTTTTCTCATAGATGTTGAGGTTTCTACAAGTCTTCTGTAATATATTGTACACTACTAGCACCTTGAAACAACCTTGCCAGTTAATGTACACAAACGAAGCATCTAGTGATTATGAATGAACAAGTCTTGTGGTGAGACACAGGATATGTGAAGTCATGCTACACTGCTACTCTATATCTCTTATTATGTTTTCATGTGCCTGTACTGCCAATGCTCTTATGGTGACATGTTTCTTTGCTCTCAAATTATAATTTCAATTTTGATTATCTGCAGGTTCAGCTTTTCGACTTTGTTCTTTGCACACAGTGAGTAAACCAACCTTCTCCAACTTTTTTTGTACAAGTAACATTCTGTTCATGTGTTCCATGATTTCATCTTTATCTGTTCCCAGGAGAAAATACAATGAGCACCCTAGGGCGTGGTGTCCTGCTCATATGGCTATTTGTTGTTTTGATCATTCAATCAAGCTACACCGCGAGTCTTACTTCCATCCTGACCGTGCAACAACTCGATACTTCTATAAGAGGAATTGATGACCTGAAAAATAGTGATGATCCTGTTGGTTTCCAAGTTGGTTCTTTTGCACAAGAATACATGGTTAAGGAGCTGAACATATCACGTTCAAGGCTAAGGCCTCTCGGTTCCCCACAAGAATATGCTGAGGCCCTCAAGCTAGGCCCTAAGAAAGGAGGCGTTATGGCCATTGTCGATGAGCGACCCTATGTCGAACTGTTCTTGTCAAGTTATTGCAAGATTGCAGTAGCTGGCTCAGATTTCACCAGCAGAGGATGGGGCTTCGTAAGTACATCCGAACCTTTCTTGCACTTATCTGTTGCTGAATTCTAATATTTTGTTTCACAAACTAAAACGCAACACCTGACAAAGTTCATTCTACCAGGCGTTCCCAAGGGACTCCCCTTTACAAGTAGACCTGTCCACCGCAATCCTGTCGCTCTCAGAGAACGGGGAGCTGCAGCGGATCCACGACAAATGGCTCAAGACAGGCGAGTGCGCGACCGACAGCAACGAGTTCATCGACTCGAACCAGCTGCGCCTCGAGAGCTTCTGGGGCCTGTTCCTCATCTGTGGCGTGGCGTGCGTCCTCGCGCTGCTCATCTACTTCGGCATCATGCTGCGCAAGTACCTGAGACACGAGCCGAAGAAGAGCCTGAGGAGATTCATCTCGTTCGTCGACGACAAGGAGCCACCGAAGAACAGGAAGAAGCGCTCGGTGAGCCTGCCTGCGAGCTCGACCAACAGCCTTGCCGCTCTCGACATCGAAAGGCCGGCGAGGCCGGTCAGGAGCGGCAGCGTCGTTGATATAGAAGGCTAATTCGTGTGTACAGAGCTAATATATTATATACTTACGTTTTCGACTCGAGATTACGCTGTCTCCAGGTCAGCCTACCTGATCTAGCCGAGGGAAGAGGTAGATTCTAGAGAATTACTCCTGTAGGGTTCTGGAAAATTGTATAGTAGCTGTGCTTGTTCTTGGTGGGATTTGTGAATTGAATGGAATGTGTTTGTCTGAGTGCCTTTTTTCAGAGTGCTAAATTTGAATTGTAAATATTTGAGCTTTACCTGAGAAGTAAAACTTGTCGTTAAATTGCACTGAGTTACAAGGATGACAACTGTAGGAAAAAAACACAGTTTCACTTTCTGAAAGTAAAGCAAGCATAGAGTCTGAACATGCAGAAGTGCAGAGAAAGTTCTCATCCAGAATAAAAAGTGCCGAAGAACATGGAGTAGTTTGTTTACTAACACTGAAAAATTTATTTCTACAAGTATCAAACTTTGCAGTATGAAATAATCTGAACAAAAAATAATAGTACTACTAATAAAAAATATTTCTGAAAAAAATATTTGTTTGAAATATATATAAGGGGATATTCTGATACTCAGGTATCCTACAGGCTATGGATATGAGTGGCGGCAGTTGAGCGCGCGCCATTTCAACCCATCATCCTTCCCCATGCCTCCGCCGCCGTCCATGGCTTCCTCGGCACTGCCTTCTGGGACGATCCACAGCCGCCACTCCCTCACCTCGCCGGCTCCTCCTCCTTCGAGGGAGACCACAGTCGTCCCCTGCTGCCTCTCCCGGCGGAGGGCGGCCGCGCAGCTCCTCCTCTCGGCCGGCTTCCTGACCGCCGTCTCGCCGCTGCCCGCGCTCGCCGCAAAGAGGGGCCGCCGGACCGTACCGACGGAGGACTTCAAGGCTACACGTACGTCAGCTCGATTTCTGCTCAGATTTTTCGCCCAAATGCTTGGTCCTTTCTGTGCTCTGAGGCTAATCAGTGTCGGATTCTCTGCTCTTAATGAAGCCATGTGATATTCAGAATCGCAAATGCATTTTTACAAGCAAAATTATAACTACAAATTTTATCACTGGATCGCTGCTGAATCTTCACTATACTGGTTAAATTAAACTACACTTTGTGCTACCTGAGTACTCTGAATATCTGATCTGAGAACTACTGGGAGCAGCTGATGGCCTGAAGTACTATGATCTTGTTGAAGGGAAAGGACCAACCGCCAAGAAGGGTTCAACCGTCCAGGTAACCATTTGAACTGCTCCCAGCTACAGAATGCTCTCCATTCCTGGACTGAAATCGATAGCTGATGAGGATGTTTTCTTGCTGAAGGTGCATTTCGACTGCATATACCGCAGCATCACGGTGGTGTCGAGCCGCGAAGCGAAGCTCCTGGCGGGGAACCGGAGTATCGCACAGGTTATGTGACAAAACACTCCTGACATTGTACGGTGATGCTACTGATGTAGGGCAGGAAGAACTAAGATTTTTGTCTGTCTTCCTCTAGTAGCCTTATGTGTTCACTGTCGGATCGCTGCCTGGAAAAGAGCGAAAGCGGGACTTCGCGGACACGGCCAATGGGTTGTACTCCGCGCAGGCTTCGCCGAAGCCTCCGCCGGCTATGTACATGATAACCGAGGGGATGAAAGTAGGGGGAAAGGTACGGAGGAGTGTAGCACAAGTGAAGGGGCTTTCCATCTTTACTATATATCTCTGACCTGATAGCCTGTTTTGTTTGTATCTGATTATACAGAGGAGGGTCATTGTCCCCCCAGAGCTTGGCTATGCCAAAAAGGGACCGAACGAGATACCGGTAAAACTTCAGTGTGTTTTAGTTTGCTTAGGTATCTGAGCACATTCGACTACTGATGTGCTGTTACCATGCTTTGCAGCCTGATGCTAGCTTTGAACTGAATATAGAGCTTCTGGAAGTGATCCCTCCTGGACAAAATTGACCATTCTTGTTTGAACTGGATGTGAAAGACTGATGAGGTACTTGTGAAGTTTCGCAAATTTTAAAGGAATGTATTTATCTTATACACTTCTCGTTCTTATTAACCATACATGTAACTGAGAATGTGATGACATTGTATTTTGCTCGGATTCTATGAATACATCGAGATGCCAAGCTCTTGCATTTTCTTTAGATAATAATGTGCCTAGAAATGACTCAGTTGCAGCAAGAAAATTCCAACATTAGAAGGAAACTTGAGTAGCGAAAAGCTTTACTCAAATTTATTACTCCCTCCGATCCAAATTAATTGACTTAAATTTATTTAGATTCGGATGTATTTAGTACTAAAACATGTCTAGATACATCCGAATCTAGACAAATCCGAGTCAATTAATTTGGATCGGAGGGAGTATTAATTATGTTGCCGCAAAAATTGTATAAAAAATATTCACCACAATTTCATGGTGCCCGTATAATTCTAGAGAAAATGGTCATCGATCTGCCACTGGGAAGGCAGCACGATCTGTTGCTCATTCAAAAGTCCTCAGGGCCGTTGATCACCTGCAATAAAAGAATACAAACTCTTGTTAGAAAAATCTGTGGTGCTATCAGATTGCTTTTTTTATTTAGACAAGAAATGCTGAACTATAGTCAATTCCGTGGGGATTCTAATTATTCTAACGACTTAAGTAATACAGCCGTTTCTCTTCAAAATTGACACAGATTTCAGAAGTGCTAATAAACAAATAAACATACTAGAACTTTGATATTTATTTTCTTAAACTGTAAAATTATTGAAAGACTGGTGAGCACATGCATCTTGGGTAAAGATACCTTGTTCTCTAGCACTTTGCCATCTGGGATTTCCAGCTTGACACCAGGTTTTGCTGTGATAGTCACCTTGCCCTTTAATAAATATTAAAATGTGTTATCACTCCACGTTTTAAATAAGGTGAGATAATCTTCATAAATAGTCATAACTCAGGAGAACAATAATGTGAGAAGCAAAGCTGCACAATATCCAGATAAAGTTTACTGCAAGCATTAAAGATGCAAGTGTTCTGAAAATGTTGCCTAAGAACTGCAATTACATGAAAGAATGTAATAGTTCGACAAATTTGTCGGAGATACCTTCAACACGATGCCAGAACCAAACCAAACATCACCAGAAACCTTCAAGCTGTCGAGCTCAACAATACTTGGAATCGTCTTGAAGCGACCAAGGAAGCACCCGACCTGCCATTAGAAAGAAGATCAACTTATTTGGAGGTTGAAAACTAAAGTTATGTTTTTTATTGTGAGAAATGAAATGTTAGTGCTTGACCTTCTTGAACTCAGGGCCGAGCTCAATTGAGGGGTTTGATGGATCTTTTCTTGCTGAATTGCGTGTAACAAAGCCGTCAACCACGGTGTACAGATCAGACTACAAGGCAAATATAATCTCTGTTAGAAATAGTGGTGCCAACCTAAAGAATTTATTCAGCATCTCATACGAACCTGCACTAGCTGCAAATCTGATGTGGCCTTCACCGGTAGGAACCGGGACCTTGGAACATTGATACCGATTGCGTGGTCAAAGAACTGATCCAACAAAATATGTTTATTCATATTTATATGTAGGATGCAGGTATAATGATTCATATATAATTTTTATAGTATTTTGTTAGTACCCTGATGGCAGCGCCAGCTGCTGTTTCCAACTGAAGGACCTTCACGCCTTCAACTTCCTGTCCATCAAAATCTACGTCAATTTTTTCAAAAAAAATCGAAGGTAAAAACTAACAAATTGTATAAAGCAATCCTTGTGTAAACTATTTCTCCAAAATGAATAATTACCTTAGGGTTTGGAATGATCTCCATCTTGAGTGCATCAGCCTCGACAAGGCGTTTAATAGCCTTCAAGTTCACCCATCTAGTAAAGCAGATAGTAGCGTTGTATAATAATGGAATGATCTTTTTAAAACTGAAATGAACTCTGCGAATTCACTTACAGATTGTTGGTGTTGAAGATCTTGAATTTCTCGATTGATTTGAACTCATCGACCTATGTTTCAGAAAAATGTGGAAGCAATATCAGAGATTATCTACAGTAAGTTCTGTCCGATATTTTGATCATCTATTATGCCATTGCAGTTACTAGCTGATGACTTACATGTGCATCAGGAACTTGTGCAATCTCCAGAAGCTGGAAAAATAAAAGGAAAATTCATTGTCGTTATGTTTCCAGACACAATTCCCCACTGTCAACCATAAAATATGTTTGCAAACTTATGCAAGGACAGGGAAGAAATATAAGTAAACCTGAACCCTTCCTTCATACGAGATCAGTGTGCCGCCTTTCACATCGGCCAAAGTTTTCGGGGTAACCTGAAGGAAGGCTGTCAAACTTCACCAACCTACCAACCAATTATAATCTTTGATCGATGTACATCAATGCAACTACATACCTCCATGCAGTACTCATTCTTCTTCTGGATCAAATGGTTCAATATTTCTATTCAACAGTTAAGAAAATAAGCAGGGTATCTTTTGTAAGTCAATTTTTTTTGTCAAAGTAAATATCGAATATCATCTCTACATAAGGATACTCATGTCCACTATAGCACCCAAGTTGTCTGAATTTGCGATGAACACATACTCTTTTCCCTGCAATAGTGTCAAAGAAGTATTGTAAACATGCATTGAAATATGGGATTCTTTCCCAAATTTGTGACGGAAAACGTTCCCCAGATGATTGCAAACCTGTGAAAGTAGTAAGTCGAGCTTGCCGCTGTTCATCAGGGCTGGGAAGATATCACCATGGCCAGGAGGGTACCTTCAATATTTGTGCACGGCGAAGGTAGTTAAAAAAATCGAAACTGTATTTGCTGTCAAAAAAATGAATTTTCTGATCTCGGGGTGCATAAGAATGTTTTACCAGCCTTCCTTGTCATTCTTCCCCTTGGAAGGCCATGGCAGGAACTCGTCGGCCACCACACGAGGGTACTGGCTCTGCATTGGGACAATTTCAATTAAAATGTCAGTAGCGTATAGCAGAGAGGATAGAAAAACTATGATCCGAAACCAAATCTTGTCGGACATACCTGGTTGAATGTATGGATGTCGATGCTTGATTTGGCGTATTTCTCGACAATCTGCAGTGGATATGTGGTAATTAGCATCCCAGAAAAACTGTCCAAACAGGCTTCCAGTCTCCAAATGTCAAGAGATGTCCGAATGATGATGATGATGATGATCTACCTTCAAGGTGTCCTCATGGGTGTTGAAGGAGTTCATCAGAAGCAGCGGCACATTGCTGCCATATTTCTTGTTGAGGGACTAAAGAAAAAGAAACAACAATATCACTGAATGCTATCTTACAGAACAGGTAGAACATTACTGCTCTGAATCTAAAATGGGACACTGGACGGATCATGATGGTCTTCGACCCCGCGCACCTCGATCTGGAGCACGATGAGGTCGAGGAACGTGAACCCGTTGCGCACCTCGATGACCGATCTGCAGATAAAGTTCGTCAAGCGATTAGCAGGCATGGATTCTTCAGTGCCAAGTCCAGCACCATATATACGGAGAAACATCAAGAACATTTTTTTCTTTCTCTTTTCTGCTATTTCTGAATGTGGCGGCGTAATTACTTACTTTGGTCCCGTGCACCCCATGGTGGTCCCGAGGCCGCCGTTGAGCTTGAGCACGGCGAGCTTGTCGAGCAGCGCCTTGGTGGCGGCCAGGTCTGCATGCATGTGGAGAAGATTCAGGATCATGTCGACAGAAAATATGACGATATGAGAAGAAGACGATGGTTGTTTCATTGGCGGCGGCACGCACCTTCGGGCGGCGCGGCGATGGTGTCGTAGGGCACCACCACCTCGTCGGTGGGGGTGTGGATCTTGGGCCACTCGATGTGCTCCTCGGTGCCGCTTCTCGCCGCCATTGTCAAGCACACGCGATCAGAGATTGCATCGTCGTCGTCGAAACGAAACCGGCGTCAGAGGAAGGAATCATGGCTGAAATGAATGAATGATGGATGGATGCAAATGATGACCGATGGTTTACCTGAGGTAGCGGGAGACGAGGCTGATGAACCCGGACTTCTCCTTGTCGCTGCAAAGAAACCGAGCAAATCCATCAGGCAAGGCACGCAGGCGTCGATTTGATCGGTACAGAAAGGAAGACGAAGGCAGCGTGCGGCGACGGCGGCCGGACCTGATCTGGCCGAGGCCGGTGACGGCCTCGCGCAGCTTGGCGAGCTTCGCATCCGCCATTGTTCCGAGGTGCGCTGTGCGTGCAGAGGGGAAGAGACGTGTGCGTGGGAAGAGGATGGAGGAGGATCGACGAGGGTAGAGGAAGGAGACGACGCCGGCTATTTATACAAGGAAACAGGGAAAAGGAGCAATGGCGGGCGGGGACGCGTGCGAGGTTCACGGCCGGACCGTTAACCGCTTTTCCTTTCAAATCTTCCAGGCGAAAACCTCTATGTATATTTTTGGAGTGGAGATTTTTTTGGTCCCGGAGTTCTAGTGCTCATGTTATTTAAAAAAAATCAGAAAACATATTTGTGAGTTTTAAAATAAAATTGAGAAAAAAAAATCCGAATGTAGCAATGATATCTCCCGCAAACGTGAAAATGTCAATTTCAAATACCGTGTGTTCCTAGCTACAAAAAGAAAATGATAAAATGTGGATACGATGGATGCGTATTTTCAAATCTCCAAATTTCATCAGAATTTTGTCATTATTGTGTAGCCTATAATGCAAATAATTCCGCATTGTGATTTTACAAACTTGTGAGATACAACATTGACTATATCCAAAATTATTATCAGATAATATATTTTTTGAATTTTTTTAATGAAAAGAGCACTATAACTGGGAGCCATTTTGTTCTTACTTTTTACTCCCTCCGATTAAAGAAAAAAGGGAGCCATCTTATTTTTTGTGAAAAGTCAAATCATACAAAGTTTGACTAAATTTTTAGAGAAACTATCAACCCCTATGACATCAAATCAATCTTGTTAGATATATATTTTCTATAAACTTAGTCGAATTTTATATTGTTTGACTTCCATTAAATTATGGTATTCTCTCCGTTCTAAATTACTTGACTCAATTTTGTGTTAGAAATAATGGGCTAATCCATTTGGCTCATGTTAGACTTTAATTTTTTTCTAATCTCAAATCACATGTGTGTAGAAGCAGGACGAGTGAGAGCTAAAGTATAACCCCACATGAAAAGTTGAGAGGGAGTTACTTCATCTTATAACGTTTGAGTGTCTCACCACTTTGTAATTAAGTAAGAATGAGAGTGGTACACATGTGCACCTCCTCCTTCTCGCTCGTTCGTCTCGACTCGCGTGTGCTCCGCGGTTTGCGGAATGAGCCTCGACTCGAACGTGTGCGACGTGGACTCAGCCCACTTGCATCCGTTAGAAGTTTTCCCGAGCTGCTCTACATAGGCGCATGTGTGGCTTTCACCGGCACACATCAGAAACCAATGTAGGGTTTTACCATATCTCTGCTTGCAGCGCCACCATAGTCCACTCCATACCGAGCGTTGGTGTGCACCGACAAATGGGAGCGCTGGCATGCACTGGAGAACAGGAGAGCATGTCTCGGAATCTCTTTGCGATCCTGTACGAAAAACGACGAACAAGGTTTTTGGGAAGCGCCACACGTGACTGCTCAAGTTTGTCATCACGGTTCGACGTACCGGTCATTCTGCTGGACCGCGTGTGTACCGCCTTTTACGTCATATTCTTTGACCGGTTTCCGCAACCTCCGCACCACCGGTTTCTTCATCTACAGATAACCAGTAAGTGTGTTGTGTTCTGATATGTTCTTTTACTATGGTTGTTGTAGAGTTTGTATTGCCACTATTCATGTTGATTAGTACATGTAGTATGTTAGAGTTTTACATGATCGTAGCTGTTGTAGTCAATTCTAAAATTAATTGTAAACATATTGCCTAATAATCCAACATTTTATGTCTTCACAGATTTCTTAGCGCTACTGGATAAACACATTTTGTAGTATAACTGCTATGAAGACCTTAAGTTGTGCTGGGCATGACAAAATATCGGACACAATTGGTCACAGGTTGTAGGTGATAAAAAAAATACTAGTGTCTCTTTGGTACGTACTGCAATAAATTTATATATGGTCTTAGTACCTACTTGTTTCAGCGACTGAATGTTATCAGGTGTCTCTCTCTATACTTGGTACCTTGTTGATGCATTTCACAGGTCGGCATAGGAAATCAGCTACAACGTCAGGCTCAGTGGCGGAGCTGGGGGAGACAGCAGGGGCCTTGATTTAAGTAGGATTTCAGGGTTAAAAGTGCTGTTTAGGACTTATAGGACTGATTTAAGTAGGATTTCAGACAAAATTTGCTTAGTTGACCCCCCTAAGTGAGGATTAGCTTGTCTGGCCCTCCTTAAGCTATAATCCTGCCTCCGCCGCCACTGGTCGGGCTAGTTCACAAACTGACACCAACTCGGTGTCGAGGAAGCACCTTGTTAATTTTTCAGTGCTCAACCCGACAGAACCCTAGAGTTCCAATCCTCAGAATGGGATCCATGAATTTATAAATCTCGGACAATGCCGATGCCAACCCGTGGTGAGCTTGTTCGGTACACCACTGAGTTCATTTCTTTTTACTACTAGTTGGTCTCAGACAGATCTGTCTCCCTCTTTCTCAGTCAGCAGTCTCTTCCCCAAGTCACACGGACATTCCACATACTCATTGTTGCGTGCGTGCGTGCGTGCGTGTGTTAAGCACTACACTGTTAGTGAATGTTAAATATCCAAATACTTTGATATTAAAAAAATTAATATTTATTAATTTTCATTTAGATATGTAAGGGTGTTAATATTTATTTGCATTTTATTAAACTTAAATAATTATGATTATATTTTTCTTAGGTTGATATTATTTTAATAAACATTTGGATGTATTAAGTATATTTTTAGGATTTTTCTAGCTTTTTTTCTAGAGCTTAAATTGTTTAGAGGGTATTTTAATAATTTCCATTTTTTTTATAAATACTGGACCTAGTCCTTGGGCCTATCTAGCCCAATACCCAGCCCAGTTCACCTAGTTGGACTAAGCCACAGAACCTGGTCGACCGAGTCAGTCAACCCGACCCATACGACCCCTTCTCCTCTCCTACGCTAGCTCGTTCCTCTCCTTCTCCCTCTCTAGCGACGTGGTGTCGCCGCTGTCGCCACGCAACCATGGCCGACCCCCGCCTCCTTGGCTGCCGCCATAGGTCGCCCTCGACGCTCTCCCCTCCGCTACTCCTTTCTATCCAGTTCGATTTGTTTTCCTTGCCTTTTTTTGCTCGTCCTTGACCCTTGGAACCCTACGTCTCTTTCTCAGCTCCGGTCACTGTGGATTTGCCTCGATGCCCCTTCTGTCGGCGTGGCTCCGCCCCTTTCTCCTTCTCCACTGAATCCTTCTATTACTCATTTCCCTGTTCGGTGGGACGGCGGTGCTCAACCGCAACCTCGATGCCCTCTGGTTCACAGTGGCTTTGATATGGTGTAGATGACGGTGTCGATTATGTTGGTGTGCAGGTTCCAGCGGTGTGGCTCGGCGCAGTGCAGAGCAAGGGCGATCTCTATGCCGCTATGTCGCTGCTTGGTTCAGTCTGCCTCCTCTTCGGCGAGCAGTAGCTTGCCAAAGGTAGGCGTTCTTCCTTTGCCTCTCCTCTCTTCTCATTATTCTGCGCTCGTGCATATACATGGTGATGGATAGATATCAAATTTTTTAGTGGCTTAGTAGTGTTGTGGATAAATCTTGTTTTGTGGATCTTGCTGTGGAATTTGTGCTGATGTGAATCCTAACTGACTCTGGATAACCTCCTAGTATTTAGCTAGTTGCAGACTGGTTTGAATTTGGTTGATGGGTCCCTTATTCAATAATTATTGTTAGCCTCCAAATCATGTACATACATGATATTGGGGTGGATTACTGCTGATTTGTGATTGACCTAGCTACATGTTTACACTGATAGTGATTTATTTACTTGTATGGATAAGCTTTTCAATTAAGCATGACTATGATTCTGTTGTTGTCATCATGGCAGGGTTTATGTGATAATGCAACAATCCTTTTAAAACACTTCCTGTTAACTAGCAGATAATTCAAGTTATACAAGGTTGTGTCTGAGTTATCCCTGTGGTGATAAGCTGTGTGGAAAATACAGAGTTGCCTGGTACTACTCTGTTTATTGTCTTTCCTATATGCATATATGCTTGATTCCTAATCTGGTTGTTAGGAAGATGATAGATTATCTTTGGAGGTTTTTAACTAAATGGTTATCTAGTTATCAAAGCATCTAGTGGTTGTTTCTATGTTGTGGGCCACTGTGGTGCTTTCTTCTAAATTGAGCACAGTGGTAAACAATATAGCAGTCATTTAGGAGGCTTGACTGCTTTGCAAAGAATCTAAATTTAGCTTATTAAGTGAGTGGCTATTTATTCTGTCAATATGAAAGTAAGAATTTATATGATTTCTAGCTGTTGTAAGCTAGGAAAATGATTATGTGGTGATGATTTCTTGTACTGTGTAGATTCAGTAGTGAAATGCCACTGTGATGTCTCCTTTAGGATGGAACACAGTGAGTTTCCACTAATGGATCTGCTAGACTTGCCAAGTAGGTGTGGAAAAATGATATCCTCTAATCTGGATGATCTAGATGTAAAATCTTAATATGTGATCTTGGTCAATGATGTATAAAGCTGAGACTTAGATCTTTGAATGGATGAAATGATTCCTGGTGACCCTCACTTAGGAAAATAATTTAGATTGCTTAAGATTTTATAAAGTTGATGCTTTGATTTATTGGCTATGTCCTATATGCAAGATTTGTAGCCTTTATAGATGATCTAGCTGCTGTGGTACCTCTCTGGAGGATGCACAGTTGTCTAGATCAACTATATGATTTGCTAAAATATACTTGACTAAGATTTAGTCCAACCCCTGCCTATGATGTGGTTCTGAGGCCAGATGTAAAATAAGAACAAATACTTGTTGGCTTTTAACAGCTCTGGGATGAACTTAGTGTAG
This sequence comes from Avena insularis, assembly GCA_023614405.1. Taxonomy (NCBI): domain Eukaryota; kingdom Viridiplantae; phylum Streptophyta; class Magnoliopsida; order Poales; family Poaceae; genus Avena; species Avena insularis. Next base: position 55,826,988 of record CM042695.1, read on the forward strand.
CACTTCTACACTATACTGAGAGCTTCCTATTACCCAAAATCCATCTTGGGAAAAGAAAATAGGATAACAATTGATATTAAATATTTTTGTTGTCTTAGAGAGGAATAGCAACCTGATGTTGAGCAATATATGCTGATGCTTGGTGTGTCTTAAATTGATCTTGAGTAGCTCTTCCTGATGTTGTGGTTTTGATCTTGTTGACCTTCTCCTCCCTGATCTGCTACTGGCCTCCTTCTTGATATTCTCTTCCTCCTCCTCCTGATATTGTTTGATCCTGACCTACATCTAGATGGCTTATTGGAAGCAACCAGATTGCTAGGAGTACAGGATTGAAACTAGGGTGCTAGTGATGTGGTTTAATCTGTGTGTTATTGGGAAAATATAATAAGAACAAGTGATGTTCTTTGTGGTGCTCTAGAGCTAGTGAAGGAACTATGGCCTGGTGGTGTGTGTGTAAAGGATAAGCTAGCAGCCCTGCTACGGCTGGTGCTGTCTCTCCATTTGCTGCTCTCTTGTGGTGTTGACAGCACACATAGTTGCGTGTGTGTGTGAGATGTGTGGTTGCTTGCTGTGATGTTATGGATCAGATCAAGTTAAAATATCCTGATATTTGTTGATTGTTTTACTATTTGACTTTTACCTTTTACTGAATTGGTGAAACTTGCCCCTCTGCCTGTGAGGTTGTACTGAGGAATCTTATCTGATTAAGAACATATACTATGGTTTGGTGAAACTTGCCCCTCTTTAAGATTAGCTTAGTGATGAAATGATTACAGTGCATCACACTGTTCATTCTGAGAGTATCATTAACCCCCTTTAATCCCTTTTATTTTGTTTGTCTCTTCCTCTTTATTTTTTTATTCTTCCTTTTTGTTTTTGTTTTGTTATCTATTATGTTGTTTTGTAGGTACAGAAGAAATAGAAGAAAAAATACAGAGAAAGGATTAGGAGTCGATTTAGGAAGTGTTTCCTTTGTTCAAAATGTAATTTTATTTACTCTTTGTAATATTCTTGTATGTTATAATCTTGTAAAGAACAGTGTAACCTTGTATTATCTATTTTTGAATTACCTGTAATATTCCTTCTATTCTTATATTCTTTATTGTAATTCTTCATTTTTTTAGAACTTAATAAAAATAGTGTAATATTTGCATTATTGTAATAAAATGATTCCTCTATATTTCATTATGTTATTATCCCTTTTGTTCATAATTGTAAACATAATATAGTAATGTGTAATGTAAATAAGATCATTCTTTATCAATTCTTGTTTATTATTTCATTATTCTAATATCATATTACATTACTCATTTATTCATTTCATTTTGTTTAAATTTCAATTATCTTTTCTATTTGAATAAAAGATTATATCTTATTTATAAATAAGAGTTCACCTCTTATTTTCTATTACAATTTAGTTCCAATTATTATTCCATTTCAAATTCTTTTAGAATTCAAATTCATCAATTGAATATTCAAATTTTAATTTCCTTCCCCTCAAACACAAAAGTACAATAGGGGTCATGTCGAAATCCATCGCACCTGCCCTGATGTTTTCATTAGAGCAAGAGAGATCTCGATCCCCCTATAGCTCTTTTAGTTTTGCGCAAAAATTCCCCGGATTTTCTTATGTATGGATGCAATGCACAAACATGTGTCATGTCTATTTCTAGGTGCTAATCCTGGGATGTTACAGTCACCTCAAATTCGAGCTCCATCATGGTTGCTTTTACAGAAGTATACATGAGCTGTGTGATCTCTCTCGCCTGCGATGATGGAGCAGAATAGGTTGGGAGCATGGAGGCCCCATGCGCTTAAAGAACCAGCGAGGGCTTTGATTCTGGTTTTTTCTAGTTTAACCGATGGTCCAATCCGGTTTTTTAAACTATGGTAATAACATATAGCTTCTAAATGTTGACGCTTTTGACCCCAAGAAATGACAACATAATAATAATTATATCATAAGATCCTCTTGAACACCTTATATAATCTACATGGTTATATTTGATCATACCTAATCATAAACTAGAAACTACCATCAAAATATTCTTTTAGCATACCGTTTAGAGATATCTACAAAGATAGTTAAGGATACACACGGGCATGTCTTTCCTTACTTTCTCGCATTTGAGTGGATTTGGTTAATTATATTTTTAATATGTATTAAATAAAACTAATGCATTATTATTATAAAATAATTTTTAAATGTTATCACAACATATAGTTATGACTATGAATTGAAAAATGAACTAAAAACAAGTATAAAAGTTTATTGTAAATAATCATGTCTGACTTTGACTCACCCTAAACCCAACAATTTGCATGGACCATCCCTAGAAATTGTATAGGCAATATTTAGTAGGAATGAGAGGAAACGACAAATAGGCACTTGGACCAACAAAGAAAACTTCCATGACGCATTGATCGACGAGAAATTAAAACTAGATGTAGGAGTGTGCCTCGACGCACGGGTCCGTCGATTTCGAAGCTATTTAACGTTAGTTCATGAAGTTTTTAGACTTCGGTATATAAAGAAGCTGGCGGTGGCGCGTCTATATGTTTCGCCATTCGGACTGTCGCGATGTACCGCTTGCGCTCTCGCTTCCACCATGGTTCGCAAACTCATCACTACGTGGGCGAGGTTCGATCCTCGGGCCCGTGCATCGCCATCAGTTCCAAGGCCTCCGTCGGTGGATGACGAAGCTGTAGAGAAGATCGACGAGTGCGACTCCATTATGGATAACCTGGCGGTGAAGGAGGAAAGTGATGGGGAAGAGCAGATCAATGAAGACGATCCCGACAAGGACGACTCTGCTGATGATGGGGGAGAGTGAGGAGTAGCTCATCTGGCCACCGACGCACCCACAGTAGGCAGCCATCCTCACGTCGTACTAGAGCGAGTCCGATCGGCAGAAGAGGGCTGCCGCTCTCGAGCAGACAGACAGGTACGTGCTGCGTCGTGTGAAACAGTTCTCTGCCATTAGTGCGGCAAGGGAGGAAGCGGGTCGTCGGAACGTGGCGACGAAACGGGAAGCGTTAGAGGCGATGCTAGCCCGGCAGGAGGCGGAGGAAGCCGCTCGACGGGAGATGGAGCGTGAGCATAACCAGTTCTGGAGGGAGCATATATCAGAGAGGAAGCGTCGTCGACAGTAGCGAAGTGGAGGACTGACTGGAGATGTGCGTGTGTTTTCAGATTTGTGCTGCTTCGATCTGTTCCAAGTGTTTAGTTAGGCACCAAATATTTTCGGAATAGTTAAGCACTAAATATTTTCGAAATTATGTATCTCCGGTTAATCTATTTCTTAATGGGCTATGACCCGGAAAATTCTAGAAACAACATGTCAGGCACAAGAAATATTTCTTTGCAGAAACAGTGAATGAAATTCAGAACCTGCCTCATCTTTTTATCCTAGATTTTTTCTAAATAATATCACCACTATACTATAATAGCAATTTCCAAGCAGTCATTAAAACAAACCTGTAGGTTGGCATTTAGCAATAAACACATTCCATGGAACTTCAGTCCCAGAATTATGCCTGCTGTCGCATCACATTGCAGGACACCCACAAAAGCACCACCAAATGTGTTTTTTTATATTGTTTGCCCTAGTATTGCAAGGTCAAGACTTTTTATCCAATGACCGAGCATAGCAAGATAAGACCTCACCAAAGAGTGAAACGCATATTCCTGCTAATAAACAAAATGTGCTAACAACAACCGAATCTTACGGCAAATACGGCAGTTTGGTTAGGCCAGAATGACTAAATTAGACACCACCAGAAAAGACCTGCTTCGAGCAGAATATATCATACATAATGTAAGTGGTTTTTAATTTACAGTAGATAAACGTTCAGAAGAGAAGCATCTTAAGCGCCGGCCAAGACAGGCTGTGGTCTAATACACAAGACCAATAGCAGATGCTAGAGAAGCATCTTAAGCGACAGCAAGACAGGCTCTGGTCTAATACACAAGACCAATAGCAGATGCTATCATCTTTACTTAGAGGGAATTCATAGTTCCTAGGAGAAGGGTTGATCAAAGAGCCAGATGTTCTAAGACCAAACACAAATGAAACCACACCATGCTGACATACTTCATATAGTGAGTTGCATCTTAGGTATTTTCCTTTTCATCCCTGCTGCCCTATAGTCGTAATAGGAAAATACATTTCGTTTTTTATAGTGTATGTCACATGTATCAAACCAATGCCAGTAAACAGCGGCTGGCTCACCTAGTGCTGATACGGCGATCGAAAGGTGGTGGAGTGGATGATTGTGCATCAGATACTTCTTTTTTAATGTTGCATTGCTGGGTAACTAACTCTTCCTTGACGCTAAATACCTGTAAGCAACAACAATGGAATAAGAAAGGTCCTGATAAACAAATATATGAATTTTCCCAAAGCAATAAGAGAATAGACTACTTTAGGTGTGACAACAAGTTTTTCATCTTCTTTGCGGATACTATCTAGTTGAGCCTTCAGACATTCTGTCTCTTCTTGAAACATGTTTGCCCAGTCTATTGCAGCTAGTAGCTCTTGCTGGCAGGCTGCAAGCTTAGCTTCACATTTGGCAACCTCGCCTAGATTGATGTCATCTATATAGATAAGGCCTATCTTCTGTAGATGGAGAAGAGTAGCAAGTTTTGCAGACTCAAGAGCAGTCGCAACTTTTAAGTTATAATCACCAAATATTTTCTTCTGGTGTAGCATAGAATACTTGCCAAATGGTGGAGTGTTGATACACACGGAGCCAATTATCTGATCGTTGCCAATAGTACAAGTCCTGATTTCTTGTATCTCCAAAGATAAATCCTTCAAGGGCTGCTGGAGAACATCTTCTCCGGAGATGTATACACATTTTGCTACAGCCTGAAAAAGGAAATCATAGCAATGAAGAAGTGCCGTAGCATGGGGTAACATCAAAACTAAGCAGAAGGGTTCACTATTATACGTCGGGACTAAGCAAAAGTATACAACGCTGGAGGAAACTAAATGGAGGTACCAATGTTGGCGGGAAGAGATAATCCCATTTATAAATTTTCTTAACCCATTTTCGTTGATTTATAAAATTAGCTCAGTATGTGTTTAGTGAGACCACAAAAAAGGGTTCACAGGGGCATAGAGTAGACTATAATAAACCAATTTAGATGTTCTTTCTAAAATTGATATGTACATAGGCTATAGACTGAATGTCACCAAGCATAGTAGCAACGGAACTAAAGATACAGCGTAGGGAAAGATTGGCTTGCCTGTCGAAGTGCCTCCTGTTTATCAGCAACCACCAGCATGGAATGCAATGGCCCTGTGCCGAAATCTTCTTCAGAAGACATGATCACTGGACTGTCCTGGTAATTACTTCACCGTGCAAGTTCGTTGATTCACCTGCAGAAAGAAACAACAGAACATTGATTTGAATGAACCGTAAGTGTTGATAAACTGTAAGAAGATCTGTCGCAACATGGTTGCTCTACGCAGCAAATGTCCTTAGTGGCGCACCTAGAACCAGAAGCACGCCCATCCACTTTCGATTCTTCGATCAGACGATTACCTAGGAAGAAGCAACAATATAGGCAGAAAATCAGCGACCTTAAAAGAAAGAAAGCAAGTTCGCAAAAAGGGGAAAAGCCCGAATCGATTCAGCGAATACCCAGGTCCCACTTTAACCGAATCCAACACGCTGTAGTAGAAAACCTGAAACAAAAAGGAAGAAATCTCACAACTGTCCAAGAACTACTGAACCGAAGATAAAGAAAAGAGAACCTAAAGTAGGTAAAACCCTAGAAGGTGTAGGCATAAAGCTGGCGATACAATGAATTGCTCCCAGATAGGGACATCCAGCATCCATGGTTCATGAATCGGGAAAACATGGATCAATTGTCTGATGAAGTTTCTTGTCTATGGATTATGTTCATATTCTCATGCGGTGTATTTGAAGAAGAAACACCGGTTAATGTAAAACATAGGGACAAGACTGAAGGCAAAACTTGAATTTCACTGAAGTTGCAATATACAAGCACAAAGGAACCAGACTGATGGACATGACATGATACTATAGACAGCAAATCAAATTACTAAAGCTAAATCAAAGTGGTGTTTAGTAAAGCCATCTAGGTGTATTAAAAAAATAGTTCCTGGCCCATCAACCGTTCTGGATATATGTGTAGGCCAGTTCTGGCCTTTCAGCAAGTTAATCTAACATGAGACCCAGACTAAAAATGAAAGAACCAGAGCGCGCAGCAAAAAAAAAGCCACCATGTTTAAGCTACAAGCTTATTGCCATGCCTAACTTTCTTTCCAGTTAGGTAGCATAGGACAAACAGGAGACACAGATTAGAAGCGCAAGAATCACAACACATGTAAAACAAGGTCACCATCATGCCAGAAGCAGAAGCTTCTACATGACTTTCCCCCACATCCATTAGTGATTTTACTCTTTTAATAAATAAATAAAAGCATACCTATGTACGCGTACAGAAATCCTTTTAATATACTCTAGAGCATGCGCTGCCTAAAAAAATTCTAGCCTATTTTTTATAGTGCTAGTAAGAGTACCCTCTCTTCTATTTAAGCTCTGGAGGCAGCGTTGGTTAAATAAATTCTATCCTATCTTGTATACCGCCGGTAAAGTTACCCACTTTTCTATCTAAGTTCACTCCAGCAATAGAGCCTAGCTAAATTACAGAAAGCAAAAAAGCGAAAGAACCAGAGCACATGGAAAACAAAGCCACCATCATGTTAGAGGCACAAGCTTCTACACGACCTTACCTTACATCCATTAGTGTTTTTTTTTTGTTTCTTAAAAAAATCCAAAAAGTAATATCTATCTAGGGTTACACAAATCTTATTTTAGTTCAATTATCACTCCCGTCTGAGGATAAACTTCAAGAATACCACCTATCGACCTGGTCTGGTGACAGAAAAGGGACTAAGCTAATCTAGTCAACATGGCACAATATTCAGATAATGTGCCGCCTGACCTTTTGCCTATATCCAGAACAAATAACTCAAACATGTGTGTACGAGGAGCTGGTCTACAAGGAAAAGACCACATAAATCGCGCAGCTGAGGAAAACTCACCAAGAAGAGCGTGTGTTCCTTGGACAACGAAGTTCTCAGCAAGGCATGGACCTGCAGGAATAGAAAGACAACGAGCGAGCAGTCAGTGTCAGAGGTCAAACCGGAAACCAGCGCAGCCATAGAGGAACAATAGACATTGAGCTGCAAAAAACTTACCAGGAGAGCAGACGATGGTTAGACGGGCCAACCTCTAGCAAGACGAGTACCTGCAAGAAAAAATTACCGCCAAAGAGTATCACCGTCACAGGCTAAATTCGGAAAACAAAAGGAAACACAAAAGAGAAGACGGAAAACTCACCAGGACCCGTTGGATAGCCGAATCTCCAGCAACACGTACACCTGCAAGGACAAAAAGACACAAAGGTTGAGAGTGCCTGATTAATGACAGTTTTTCCACAAACAAAAGCTCCAGGAATAGCACATGTTCCTTCAAGCACAGAGGGAAACAAAGCGTCAAGTACACATTGAAAAGAAATACAAAGTGTTCAGATTGTTCTTTCAACTCTCCTTTCATAATCCCCAATTATTTACTAATCGACAAAAATAGGAGGCCATGAATAAAAAAATGCTTCTAATTCATGCTATTCCCCATATTCACGCATGGCCAACTTTCTTTCTAGCTAGGTACTACACAAAGAACACCAGGCCAGATTAGAAGCGAAAGAATCGGAGCACATGGAAAACAAGGTCACCATCATATTAGTGGCACAACTTCTACACGATCTTTCCTTAAAAAAACACTACCTATCTACGCGTATGGAAATCTTTTTAATATACTCTTGAGGGAGCCCTACTTAAAGAAATCCTAGCCCATTTATTATCTATCAGTAAGAGTACACACACTTCTATTTAAGTTCTCGAGGGATCCGCTTAAAGAAATTCTATCCTATTTTTTATACAGTTAGTAAAATGACCCACTCTTCTATCCAAGGCCACTCCAGTATTAGAGCCTAGTTAAATCACAGAAAGAAAAAATTAAGGAGTGCCACTCAAAGAAATCCTAGCCCATTTTTTATACTGTTAGTAACAGTACACATAAATCATGCAACCGAGGAAAACTCACCAAGAAGAGCGTGCGTTCCTTGGAGTACCAAGCTCTCAGTAAGACATGGACCTACAGGAAACAGAGAGACCACCAGCGAGTAGTCAGTGACAGAAGTCAAACCGGAAACCATCGCAGACATAGAGGAACAATAGACATTGAGCTGCAGAAAACTCACCAGGAAGCAGTCGATCGTTAGACGGTCTAACCTCCATCAAGACGAGTACCTGCAAGAAGAAATTGCCACCAACGAGTATCACCGTCACAAGCTAAATCCGGGAAACAAGAGGAAAAACAAAGGAGGAGACAGGGAAAACTCACCAGGGAAAGGACGTGTCCGTTGGATAGCGGAATCTGCGGAATCTCCAGCAACAGGTAAACCCGCAAGAACAAGAAGACACAAATGAGCAGTCAACGATCGCAAGCAAAAGCAAAAAAAAAAAAAGCCAGGTCAAAGGCACACAACAGACGCAACAGCCGCCAACACACACTCTTGAGGGATGACCATCGCGAATGCTGCTGGCGCCACGAACGGAAGAAAAGATGAGGACCCCGGCCGGCAGAAGGATCCGGAGCAGAGGCGAACAAGCGGAGGAGACGCGGAGTCGAGGCGGTCTTGGTGAGATGTGATGGAAGAAGGGAGGCGCGTAGTCAACACTGGTAAGTAGCCTAATAGCAACCCATGCCGGTTCTGGAGACAGGTAGAAGTGAGCCACCATCGCCCACTCGCGCTAACCATGTCTTTAGATGACATGTAGAGGTTTAAACTTGAAAACGGTGGTTCTAACGACGGCACCAATCTAACATGTTAAAGATATGCAAGAAAAAATATAGACACATAAGCTGCAAAAAATGTGGATGTGAGCAAAGTGCCAGAAAATATGTAATTCTAGTTGGGATAATCTTTCTCAGTGAATAGCTCCATATATGTCCGTATAGAGTACTCATTTAATTACTAAAACTTTAAGATTTATCTTAGAACCATAGTTGATAATTTAGAATATATTCTTTTTTTACAACTAAAATATACCCACTCTTATCTAAATTGTGAGTCCATTAATTTGGACGGAAGGAAGTATCTTTTTCTTGAGCTTTCTATTTTTTCTATTCTAAAATAGAAAAAACTTAAGGAAACATGCAACCAAACATCTCTAACTTAAAGAAGTGTGGATGTACAGCCCATATATCTAGGTCTTATTTTAAAAAAAAATCATTGTAGGGGCCTCCTTTACTGCGATTCATTAAACAAAGATTCTCTAACTTCGACTAAAAATATACACGTAATAAATATTAGTCAAATTAAAATAATGTCATCTCATGGAAAACATTTCGGATTTGCACCTCTTTAATGTTGACATTTTTATATATAAAAATAATGGTCAAAGTAGCGTCCCCAAGACCGTGTTCAGGTTATACATTTTGGAACCGATGGCGCAAATAAAAAACTTGATACTTTATGAATTTTTGTTATTTTACCTTTTTTGGGCAGTGCTAGGTGTCTGTGGGGCGAGGGAAACGTCTTATCTGGCGCCTTGACCACCGTCTGATCTCACTTAAGTATGGTATATGAACAGTTGGATCACTTCAGCATAACCCCACATGTACATCATTTTTTTTACCGTCTCTGAACCACCGATTTTACCGTCCGAGCTCACATGTGACGAATCCGGCTCGCCAGTTGGGAGCAGGAAGGCCAGCTGAGCGGCACCAGATCGATGGGAGTGGAGGAGCAGCGGAGAAACACCCTCAACATTGAAAACACATAATAAGCGTGCAGGCTTGGCCAATTTTATAATCTGATGTTCCAAAAAAAAAATACTCCCGTCTTAAAATAATAAATGACGTGACTTTGACAAGATAAGTATGTATCTATACACTAAACATGTTGCGAATCTAGACAAAACCACATCACTTATTTTGGGACGTTGGGAGTTAAAAAAAATCAGATTGACAAATGAAGCACCTGGTTTCAGACCTTCTGTTTCATAATATAAGATGTTTTAGCTTTATGAAGGCGATACGTTGTCTTCACAAAGCTAAAACATCTTATATTTTGAAACGAAGGGAGTACGTAACATTATAATGCACCGGAAACTCTTACTTTTCCAACTTCCATCCTCATGAATGGCAAAACAAGCATCCTTTCATTCATAACCCTACTCAAACCACGCCACTGAATCTCACATGGACACACCGAAATGATAAGGATCTTACCAACTGTACAAGCAAAGAACAACGCCTAGCAGTCTAACCAGAGAACAGGACCAGCAGCAGACCATTCCTAGGCCGGGAGGCACTCCTATGGTATCTTAAACATTTCATCTACAGCTACACTGTCATCAAACTCCTGCACCGACGTATACACAGACATGGAGGAAGCATTCAGGGTTCTTGAGGTTGTTGGCCACCCAGAGGAACGGTACGTCCATGTTGTTTTCGAGATCGATGCCTTGCACCCTCACCAGCTTCACTCTGGCGTTCTTGGCCAAATCGGTCTGTAGCCGACTCGCCGGGGCTGGGTCTCTGTCACGAGAAGCTCTTCGACTGGTGCCTGGATCGTCAAGTGCCGAGTCTGGTGTCTCCGTGGGGTTAGTGTCGGTGGCTCTGGCTGCAGGCTTCGAGCTGAAGAACTCTGGTAGCAACGTTTCCAAAGCATGTTCCATCGTGATGTAGCTTCTACCTGCAGAACAGAGCGAAAGGAAATGAACTGTTATCCCCACGCTATAAAAGATCATGTAACAGAGGATGCGAGGGGGCAACAATTCCTAAGAAATATAGTTAGTATATATTGCAACGTGTAGTACACACTATTTCAGGGGTAATTACGGTAAAAAAACATCTCATTTACAACTCTTTACCTGGCCTGCTCAAAAGATGTTGCAAAGCAGGGAGTTAACCAGTGTTCCTATACCACTTCTCAGGGGAAAGGCAGAAAAGATAAAAAAAGCAAAATAGAGTATAGCACCGATACAAGTTTGCTAATTACGATTATAGAGGCAATTGAAACCTTTAAAGCGTGCATATACTAGTATGCACACCACTCATTAACAACAAGATAAAATATCACCAATTACTTGTTCTCGCATCCAACGATAACATAAGTGTACATACCTTCTTCCTTCCGGATCTCAAATGGCCGGTTTATATAGGATACACTTTCCCAGTCACTGACATCTACTGCATCTTCTAAATACTCAAGGTCTTCTTGAACTCTGCGCACGTATAATCGAACAGGGACCCTGCCTAACAAGGTATTAATCGAAAGAGCTATCAGAGCAGATAAGAGATTTCTAAATGCGACATAAATCCATTTATATTGTATAACTTGAAAGTGTATATGAGGCTTCACAAATGTGAAAATCATTCATCAATTAACTATTATATGATATAAGTGTTGGTGTGGAAATGTTCAGCTAATAACAGACTTAGATAATTTGATGAGAAGAACATACATGGTTTGCTTGATCCAGGAGATTCAGGCTCATCTGAACCTTGTTGACGCTCTGCTGCTGACCAATCCTCTTCAAACGGTCCAAGCTTAAGCCTGGTGGAAATATTCGTATAACCATCTAAGTCACCTGAATAACACATTTGTAGTCAGAGCAAAAAATTCCAAGCATCGAAGAATGGATCACCGACAGCAGTTAGGAACTAGTCAACTACTAATAATTAGAGGGTCTGATCCGCCAATTTAGCTCATCATATCGGGCTCATGAGAAATACTACAGAAATATTGTTTCTAGAGAGCATACCTTTCCTTACAGATTCCCACATAGCAGCTTGATCAGCCTGGGACATATTCATTACATTCTTACTGTTCCCAGTTATGATGAAGGCAGCCTGCACAAGACAACAGATTACAGTATTTTTTGAGATGCAAAGAAGGGATTCGGTAACACTAGTTCTCGAAACAAACCTCTTTCAGCGAATTATTGTAGTTCCACTTTACACTATCTTCACCTTCGCATGGTGATAATATTTCTGCAGGATACCCCCTAAAATGAACCTACAACTTGATGCGTAAGTTGTGTGCATACAGCGAACAACTGGAACAATCAACCGAGAAACCAGATAGGAGCAGAATAGCAGATCTCTAATAGTATTTCCAACAAACTGATATACAAACACCAAATGTAAATGGTCAATCAAAAGGTTTATACAAATCTGCCCTCAAATTTATGCATAAGTTTGTGGATAGAGTGAAAAACTGGAGTTAGTAACAGAGGAAAAACGATATAGGGCTCTCATGTTATCAGAATACTAACTTTTCTAGAAATAAATAAGAAGTGTATCCTGCTAGAGTGAAACATTCTAAACCCAGTTTCTATTCTAGTAAGGCTCCCTTCAGGCACTGATACATATGTGATTGCAATCAAGCAAGGGCTACAACGTTCAGTGGCATGCATATATATAGCTTTTTGAACTGATATATCTTAACTGAGCTGAATTCTAACTAACTAACTAGATCCTTAAAAAGGCATATTTGATATAGCAAACATCTAACAATATTTCCAGAAAACCAAAAGATCCACAGCAAATATACAGGATTATGGGCTTACTATTAGATTCCATGGCCTTTCTGGATCTGCACAGAGAAGGTCGAAAAGAACTCCAATGGGTATATACCTAAAATGCAAGGATAAACAGGCCAGTCAGCAATTAAAGGTGAGAGAAATAACAGTGGGTTCTCAAGATATAGTAAGGCAATTGACCATCATTAACATTGTCAGGAGATAGCATATGTTACCATTTTAATGGCAGCCCTTTATATTCAAACCAGACAGTATCAACGCCTGGTGGGAGTGTGCTGCTAAAATGAGCCTTTATAATGGGCACCAACAGAGGCAAATACCCAATTCTTGGCCCTAAAGTCTGTTGCAGGCAAAACAAAGCTCCATCAACGAAACCAGCAAGGCAACGAAGTACTGAAAATAAGAAATCTGAAAATTATGTTTCTTTGCATATGCAGTATAAATGTCGCAGAGAGGCATAGATTGCATTAAGTGAACTTTGTACACACATCTGTCCACATATCAAACATAATTGAGCATCTGTTTTGCCTAGGCATGTCTCCAGATATGTTAACTGTTAAGCATGTCTGCAGCAAGCTCATCTCCGACATAAACGGGGCGGAATCAACTCCATTCATATATATCATGTCATAACTCATCTACCTGACTAACTAATCCCATACAAAAAGTAAAAATTGCCAGGGTTTCTCTTAACAATTTTATTTTGGACAGGCAGACAGGGCTGGCGCTAGTCCAGAACACCTTCAACAGTCTCCAACAGGGCTCTACAGTACAAAAATTCTGCAAATCCTAACACAGCAGCCAAGTCTGACGAACCCCTAGGCTGGTCTACCAGGCAGCAACCGCAAGAACTCCTAGATAAGGAGCACCAAGATTTGGGATTCTGGACGCGGGGGGGGGGGGGGGGAGGGAAGAGGGTTTGGCCGCGTTACCAGGTAGGGCGGTGGTGGGGGGAGCGCGGTAACGTCGGCGTCGTGGAGGTGGACCTGGAGCGGCACGGCGCCGCCCCAGACCCGCCGCGCCGCCTCTCCGCCGTCGTCGCGTGCGAGCGCCGCCATTGCCGCCGTGCGCCTGGATCGAGGTCGGCCGGTCGGTCGGTCGGCGCGGCGCGACGCTAAATCTGCTTCCTTTTCCGCTTCCGGCCGATGCTAACTTGTTTTGCTGGCTTTGGTTGCAGAGGGGACAGGAGAGGAGGTGGAGTCGGACAAGGGTTTCTTTCGCTTTTGTTTCTTGTTGATGATGATGACGACGCCGTTGGAGTCAGATTCGATTCAGATTCAGTGAGCTCTCGGTCTAACTGAAGTCCAAACATAAACGATGCTGAAATCTGAATTTCTGTTTAACTCATAATAATGTCAACTAATTTTGGAAGTCAATTGCCATGACTATGATATAGGCTCAATCTAACCCGCTTGGGCACCCTTAGGCCTCATTTTGTAGAGAGGGATTAGCGCGGATGAGAGGGGTTAAACCGGCCCAGCCTGAAAACCGGAATTAGTTGTTTTGTTGTCCGGCAGATGAACCCCCACTTGCCCCGAAAAACCCCGTTGTCGTAGTGTACTTGTGACCCACGACCCCCTCCTCGTGTTTTGTTTTTTCCCAAACATTGGAGATATGATGGAATTTTTTTGAAGTGGGTTCGGTTGTCACCCAATCCCCGTGGGGATTAACCCACCAATCCACTCAGAACCTCCAGGACAAAACAAGGCCTTATGAAAACAATTCACGATCCTCAAGGCAGCAAGAAATCAAACTTTGCTAAGGCTCGAGAAGTTGCGTGGATGGACACTAAGAGAGCATTAGGAGTGTTGCAAGCTAGATTTGCAATTGTGCATGGACCTGCTCGCTTCTATATAGAAGCAGAAGAGTTTGGGAGTATGATATGTTTGTTTGATTCTCCACAACATGATCATAAAAGATGAGAGATGTTAGTGGGCGGACCTAGAAATAGGCCATCCAGTAGGTGCTGGCACATGTTTAGGTCTTGAGCTAATGTTTTACACGAATTTCTCTAAAAATTTAAAGGATATATGGTGCATTTTTTGTCCTAAGCCCATGGCAGCCCTGGGTGCAGGTCCAGCCCTGGTACCAGTACTATAACATTATGACTCCTGCGTGTCTCGAATGATCGCCAAATACTTTCTCAATGTTCTACCGGGCTACCCATACCTAGCTTCAGGAGGATCTCATTGAGAATCAGTGGGCTCTACATGGTAGTTGATTGTATCAATTTCGTGTTGTTTATGATATGTCATGTTTGTTTTTATCATATCATGGTACTTATGCTTGGAACATTATTTTTCTATTATGCAAGAACTATTTGTGATTTATCATGAACTTTTAATTATGTTTGGATCTGAAAAGTTGTTAAAATGTATTTAGGTTTCATTTGGATGTTGGCGCTTAGTATGGTCAAAAACTCAAAAAATGCAGAAAAGTAAAAAAAAAGCCACGGTTTAGGGCACCTGACTTTCCGCTCAGTTGCGGAATCTGAAACTGCCCGAAACCGCTAACAGAAGCATGTAGCATGTAAAACAATTATAGAGGCAAAAGAAGACTTTAGGGCTTCTGCTATACAACACTATAATCCATCCATGACTCTTCTAACTTCATCATGAATTGCAAATACATCGACATGCCAAAATGATAAGGATTTTACCTTCTGTACAAACAAAGAATAACGCCTAGGACTAGGATTCTAACTAAAAAAAGACCAGCATGCCACTCAAGGTCTGGGAGGCACTCCTATGCTATCTAACCTTTCATCTACAGCTGCTATGTCATCAAACTCACGCGCCGATGTATACACAGATATGGAGGTAGCATTCAGGGTTCTTGAGGTTCTTGGCCACCAAAAGGAACGACATGTCCATGTCGATCTCGAGACCCTGCACCCTCACTAGCTTCACTTTGGCGGCCGCATCGGCCTCTCGCTGGCTCGCCAGAGCTGGGTCTCTGTCACGAGGAGCTCTTGGAGTGGTATATGAGTTGTTGACTGTCGAGTCTGGTGTCTCCAATGGTTTAGAATCAGCCTTCGAGCCGAAAAACTCTGGCAGCAACGTTTCCAAAGCATGTGCAATGGTGATGTGGCTTCTACCTACAAAAAAAGATCAAAGTGCTATGTGAAGTAAAGCGACTGTCAGCGCCATACCATAAAACAACGTGAAACACATGATGTGAGGGGTCCACGATTGACATATAAACTATTTATATTCAATGATCTCATGCCCCTATAACACTTTTCAGGGGAAAGGTGGAAAATGTCAAAACAACATAGAGCAGAGCACAACTACATGTTTGGTGATCACTAGTTTGTTGTACTTATATCCAAATGATAGACATAAATGTTCACGAGTTAGCAACATACCTTCCTCCTTCTGAATCTCGAATGGCCGATTAATATAGGATATAGTTTCCCAGTCACTAACAGGAATAGCATCTTCTAAATACTCAAGGTCTTCTTGAACTCTGCGCACATATAGTCGAACAGGGGCCCTACCTAACAAGGTATTAGTGAAAAGACCTATCAGAGCAGATAATGATTTCATAACGTGACAGAAATCCATTATCATCATAGAGATTTCTTAAAGTCATATAATCCACTCTTGTAACTTGGAAGTGTATACTATTAAGCTAAGAAACTTTATAAATGTGAACATCACATATCAGTTATGGAAGGAGAGCATACCTGGTTTGCCACCAAAAGATTCAGGATCATCAGAACCTTGTCGACGCTGTGCCGAGGAAGTTCGTACTAAACAATCCTCTTCAAATGGTCCAAGCTTAAGCCTGGTGAAGGCATTCATATAACCATCCAAGTCCTCTAATAATTAATAACAGAATAACACGGTTGTGGTTAGAGCACCAAAGTAATGAGCATATTGGAAGAATGGATCATCAACAAATGGTAGAAAGTAGAAACTACAGTAGCCAGAGAGTTTGATGCCCCAAAGTATGAGCAATCATCAATCCATAGAAGTGTTGTTTCTGGTGAGCATACCATTCTTTATCGATTCCCAAATAGCAACTTGATCAGCCTGGGACATATTCATCACATTCTTACTATTCCCAGCTATGATGAAGGCAGCCTGGTCAAAGAAAATAAGATAACTATTGTTCTAACCACATGCTGATTAGCTCTGAACTACAACTCAAACATGTCCAGTAATACATTTATTTCACTCATCGTATTGTCAGAGAGTTGGTGCTAATCAATAACAGTTTTTATAAGATTGCTAGATATGATTATCTCCTTGCTCTCATGGCCTAAATTATTCGGCATTGGTTTGCTTGTGATTCCTCACTTTGTTTCTGGTACAATTCTTCATGGTTTACATAACATTTTCTTCAAAAGTAGAATTATGTACATAGCATGTCTAACACTGTATGTCACGGTTGCTTATTTCACATTCTCTGCAACATGAAATTGCTTATGACATTTTCTGCATTCTCATCTGGGAGCAGTTTAGCTACTAGGTTTTTTCTTGTTAGATTGTCATATAGAAATGGGTGTATCAAATATAAATCAAATCTTGTGCTCAAATTCATGCTAGATAAGTTGCACGCCTGGTAAAGTAAATATCCTTCCTGCTTACTAAACTCTGTTCCAGTACCTTCACTTCTATTTTCAAGTAGATGAGCTCCTTTTACTTCTTCAGATACACCGGACTCTTATGCTATCTTTTCATCTACCTACAGAATTCAGTTCCGAGAATAAGTTTCTGAGTGCAACCAAAAAAATTTGTGGTCCGACCCATCTCCACTGAACGAACAAGAATGTCATTGCTTCTCAAATGAAGATTCTGAAGAGTCATCTCTCCATCCCGAGAACCATCTCACACCTCCCCACCTTCACCCCTCTCAGTGTCATTGTTCCAAACAAGCCGAGGATGCCCCAGATCAGCACCGCATCCTTCTCCCCTCAAGTAGCCCCTTCTACCTTCCAGAAGTTTTTCTCGTGTCAAACACCCAAGCTGACCATCCGACCGGTACTTCTCTCATAATGGTTCAACACCGATTTACAACCCCCGTCTGCTTCTCTGTCCCATGGAAGAACATGAAGCTATCATCAGCGGATAGAAAATGTGAGATCCCCGGGCCACGCCTACCTATATGGAGAGCCTGCAAACCTCCACTGTCCAGCTCATTATGTATCAAAGTTGACAAGCCATCAACCACGAAGAGGAACAAATATGGGGACAAATAATCGCCTTGGCGGATCCCTCTTGACGGAGTGAAAGTGTCTAACAAATGTCCATTGAAGCGAACTGTGTATCATACGGTGGTCACACACTGCATCACCCACCGTATCCATGTGCGATGAAAGCCTAGCTTCACCATGACACCTTCCAAAAACTTCCAATCCACGCGGTCATATGCCTTAGCCATATCCAACTTGTATGCACAAAATTGAGCCATCTTCAAAGAATTGCTTTGAATCGCATAAATGCACTCAAAAGCTATAAGTGCATTGTCCGTAATCATTCTGCCTAGTATAAAAGCGCTCTGAGTAGGCGAGATAATGTCCTGCAGTAGTGGTCTGAGTCGATTAACAAGGCATTTTGACACCACTTTATACAAGACATTACATAAACTGATTGGTCTAAAATCTTTGAGTTCCTCTAGGCTAAAAAACTAAGACATCTATTTTGGGACGGAGGGAGTAGTAGATAGCATATGTTACCATTTCAGAGGCAGCCCTTAATATTCAAACCAAACAGTGTCGATGCCTGGTGGGAGTGTGCTGCTGAAATGAGCCTTTATAGTAGGCACCAACAGTGGCAAATACCCGATTCTTGGCCCGAAAGTCTGTTCTAGACAAAATAAAGGTCCATAAGTGAAAGTGACAAGGCAACAAGCATTGAAAATAGTAATCCAAACATTATGTTTCTTAGCATGTTAGACAACATAACTTCTATGAAAAGGAAGATAAGCCTTTTTATAGAAGAGGATCCCCTGACGTGCCCTCTCTTGCCATTGAGTCACTGACAAGTGGGATCGGCCATAGATGGGACCCACATGTCAGTGACCGAAAGTCAGTGCACAGCAGGAATAGCTACGTCAGAGGAGCCACGTCCCCTTTTCATATGGCATATGGCTGTTGCACGCAGAGGTACAGCTTGTATTTTTTTTTTTAATCTTGAGGATAAGAAGGAAAGAAACAATGACAACTGCAGAGATCGCCGCTGTGAAGCGCGTGAGAAATTTCAGTGAAAGCTCAAATTTTTATGGTCGCTAACCATATATTGCTGGTGTTCATATGGAGTCTTTATAATCAGCATATCAAACATTGGCGTGAGCACACCTGCGGCAAACTTAGCTTCCTTACATAATGTATTTAAAAAGATCTTGTAAGCTCATGCCATTGACGAACCACAGACAGAATCAACTCCGTTGTCCTATGCAAGTAAAGATAAATATAACAAAATTGGTGGTATATGCTTCTCTTAGAATTTTATCTGGACGATTTGTGGTTTGTGGTTTCGGCCGATTGAGGAGTCGCCGGAACTTAGGAAGAAGGGAAGGAAGAGGCGGCGGTTACCTGTAAGGGCGGGGGCGGAGGGAGCGCGGTGACGTCGGCATCGTGAAGGTGGACAGTTAGCGGCACGGCGCCGCCCCAGACCCGCCGCGCCATCTCGCCGTGGTCGCGCACCTGCGCCACCATTGCGGATATTCGCTTGCCGCTTACGCGCGCGACGGACGGGTCGATCGATCGCGCCGCGGGAAGTCGTCGAGTTCGCCGCCCGGATGATCTGCTTCGCTTCGGATGCTTTTGCCTGTGCGTCTGCGTCTGCTCGCGGAAGAAATCTCCCTTTTTTTTCAATTTTGTTGCTGTTGGAGGAGTGTTGTAGTCGGACAGGCCGACGGGCTGTGCTTTGGGCGGACCAGCCCGCAGCACGGCACAGGCCCATGGCGTGCCGAGTCCATGAAGGAGCGGGGCCGTATGCGGGCTGCGTCCTTAGGCACGCGTGCTGGCTCGGCACGGTCCATTTAGCATGTATCTGCCGGCCTTTTGAAAATATAGACAAATATTGTTATCCGTAGGGGTCAAACTCGTGATCTCTAGATCTGCCGCGCTCCACACAACCACCGGTCTACCAAACATTAGCTAAAACATCACAGATTAGGCCTGTTTTTAAGGTTAACTTTGGCGAGCCAACGGAAAAAGACAACGGATTGGCGTGCTTCACGTGCCGCGGGCCGGCCCACCAAGCCATTGTGTCGTGCCCTGGCCTTTGAGGCAGGCCCTCTGCCGGACTGGCCCGGCTCGCGAGCTACATGGGCCGCCGCGTGCCGTGCCGAGCCTGTGCCGTGCCGGCCTGTTGGCTAGGTTTGTCTAGGGTGAAGCCTAGCCATTGGGCCCGTCTTTCCACGTGGCGGCCCGAAGCACACCAGTTCAGCCCGCTTAATGCCTGGCACTGTCCGTGCTGGTATGTGGTTCCGTCTGGGCTGTGATCTGCTGCACGCGTGCGAAGACGGCAACGCCTGTTGAGCCTTTTTAATTTTTATCCTTTTTATGTTCTTCTCCTATTTTTTAAAATGTATCCATTTAGCTTAGTAGGCTGACCCATTAAGCTATTGCTGTGTCCAGGCCACAAAGCTGGGCACGGGGTTGACACGACATGCTGGGCATGCCAGGCCTGTGAAGCACGGTGTTGTGCCGAGCCGGCCAGTGGCCCTGCTGGGTCGCGCGTGGGCTAAGACCTAGAGCACACGTGTCGGTCCGGCATGGCCTGTTTTTATTTTTTTATTTTTACCTATTTCTCTTCCAGCTCCCTGAAGCATTTGAGCATCACTGATTGCCTCCTTGACCATCATATCCGACTCCATGCTTCTGCTCCGGGCCTTGTTTCTCTGAAACTAGATGACATTTGGGGTCTTGCACCATTTTTTGAAAACATGGCGCTGCTGGAGACGGCATGTGTGAATCTTGGTAGTTGCTGCACGGATATCT
This sequence comes from Avena insularis, assembly GCA_023614405.1. Classification (NCBI taxonomy): domain Eukaryota; kingdom Viridiplantae; phylum Streptophyta; class Magnoliopsida; order Poales; family Poaceae; genus Avena; species Avena insularis. Next base: position 55,847,595 of record CM042695.1, read on the forward strand.
GTAGGATTTATGTTGATTCTGGTATTTTCTGTGGAGCTGATAATGCATGTTCTGGATGTGACGATTGCAGCGATCTTGTGCTCTTGGGTGGTATCTCAAGTGCCAGACGTCTGGAGCTGATATCTGCATTCCAAAATGTAAATTACTACTCTTGACTCTTTTATGTTATCGCTTTTTTGTGATGCAATATCTACATTGTTGCCGGATATAGTACGCAATAAACAGATTACATGATACATATGCATCGCCTCCAACTGGGGGTTCTTAGATCATCACATTATTCTCCGTAAGGAATAATTGATTTTTTTTTAACTTTTTGTATGTATATTTTTCAGTTCATTTTTGCAAGAGATTTGGAACACCGCCCTATATTTAGCAACGTAAAGACATTATTACTCAGCGAGTACTGGTGTGAGACTCCTGGCTGCGATCGACTAGCTTACGTTCTGAAAAACTCACCAGTTTTAGAGAAGCTCACTCTTGAACTTTTTTCCAAGGTATGATTGGACAATTGCTGCACTAGTAAAGTTATTATCGATAACCCATTTTGGTTAAACGTTTTTTGCTGCACTAGAAAATTTTGCTGCACTAGAAAATTGGAGGGGCCGTCTGCATTATCTGAGCACCTTAAAATAGTTGAAGTCAAGTGTAATGCAGTCGACGAGAGAATTCTCGAAGTTTTGAAGTTTCTGCGTGCTTTTAATATCCGTAAGTTAACCGATGTTACTTTTGATGCTTTATGTATTCTGAAATTAGCCTTCATGTGTGAAATAACGCAAGCGTAGGTAAGAAACTCCTGGATTATGTAGGATGAACAGTTTGTAGGGATACCAAATTATTTGAGTCGCTTTGGACCAGGCTTGTGCTTGTGAGGTGCAAAATGGAAAACCAGTATAACCCGTTTTGTTTGCAAAGGATGTTTAAGTGTTGCATAAACAACAAGTGTAAGCCAGCATGTAGACTTGTTGATTGGTTCTAATCTTGTGGGCACTAGCACAGATGTCTGATTCGATTAGTTCAGAGTAGTGATACAGTATCTCCACATGTTGATTAGCTCTGAACTGTAACTCATATCTGTTCAGTATTATTTGGCTCACTGAATTGTCAGTAATCGATAACAACTTTTATAGGCTCGTTAGATACGAGCATTTCCTTGCCCACATGGGCTTAAATTATTTGGCGTTGGTTTGCTTGTGATTCCTCACTTTGTTCCTGGGAGAAGTCTTCAGAGTTTACATAATGTTTTCTTCGGAAGTAGAAGTGACATGTCTAGCAGTGCATGTCATGATTGCTTATTTCACACTTTCTGCGACATGAAAACGCGCATGACATTTTTCTGCATCGTCGTTTTGGAGCAGTGTAGCTTAGATTTTTTCTTGCTAGACTGTCAGCTAGAAATGGCCGCATGAATTATAAATCAAAGTTCATGCTCAAATTCATGACACGATAACTTGCGCCTGATAAAGCATTTTGTTCGGATTCACTCAGGGACAGTGTACAGTCCACACTATATGGAAATTTGCACTTAGTTTCGTGTCTGAATTGGTAAGGCAGCAAGTCCAAAGTACGTTTTGTATGAAATTGCTGGGCGAAAACCTCCATAAAAATAAACTGCAAACTATACTAGCTTCTCAAATCAAGATTCTGAATACTCACCACCCCTCTCCTGTGAATGATCTTGTCAAAAGATGGAGAAGTTTGACCGGTGTGTCTTGGAAAATACTCGCTCCAATTCCAAAATAATTAAGTTCGTAAAAAGATTGATGCCCATTGGACATAAACGAGTTCTGCATTCATAAAATGATCACAACAAGCTGCACTTACAGTTACAGAGAGGTGCCTAGTTCTAGCCAAGTTTCACATCTCAAACTGTCAGGACTGGAATAAGTTTCTGAGTGTAAACCGCATAACAATATGCAGGCTGAGCATCTCCCCACAACAAACAGGCATGCCATTCCTTCTCAAATAAAGATTCCAAAGAGTCGTCTCGCCATCCCGTGAATCACCTCACGCCACCCCACCTTCACCCTTGGATAAACATCTCAGTGTCATTGTTCCAAACAAGCTCAGGATGCCCTTTGTCCAAGTAGAGCATTTGCAGGGCTTCGCGATCATAACCCGAACATTTACAGTGCTTCACCATTGCCACTGGTGTCAGCCATGGCCCTGCTTGAAGTAGTGAGATATCCGCGCGGACAGGATGTCGACCCACGTGTCCGGTACGCCGGGCAGGCACCAGTGCATGCAGTCCTGGCCCCATACCGCCACAGCATCCTTCTTTCCGAGCCAGATTGCGGGGTGGGCGTCGGCGCGGAACTCGCTCATGTAGGTCAGGTTGAGCAGCTGGATATCTGTGTCGACTAGCGCTTCCTGGATCGCCGAGTTCACTAGCCTCGCTTCTTTGTTCACTCCGTTGAACCTGGGATCGAACCAGGAATCAAGCTGCACGGGATTTTTAGGGTGGTCATGCGTCAAAATATTTTGAGGAGAATGTCAGTTCATGAAAAGCTTGGACCTCAGATAGTACCTCGTGTTCTTCTAGGAGCCTATGAGACACACAGCTGCCATTGTGATCCCACTCGCCTCCATCGAAGTGCCTGGGTGATTGTGTGCGCCACAGCTTCAGCGTTTTACCAGGGACCTCCCTTTCAATGTACGAGGCCATACTTTTGAGGACTACCTTCAGTCCATCGAAGATGCTGAGTGGAGGCTCAATGGGTTTTCCTCCTTTGTAGAAAACAAGGGGAGTCTCTCTTGGGAATTTATCCAGACCCCACCTGATAATGGACAAACGTTAGCATGACGTGTGACCAAACTACACTATAGTTTTCAGTCTTCACGGGATAAAAGAGAAGTACACATAACCATGTTAGTTAACTCAGGATTATCATGTTAAAATGGTAAGTACACTGAGAAATTAAGAATGAATAACATGTGAAGACTAAAATCTAGGTACAAACAGTTCAGATTACAAGTGACCTCCAACATAGAGAATATACAGCATTAAGAGTCAGTATCAAGCGAAACTTGTGAACAATATCAGTACCCACTTTATAACCGAAATAGGGAAATGAATATTTCATCCTATGTTACCAGTACATGAAAGGGGAAAACTGCAGCAAAGCATGGAGTAAATAACTTCAACCTAGATAGCGCAAATACTCACCAGTGTCCAGTGTTGAAAATGAGCACGTCATAGAACTTGGTGATATTCACCCAATCATCAGAAGGAATGTCAACATCCACCCTATAAGTTCCTTTTATTCCATCCTTCTGAAGTTTGGAATTCTCTACAGGCTGCCACCTTTGTATCATTAGTCATCACCATGTGAGCTTTATGATTTTATTATACGAACTATGAAGCAATAGCAAAAAACAAAGTCCTGCTTGCGTGTCTAAGAGCACACGTGCATGCAGTTGAAATGTCATACCCCATCTGTTCAAGTAAGGAAGTTTCAAACTAACGATGCAAACATCCGCATAATTGTAATTTATGCGTCAAGAAACTGTCCAAATATCTCTAAAATATGTATATAGATAGGGAATAAAACATGTAACGATAGTAGGACGAAATGCTAGCATATATTCAGAATCGCAAAAAAGAACTTCCTGTCGCACGCAATCAGAATCATTGGATGTTTCAATAGTTTGATTGCAATTTCTTCACGAAAATATACTGCTACAACTGAACCATGAACTGGAGGCGTGGGAGCAAGGAACGGTAGAGGTCTATCGTTTGCTACAAAATCAGACATTCCTAATTTCTCCAAGATAGCAGAACTACCATGACAGTTCAGTTTCAGTTACTTCGACATCCATGATGATGAAGCCAAGCACAAATATTCCAAAGCAACAACCTAAGTTTATGATTCGTCTACAGTTCATCCTGATCTTACAGATTGATCTCGTTTTGAAATCTACAAGAATAACAGAAAAGGAGCAGCAGATACCGGATGACTCACGTGTACTTGGCGAGGAGCACGGCGCGGTGGTACGCGACGACGACGTCCTCCCGGGGGAAGTACCCGCCCCGCCACGCGCCGCGGCGCTTCCACTTGCGCGCGCCGGCGTCGCCCGCCCGGAGCGCGCAGAGCAGCGCGACGACCAGGTTCTCGGACAGCGAGTCCCCCACGAGCCCGATCCGGCGGCCCCTGGCCGCGGCGAGGAACGCGGCGGGGTCGACCCTCGGGACGACGCCGCCGCCGCAGCGGGAGGGGGCCCAGGAGAGCGCGGCGACAGGGGGCCGGCCGTTGCGGAGGCAGTTCCAGGCGTTGCGGTGGAAGGGGCAGGAGGGTGTGTAGAGGGGCGGCGGAAGAGGAGGTGGGGTGGGGACCCAGCGGCCGGCGGTGGCGTCGGAAGGGGCGGCGCCGCAGGGGATTGGGGAGCGTGGAGGGAGTGGGGGGCGGGAGGAGGGGATGAGGAGGAGGAGTACGGTGACGGTTACTGTTACTGGGAGGAGCAGCAGCAGAGGCAAGCGGGGGCGCGGCATTGCGGCCTGAGACCCGTCCCCCGGCGGCGATCGCCGGCGAGGCGGATGAGACGAAAGACAGTCCTGACAGATTTTATTCCCCCTTCTTTTCCCCCTTACCTTAGTTTTTGCTATAGCTCGCTCGACCGCTTTTTTCCTAAAACACGGTCGAATTTTAAACCACCAGATTTGTATGCAATTCGTGTTTCACCAAAATGGAAACAGCGAGAACACAAAACGGCGGTAACAGCGGTAACGGCGAAGGCGAGAATGGACCGATCCTGACACGGAGCAACAACAACAACAACCAACGGTGCAAGCCATGACGGCGATTCATGGTGCAAGGGCTAGGGTTTATCAGGTGAGGCACCGAATCGAGCGGTGCCCATTCGAAATTACATATTTCTTATCCGCTGTATTTTGTTCGTGACTCAGTCTCTCCTTCATGAAAACAACTTTATGAGTTTCACCAACATCACGAACAAAACTACAACATTATCCTTTTATTTATGAATTGTACACCAGCTAGCATATTAGCATATGATCACTTTGGGAGTAATTAGAAACGCCGGGAGGGCAAAGGAGGATGTGCCAGCGTCACCGTTGCGCTCGAAGAAGGTTTATTGCACATTTCTTCACATGAATACATGGTTAAGTAGCATATGCTATTTACTAAACAACAATAGCAAAACGAGCTATATGCCCCGCTCTTGCAATCCGGCGAATCTTTTTTATACGCGCACAGTCCGTATGGTAATTTGATCTTCTCGTTGTCAATGACGCGACCTGCATGACAAAAACAAATCTAGCATTAATAACCATATGAGTCTTCAATATTCATTAACCAAATCGAATAAGAAACATACATGGACGGTTAATCTGTGGGCTAATGCTGATCTTAGAAGACTAGCTACTTGATATTGATATGGTGAATAAGTAGTACTTACAGTGTGCATGGATAGAAAAGCACATGAGAAGAAGAAGCAAAACTAGGGCCGGTGCATAAACAATGTTGGTCCGCTTCCTCATTGAGACAATGCAATTGTAATGTGAAGCTTGAAGGTTGTGTAGGTATGTTTCCTGATAGATGTAATCTACGAGATCATGTTGCTCCATCCACACATTTTTCAAGTATATATAGGGAGAGGGAGGGCAGAAATTAAGTCAATTCAGGGATACAATTACTCACCTCCAAAAAATAAAATCTAGCAAAATATGCTTATTAATTGGAATACATTAATTAGTTTCAACCAATATAAATGTATTCATAAACACATTAAATGTAACCCATATATTATTTCCACCCATATATTATTTCCACTCATATATTATTTCCTTAAAATAAATTACAGATTGGTTTCAAAATATAAAGATATGCACGTGTCGCATGTTTTGATGAAGTTAACATTACTTATCGTTACCGAATGGAATACGTGGTGAGCAAGTAAACATGTATATAGAAACTCCTAAATTATGTAGGATGCCAAACAATCTATGTCATTCTAGACCAGGCTGGTGCTCGCTGCATTGGATGCCAAACGACCTATCAGGCTCGCTTTTGCAATTTTGCGAATCTTTTTTATACGTGCATAATCCGCATGGTAAATTGATCTTCTCGTTGCTATTTTCATCAGTGAGGCTGCCTACACGAAATAAAAATCTAGCATTAATATCCATATAAGTTTTGTGAAATATAAGAAGTTTTAGTACACAGGCGTCTTTTAGTATATAAGTTCTAGATATGTCCATTTCGTAAAACTAAAATATATTATATTTCTAAATGGAGAGAGTAGTAATTACAGTGTGCATGGATAGAAAAGCACATGAGAAGAAGAAGCGAAACTAGGGCTGGTGCATAAACAATGTTGGTCCACTTCCTCATTGAGACGATGTGCAATTGTAATGTGAAGCTTACTTGAGGGTTTTGTATGAATATTTTCTGATAAATGTAATCTACAAGATCATGTTGCTCCTTCCACACATTTTTCAAGTACTCCCTCTGTTTTTTATTACTTCGCGTTCTAGGAATTTTTAAAGTCAAACTTTCTCAACTTTGACCAAAAATATAGGAAAATGTATAAACATTTATTATTCCAAATGCATATATTATGGAAATATAACTTACGAAGATTTCAATACTATAAGTTTTATATCATAAATACTTTTATTTTTTGCTAAATATTTAGTCAAACTTTAAAAAGTTTGACTTTGACTAAACCCAGAATGCGATCTAATTGTGAACGGAGGGAGTATATATAGGGAGAGGGAGGGTGGAAATTAAGTTAATTCAGGGATACAATTACTCACCTCCAAAAAATAAATCTAGCAAAATAATGCTTATTAATTGGAATACATTAATTAGTTTCAACCAATATAAATATATCCGTAAATACATTAAATATAACCCATATATTATTTCCAACCATACAAGAAAGAAGCGGCATTGCGGCCTGCGGCCCGTCCCCTGGCGGCAATCCCCGGCGGCGAGGCGGATGAGACGAAAGACAGTCCTAATAGAGAGACGGGGAGAGGGGAGATTTATTCCCCCTTTCCCCCTTCCCTTAGTTTTTTCTATAGCTCACTCGACCGCTTCTTTCTTAAAACACGGTCGAATTTTAAACCACCAGATTTGTATGCAATCCAGGTTTCACCAAAATGGAGACGGCGAGGACGCAAAACGGCGGTAACGGCGAAGGCGAGAATGGACCGATCCTGACACGGAGCAACAACAACAACCAACAGTGCAAGAGACGATGGTGATTCAAGGTGTGAGGGCTAGGGTTTAGAGGGTGAGACGCCGGATCGAGGGTGCCCATTAAAAGTTATATATTTCTTATCCGTTGTATTTTGCTTGTGACTCGGTCTCTCCTTCATGAAAACAACATTATGAGTTTAAGCAACATCGGCGAACAAAACAAGACACTATTTTTTATTATTTATAAATTGTAGTAGTACATTAGCTAGCATATTAGCAATGCTCAGTTTGGGAGTAATTAGAAATGCCGGGAGGGCAAAGGGGGATGGGCCGCCGTCACTGTTGCGCTCGAAGAAGGTTTATTGCAGTCTGATTCACATGAATACAGGGTTAAGTAGCATATGCTATTTACTAAACAACAATAGCAAAACGAGGTATCTGGCCCGCCTTTGCAATCCGGCGAATCTTTTTTATACGCGCATAGTCCGCATGGTAATTTGATCTTCTCGTTGTCAACAACGCGACCTGCATAGAAAACAAATCTAGCATTATTATCCATACGAGTCTTCAATATTGATTAACAAAATCGAATAAGAAACATACATGGACGAGTTAACCTTTGGGCTAATGCTGATCTTAGAAGACTAGCTACTTGATATTAATATGGTAAATACTACTCCCTCCGTTCATAAATATATGACGTTTTAGCTTTATGAATCGAATGTACCTAACCTATACACTAAAAGACGTCTAGATACGTTTATTTCACAAAACTAAAATGTATTATATTTCTGAACGGAGGGAGTAGTACTTACAGTGTGCATGGATAGAAAAGCACATGACAAGAAGAAGCGAAACTAGGGCTGGTGCATAAACAATGTTAGTCGGCTTCCTCATTGAGACGATGTGCAATTGTAATGTGAAGCTTACTTGAAGGTTTTGTATGTATATTTTCTGATAGATGTAATCTACAAGATCATGTTGCTCCATCCACACATTTTTCAAGTATATATAGGGAGAGGGAGGGCGGAACTTAAGTCAATTCAGGGATACAATTACTCACCTCCAAAAAATAAATCTAGAAAAATAATGCTTATTAATTGGAATACATTAATTAGTTTCAACCAATATAAATGTATCCTTAAATACATTAAATGTAACCGATATATTATTTCCTTAAAATAAATTACAGGTTAGTTTCTGATAGATGTAATCTACAAGATCATGTTGCTCCATCCACACATTTTTCAAATATATATAGGGAGAGGGAGGGAGGGAGGAAATTAAGTCAATTCAGGGATACAATTACTCACCTCCAAAAAATAAATCTAGAAAAATAATGCTTATTAATTGGAATACATTAATTAGTTTCAACCAATATAAATGAATCCTTAAATACATTAAATGTAACCGATATATTATTTCCATCCATATATTATTTCCTTAAAATAAATTACAGGTTGGTTTCTAATAGATGTAATCTACAAGATCATGTTGCTCCATCCACACATTTTCAAGTATATATAGGAAGAGGAAGGGAGGAAATTAAGTCAATTCAGGGATACAATTACTCACCTCCAAAAAATAAATCTAGAAAAATAATGCTTGTTAATTGGAATACATTAATTAGTTTCAACCAATATAAATATATCCGTAAATACATTAAATATAACCCATATATTACCCCATATATTATTTCTTTAAAATAAATTACAGGTTGGTTTTTGATAGATGTATTCTACAAGATCATGTTGCTCCATCTGCACATTGTTCACGTATATATAGGGAGAGGGATGAAGGAAATTAAGTCAATTCGGGGATACAATTACTCACCTAAAAAATATACACCTAGCAAAATAATGCTTATTAACTGGAATACATTAATTAGTTGCAACCAATATAAATGTATCCATAAATACATTAAATGTTACCCATATATTATTTCCTTAAAATAAATTACAAGTTGGTTTCAAAATATAAAGATTTGCATGTGTGACATGTTTTGTGAAGTTAACATTATTTACCGTTACCGTGTGAAATAGGTAGTGAGCAAGTAAGCAAGCAAGCATGCATATAGAAACTCCTGAATTATGTAGGATGCCAAACGATTCATGTCTCTGGACCAGGCTGGTGCTCGTTGTATAAGGAGGTTTAACTTAAAATGCAAAAATTAAAACCAGTATAACTGATTTTTTCAAGGGAAAACGTGATCTTTATTGATATTAGATAGCAATGTTCATACAATCACACTCGATTAGGACCGATACGCAGGAACGTGATAAACCAAGCAATGCACCACTTAACTCATGTTTACCTATCTGCCTAACTCATGCACCACTTTATTACCAACTCTGCCGATTTTAGTGACATGACCGAGCACATTCGCAATCCGGGCACAACCGATCTCAAAGACAACCGGTTTGTCAATGTGCCGCTCGGCCAAACGGAGACCTTCCAGCATCGCCAAATCTTTGCCTCCTCTACGCTAGCACAGGAGACAACATGTTTCCCGGCCAAGAACACCGCCTTGCATGATCTCTCGCCACCACGCCTAGGCCGGCCACTATGCTCTTGTTATCCCATCCCCGTGTCCACATTAATTTTCGCACATCCATTGTCTGGGGTTTTTCACTCTGAACCTGGATCATCAGCTAGTACATGAGTAAGTGGAGTGACTCAACTAGAGGAGTCTTACCTTTTTCGTCCAAGGTAATTCTAAGGAACACACGTAAAGTCTCCACATAATTCTTAAGATAAGGAATGAAGGCAGCAATTGAGGCCTTTCCATCACCATGTACCATATTGTTTCGGTGATGCCATGTCCTCTAAAACATAAACATAATTCTCACACGCATGTCTTCACAAGATGAATGAAGGAGCCGAGAGCTCATCTGGCAGTACCGAAACAGACCGGAGACCTTCGTGAAGCGCCCGCGCCACCGTGTAGCGAATCATAGCATGATGAGCATCTTCATTCTCCATGCCACACACATAATAGCACATGTTGATCTTTGGAATGCGTCGATGTAACAAATCAGTGACAACTGGAGAGTTTATAGCCAAACGCCAGACAAAAACTCTGATTTTCTGCGGTACATTACATTTCCATATCAGGTTCCAAATAGGACGATCTCCATGCCTAGATGATATGCACTGTGCACTGAAAACAAGTGGACTTGTCTGGGTGCCAAGCGATGATGTCCTCACAAGGACGACGAGGAGAGAGTTTTATCCCAAGAATAGCATCTGCGTCTGCCTCACAAAAGATCCTTCGGATCTTAGATGTGTCCCAAGCTTTTGTGGTTGGATCAATGAGATCTGCAACCCACTTTTCTCTCGATTGTGTCCGTCTTGCCGTGATCTTCAAGTTATTGTTCCTGGCACCCAGTTGTCGCACCAAATATTTACTTGTGTACCATTGCCGATCCTCCAAATGACTCCCTTTTTAGCAGCTCCAGGCCGTGCACCACACACCTTGCCATGACGGCGATGCATTCTGAACGAAAACCGTGTCAAGCAAGTTTTCCAGCTAGGTAGTACTTCTTGCGCAGCATAGTAAGCGCATAGACTGTCAGGAAATTGAAGGAGTCACCAAGCTTGTTGAGCTAGTAAAGCCTAGTTGAACACCCTTAAATCGGAAAACCCAACTCTGCTGAAAGATTTTGGCATGGCAACCTTATTCCACGCAATCAAATGCATCCTCCATCTCTCATGTTTATCACCCCACCAAAATTTCCGGGTCATTTTAGTGAGTTCATCTAGCAGGCCAAATTTAAATATACCCATTGCAAACGTAGGTATGGACTGCTTTGATCAAAGTTTCTTTAGCACCACTCGATGCATACTTTTTAGTCCAGTCATCCAACTGCTTGTGGATTTTTTCTTTTGTTGGCTTGAATTTCCCTTTTGTCATGCAGCCATCCGGGACAGGAAGTCCTAAATACTTCTTCTGAAAACTTTATGTCCCACATTGTAGAATTTCCGTGATAGCATCCTTCGTGTCCTCTGCTATCCACTTCCATAGAAAATGGAGCAGTTACCCAATGTTCGACGCCTTTTTGTACAAAGTTAGAAGGCTCAGAGCGACACGATTGATGGACGCAAAACATAAGATCGGCAAAGCTAGCAAGCATTGTATATGCATGAGTACGTGAAGCTGATCATTCGATTGATCAACTCAACATATATGTGCATGCAGCTAGCATCCATCCAACAAGTACAGGCACAGCGAGTGCAGGCAGCTATCATGAGCATAAGCGGCTGAGCAATGTCAAGAAACATCGATTGATTAGATAACTCGATGAATTAAAGTAACTAGGCTAAAGGTGACTCTTCTTACAGGCTAGTCTTTTGGGAGGAGAGGGCTCAAATCCTAATATGAATCTGTGTTCTCTCCGGCTGGGCTAGTTAGTGGGCGAGACTCGTGTAGCAGACCCACAACGATAACAATTGGTATCAGAGTCCAACTACCCGGATAAATTTTAGATGTACTCACGGTGGTTTGTTATGGTTGGTGGGCTGGAAACGTTGTGTTAAGTGGGTACATGGTGATCCATATATGACGAGGAGATTTGTAAGGTAATTTACTCTCACTTAAGCTGTAGTAGACCGAAAACGATTCATGCATAACTCCAAGGGTGACCCTCCTAACAGACTTGTCTTTTGGGAGGAGAGAACCCAAAGTCTAATATAAGTCTGTGTTGTTTCTGGTTGGGCTGATTAGTGGGTTGAGACGCTCATGAAGCGGCCCCACAACAATAACATCAGTTAAAAATTATTACTAGCAACCGTATATATTTGCAGTTGAAATATGTAATATTTTATGATTCTTGAAAAACTATGCAAACTGTGATTATTTCTGCAAAAAAATTATGTGTTGCAGCATCCGAGTACGTCCTATATAGATATATACATGTGAAATCCTTAAGCTTTATCAGGTTGGAAGTAAATTCTTTTTTTCGGTAAAAAAAAAGGAAAAAACAAATTCAATGAGAAAGGCGTCATGGTTTGGTTTAAGGACTCCGAGAAACCCTGATGCGTCTATTGATGTGTCCGGGTATTGTGTATGGATTGAGTACGAACGACCGTCGTGGAATAATCAAACCTGATGCGTCTGGGTATTGTGTATGGATTTGTTTACGGACTGTTATAAACCTGATCGACATCTATATATGCGTACTAGCTCGATCTATTAAATTACCGATTCGACGACCGAAGAAGACAATCTATCGCCGGGTATGAAAGCCAATTTCATGGCTCCGGCCTCCTCTTGGGCCGATCTTTCGCCGGACCTGCTCATCGACGTCTCCGGCCGCCTGCACAACGTGGCTGACTACGTTCGTTTCCATGCCGTTTGCTGTTCATGGCGTGCCATAGCGGCGCTGCGCTCGCCTGCGACGCCTCCCACCTTTGCACCGTGGCTACTAGGGCTGTGCGACGGCCAGATCATCCACTCCAGCGTCGACTACCCACGTGTCTCTTCTTCCAAGGCGGCGTCAACTGACCATGACGTCGTCGACCTGCCACCGCACGCACCGGACGACGAGCAAAACTGGGTGGCTAGGGCCGATGGCACGGCCGCTTGGCTCTTCGTCGCAAAACCAGATCCAAGACTCATCGACCTCCTAAGTGGAGAAGTCACTCCGCTTCCTCGATTTCCTGACGACGACGATGAAATCGAGCAAACAATAGGAACTTCATGTGGTACCGTCTACAAGGATGGCACCCTCTTTCTTTACAGCACTTTCTACACGGACTATCCCGTCTTCACCGCTGCCATCCTACATCCTGGTGACGTGGCATGGACAATAATCAAAAGGATTCTAGAGTTCCCAATCGCCCGCCACCGTTGCGGCGTGTATCACGGTGGCAAGGTCCTATTATGTGTCGGCCCGCCATCCCGCTGGTGTGTACTCAAACAGGGTGGAGGTGGCACCGATGGCTTTGTGACAATGGATGCAATTGATGACACAAAGTATTATCCTGATTGGAACTACGTCCTAGAGTCTCGTGGTGAATTATTGTGGGCCTCCGTCCTGGTCAAGCGCCGCATAATCATACTAAATGGTAATGACTACCCATGGAGGCTATCGGACACATCAAGGTTGTCGGACCTGTCGGTGACGGTGCACTCACTAGAAGAAGGAGCAAGGGGCGAGATGCGATGGGCGGCAAGGGACGGAAAAAGCTTACGTGATCGTGTCATATTCCTCGGCCACCCTGTTAGCTTCGCCATGGATAGCACCCAGCTGGACATGGACGGTGGGTGTGTCTATTTTGTTTACGACCGTGATGTGTTCAGGTATAGCCTGCTCGATGGTGAGGTCAAGCTAATAAAACGGTTGCATCCTAGATGGCACCAAAGGCCATCGCCACGTGTGTGGCTCCAACCCGACCTCTGATTGCTCCAATTCAAAAAACTAGACGAAAATGCGCGGCTTACAAACCGTTGTGGCAGAGCAAGACTTGTTAAACATATGGTCAGTGGTTGTTTTATTTGTGCTTTCTATTTTAGTATTGGTAGAACATCAGATGCAAATCACCCGGATGTACGTGACAATAAGTAAATTTTAATATACTGTTTTGTGTCGTTTCGACATGCAGATAATAGCTGGTTGGGTGCATCCTCTTGGGAGAAACAAACGGTTCAAAACAAAAACATCAAACTTAGCATGCATGATCGCTAAAGAAAGCAACATATACATAACTGTGTAAATGAGCAAAAGAAAAATCAACTACTCCCTCCGTTCACTAATACAGGAGTCAGTTTTACATCATGTGTTTACACAAACTGACAAATAATCATATTCCTACCAAAAATTATTCAAGCCTTTAGTTGTAGTTCTGAATTACTAATGATGCATTAGAGATGATCAGAAAAATCCACTATGATGCTCCAAAATATACTCGAGTGTGTTGATTTGATAGGAGCCGAGCACCTTGCAGCCTGCACACCACATCTTGACATATGGAATATGTCATGTTATAGAAGCTAAACTGCACCGAGAAGGACCTACATGCAGAGGAACGTTATATGCAATATCTGTATATATATGCAGTTTTGGGTACAATCTCTACCATCGATAGCTGCTTAGCTCAATATGCTATTATAACCACCAAAAAGAAAGAATCTGAAGTTGGTATTTTATGTTGGAAAGGCATGTACAAAAAGAAAAATATAGATAATTATCATCTTGCATTCTTGCTTTCTGATTGTGCATTCCAGCACCAGAACGACCAATGTCTCTTTTGGCACTAATTTCAATGGGCCTCTCAATGTCGAGAGCATTGACTTTTTTCTCCAAAGAGACAACATGGCTATGTCCCTACGGTAACATGGGAATACAACTAAAACAACACCAATCAACATACATGATCTAAGACAACCTCAATAGCAGCAAATGTGGAAGGCACATAATCATGGAGCAAAATAATTTAGATCAAGGAAAATTCTAAGGCATATGAATGATCTCCATTTTTTGTTTGTTTCATAAACCAACCTCTACAACACTGGAATCATATCTTACTGGATTAATCATCGAGAATCGAAGGCAATATCCATGGCCTTAAGCCCTTGTGTGGCCTTCTCTTTAACTCTTTTTAGGTGCTCTTTTAATATGAACCCTTGCAGTGATTCACCTTCAACACATTTTTTTGAAATGAAGATAACCAGCCATTGCAAACACATCCAGTTTCATCTCACAAGAATGCATTTCTGACAACACTAATACTTCCCAGAAGCATTGTATGACAACTGTAATAAGATTTTACAGAGTTGACATGCTAACAATCTTTTTGCAAATATTAAACTTTAAAGATTTAGTGTACTCAATGAAGCATAAACCAAAAGTTAAGCACGTGGATCAAACTATGGGTCTACTTAGTTTAATCTGGAATAATGTGTCATGTGAGTCTCATCACATTAGAAGATTCTGCAGCGGAGTGACAATTTCTATCAGTGCCTGTATTTCCCACACAAGACAACCAAGTCATGATATGGCAAACAGCTAGGAAAAAAACTAAAATGAATATAACTTATAAAATACAATAAGTGGATATAAGCATGATAACTGCAGTAGTTAGTTTAATGTAGAATACGCTAACCTTTGGACTAAACGTTTGTTGTTCACCAACTTTTATACCTAGAAAATGGTGTTGACATGATAATGTATTATTGGGAAAGAAGAGCGTAAGATCAACTTTCAGGAGTTAGGATCAAGTAAGTAACTAAATACCTGCCATGCTAATTACCTGCTATATAAGTTCCAACCCTTCGCTAAGCACGGATGGCATTGTATGCATATAATTATTTATAAGTCGGGCTACCAGGAGAGAACTACATGATCTAGAGTCTAAACAACCATAATTTTCTCAGCTTATAGTGTGAGAAGAGAGACGTTGTATTCTATATCCTGGCTCATAAGGATAAAATAAAATGCATACCGCTGCACCAAACTGAATCACAACATCTAAAAAACCCGGAAGCCTCATCACCTCCAACCAGACCAAGGCACTAACGATTATCTAAAACTATACCAACACTTTTTAACCTTCATGTTCATGCTGCAGTATAATCTAGCAAAGTAGATCACAAAAAATGGTACATTGATGTAGTACATCCAGTGACTTACTACAGCAGTGCATCAACAAATCTCCACAAAACATGGGTGAAATTGTAGTGTGGTGCTTTCGGCTGGTTACAGGTCGGGATCCGAGCAGCAACAGCATGCCATCCATAGACATCACTACCGTCTATGCAGCTAGTTGACTGGCTCAACGCTCCCAGGTTGCAACGCGAGAAGGGGCGATGGGCTCCATGTGGGCGCCACATCCGGCACGACAACGTATCAGGAGTGGAGGAGTTGCCACGAGTGCAGGCGGAATCGTCTAGCAACCTCTCATCGGAGAGTAGGGAGCAACAGCGTGTGCTCAGCTGCAGGAGGCTCGTCGGATCTCTTCAGGTAGAGGAAGAATCGAAGAAGCAGATGGAGCAGAAGCTGTGGGCAAAAGGACAGACAGAGAGGGGTGCAAGGGAAAGAGATGGCGATGCTCTTGTATACAAACCAGGGGTAACCTCTAATACTGGACCCCACAGGCTAAAGATAGCCCACATGGCGGCGAACTGGTCGTGCACATGGAGAGGCCACGACGTACAGTTTAGAAAATGGAGCTCCGTAATTGTTCATAAAAGATCGGAGTCATAGGTTACTCTATCGTGCACCACATATGAAATTCTAAAAAATCTGTAGATGTACATATATCTTCAAATAAAAAATGATGACATGTGTTTATCATAAGCTTTTAATCATCTGGTCCAGAGAGTTCATACTGAGATAAATTACACATTTTAAGCTTCATCGTAGCAAGTTAAATCTCTAGACCAAATCGATAGGAAATAAAATTTATGTAGAGAGAGTACCGAAGAGAGAATAAAAATCTCACAGAGAGATGAAATCATTATTTTTAATCCAGGTCAAGAGCTAACCTCAAATAAACCGTCATTAATAAATAACACTCACATATCTAGTATCTGTAGATGATTTCTTGCACTAAATATGCCCACTTATACGTAGTTAGGTCATAAGTTTTATGCAACGTCTGATGGTCTTTAAATAGGAAAGTACTGTTACGTCTATAACAGCTACTCCCTCCGTCCTAAAATAGATGTCTCAGATTTGTCAAAATTTGGATGAATCTAGACACTATTTAGTATATAGGTTCATCCAAATTTTGACAAATCTAAGACATCTATTTTGAAATAGAGAGAGTATTAAATCTTATATCCTAAGCAGATGCACACCTCTTACCATGTAACCATCATAATGCCCAGAAAGTACTGGCACACACCGTAAGACCCATGGACTGAATGGAAGCAACACCGCTGGCAATTGAAAGGTTAATTTATCAGGACATGAAGACATATACAGTAAAAAATTATATGGACTTAACTTAACATTAATGATTTTAGTTCTTAATTACTTATAGCTAGTTGCCAACCCATGCTCCACACATTCTATGAATTTTGAAAATACCGAGCAGTAACTAAATTTCACACTTTCTATAATGCTAACAGTTGCTCTTGCATCCAATTCCGGATAAGGAGGCTTTACTGTGACGCCGGTTGAAAATGCAGGTCTACCAAACTGATGACAAAAGCGTGCCCTTCAATCTGTAGGAGGAGCACAGATATTCTCATTAAACTCGATTGCGCTCTAATTTGATACCGCCAGGACAACTCATCCCAATGAAACAAAAGCAACCAGAATTGTAAATCTCAAGGCAAGGCCACCTCTGACTGAATCTCGAAGTGTAACCACATCAGAACGAAGCAATTTCCAAAGAGCTGCAGTGCTAATCGACAATGATTGGCAGGAGAACCTTTACCTCTGACCTTGTTGCAGAAGGGGAAAGCCTGGTACTGGTAGAGCATGACGTTCTGCGGCAGCAGATCTGTGGGCAGCCGCTCCTTTGCCCGTACCTCGGCTGCCGCCGCCATCGTGAACGTTAGGGAGAAGGAGACAGCGCCGGCGATCCAGCGCTGCAACGCCCGCGACGCCGGCGCCGGCGGCAGGGGGTTCTTTCCCCAATGGCCGCCGCGGCGAGGGAGGCCGTGGCGCCGTGGAGCGCGCAGAGAGGAGGAGCGAGCGGGAGGCGAGGGTCTGTGCCGCGCGGAGAGACCTCATCGCAGCGGGCTAGGGTTTCGGCATCGGCAGGAAGGTGGGTGCCCTCGATTTAGGAGGACATGGGGTGATGGGGTCTCGTGGACTGTACCTGGACGGGGCTGGAAGATGCCTAAAAAACGTTGGGTTCGCAGCAGACCAAATGACGCGATGGCTTCTACTAGTAATAAGATCGTACGGACGTAAATTGCGCGCGCGGGGATAGTCTCAGCAGTTGCGGAATTTAGCAAGCTTAAGCGATAAGATAATTTGAGACGTAGGTGTACGGGACGAACAATACTTTGGTAGTGTACGCGCAGTCTGGCTGGCCGGCTGCAACACGGCACGCATGTACGTGCCGGGTTTTACGTGATCGACTTGCATGCCTCAGTTAAACAGATATTTTCGGAAGCCAATCCTTGGAAGCGATAAGGATCCCAGTCGCAAGGACGCACAAACAGCCGCGTATTCTGCAGGAGAATTAGCGTGTGCAGATATGTAGATAAGCATCGCGGCCGCAACTCTCGGAAGGAGAGGCGTCCCGTCGCTGTCTATCCTTTCCCGTGACCTGCTTGCCATGGCCTATAAAAGACGCCCAGACTCACGCAGAAGAGGAGGATCACACCCGGCCGGAGAACAAACCCCAGACTCACAATCATTCAGGTCCGTCTACACACGCACTAGCACCTCAAGAGCACACCAGAATCCATCAGCACCTAGCCGATACATACACGCACAAGCCATCCGCAAACTCTCATCCATCCACAAGCACGCACTCCAAACACTACACACATCCACACATCAGGAGCAAGGAGGAGACGCCATGGAGACGAAGCAAGCACTTCCTGATGGTAAGAATCACGATTGAATCCCTCTCTCTTCTCTCTTTCTACCCCCTCTCTATCTACGGTTGAATCACCTTCAGCACACGCGCCACTGTCCGCCCATCCGAGGCATGACGTGACGCGCAACGAAGACCTATTTTCACCTCTCCAGAAGCCTGTGAGACGACGCTCTTGTCTAGGACGACAACCATGAACTTGGCGTCGGGCCGAGACGAGACGCCGACCACACTTGCTGCGCCACCTACTTGTAGGCGTGCATCGGTTTCTCACCGACGCCGATCTCCACCAACACTTACTCCCGCAAGGCATACCCCTTGTGCACCCCGACGAGGCTACTGGTCGTCGAGAAGTCCTAGCTGAGTGGACCCATGCTACTTCAACCAAACCACATCGACGCCGTCAAGACCGACAAGGCATGACAGCGAGGGCGGACGTGGCCGAAGCAAAGGCCACGCTACTTGCGGCGCGTGTACCGACGAGGACACGGGCTCTGCCGCCACCCACACACACCACCACCACATCGTGCATGGAGAACGCGAAACAAAGACGACGAAGACGACCACACAGCTTAATCGGAGGTGTCCCGCAGCGTAACCCGCGGGAGTAATTAACCGGGTGCTTTCCGAGGCCCTGGGAACCAGGAGATCGCAATCGCCAAAATCAGGTTGGTCATGCAAGCAGGCCATGGAGCGCATTGTATTAGGGATCATGTACTTTGTTTCTCCAAGAGATTAATAAGATGCATCTTTCCTATCTTTTCGTAGTACACTGGCACACACACATTTCTTTTTTTCTTTACTCTGGCACATGAGAAAAACACACTACCATCCTTCTCCTCTCAAGTAGCTCCTTCTACCTTCCAGAAGTTTTTCTCGTGTCAAACATCCAAGCTGACCATCCGACTGGTACTTCTCTCATAGCGGTTCAACACCGATTTTACAACCCCCGTCTGCTTCTCTGTCCCATGGAAGAACATGAAGCTATCATCGGTGGATAGCAAATGTGAGATCCCCGGGCCACGCCTACCTATATGGAGAGCCTGCAAACCTCCAATGTGCAGCTCATTATGTATCAAAGTTGACAAGCCATCAACCACGAAGAGGAACAAATATGGGGACAAATGATCGCCTTGGCGGAGCCCTCTTGACGGAGTGAAAGTGTCTAACAAATGTCCATTGAAGCAAACTTTGTATCATACGGTGGTCACACACTGCATCACCCACCGTATCCATGTGCGATGAAAGCTCAGCTTCACCATGACACCTTCCCAAAACTTCCAATCCACGCGGTCATATGCCTTAGCCATATCCAACTTGTATGCACACAATTGAGCGGGGGATTTGACGATTTGCCCCGTTTTACTCTGAAATTTGATCATTTGCCACACCGTGGGTCACTGACATGTGGTGGCCAATATGGCAAATGATCAAATTTCAGAGTAAAGTGGGGCAAATGATCAAATATCCCAAATTGAGCCATCTCCAAAGAATTTCTCTGAATCGCATAAATGCACTCAAAAGCTATAAGTGCATTGTCCGTAATCATTCTGCCTAGTATAAAAGCGCTCTGAGTAGGCGAGATAATGTCCTGCAGTAGTGGTCTGAGTCGATTAACAAGGCATTTTGACACCACTTTATACAAGACATTACATAAACTGATTGGTCTAAAATCTTTGAGTTCCTCTAGGCTATTATGTTTTGGAATCAACACGATAACCATATCATTAACTCCATATGGCATATAGCCATCCTCAAAGAACCGTTACACTGCTTTGATCACATCGTCCTTTAGGATACCACAATTACGCCGCATAAAATGAGCTGGGAAGCCATGGGGACCGGGTGCTTTTAATGGACGAATTTGGAACAAAACATCACTAATCTCCTTCTCAATAAAAGATGCACAGAGCCTTTCATTCATTTCCTCATCCACTCGGGCATGCAGCAAGTCAAGAATGATGTTAGGTTGAATATTCTCCTCCCAAGTGTATAATACTTTGAAAAAAAAATCTGCTGTTAAACCCTCCATCTCATCTGGATCATTAACCGACGAGCCATCACCACATTTCGGTATAACCAATTTTGTTGCCAAAAGATGTTTAACTTGACAGTGTTGCATAAACAACAAGTGTAACACAACATATAGACTTGTTGATATTAGTTCTAATCTCGTGGGCACTAGCACAAATGTCTGAATCGATTACTTGAGATTAGAGATACATACCTTCACATGCTGATTAGCTCTGAACTACAACTCAAACATGTCCAGTAATACATTTATTTCACTCATCGTATTGTCAGAGAGTTGTTGCTAATCAATAACAGTTTTTATAAGATTGCTAGATATGATTATCTCCTTGCTCTCATGGCCTAAATTATTCGGCATTGGTTTGCTTGTGATTCCCCACTTTGTTTCTGGTACAATTCTTCATGGTTTACATAACATTTTCTTCAAAAGTAGAATTATGTACATAGCATGTCTAACACTGTATGTCACGGTTGCTTATTTCACATTCTCTGCAACATGAAATTGCTTATGACATTTTCTGCATTCTCATCTGGGAGCAGTTTAGCTACTAGGTTTTTTCTTGTTAGATTGTCATCTAGAAATGGGTGTATCAAATATAAATCAAAGCTTGTGCTCAAATTCATGCTAGATAAGTTGCACGCCTGGTAAAGTAAATATCCTTCCTGCTTACTAAACTCTGTTCCAGTACCTTCACTTCTATTTTCAAGTAGCTGAGCTCCTTTTACTTCTTCAGATACACCGGACTCTTATGCTATCTTTTCATCTACCTACAGAATTCAGTTCCGAGAATAAGTTTCTGAGTGCAACCAAAAAAATTTTGTGGTCCGACCCATCTCCACTGAACGAACAAGAATGCCATTGCTTCTCAAATGAAGATTCTGAAGAGTCATCTCTCCATCCCGAGAACCATCTCACACCTCCCCACCTTCACCCCTCTCAGTGTCATTGTTCCAAACAAGCCGAGGATGCCCCAGATCACCACCGCATCCTTCTTCCCGAGCCAGATTGCGGGGTGGGCGTCGGCACGGAACTCGCTCATGTAGGTCAGGTTGAGCAGCTGGATATCTGTGTCAACTAGCGCTTCCTGGATCGCTGAGTTCACTAGCCTCGCTTCTTTGTTCAGTCCGCCGAACCTCGGCTCGAACCAGGAGTCAAGCTGCAAAAGGTTATGGGTGGGCCATGAGTCAAAATATTTTGAGGAAAATGTCATACATAAAAAGATAGGTACTCGGGTGGTACCTCATGTTCCTCTAGGAGCCTATCAAACACACAGCTGCCATTGTGATCCGACTCGCCTCCATCAAAGTGCCTGGGTGACTCTCTGCGCAATAGCTTCAGCGGTGTTTTACCTGGCACTTCTCTTCCGATATATGTGGCCATACTTTTGAACACTACCTTCAGCCCATCAAAGATGCGGAGCGCAGGTTCAATTGGTTTTCCTCTTTTGCAGAAAACAAGGGGAGTCTCCCTTTTGGAAATTTATCCGTACCTCACCTAACAATGAGAAACGCAGTCATGACTCGTGATCAATCTACAAATGCTGTTTTGAAGTAATAAAATAAAAAAATGTACAAACCAAGATATGTCACCATGTTAGTTAACTCAGGATTGTTAAATAATGCTGAAATGGTAATGACACGGAAAACTTAACAGAAGTAACATCTGAAGACCGGAAAGAAAGGCTTTTTGTATGTACGAATGGCTTAGTTTTCAAAGTGACTTTTAACATAGTGCATATAATGTTAATATTGAGTGTCAAAATAATCTTACGAAACTATCTCAGTACCCCATGAACGGAATTAGAGAAATGAAAGTTTCATCTTTACGTTGCCAGTACATAAGAAGGGGAACACAATAACGAAGCATAGAGTAAATTAAATTACTTCAAGCTAGAGAACAATTTACTCACCAATATCCAGTGTTGAAAATAAGCACCTCATAGAACTTGGTGATGTTTACCCAATCATCAGCAGGAATGTCAACATCCACTCTGTAAGTTCCCTTTACTCCATCCTTCTGAACTTTGGAATTCTCTACATGCTGCCACCTTTTGTATCATTAGTTATCACCATGTGAGTTTTATGGAACTATGAAGTATAGAAATAAAGGCAGAGTCCTTTTTGTTTCTAAAAAAACAAATGCATGCAGTATTGAAGTTGAAATGTCAGATGCTACTCTGTTTAATAAGTTTAACAAGTGTGAACTTTTAAATTATTGTTACAAACATCCCACATTATTGAAGTTTATACATCAGGAAAGTGACGGACCAATCCATGCATCTCTAGCATATGGATATAGTAAATAAAACATATAATAATCATGGTTTTTAAAGCGTCCGCTTTAGGACGCCTAGGCGACGCCTAAGCATCGAAGCGCCCCCCCTCCGCTTTGCAAAAACGACCGCTTTAGTCGCCTAGGCGTCCAAAGCGCACGCCTAGGCGTCGCCTAGGCGCCAAAGCGCCCCCAAGTCGCTTTAAGACGCCTTAACGCTTTAAAAACCATGATAATAATGGTAGGATGACACATCATGCTAACTTGTACTCATTCCGTCCCAAAATAGATGTCTCAGATTTATCAAAATTTAAATGAATCTAGACACTATTTAGTATATAGATTCATCCAAATTTTGATAAATCTAAGACATCTATTATGGGACGGAGGGAGTATAAAATGTTTTAGATTTGTGAAGCAAATGTATCTAGACTTATTTTAGTATATAAGTTCACTCAACTTAGGGGTGAATCTACACACTAAAAGAAGTCTAGATTCATTTTCTTCACAAACCTAAAACATCTTATATTTTGAAACGGAGGGAGTACTCAGAAAGCATGGACACCAATAATCGAGTGCGGCAACTTCTGGCGCGACCCAATGGGGTTTGAACAGGTGACAGCCAAAACGGAAGTGAAAACTGAAAGTTGCCATCTCGCTGACCGTTTCTGAAATCAGACGTGCACAGTTGCATCAGCACGATGGAACCGGAGTTATTGATGTAGCCATCAATCATAATCCTTGTATGTTTCATAATTTGATCTCAATTTCTTCATGAAGATGTATTGTTCACAAGAAAGTACTACCTTCGTTCCATAATGTAAGCCTTTGTATTATTTTAGACATTAATATACAGCTGTGCATCTAGAGATTCATTTCCTGTAGATGTCAGAGTGATAGAACATACCTAGAAATAAACAAGGCAGCAACAGCACAAGAACTCATTGTTCAGTGTATTTGGCAGACAACACTCACAATCATGCACAAGAGCAACAAAACTGCATGCATCAGTGAAGCAACAAACTCACAATCGGCACCATGCATGACGGTTCAGTTTCAGTTACTTCCACATAAGTGATCATGAAGCCAAGCACAAATGTTTCAAAGCAACAGCCTAAGTATGATTCATCTAAAATTCATCCTGATCTTACAGATTGACCCCGTCTTGCAATCTACAAGAGAAAAGCTGAAAAGGAGCAGCAGGCATCGTGTAACTCACGTGTACTTGCCAGGCGCCGCGCCGCTACCACTTGCGCGCAGAGCAGAGCCACGACCCTCGGGACGACGCCGCCGCCGCAGCGGGCGGGGGCCCAGGAGAGCGCGGCCACCAGGGGCCAGCCGTTGCGGAGGCAGTTCCAGGCGTTGCGGTGGAAGGGGTAGGACGGGGTGTACAGGGGCGGTGGAGTAGGGGACGGGGTGGCGACCCAGCAGCTGGCGCTGGCGTCGGAGCGTGCGGCGCCGCAGGGGATGGGGGAGTGTGGAGGGGGCGGGAGTGGGGATGAGGGGATGAATGAGGAGGAGGACGGTGAGGGTTACCGGAACCAGCAGAAGCAGTAGAGGCAGGCGGAGGCGCGGCATTGCGGGCTGAGGCCCGTCCTGGCCGGTGATGTCCCGGCGGCGAGGCAGACGAAAGACGGTGAGACACAGAGAAGGTTTTTTTCCCCCTCGCGCGTGCAAACGAACGGGACGAACCTATCCTTAAAAAAACCCAAGTGCTAAAAAGTGCCTGAGGGCTGATAAGCTCTTTCGAGCACTCGATTCTAGGCCGTCCGATGGACCCGTGCGCCTGATGAACTAAGGATCCTTCCGAACAGACAGAGCGTTAGCTGTTGCGTCAGCCTCTCGTGTGCCCCTTCTTCTCTCCCGAGCTCCCAAATCAAACGCGACCACCAGCCCCTCCGACGCCGGCCTCCACCTGCGCCGCTGCAGCCCGTCTCCCCCACCTCCGGCCCTCCACCCACGATGCAGCCTCCCACTCCCCGCGCCCTCTCCCTGATGCCTCCCTCTCACCCGCAGCTGATCCCCCATTATCCTCCCCTCGATCTCCTCCGTCCCCGCGCTGCTACCCTAGCCTCGCCGGGCAGACCTTCCACCAGCGGCAGTCCTCCCCTCCACCGGCCCCTCCTCCCCTACTCCCTACGCTGGTCCCTCATCCCCTCCGCTGCATCGGCGACCCTAGTAAGTATGATCACTCTGACGTGCTGCCCCTGCTGCAGAAGCAGCACCGGCCATCAGTTCATCCTCGTTGCATACCCGATGCAGCTGTCGGGCTATCTTGCGCCATAATTTTGGGATTCATTTTGACTTTTCAAAGCTCAATAGTTGGTTGTTGGTTGGCTTGGTGCTAGTGTAGCGCTAGGAAGAGATAGAGAAGAAGAGTTGGTCGTGCTGTATTGATATTGGATCCTACTACTCCAGCATAGCTGAGCTGATCGATGTGGAGAATTAAGTACCCGTATGTCACTTTGACCATGCCCTGGTCATCATTTTCTCGTACTACTCGTAGTAGTAGTACACAAATACAACTGTCTGCATCTTTGTTTGAATTGAGCACCTGTTGGTGTTCACGTTAGGAGTGCACTTGCTAAAGGATGAACGGATTTAGTTGACTATTATCCTGATGTGCTAGTGAATGTAGTCTCGTAAATTCTCTTTGCTAAAATGCAGTGTGAGGGATGGATATTCCACTGCCTTATTAGCGGCTTAACAATTTCTGTTGGGTGATCATGACGTGGAATGTATTTTTTTTCCTACTGACAAGATATGGGTATCATATTTCAGGAAGCAAGTAAAGACATTGAACAAGTTCTTGTCGTTCAGCTTCCTTTGAGGCTTTTTTCAGTGGTTCTATACTGCTGCAGATAACTGTTGGTTTCAGAGTTTCCCTACATTAAGACTTGAAGCTTATAAGAGCAGTACCTGTTTATCTTGGCCTGAATATCTAAAAGCATAGTGAAGCATCCTGGTTCTATCTAGTCCTTTTTGGATCATATAAACGAAGTTGATTACAAGCAATGGTCTTAGCTGCATATTAAATTGCTTTCTTTTTGCCAGCATGCTTAAATTTGTGTAATGATTTAACTAAGTTGCTTTGTCAGGATGCCACTTTGTGTAATGATTTACCTAAGTTGCTTTGTCAGGATGCCTCTGTTTATGTATTAATTGAACTAAGTTGTTTTTTTCTTATCTAGCTGAGTTTTTTTTATCACCTAACCTAAGTTTGACTTACAAGCAATGCCACTAGAAGTATACTGATGAACTAAAGTTGCTTTTTTCATCTCACTAAGTTATTTTTCATGAAAATTAAGTTGTACATTAATGATTTTAAACTAACTTGCTTTAAGTTGTATACTGATTCCAACTAAGTTATTTTATTTAGCATACTGAAGTCATTTCCATAATTTTAATCTAAGTTTTTAACTTTTAATCAAATGCCTCCTAAGTAGTATACTGATTTTATTAAGTAGCTTTTTGCGATCTCACTAAGTTGTTTTTCGGGAAAATGCCTCCTAAGTAGTATACTGATTTTATTAAGTAGCTTTTTGCGATCTCACTAAGTTGTTTTTCGGGCAAATTAAGTTGTACACTGACGACTTCTAAACTAAGTAGTTTTTTGTCGTCTCCTTAGTTGTATGATGATTCTGATTAAGTTGTTTTATTAAGCATACCTAAGTTGTTTCCTTTATCCAATCTAAGTTTTTACTTATAATCAAACACCCCTAAGTAGTACACTGATTTAATTAAGTTGCTTTTTTACCATCTCACTAAGCTTTGTTTTCATGAAAGTTAAGTTGTACACTGACGATTTTAAACTAAGTTGCTTTTTGCCAACCCCTTAGTTGTATACTAATTCTGATTAAGTTGTTTTCAACATAGAACTAAGGTACTAAGGTGTTTTTCCTCAATTATTTTCTTCTTGATAAGGACCTGGGGATAACCTAAGTATGTAAGCAACTAATTATGCTTTTTGTTTGTTCGGAGATGTACAAAGTTATTATAGGTTTGGGTTATGGTTGTATTTTCTAGGCATGGATGTTTGTGTTTTTGTTAGTTCTTTGATTACCAAGTTGCTAAAGGTTTGGGTTATGTAGTTTTTTCTAGGCCGGGCTTGACTTCATTTAACTTTTCGATTTCATGGAGCAACTTTGATGGAAGTTGATTTTTTTCCTACGCGTCAATTTGTGAAGAACTATAGATCCATGGTGATCTAGAGGAAGAAAGGGGTGTGGTACAAAAGGATACAAGAAGAAGCAATATGGGGTTGCTTTTGACTCCATGTAAGTTGAAGTTCCAGATTCACCGTGTTGCTTTTCCATTGCATCTGGTCCTTTTGAATTATATAAAACTATGTTGCAATTTTCATATCACCTAGTTGCTTTCAGCTCCATGTAAGTTGAAGTTATAGATTCATTGTGTTATTTTTTGATAGCATCTAGTTATTTTAAATTATATATCTAAATAAGTTATATCAGGTTTTTTCTTTAGTTGCTTACGCTAGTATATAGTACATGAATACAACTTTTGTGCATACTTGAATATATTTTTTGCACGATTGAGTGATTGCTGTCTATCTACTAAGTTCTTCTTGGGTAATTATTTTGTTGCATACAACTGGTTCACATGATTTTCAACTAAGTTGCTGTAGGATTTCCTTGTTACACACATAAGTTGGCTACTTGGATTAGTTAAGTTGTATTGCTAATATGCCAAAGTTGAATACTGAAATTAATTAGGTTGGTTCCACTAGTGTGTTTAAGTTGTGATTTTATAGTCTAGTTAGTTTTCTTTTTCATTTTTGAGCAACATCCATAAGTTGGATATTTTGGATTAACTAATATGCCTAAGTTTGGTACTGAATTGAATTAAGTTGGTTCCACTAGCATGTTTAAGCTATGTTTTTATACTCTAGTTTCCTTTTTCCTGTTTGGAGCAACATCCATAAGTTGGATACTTTGGATTCGTTAAGTTATATTGTCAACATGCCTAAGTTGGATACCGAAATGAACTAAGTTGCTTCTACCAACATTGTTAAGTTGTATTTTATTGTCTAGTTGGCCTTCCTTTTTGTTTTTTTGGAGCAACATGCACAAGTTGGCTACTCAGGTTAATTAAGTTGTATTTTCAATATGCCTAAGTTTGGTACCAAAATGAACTAAGTTGTTTTCACATGCTAAAGTTGTTTTCCCTACTATCAGTCCCATCTTGGGTTTACTATAATTATATTTTAAGTTGCTTAAGCAACTTTTTACCAAGTTTCTCAATTAACAAGTCTAAATTGTTTGATAATGGTTCCTATAGTTGGTATTAACATCTGAAACCCTATTGACATTACAGTTCTAGTCGGTTTGCAACACTAGCTTAAGTTGCATCAATACCTTTTTACAAAGTTGCCTTCTTGCATCATAAAACCCTGGGCATGCAAGAACAATAAAAAATAACTTAAGCATGTTTCCATGTACAACCCAATACAATTATTCTTATGTAATTACAACTCTTTAAGGTTTCTGCAACAAGAACCAGTGACCAGAGCATCAACATGATCAACAAAGGGAAGATGCTATCACTTACATTGACTCTAGGACACTTTACAAAATAAAACAGTAAATGTGGTCTACCGCATATCTACTAGGTGTTAAGTGTTTGAAATTACTATGTGTCGCTGATAGTGACCTTCCAAACATATTAATTTTCCAGTTTCTCATTTTGGAGAAACATGTTTCTACAGGGTTTAGGGAATCTAGTGAACTTGCAGGTTTTAGTCCACTGAGTTGTAGGCTACTATCTATTTTGATGCATGATGTCTGCTCATCCAAAGTTTTATTGCTTCTTAGGCTTGTGCATAGAATTTTTGTAGAGAGGGAACATGCATGTTGCTTACTGTTTTAGGATGCATTGATGTTTCTAAAACCCCATCAGAGGTTCCTGTTGTTTTTTGCAACCTAGTCTAGGATCTAACAAAAGGTCTCCATATGCTTAACTAAGTTGCAGGTATAAACCCTTCTGTTGTTCCAAGATCAATGGAAATTGCAGTTTTCTATGCACTAAGTTGTTGTACGGGAAGTCCCCAAAACTAGTGTTTTCGTTTTGGATCCAATCTAAGTTACTGTGTTTCTACATATTTTTGTTCATGATTTTTGTCTGTTCTCACACGATCCGTGAGATGTATTTACCTCCTCCCTTTGTTTTCCTTCTTGAGTTAAGCCTTTTGATTCATAGAAAATCTAAAGAAAATTGCAGGTTTTAATGGAGATCTACAAGAGAGGAAGAAAGAGGTTGTCTTGTAGAGAAAGAAGAAGAAAATAGAGGGAAGGGGACGTCATGTGGTCTGAGAGCTGAGAGTTTTGGAGCGCGCTGTTGGCTTGGAAAGTGCGTGACTGGGAGGCAACCTGGTGGAGGGGCTACGTGGGTGTGCCTTTCCTTTTTTGGGGCTGAGTTGGTCAGGGGAACTTTCTTTATCCGGCGAGGGCTGGTTGGAACTAGCGAGACCTCGAGTGCTCGCTAGCCCCGTCCTTAAAAAGAGATATGCATATGTTCATGTCAAGGACTTTTTATGTTCGTATACATAAGTTTTTAGGTATGTGATTTGTGTAAAATGACAGAAAAAAGATCAAAATTAAAGAGCATCCAAATTTGTCCTTTTTACACTTGACAAACAAATCCCGATAACTTGTGTGCGAAAATAGAATGTATAAATGTACATGCTAATACTATTTTTTTCTATTTTTTTGACATTTTGAAATAAGTTTTCAAATAATGGTGCACCCGAGAGCCCAATTAGATTTCCAAGAGGAGAGATTTATTTCCCTTTTTTTACCCCGTTAGTTTTTTCTATAGCTCACTCAGACCGCTTCTTTCTTACAACATGGCTGAAATTTAACAATGGGATTTACGCATGATCCGGTTTCACCTAGCCAGAGATGACGAGGGCGCAAAACGGCGGTAACGGTAGAGGCGAGAATGGACCGAGGCGGAGACTGATACGGAGCCAACAGCGAGCAACGATGTATGAGATGATGGAGATTCGTGCTGTAAGGGTTAGCGTTGGGGGGTGAGGCACCGGATTGAGCGGTGCCCATTCGAAGTTATATACTATTTCTATCATCCACTGTATTTTGTTGATGGCTCAATCTCTCCTTCGATGGAAACAACCAGTGGCGGAGGCAGCTCATCATCATAGCCTGGGCAAAATGTAAATAATCTTGCTTTTTTAGATGCTTGTCCACCTCACTTTCTGCTAGTACTTAAAAAAAATTAACTAGCTTAGCCTGGGCAGCTGCCCGGGCACGCCGGGCCTTGGCTCCGTCACTGGAAACAACGTTATGAGTTTGAGCAAACATCGGTAAACAAAACTTCGACATTATTTATTTATTATTCCTCAATCGCACATCAGCCATTAGCATGATCACTTGGAACATGAGAACAATTAGAAATGGCGGGAGGACAAAGGAGGATGGGTCGGTGTCACGGCTGCACTCGAAGGAGGATCTTTGCACGCTAGGTCACATGAGTCCATGGAATAGTAGCAGAGGCTATCTATTAAACAACAGTAGCAATCAGAATCATTTTTGCAAGCTGGCTCATCTTTTCTATACGCGCATAATCCTCCTGGTAAATTGATCTTCTCGTTGCTCATGTCATCAATGATGCGGCCTACACGCATAAACGAGCATCAACCCTTAATATCCATATTAGTCTCCAATATTGATTAACCAAGTCGATCAAGAAAAAATATGAACAAAAAGATCTTTCGCTAACGCCAGAGGTTGGAAAACTAGCTTACTTAATATTAAATAGTAAATATTAGTACTTACAGTGTACATGGATTGCAAAGCACATGACAAGAAGTAGTGAAACTAGGGCTGGTGCAAAAACAATATTTGTGTGCTTCCCCATTGAGACAATGCAATTGTAATGTGACACTTGCTTGGAGGTTTTGTATGTATGTATTTTGATAGATGTATTCTACAAGATCATGTTGCTCCATCCACGCACTGTTCACATATATATACATGGAGAGGGAGGAAGGAAATTAAGTCAATTAAGGCATATAATTACTCACCTCCAAAAATACATAGAAAAATATTCTTATTTATTGGAATATATTAATTAGTCGCAAACAATATAAATATATCCATAAATACGGTAACCAATATAGTCTATTTTTTTAAAATAAACTAGACTTTTTTTTGCGCCCCCAGGGCACGACTGTTAGATAGAGCATTGGCTGATTAAACGTAAAATGATTTTCGTGTTGTATGAAAAAAATTCATTTGATAACCGGCTTAGGTGAACATTTATAGAAAATCGTCATTTTTAGGCAGACCGCTCGGCATACCACGTTGGTAAAGGAAGTTAAACAAATCAGTTAAGGACATGGTCACGGTAGACCACGTTGGTAAAGGAAGTTAGAAAAACCAGCTAACGACATGGTCACGGTGTCCATCGACAAATAAGCGTGATAGCTAAAGCATAGCAATCAATACGATGGCTCCCTAAGGCGGACAGAAAATCGTTCTATGTAATGTATAGTTCAATAAACGGGTGTGGATAGAAAGTATAGTTCAATAAACAGGTGTGGATAGAAAGCAAAAAGGAGCACTTTGTCGTATGAACATAGTCATTTTACAGAACGACAAATATAAATGGACTAGCTAACTACGAATCCACCGTTTTCTTATTACTAGTGTCAATCCAAAGGCAGGCTTGTACATATATGGTTCATGAGCTTCAGACTAGGCTGGAATTGTTATGTTGTGTGATATGCGTGGGCATCGATTTTACGGTCATCATGCGCAAATCCATTTCCATCGTTTGCAATAATATATCCATGCCGGTGACAACAGCTCAAGGCAAAACACTATTATAACTGTGCGAAACTGAACTGCGATAGATCAAATTGTGATAAAATTATTTCTTGATTACGAATTGTACATCAGGTAGCACAACAACATCACCACTTCGAAAAACATGGAACTAATTAGAGCTGTTGGGAGGACAAAGGAGGATGGGTCGGCGTGGCCAGTTCACTTGAAGAAGAAGATTTGTTGCACTCTAAGCCACACAGGTACATCGTTTTGTAGCAGTCGTTTGTTCCTGAACAACAGTAGCAAAGGGATGAACTTTTGCATTCCGGGGCATGAGTTCCATAGGCGCATAACCCGTTCTTCTCGCCGCTCTTGTCATCAATGATACGGCCTGCAGGACCAACAAAATACCAGCCATTAATATCTTGATCAACCAAATCGAAATAAAGATATTATGGACAATTAATCTCTGAAATACCAGTACTTACAGTGTGCATGGATAGCAAAGCACATCAGAAGAAGCAAAGAGAGCAGGGCAGGTGCATGCGCAGGGCTGGCGTGCTTGCCCATCACGACAATATTGCAATTGCAATGCGACACTTGCTTGGTGACTATGTATGTATGTTTACCGATAGAAGATGTACTCTACAAGATCATGCTTGCTCTGTCCACATCCACGTATATATAAGGAGATAGAGAGTGCGGGAGCTGAGAGATGGAAATTTACTACAGGGATATAATCCTCCACTCCAAAAATACACTAGAAAAAGAATGCTTATTACCTAGAATACATTAATTAGATGCAACCAATCTAAATATATCTTTAGAATACATTAGTTGTAACCAATTAATGTATCCTTAGAATACTTTAGTTAGTGCTAAAAATAGTATCATGTTAAATGAATCCTATTTTTAGACAAGTTTCCAAATGTAGGATATGCATGTGTGGCACGTTTTGATGAGGTTAACAATATTTTCATTGCCAGAATTTATAGAGTTGCACATATGCTTGTAGTTGTTCAAAATATCATGGGCTTTGGCCCATTGGGTCTTGGATGCGCCTATGGCCCATACCCAAATATAGGCCACGATGACCCATACTCTTGGGGGAAGTATCCCCACCTATGGCCCATACCCAAATTTTCCACTTATGTGCGCTGCCGTCACCTTAGAGCGCGAAAAGAAGCACATCGACCAGATTACCCAACATGAGCCCTATCCAGCGGTCATGGCTGCTGCCAGGAACACGGTGGGGTCGATCATCAAAACGATGCCACATAGGGGTTAGTCCAAGAGGGCGCGACAATGGGGTTGTCTATTGCATAGGAAGATGTAGGCAGCGCGGTGTAAGGTACATGTTGCTATAGAGGGGCTGTGGACCGTGGGCGAATCTAGGACAAAAATGGAGGGTGGGCTCAATATACTAGCCTGAATTGAGAAACAAAATAGTTTGCTAAATTAAAATTTATAATCATACATCCACATTTTGGACATTTTGAACCATGTACCCACATATTTATGATCAAATTCCTAGAAATAATCTTGAAAAATGCATTTTCATTTAGAAAATATGTATGTCAAGAGTTCAAGCAAATTTGTTAGTACCTACCAGCTAGATGTAGTAAATTTTATGGGAAAAAGTGAGTCAATACTCAATAGTATTAAGAAAGTCTCATGCGCGCCCCTGCTATTAGCTGATGTGTGGCATGCAGCATGTCGAGACCCAGCTAAATGTTATTTCTTATATTTTTAGTAAAAAATAATCTGAAGTAATATTGAGACAGAGCCACCTAGTTGGGACACCGGGACTAATTAAGGCCCAACTGCTACTTTGCTTCGTTCATATACATGAGCGGTGCTAGACGTATTATGTTAATCTCAGTTTTGATTAGCTTCCACGGCTGGAGTATTAGGCACACATCGCTAAATCTTTTTTCGGCCGGTTCGCAGTAGGGTAGGCTTCAGCCTATCGAAGCCTACACGATAGAATCGCCACTTGCGGTGGAGGGAGACAAGGTGGGAACAAGTGGCTAACTGTGGCGTCAGATGGGGCGAGGGAAGGATGGAGTAGTCAGATGGGAGGAGGGGAAGGGGAAAAGTACGAGGATGGGGGTTAAAGTAGGGAGGAGGAGCAAAGGTAGGCAGAGGCATAACATTGCAGGCAAAGACATGTGCCCACCCGACGATCCTTCGGAGGCGAGTCCGATGACACGATAGCGAATGGGAGATGAGAGAATTCTCCATTCTTCCCATTAGTTCTCTATAGCTCAGTCAACTTCTCTCCTACTTAATACGCAATTAAATCTTGAACCGTGAGATTTCTATATGATTTGTGTTCCATGGATATGGAGATGGCAATAGCGTGGAGTGGCGTCTAGAGACGAGACTAGAATAGACCTAGGCAGAGGCCGTGAGACACCACATAGCAACAATGACGAGAATAGTTATGAGTGTAAGAAATTGAACTGTGTAAATCAAAGTACGATAAGTTGTCCTTGATTCTGAACTTTACATGAGCAAGCACATTACCCTGATCACTTGGAACAACATCAGAATAATTATAACCGTTCTGAGGGCAAAGGAGGGTCAGTCGGTGCTAGCTTGAAGAGGAATAGAGTTTTTGGCACTCTAAGCCACACAAGTACATTGTTTCGAAGCAATTGTTCTTTACTAAACATCAGCAGCAAAAGGGCCCACTTTTGCAATATAGGTCACTTTTCTTGTACATACACAAACATTTGGTAAATTGATCTCCTCGTTGCTCTGGTTGACAAAACACATATAAACCATTAGTATCCATCCGTCTCCAGTATTGATTAGCCAAATCAAAGAAGAACAAATTTTGGATAGTTAGATGGTATATTAATAGAAAATACTAGTACTTACAATGTGCATGGATAGTAAAGCACGCGAGAATAAGTAGCGGTAGTAGGGCTTATTCATGAGAAGGGGTGATGTTCTGCCCATCATGCCAGTGCAATTGCAACGCGACACTTGCTTTGGTAAGTTTGGATTATTTTTCCTGATACATGTATTCTACAAGCTAATGCTTTCTCGGTTCACACATTGGTTAATTATATATAGTTGGAGATAGAGGAGGAGAAAAATCAAAAACATGATACAACTCCAAACTTATGTCTAGCAAAGTGATGCTTATTACTTGGAATTCATTAACTAGTTGCGACGAATAAAAATATATCTTTAGAATACATTATTTGTAACATGTATATATAATATCTTTAGAATACATTAGTGCCAACAAAATATTATCATGTTAATTTTATCCAATTTTAGATCAGTTTCCAATATAGAGACATGCATCTTGTCACCTTTTGACGATGTTAATAATATTGCACTTGCTTAAGTCTATAGAATTGGACATATATGCTTTCTAGGTCTTTCTGAGTTGCATCAAAGGCATTGGACCGCTAGCTTGGTCTTGGTTGAGCCTATGGCCCATACTCATGGAGTTTGAACATTGCGTAAACCCTATATTTATTCATGAGATCCCTATTTTTACTCATTACATGAAATATAGTCAATACAACCCTTTATAATATGTTGAACTCAACTGGTTTCTTTTTTTTCCTTTTTTATTCATATTTTTCGTTTATTTTCCACTTAGTAATTTTTTGTATTTTATTTAAATTATTAGTATTTTTTCATATGTTCCATCAATTATTAATCCATTTACCAATTTTCTTTTGCAAACATATTCATAAAATGCTTCTTGTTTAATCTCTTATTTATACTAATCAAGAGTAATAAGTTCATTTTGTGTGAATTTGATGATTTATCCGGATATATTATGAAAATTTGTTAGGATAAATGAACGTTGACGCCTTGGAGTCATGGATGGACTCCCCAATACACAACGTGTAGCCACCACAATGATCTCTGAAGTTTTAGCCTCAAAAGTCGAGACTGCTGTCACCGCTATATTGAGAGGTGATGACATTATTATGGTAATGTGGTTGCACCCGAGTTTGAGGACCTCTAAGACAATTTTGATGGATTTACCTAAATTTATCTTTATCTTTTTCCTTTTTATTTTTTATTTTTTAGTCGAACCATCTTTTTGTCTTTCGTTTTCACATGGAGATCTTGGTTGGTTTTTCTTTCCTTTGAAACAATAAATATAATAAAATATTTTCCTTTATTTTTAGTTTCCTTTTGGTGCTACTTGGAGTCTTGCTATCTTTGGCAGCTATAGGTGTTCCGACTAAAGCATGATGGGGAAATATCCAAGATGAAGGAGCGTGGAAGTTCACCTTCACAAGGTTTCCAAGACCCCATTATGAATACTTGTTACCTATGTTGAGTAGTCATAGTAGCTTTGTTCGACTCTCTTATTTGGTTTTAGGTTATAGGAACGACAAATAGACATGGACCAGCTAACTACGAATCCACCGTTTTCTTATTACTAGTGTCGATCCAAAGGCAGGCATATATGGCTCATGAGCTTCAGACTAGACTGGAATTGTTATGCTGTGTGATATGCCTGAGCATGGATTTTAAGGTACGCCATGTGCAAATCCATTTCCATGGCTTGCAATAATATATCCATGCCAGGGACAAGAGCTCAAGCCAAAACACTATTATAACTATGCGAAACTGATAACATTATTTCTTGATTCCGAATTGTACATCAGGTAGCACAACAACATCACCACTTCGAAAAACATGAAACTAATTAGAGCTGTTGGGAGGACAAAGGAGGATGGGTCGGCGTGGCCAGTTCGCTTGAAGAAGAAGATTTGTTGCACTCTAAGCCACACAGGTACATCGTTTTGTAGCAGTCGTTTGTTCCTGAACAGCAGTAGCAAAGGGACGAACTTTTGCAGTCGGGGGCATGATTTTTATAGGCGCATAACCCGTTCTTCTCGCCGCTCTTGTCATCAATGATACGGCCTACAGGACCAAGCAAATATCAGCCATTAATATATTGATCGACCAAATCGAAATAAAGTTACTATGTACAATTAGTCTCTGAAATACCAGTACTTACAGTGTGCATGGATAGCAAAGCATATCAGAAGAAGCAAAGAGAGCAGGGCAGGTGCATGCGCAGGGCTGGCGTGCTTGCCCATCACGACAATATTGCAATATTGCAATGCGACACTTGCTTGGTGACTTTGTATGTATGTTTACTGATAGATGTGCTCTACAAGATCCTGCTTGCTCTGTCCACATCCACGTATATATAAGGAGATAGAGAGTGAGGGAGGGAGAGATGGAATTTTACTACAGGGATATAATCCTCCACTCCAAAAATACACTAGAAAAATAATGCTTATTACTTGGAATACATTAATTAGATGCAATCAATATAAATATTGTATCTTTAGAATACATTAATTGTAACCAGTTAATGTATCCTTAGAATACTTTAGTTAGTGCTAAAAATAGTATCATGTTAAATGAATCCTATTTTTAGACAAGTTTCCAAATATAGGATATGCATGCGTGGCATGTTTTGATGAGGTTAGCAATATTTCCATTGCCAAAGTTTATAGAGTTGCACATATGCTTGAAGTTGTTCAAATTTTCTAGGACTTTTTGAGTTGTATCATGGGATTTGGACCATTTGGTCATGGATGAGCCTATGGCCCATACCCAAATATAGGCGGCAATGACCCATACTCTTGGGGGGAAGTACCCCCACCAATGGCCTATACCCAAATTTTCCACTTGTGTGCACTGCCATCACCTTCCCAGAGCGCAAAAAGCAACACATCGACCAAATTCACCGATGATGAGTACCCACATGATCCCTATCCAGCGGCCATGGCTACTTCTAGGAACACGGTGGGGTCGATCATCCGAACGATGCCACATAGGGTGTAGTCCAAGAGGGCACGACAATGGGGTTGTCTATAGCATAGGCATATGTATGCAGTGCGGTGGAAGGTACATGTTGCTATAAAGGGGTGGTGGAGGGAGACAAGGTGGGAACAAGTGGCTAAATGTGGCGTAGGATGGGGCGAGGGAAGGATGGAGTATTCGGAGGGGAGGAGGGGAAGGGAAAAGGTACGAGGGTGGGGGTTAAAGTGGGAAGGAGGAGCAAAGGTGGGAAGAGGCATAACATTGCAAGTAGAGACATGTGCCCGCCTGACGATCCTCCGGAGGCGAGTCCGATGACCTGATAGATACCTAGACAGAGAATGGGAGATGAGAGAATGCTTCGTTCTTCCCATTAGTTTTCTATAGCTCAGGCAACTTCTTTCTTACTTAATACACAATTTAATCTATGAGTCGCGTTTAGGGATGCAGGCGGACGTCCGCAAAGCCATCCAGACGTGTCCGCCTAATCTAAACCTTTTTAATCATGTACTAATTAATACACAGCCAATTTGCTTCCTAAACGTTGCATGGAATCCGGCGGATTGTCCGCCGGACTGTCCGCCTGCATGCCTAGTCGTGTTCTATGGATATGGAGATGGCGATAGCATGGAGTGGCGGATAGGGACGATACTAGAATAGAGCTAGACAGAGGCCATGACAACACATAGCAACAATCACGATAACAGTTATGAGTGTAAGAAATTGAACTGCGTAAATCAAAGTACGATAAGTTGTCCTTGATTCTAAACTTTACATCAGAAAGCATATTATCACTTGGAACAACATGAGAATAATTAGAACCGGCCTGAGGGCAAAGGAGGATCTGTCGGTACCACCAATACCCCGCTTGAAGAGGAATTGAGTTTTTGGCACTCTAAGCCACACAATACATTATTTTGAAGCAATTTTTCTCTACTAAACATCATTGGTAAAATGACCCACTTTTGCAACATGGGTCACTTGTACGTACACAAACATTTGGTAAATTGATCTCCCTCGTTGCTCTTGTCGACAAAACACATATACACCATTAGTATCCATATGTCTCCAGTATTGATTAGGCAAATCAAAGAACATATTATGGATAGTTAGATGATATGTTAATAGAAAATACTAGTACTTTCTATGTTCATGCATAGTAAATCCCACGAGAAGAAGTAGCGGGAGTAGGGCTTGTTCATGAGAAGGGGTGACGTTCTGCCCATCATGCGAGTGCAATTGCAAGGCAAAACTTGCTTGGCGAGTTTGGATTATTTTTCTTGATAGATGTATTCTACAAGCTAATGCTTTCTATGTTCACACATTGGTCAAGTATATATAGTTGGAGATAGAGGAGAAGAAAATTCAAAACCATGATACAACTCCAAACATATGTGTAGCGAAGTAATGTTTATTACTTGGAATTCATTAATTAGTTGCGACCTATAAAAAATATCTTTAGAATACATTATTTGTAACATGTATATAATACCTTTAGAATACATTAGTGCCAAAAAACATTATTATGTTAAATTTATCCAATTTTAGATAAGTTTCCAATATAGAGACATGCATGTTGTCACGTTTTGATGATGTTAACAATATTGCACTTGCTTAAGTCTATAGAATTGGACACATATGCTTGTTCTTGTTGAAACTTTCCAGGCCTTTCTAAGTTGTATCAAAGGAATTGGACCACTAGCTTGGTCTTGGTGGAGCTATGGTCCATACTCGTGGAGTTTGAACATCATGTAAACCCTGTGTTTATTCGTGAGATCCCTATTTTTTGCTCATTACATGAAATATAGTCAATACACCCCCTTTGCAATATGTTGAACCCACCTGGTTTCTTGTTTTTACTTTTTATTCATAATTTTAGTTTATTTTCCACTTATTATTTATTTTATTTATTAATAGTTTTTCACTATTCCATCATTTATTAATCCATTTACCTTTTTTTCTTTTGCAAACATATTCATAATTTTTTTCATGTTTAATCTCTTATTTATATTAATTAGGAGTAATAAATTGATTTTGTGTGAATTTTATGATTTATCCAAACAAGTTATGAACATTTATTAGGATAAATGAATGATGTCTTGGAGTCATGGATGGACTCCACAATACAACGTGTAGCCATCACAATGATCTCTGAAGTTTTAGCCTCAAAAGTCAAGATTATTGTGACAGCTATATTGAAAGGTCATGACCTTTTAATTATGGTAAGGAGGTTTCACCCGAGTTTGAGGACCTCTAAAAAACTTGTGGTGGATTTACCAAAATTTATCTTTATCTTTATCTTTTTTTCTTTTTTTTCCTTTTTAGTCGAACCACCTTTCCGTCTTTCATTCTCATATGGAGATCTTGGTTCGTTTTTGTTTTCTTTGAAAACAATAAATATAGAAAATATATTTTCCTTTATTTTTAGTTTCCTTTTGGTGCTATTTGGAGTCTTGCTATCTTTGGCAGCTATTGGTGTTCCGACTAAAGCATGATGAGGAAATATTGAAGATGAAGGAGAGTGAAAGTTCACCTTCACAAGGTTTCCAAGACCCCATTATGGATACTTGTTACCTATGTTGAGTAGTCACATAGTAGCTTTGTTCGATTTTATTAGTTGGTTTTAGAGTTTTTTTACTAGTTTATAGTTAGCCTAGTTAAGTTGACCTTTTGGTTATTGTTTCAACTCGTTTAGCTTACTTATCGTGTCTTGTGTTCAAAATACCAAAAATACGATAAGTCAAAACAAGTCTTGAGTGTCAGAGTATAAATGTACTATTTGAGAAATGTTTCGCGCGATGACAGGCTTCAAGATGGCAATGACGTATTTGTCAAGGTGGATTTTGTTAGAGATCGTGTCGAATTAGTTCATATTGGGTAACAAATTGGCTTCAAATATACATATGGTTAGCTGTTTGAGTTGAAACAAATATAACATGGCCCTGACGTATAAATGCACCGTGTTGCAGCTAAAATAGAATTGAAAAAACTGGTATACTAGAAACAAGATCATGAATGAGACGGCCGGGCGGGGGTGACCCGAGCAGACGTAACTCTATGACTGAGATGTGTCTGTTAGCCTCGACATGCTTTCTATTGATCGCACTATATGCTGATTGAGTACATGGAAAGGGGGATTCTAAGCATGCCTTGGGATGTAAGTGTTGATCGTTTAATCTCGTTAACAAATATCTTCTCCAGTCCGGCTCATGGTGTGATTTAGTCACATAAATAGTGTAAGCATACAACCCAACCGGTGGGTGAGAGGATGAAAAGCCAAATAATACACTCGAAGGACATCAAGTAACACATATACATCCAGAGTTCGGGCTTTGACACGTGTATCTTTAACAATCATATCTGGATCTTATCATGATCCATTCTCTCAATAAATGATTGCATGGTTCGCATGGTGCCTATAAAATGAGCAAGCAAACTCTCAAAGGCACAGCACCACGGGCCACGCTCGGAGCAAAGATATTAGATATATGCTTTCCTTTTGTCATTCTTTCATCGCTAGTTTCGTTATAGAGCTACACACATAGATAGGAATGGGAGGTAACAGGAAATTGTACAAGCGAGCGTCGCAAAGCATCAATGCCATGTATCTTGCTTTGAGAACTCACTGTCTGATCTGTAGGCAAAGAGCACACAACATAATTATGACACGATGATATGTTTAAAAATTTGTCTACTTTTGCCGCAAACTCATTGCTAAAGAAAGCTAGGGCGAAGAGGATTATGGCGGAGGTGAGAAAGATCTGAAGACCCTTATTGAGAACATCTGTAGTGCAAATCTGGTAGAGAGCTATGTCGTGTGAGATCTTCGATCTACGGGTGCCCAAAAGACTTCTCTAACTCTCACAATTGTTGTGTACAAATGCATATAGACACATGATCCATTTGTAACCTAGCAGACCTTCTTTGTCTCTACTCGCTTGATGGCACAACTCCATGGGTCTCCTTCAGAGCACAGATGGTTTTCTCGGTGGTTTCGCTGCAATACTTATGACTCATGAGCAAAGCTACGAGTTCTCACAATCTACATAAAAAGCTGTAGTTTTCTTAAGGTTTCTTTTCCTGCATTTTGAATTAAGAGCACTAAATTGAGACACAAAAGGTATAATTGGTGCATTTTTCTTTCCGTAACTTTTTTAGACCACCGGCATAATTTAATTACTTCACTACAATTTCGCATCTTCAATTATTGTACATCAGTTTTGTAATTTGCAGGACACATGACAGTGCATATGTACACCACTAATTTTGAGGACATATAGTACAAACGTACGTTACTTTATTGTTTCAGTTTTAACCATGGGTCATTGACGATTTCACCTATTTAAATTTTAAAGCGATCGAGTAAGCAGCGAGCACATGGAAGTATGCTCGGGTCCTTTGCCTTTACTCGATTGTGATGGCTCCCTTTCTCAATGGTTTCGCAACTAGTTAAATGCGCTGAGTTTTTCGAGCCATGCATTTCGTAACTGGGAGAGTGGCTGCCACTCTTAGCCTGAGCACACACT
The DNA here is from genome assembly GCA_023614405.1 of Avena insularis. NCBI lineage: Eukaryota > Viridiplantae > Streptophyta > Magnoliopsida > Poales > Poaceae > Avena > Avena insularis. The sequence continues at coordinate 55,889,713 of CM042695.1, forward strand.
CTTTTTTCATTTGTTCCATATAGTCTCATTGTCTAGAAGAATTGCATACCAAAGCTTATAACCGATTGGGAGACAATAGGGATATAGGATCTTGCATGTGTAAGGAGTAATGCTACACTTATGGGCAGATTTGGTTACGAACCTGTGGTACAGACGCGACCCGAGATTCACATGTCTATCAAAGTGCTGGCGAGAATCTTCTTGTAGGTGTAGGATAATTGATGTCCATGTATCATGGAACCATATTTTCTGATAAAAAGAATATATAAATATCGCGAAGATATCAAATACATACAGTCTTTATATCAACAAGATGCCCGAAGACATAAAAAATTGTACACAACCAAGCAAGAGAGAGAGAGAGAGAGAGAGAGAGAGAGAGAGAGAGAGAGACCGCCACGGTGATCAGCACACTCGGGAACAATACTCTGACCACCAAAAAACAGCAACCTGACTTCAAAAGAGGTTATCCAAAAGGAACGCCTTTAAAAAGAAAACAATACATAAGAGTTGTCTACATAACAAAAGAAATATCTCTTTCCTCAACTGTGTCGACCCCACGACCACGCCTGCCTTTATACCAAGACAATATTTTTCCGACAAAACCATTACCAATGATACTTCTAAAGAATTGTACTTTAGATGGTAGAGTCCACTAGCTAGTTGAATTGTTAGGTTCAACCATATGTTCAATTGTGTTCTTGTTCAATCGGTCAACTGCTGCCATGTAGTTGTAGATATTTTATCAGATTGGAAATGCACATGTTTAAAAATTTTATGTGGTTTACTATTCTAAAACAGTGATAGAAAATAGTGGAACAAACTATTCCACGGGTCAAAATCAAAAGTGCTATTTTTTTCTGATTTTATAAGAGAGAAGTAATTTTGGACTGGTGCCCCAGAAAACTTCGTGTAGAAATCAGTGATATAATTTTTTATGGTCTCCTTCTGATAACAGTCCCTTCGTCATGTTCTAGTTGAATGATATTCTTTTTTCCATGCTCACCATTTGAAATTAGGTGAAAATATTTTGTATTTTTGCTCCCTTCTTAAATATTTTTTGATTTTACTCACTCAGACCCTTTTGTTTCCTCATCCTTTCTCAAGTTATTTTTCATTGTACTCTTTCATATGCCCTCTCTCAGAGGTATTTATAGGTTTAGTTTATGCTTTTAAGTCTAAGCTATCTATGAGGCACAACAATCCTTCTTCTTTTTTCCTTTTAGTAAACACTGCTTTGTTTCCTCGCCCAACCGTTGGAGACGGCGGATCTTATTCTGTCAAATCTCCATCTGATTGTGACCAAACGAAACGGATGCCCACTCTTTTTCTACCATGTTAAAATAACCTTCTTGGTGCAGCCATGATAGTTCGAAACAGAAATGTGCATTATTTCTCCGATGTGCTTGTTGACCTGATTCCAAAATCAAAGTTGTGTGTGATCCGAACAAGCTCTTGTTAAGGATCACCGAATTAACAAAGGAAATTTTTGTTCGCACTATACACTTGCTAGAATTCTATGCAATTTTTCATATGTAGGGATTTCTCTTCTGAATTGTCTACCAGACAGAGCTAGTTCTTTGAAGTCAAGACTTTCAGTGATGGTACTAAAAATGAACAGTCATCTAGTGTTGAAGTTATTATTGTTTTTTATCTTGACTATGAATACTGTTTAAATTGCTGCCTAAAAAAACATGTTAAGGCTCATCTTGGCGTATATGGACAATTTCCATCAAGAACTCACCTTATTGAGCATCTTAAGCTGCCCCATGCACATCAAAAAGGGACCACTCGACTTATCACATCTTAACGATAGGTGAAACTTCACACACCATTCTCCAGAGGTGACCTTTTTTTATTTGTAGCGTCTGAGAGTTAAAACCAACAAGTATGCCACCCGACCTCCCTTGAGGTAGCAAGCAATACCAAATATAGTCTAAGCCACCAAACATATTCTTTGAAAAAAGTGCTAAAAAATTATCTACACCAGTTTCCAGTACCGCAAAGAAATCTAATTTGAGTTCTCATATTGATCCATATGCATCTCAAATTTCAACCTAAAATGTTAAAGTATGTAGTCTATTTTAGCTTCTTACCAGCCTTTGATTGGTCACAAATTCGTTCGCTTGAATGGATGTTCTTTGGCGCCGCAGCCCGCGAGCAGTAGAGGAGGCCAACCTGATTCTAGCAAACCATCCTCCTCCAGGCGTGCGTGGAAAACTCGGTGAGGTTGGAGAGATGATAGACGTTTGCACCCTTGTGGACTTCTGTCAAGGATAATGAGGCTGAGCTGAGACGTCCTGTGACATCGGCGTCGATTGACTCGAATGTACCGACGTGTGTGTACACATGGCCTCCTCGAGACGAACATCTTGCAAAGTGACAGACTTGTACACTAAGTCCTCGACACCGTAGCACGAGCAACAACAGGTGGTGTGACAGAAAAACCATTCTCCCCGAGAAGATCTGATTAACAAACGCGACAAAATCCACTTCTTCGGTAGAAGAAAACCACGGCGACTGGGCACCTGCGACTGAGCATCTAAGAGCTGTATAGATAACGTTCATCACTGCAGTAGCCTGGTTAGTTTCTCGATATATTCATACCAGCACATGCTACAAATACGCACCCCAAATATCTTTCGGTTTTGAGCACTCCGCTTCGTATTTGTCATTTGTGGCATCATTAGTTTTATACATCTGGCCCTGTTCTCTCAGGAGTTTGGGCTCGGAGTCCAATCCTTCTTTGTGTTATCGGAAGTCAGAAGTTCATAAATTTAGAGTCCAATCCTTCTTTGTGTTATCAGAAGTCGAAGTTCATAAATTTAGAGTCCAATCCTTCTTTGTGTTATCAGCTTGGGAAAGTTTGGAATTGTTTTGATTCACCAAGTGATAGTACTAAATTTAGCACAATTATCTTTACTTTTCTGAACTGAAGATAAAAACTTGCATTGCATCACGATGTTAAATTTTAAGTTAGTTCTAGTATTCGAAATTTTATTACTTTCTTAATTGGAAATAAATCCCACGAATGTATTTCGTGTTGCATGATTGGCTCATCGAACACACAAGCAGAATTAATCAGGCATTGATTATGACGGGAATAATCCGTGGTCTAAACTCAATTGCAATGAGATATATGTGCTCATGTTGCATGCGATACATACATAAGCAACGGGATGAGATGGCTGATGACGACTCTATTAATGTAGAACCTGTTGGGAACCCCAAGAGCAAGGTATGATAAACACAGCAGTAAGTTTTCTCTCAGTTGTGAAACCAAGGTTATCGAACCAGTAGAAGAAAGAAACAACTTCCAAAGGTGTTGCTAGTAACATGGAACCTGCACAACACAAACAAAATACTATGCTCCAACTTACAGTGAGGTTGTCAGGCTCAGTGGTTTTGCAGAAAATAAAGGATTAAACGTATAGTATGAAAGATAGTAATTGCTTGAAAGTAAATAGTAAACAGTAGAAGGTATATCAATGGAAAGGAATGAACCAGGATCCACAATTCACTAGAGGTGTTCTCTATAAGATAGATAACATGTTGGGTGAATAAATTACAGTTGGAAAATTGATAGATAGAGAATGCATAATAATGCATGTACATGACATGATAATCACTATGATATTTATTTGGGCATTACAACATAATACATAGACTATAATCCAACTGCATCTATGACTAATAATCCACCTCCGGGATATCATCCGAATAACCCTCGGGTATTAAGTTGCAAGCAACAGATAATTGCATAAGCAAGGTGTGTAAAGTAAACAATACAATTGCCCTTGGACAAAAGATTGTTATTTTCTTCCTAATAGCAACAACATATCTACAATCTTAGAGGTTTCTGTCACTCCCCCAGATTACTAGAGGCATGAACCTATTATCGAGCATAAATACTCCCTCTCGAAGTCACAAGCAAATACTTGGCCAAAGTACCTACTAGCAACGGAGAGCATGCAAGATCATAAATAACATAGACATGCTAGAATCAATAATCAATCTTGACATAGTACTCAATATCCATCGAATCCCAACAAACACAACATGTAGGATTACAAATAGATGATCTTGATCATGATAGGCAGCTCACAAGATCTAAACATGATAGCACAAAGAGGAGAAACAACTATCTAGCTACTTCTATGGACCCATAGTCCAAGGATGAACTACTCACGCATCACTCCGGAGGCTGGCATGGTGATGAAGAAGGCCTCTGGGATGATCTCCCCTCTCTGGCAGGGTGCCGGGAAGAGCTTCAGATCCCTCCCGGTCTAGGGACGATGGTGGCGGTGGCTACAGACTTTTTCATGGAATTTTGATCGGGCCCTTAGGGTTTTATCCTCAGGGTTTTTATATACGCGAAGGGGAAAGGTCGGTAGAGGTCCAGGGGGCACACCCATAGGGCGGTGTGCCCGCTGGCCGCACCTGGGCCAGGTGTGGGCGTCCTGGGGTGCGCCTCCCTCTGGCACAGTGCACTAGAGGTCCACAGTTTACTAGAGGTGTTCTCCATAAGATAGATAACATGTTGGGTGAATAAATTACATTTGGGCAATTGACAAATAGAGAATACATAACAATGCATGTATATGACATGATGATCACTATGAGATTTACTTGGGCATTACAACATAATACATAGACCGTAATCCAACTGCATCTATGACTAATAATCCACATCCGGGATATCATCCGAACAACCCTCGGGTATTAAGTTGCAAGCAACAGATAATTGCATTAAGCAAGGTGTGTAAAGTAAACAATACAATTGCCCTTGGATAAAGGATTGTTGTTTTCTCCCTACTAGCAACAACATATCTACAATCTTAGAGGTTTCTGTCACTTCCCCAGATTACTAGAGGCATGAACCTACTATCGAGCATTAATACTCCCTCTTGGAGTCACAAGAAAATACTTGGCCAAAATAACTACTAGCAACGAAGAGCATGCAAGATCATAAATAACATAGTCATGATAGAATCAATAATCAATCTTGACATAGTACTCAATATCCATCGGATACGAACAAACACAACATGTAGGATTACAAATATATGATCTTGATCATGATAGGCAGCTCACAAGATCTAAACATGATAGCACAAAGAGGAGAAACAATCATCTAGCTACTGTTATGGACCCATAGTCCAAGGATGAACTACTCACGCATCACTCTAGAGGCTGGTGATACGTCGGAAACGTATCTATAATTTTTGATGCTCCATGCTTGTTTAGTATCTACTTTGTCTTTTGCTTTGTCTACACTTTGAGGTATTTTTATACACTTTCTGGTACTAAACTATTAACAAGATTACACAGTGTCAGTTGCCTGTTTTCTGCTGTTTTTGGTTTCAGAAAGCTAAAAAATGAATATTCTCGGAATTGGACGGGACAAAAGCCAAAGTTCATATTTTTTTCCTGAACGATACGAAAAATCGAAGACGAGACGGAGGAGGACACCAGGGTGGCCACACCCTAGGTGGGTGCGGGCCCACCCTAGGCCGCGCCCACAGGGGGTGTGGGTCCTCTGGCCCTCCATCGACCTTGCCTCCTGCGCCTATAAGAAGTCCCCGGGGAGAAAACCCTAAAGAATTCATCATACTTTTAGAAAAAGTTCCGCTGCGCCGTCGCCACCAAAGGGGAGATTCGGGGGACAGAAAGTCTCTGTCCCAGCACCCTGCCGGGACGGGGAAGTGCCCCCGGAGCCATCTCCATCGATATCCACCACCATCTTCATCACCGTGGCTGATTCCCATGATGAGGAGGGAGTAGTTCTTCCTCGAGGCTAAGGGCTCTACCGGTAGCTATGTGTTCATCTCTCTCTCTCTATGCATGATCTTGTTGTGGTCATGAGCTTTGTAATCAAGTAGATCTACTCTGTTACTCAAGTGCTTCAATAGATCTCTGCTCTCCCCATGTGTGTGAAAGTGACAGCGTGCACGCCATAGTGGCACTTAGCTTTGAGTCTACATAAATATTCTTTGTGCTTTAATAGATCTATGCTTTTCCCCACGTGTGTGAAAGTGACAACGTGCATAATGTGTGTGTGGCACTTTGGCTAGATTGAATATTTGTTATAAGTTATATTTGGAGTTGGATGTCTCTATGAAATTGTGGTGTTTGTTGGAACCATCTAGCGCTCAAGGTGACAGTGTGGGGTTATCTAGATTGGGGAAGGCGGACTTTGAGGAGTGCTGTTATAGCCCTATTGATGATTAGAGTGTCCAACCGGAGAGTAGTTAAGAGTAGTATCATGAAGAGAGGATATTTATATGAGAGAATGTTCACTAGTGAAAGTATGATCCCTAGGCATTGTTTCTAAACATTGAAACACCGTTTGCATCTAGATTTGTTGCATGTTTGCTTGCTTCCAGTCTTTACCTCACCGTCAAGCTCCATCAAGCTATTTTCTGGCACCGTTACCACTTGTATTTCACTATCTCTTCGCCGAACTAGTGCACCTATAAACTTGACAAGTGTATTGGGTGTGTTGGGGACACAAGAGACTTCTTGTATCTTGATTGCAGGGTTGCTTGAGAGGGATACCTTTGACCACTTCCTTCCTGAGTTCGATAAACCTTGAGTAATCCACTTAAGAGAAAAATTGCTGCTGTTCTACAAACCTCTGCACTTGGAGGCCCAACAACTGTCTACAAGAATAGAAGTGCGTATACATCAAGCTATTTTCTGGCGCCGTTGCCGGGGAGGTAAGGTAAAAGGTACTCACATCCTCGTGTGTGAGTGCTCGAAGTTATTTCCTTTAGATTCTGCAATTTTGTTTTTTGTTTCTTCTTTTCACTAGTTAGGCTTAATGTAAAACAACAACAAAATTAGAGAGCTTTATAGCATTTATCTTGAGTTAGGACATGAAGTGTTTGAAGAGAAAATTTAAAAACCTATGGAACTTTATTTGGATGCTAATAGCAATGTTATTAGTATGAATTCTTTAGGCACCATTATTGCTAATGCTATGGAAACGTCTAAGTTTGGGGAAGCTAGTTTTTATGAAAGTGATCTTTTTAGCTCCCCAGCTTTGGAAGATAGCTATTCTATTGCTTATGATGATACCAAACCTCCAATATATGATGATTACAATGATGAATATGATATTTTCAGTCCACCTACTATTGAGGAGAAAATTTATTGTGGTTACAACATGCCTCCTATACTTGATGATTATGGTGATGAGAATAATAGTGATAGCTATTTTGTTGAATTTTCTCCCACTACAATTAATAAGAATGACTATGCTTATGTGGAGAGTAATAATTATTATATGCATGTGTCTCATGATAAGAATGTTTTATATGATAGTTATATTGTTAATTTTATTCATGATGCTACTGAAAGTTATTATGAGAGAGGGAAACATGGTCGTATGCATCTCAAGAATATTAAGTTTCCCCTCTTTATGTTGAAAATCTTGAAGTTGCATTTGTTTTGCTTTCCTATGCTTGTTGCTTTGTGCTTTCATGACTTGTTTCTTTACAAGATTCCTATGCATAGGAAGTGGGTTAGACTTAAATGTGTTTTGAATTTACTTCTTGATGCTCCCTTTCACTTTAATTCATATTTCTTATGTGAGCATCTTCTCAAAATATCAAGCCTAACTTAAAGGCGTTAAAGAAAAATACTTGTTGGGAGATAACCCAAGACTTTTCTTGAGTCTTGGAAGTTATTGCTTCTGTAATGATCTCTCCTTATCCTTTTTATTTGCTTTTGTGCCAAGAATGACCTCTAATTAGAGGGAAGTAAGATTTGGGGAGTTGCTGTCCCAAAACAGATTTCTGTCCTCCACCATAAAAATTTGTGAGGAGTCTCTATCAGTCGGATTGAGCTGAAAATTTACGAATAAATCCCCCACTATATTATATAACTTTCGTTAATTCAACACTTTTTTATTTGAGCAACAGAAGGTCTTCGAAAAAATCGGTTTCTACCTGCTGGTCTGTTTTGACAGATTTCTGCCATTATTTGCATTTGCTTCTTATTGATTCCTTTTTGGGTTATTTTTGGGAAATTGAGCTTTTTGAAGGAGTTTCTACAGTGGCTTTGTATATTTAGTGAAAGTTTTGCTGTTTTGAAACTAAACCCAAAGGTCTCTTATCTTTTGAATACACTAATGTTGCTAATGAAGATTGTGTGAAGTTTTGTATGAAGGAAAATTTGCAGGTGTAGAGAAAGAATGATGTAATGAGATGAAGAATGGACAAAATCTCAATCTTGGGGATGCCACCCCATGTCACCCCAAGAAATATTCAAGAGGTACAAGCGTCAAAGCTTGGGGATGCCCAAGGCATCCCCTTCTTCATCAATAAAAATCTCAGGTCTTTCTAGACACTTCGTTTTTATTGTTCCATGCATTGTTGTGTTGTTCTTGGAGCGTCTTAGTTTTCATTTTTGGTTTTTGTTTGCTTAGTTTTCTTGAGTAAGTTGGTTGGTTACACCACACTTCTTTTGGAGAGAGACACACTCTGTTTCCATTGCCTAGAACACTCTAGTTTTCACTCTTATTGTTTTGTGAGTGTTCACTTTTGCTAGCAATGCGTTCAGCCTTAGTTTTCTTGTTCTTTCAGCTTAGAACTTTTTAGTTCTTCTTTGTGGATTTGTGAGACAAGCTCACTGATCTTTATTGATTATTATCTTTGTGAGTTGTTTCAAATAAGTTGTTTGGTGTTGGAAAAAGTGTAGGAGCTTCATGCTTAGTGGTACAAAAGGGAGCTTATTTTGACAGTGACTTAGACTTTATCATGTCATCCTAGATGTTGTTTTGACCTTATTCTTAGTGATTATTGCTGTAGCATGACTTGCTCTAAACAATTAGGATTGCTTAATGTGCCTTGAAGGAATCATACATTGTTTTAGCATACAAAAACATAGTATTACGGTATTCTCCTTTGATGCTTTGTTTGGGTTGACTTGGCACATGCTCACACCATGTTATGACTATGAACAAGTCACCATAGCCTATATGATCATTTAGTCCTTAAATTGTAGTACCACTCTATGCTTTGATTAGTAATGTTTTGTTTCTCTACATGATTATGGCCATTATTGCTCTCTTAGTTGGTTGCTCCCAGTCTTTTGCTAGCCTCCACTTGTATGAGTAAGCTCTACTCATTCTTCCAACTCCCAAGAAACCAAGTTATTCCAAAGTGTCCACTATAAGCTCCTATGCATGGTGTGTTATACCATTCCAAGTATATTCTTATTTTTATCTACCTTCCAATTAAAAAGTCTTTTTGTTATGTGAAAACTTAGTGATTAAAGCTCTCACAAACTTAATGGCACACTTTATTTTTCTTGCCCTAATAAACTTGAACCATTGTGTCATATATATTGTATATTCTTGCACTTATACGTTGGAATTAGCAGAACCATCCTGTCATGGGGAACGTTTTCAACATTGCACTTGTACTTTGTACACAGTTGATATCATGCTCTTTTGTCTATGGATGTCATCGGTGTGAAATAAAGAGGGAGCTTGTAAGTCCATGGAGTTATGTATTTTGTATTAGAGAAACGCCTGGGCCGCTATCCTAAGCCATGCCTAATCATGGTGGAAACTTGCAGCATCATCATAATGAGCTATCTATGAAGCATACTCAATAAAAAGCTATGCATATAGTAAATAAAAAGATCGTTGAGATGCTCATTGTCTGCTTGCCTTGTCATTTTGGTTATGGGATAGCTCCTGTACCATGTGCAAGGGGTACCCCGTTGGTGGTTCTCTATGATATGCATATACTTACAATGATAAGAACTTATAGGTGACTAAAGTTGAGTAGCATGAGGTGTGTCCCTCGTATTCAAGGGACTTGAGATTGCCAACTTATACTTTGTCAGGCATATACTCCATCTTTGTTTACTTTAACCTTAATCACTTCAAGATGCTTATGATAGGGGCAATGAGGGCTGAAACATAACAAGTATCATAATTTTTGGAAGCTCTTTTTGAAACTTGAAATCCCTGCTTCCCTATAAAAGGCATTTCTTCCACTATTATTTGAGTCTCCACCTTCTACCTTTAGGCACCATTAAGAGAGCATAATTGCCATTCTGTGTGCAGTGTTCCAAATCTTATTGATTGATGCATATTGTGATATTACTTATTCTTGTGCTACTTGTTTTTAGTCACCCTTGTGAACTTTGAAGGTGTCCTATGCATCTATTTGCTACTCTATGAGGGACAAGTTGATTGCCACTATGCCATGTTTTCTGTATGTGAAACAAACAAACGTTTTTCAATGCATGTTAGTCATGATCTTTGTTTGTAGTATTTCATGTTGCATGCATAGTTACTATGTCCTATTGTTAGAACTCCATCTTTCATTCTCATGTTTAGAGTTCTTTGATCCTAGCTTTCAATGCTTGCAAATGGTTTGATCTTGGTTTTGATGGTGCATGTCACCTTAAAAATTATTCTTTTATCACTTACCTACTCGAGGACGAGCAGGAGTTAAGCTTGAGGATGCTTGATATGTCGGAAACGTATCTATAATTTTTGATGCTCTATGCTTATTTAGTATCTACTTTGTCTACACTTTGAGGTATTTTTATACACTTTCTGGTACTAACCTATTAACAAGAAACCACAGTGCCACTTGCCTGTTTTCTGCTGTTTTTGGTTTCAGAAAGCTAAAAAATGAATATTCTCGGAATTGGACGGGACAAAAGCCAAAGTTCATATTTTTTCCTGAACGATACGAAAAATCAAAGACGAGACGGAGGAGGACACCAGGGTGGCCACACCCTAGGTGGGCGCGGGCCCACCCTAGGCCGCACCGATAGGGGGTGTGGGCCCGCTGGACCTCCACCGACCTTGCCTCCTGCGCCTATAAGAAGCCCCCGGGGAGAAAACCCTAAAGAATTCATCATACTTCAAGAAAAAGTTCCATTGCGCCGCCGCCGCCACCGAAGGGGAGATTCGGAGATAGAAAGTCTCTGTTCCGGCACCCTGCCGGGACGGGGAAGTGCCCCCGGTGTTGTGGATATACCAAATGGGTATACCTACGGCATAGTCTCATACCGGCAAGCCCGGGTGGCCCACAGTTGGTGGTTAGGCCTATGGCATAACCGGGCGGCCCAGTTGCTGGTAGACAAGACGGAGGTCCAGCAGGGATAAAGGAAGGCGACGTGCCACCGCCATAGATAGAAGCCGGAGCCTTGGAGGACAATAAGACTAGTTAGTTTTAGTCTAGGACTCTGTAACCGTATCCGGCTGGGACTCTCCATGTAACCCTAGGTCCCGGCGTCCTTATAAGCCGACCTATGGGAGCCTTTAGGGCATAACAACAACTTCATACAACCTCGCACATCGAACCTATCTCTGTAACTCGGCGTATTGCCCTTATAGTGATTTATAGCAGGAGTAGGATTCCACCACCTTTGTGGGATCTGAACTTGGGTAAGCTGTGTTACCTCGTACCTGTCAACCGTCTGCCTTACCCCACGTTTCTAAACACGCATTGTGAGGACCTCTTCATGGCGTACTCGTCGGCAATACCAAGACAGTTGGCGCCCACCGTGGGGCAAGAGACGCTTACAACACGGATCCGGGCGGGATCCATCACCATCGTTCTAATCGGTGATATCCATATCTTCATCGACGTAACCGGCGCGGGATCTGAATCCCAGGAGGCCGGCATGGCGTCAAGACCCGTGCAGACCGCCTTCGGGCTGGATACGATCACGGAAATTTGATTTGGACTTGATCTCCTAGTTGAGGTTTCCGGCTTAAATCTTAAAACAAAAGGTGCTTAGGTGCGATCCCTTGACGCCTTGAAAGGCGGCGGATCACACTAAGCAATTCATTTGTCTAGTTGAGTTGTGCGTATGGAGACTCGGCTACACTTCTCTCAGGGATCCAGCCACGTCCGACATCACATTGCTTATGGATTGAATGAGGTTTCGTCTGGAGACATCCGCGTTCAGAGGTAGCCAATAGGTGGCCACGCCGCGTTAGATCGATCCAAGACACTGGTTCCATCTGTATGCACAGTTAAGTGCTCGATCCTTCTTTGCATTGAAGGTGTCGCAACTTGCAAGGCAATCCCCCAAGGAGGGAGCGTACCTGTCAGGCGTAGCCTTCGAAACAAAGGGATCGGACGACGCGACCTTGTCTCGGACAATACATTGGAAAGATACCAAGAAGAAATAGCTTGCTTGATTGGCTTCACGTACTACAAATCCTGCATGAATTTAGCGGCAAGAGCGCTAATTGCATGCATAACTACAGAGGCTAATTACTAGTAAGTACTAGCCGACATGATTTTTGGTCAACACGTGCAAGATAGCTTCGAGCACCTTGGCCTCTGTCGCGGCTGAGTTGGCTTCCGTCCCGGCAGCAGTCCGACTTCGTTTTTTGTTCCTAAAGTGTTCTGGTTTCGTCTTCGCTATGGATAATTGGCCGTCGTTATGGCTTATTTGGCCGTCTTGTCTTCACCACGATCGGATTCGTCTACATCGCGAACAACACCGACTTCGTTTAAAACAGCTAAGTATTTTATATTTATTATTTTAATTATTTATGATCATAAGATTAAGATTGGTTCACTCATATTCTGAGTCTTTTATCGCTTTCGTTTTGATCATGTCTTTTCCACGATTTGTCTTACGCTCGTGAGTATAAACTTTCACTAGTTTTGACCGTTTAAGGCCCTAGTATCATACAAAAACCCGCCTTCGGGCATTAGCTTAAGTTTTCTGGATACACGTTTTCTGTTGTTTTTATGTGGATTCCGGAGTAGTGACTTTTCGGCACTCAAAGCCGGCGTTTTGGCCTTAGGTTCTGGACGGTGCCATTAGGCATCATCACCTAAGGACATGGTTCTGTGCTGCGAGTCTTCCGTCTCACGAAAGGTCAAACATAAAAACAAGAATAATGGATAAGCCAGCACTTGCTTAAACAAATTTTTACATAAACTGTTCAAATTAGTTGAGTTTTTCCCTCCTAAACAGTTTTATGTTGTCCAACTGCTGTATTGTTTCAGCTTTAAATTATTTGTTCAAAGACAATGTTTGTTCCGCCTTACATTTGTTTGTTGGACACGATTAAAGGAACAATTTAATACATTTGTATTTTCATGTTTATGTTTCAGGTACATGACGCTTGGACATTGCCGCGTTCCTCGAAATTAAGGTGTTTTAAGCCGAATTTTCACTAGGCTTGACGCCTCGGGGGCTGCGTTCGCAGTCGTTGACCAAGATTTGAGCCGCCTTTGAGGATGTCGGATTGAGGCTCGGGGGCTTGACATCTCTAACTTAAGAGCTTGGTCCCGCCTTGCGTCCAAGCCGGAACAAACCTCGGGGGCTACAGTACATTGATTTCTAAGATACGGTGAAGTTCTCTTTGAGCATCAAGCCGGAAAATTCAAGTGAATTCCACGTTGACACTCGGGAGCTACATCGATGTCAAATTTTTTTGTGAAGTTCTCTTTGGAGCACCAAGCCGAAATAATTCTGACTTGACGCTCGGGGGCTACACTATTCACATTTTCTCTAAAGCTACTCTGAGAGCACCAAGACGAATTTCTTTTGAAACTCCGACTTGGCGCTCGGGGGCTACAATAGTTTGATATACAATTATGCATGTTCTTTTGAGCATCAAGCCGCCTTCGACGAAGCCGACTCAATGCTCGGGGGATACATATGGTTATGTCAGCAAAACTTTCAAGACGGTGAAGAATCCGGCTAGCGAAATCCGGGGGCTCGACATCAACTTTGCCTTCACGGAAGTTTCATTGGGTTACACGGCTCGATGGCCTAAACGTCCATGATATGAGAGGTCTAAGACCTTAATTCGGCAAGCTCTTATGTCTGCGACTTTGCTGGCTATAAGTCGGCAGTTTGGCAGCCTTTACGATCATGGCCCGGTAGCCATGATTTTTTTCGGCTTACCTATCTTCCTGCATGGATGATGATATTGAAGACGTTCCTAGAGCTTGGAAGAATCACTAACGATTCGTTAGAGAATTATCCGCTTTGGACTCATTTGCAGAAGCATACAAGCAACTCTCTGGCTAGGCTTAGTCGGATGAGATTATGATATGGGAGCTCTCCAAGATTCTTCGCGAAGCACGCCTAGAAATTGAAGACGACGTGATACTTACGCTCAAAGCTAGACGGAGGAACGTGAGGATCTTGAAGAACTCCGGGGGCTACTGTTGTGGATATACCAAATGGGTATACCTACGGCATAGTCTCATACTACCGGCAAGCCCGAGTGGCCCACAGTTGGTGGTTAGGCCTATGGCATAACTGGGCGGTCCAGTTGCTGGTAGACAAGACGGAGATCCAGCAGGGATAAAGGAAGGCGACATGCCACCGCCATAGATGGAAGCCGGAGCCTTGGAGGACAAGAAGACTGGTTAGTGTTAGTCTAGGACTCTGTAACCGTATCCGGCTGGGACTCTCCATGTAACCCTAGGTCCTGGCGTCCTTATAAGCCGACCTATGGGAGCCTTTAGGGCATAACAACAACTTCATACAACCTCCCACAGCGAACCTATCTCTGTAACTCGGCGTATTGCCCTTATAGTGATTTATAGCAGGAGTAGGATTCTGCCACCGTTGTGGGATCTGAACCTGGGTAAGCTGTGTTACCTTGTACCCATCAACCGTCCGCCTTACCCCACGTCTCTAAACACGTACTGTGAGGACCCCTCTATGGCGTACTCGTCGGCAATACCACGACACCCAGAGCCATCTCCATTGATCTCCACCACCATCTTCATCACCGTTGTTGATTCCCATGATGAGGAGGGAGTAGTTCTTCCTCGAGGCTAAGGGATCTACCGGTAGCTACGTGTTCATCTCTCTCTCTGTATGCATGATCTTGTTGTGGTCATGAGCTTTGTAATCAAGTAGATCTACTCTGTTACTCAAGTGCTTCAATAGATCTCTGCTCTCCTCATGTGTGTGAAAGTGACAGCGTGCACGCCATGGTGGCACTTAGGTTTGAGTCTACATAAATACTCTTTGTGCTTTAATAGATCTATGCTTTTCCCCATGTGTGTGAAAGTGACAGCGTGCATACCGTGTGTGGCACTTTGGCTAGATTGAATATTTGTTATGAGTTATATTTGGAGTTGGATGTATCTATGAAATTATGGTGTTTGTTGGAACCATCTAGCGCTCAAGGTGACAGTGTGGGGTTATCTAGATTGGGAAAGGCGGACTTTGAGGAGTGTTGTTATAGCCCTACCGATGATTAGATTGTCCAACCGGAGATTAGTTAAGAGTAGTATCATGAAGAGAGGATATTTATATGAGAGAGTGTTCACTAGTGAAATTATGATCCCTAGGCCTTGTTTCTAAACATTGAAACACCTTTTGCATCTAGATTTGTTGAATGTTTGCTTGCTTCCAGTCTTTACCTCACCGTCAAGATCCATCAAGCTATTTTTTGGCACCGTTACCACTTGTATTTCACTATCTCGTCACCGAACTAGTGCACCTATACACCTGGAAAGTGTATTGGGTGTGTTGGGGACACACGAGACTTCTTGTATCTTGATTGCAGGGTTGCTTGAGAGGGATACCTTTGACCACTTCCTCCCCGAGTTCAATAAACCTTGGGTAATCCACTTAAGGGAAAACTTGTTGCTGTTCTACAAACCTCTGCACTTGGAGACCCAACAACTATCTACAAGAATAGAAGTGCGTAGACATCAGCTGGCATGGTGATAAAGAAGGCCTCTGGGATGATCTCCCCTCTCTGGCAGGGTGCCAGGAAGAGCTTCAGATCCCTCCCGATCTAGGGACGATGGTGGCGGCGGCTACATACTTTTTCATGGAATTCTGATCGAGCCCTTAGGGTTTTATCCTCGAGGGGTTTATATAGGCGAAGGGGCAAGGTCGGTTGAGGTCTAGGTGGGCCACATCATAGGGCGGCGCCCCCCATGGCCGCGCCTAGGCCAGGTGGGGCTGCCCTGGGGTGCACCTCCCTCTGGCCTCTGGAATCCGTCTCCGCCTCTGAAAAATAGGAAGTTCGGCTTTTGTTTCATACAATTACAAGAATATTTCTTTACTAGCTTTTCTGAAACTAAAAGCAGCAGAAAACAGGAACTGGCACTGTGGCATCTTGTTAATAGGTTAGTTCCATAAAATGTATAAAAATGTCTCAAAGTATAGACAAAACATAAGATAGTTGGTGCAAAACAAGCATGGAGCATAAAAAATTATAAAACCGTTTACGACGTATCAATGGCGTACCGTAGGATGCTCTGTTCAAGACCGACTGAGTTATATCTTATTGTCATAGAATCACAAGAGGTGGGATTCCGAAGGACTAATGTCCCATCACTCGGTGGACGCTAAAATACAGATGGGGAAGGCCTTTGGGTAGCACAATATTCTGGAACCAGACGGCAGGCACGTAGGATGCAGTGTGGTGTGTATCTATGTATTGGAGCATCCTCTATCTTGTAGCCATGATAGGAGATGAAATGAAGAGATGGGAGGCGAACATAACAGAAATGATCAAAGTGGAACAATCTTTGTATTCATTGTCCACTAGGTCAAAACGGTTTAGCTTATATGCGGTCGTTCATATTTCAGCCATGTCTCGCAAAAAGAAGTGTGATAAAAACATAGACGACTTGAATACGAGGCATAGGTGGGTCCTCGTGTCGGCTAATTCTCAGAACATATGGTGCACTTATTGTCAACAGGCACGATGAGTTGGGCTGCAGAGGAGTAGGAGTAGGTGTGTTCTTATAATGCTCGTACAAGTAGTATAAGAGCCTCTCTTATAAGGTGGTCTAACTCTCACTCAACTATCAATGTGATATTAAAGTTTAGTCCCTCCTATTGCCATCAATGAATGAGTCAAATGGCCTCTGGAATTTTAGGAATTATAGTAGTTGATTAACTGGGCTGAGCCATATTATGCAGAACTCCAACATAAGTTTCGGTGAGAACCATCTTCTTGTGAGTTAGTCCGATGACTATCCTTTTTGATAGTAAGGTGAGAGACTATCGTGAGTGGTTAGTTTCGATATAAGTTTGGTGATTATTGTTAGCTTGTGTGCTTGTCAGGACGACATATTTGGATATCTGGCTTTAGTCTTCTACTTGAAAAATAGGGCATCAATAGTTTTCTATGGATAATTAATTCGATATTCTTCTTATGAATTTATGTGTACTTGAAGAGTATTTATGTACTCACTCTTGAGAATAAACGTCTAGTAGTTGCACCCTTTTAATTCATCTCCACTCGACCTCCCTAAATGACCCCTAAGGGTGAAATGAGGGCGCCGACGCACAGAAACTCACCCAGCCCTCTCCCCAAAATAAATTTTTCATCTGTTGGGTGCTCAACAAATATTCGGCGCCCCCAGCCCAACCCCCTCCCACATGGAGTCAACTGGGGGCGCCGGCTACCACTTTTGGCCCCATGGGTCCACCGGGAATCCTCCCCACTATATTTAGTATTGGGGGCATGGCTGGGTAGTACCCACCCCCTATAACTAAAAATCATCCGGTGTCCCCCCATACGGGATACTGCCGGACACCGTATTGGGGGGGGGGGGAGGGGGACGAGTGGAGATGCTCTTAGTTTTTATTTTATACTGCCCATTTGAGTCTTTTGAATTACTTAGTGTGATCCTCTGGTTGTTGAGATCTTTATTTCTTATAATTACTAGACGATTGTGAACAATAATACGAGTGGATATGCTCTTAGTTTCTTATTTTATACTGCCTATTTGAATCTTTTGAATTACTTAGTGTGATCCTCTGGTTGCTAAGATCTTTATTTCTTATAATTACTAGATGATTGTGAACAATAATATGTTTCCTTATTTATGTTAGCTATATTCATGCGATTCCTGGAATATTCCTAAATTGCATGGCGTGTATGTCATTATAAAGAAAAGAGGTGTTGTCCGAGATTTGAGTTATTCCTATCTTCATATATTTAGTTAGTGTGGTAGCATCTCTAGGTTGGGTTGAAACCTGGGGTGTTACACAAAGTAATTCCAAAACAGACCGCTTTTCTCAATGCAGTACTAGGAAACCAGCTATAGATAGACAAATCTTTTGTGACGCATATGTGTGACCATGCGTCACAGATAAACTCCAGTGACGATTTCAGGCAATGCGCCACAGAAGTCTTCACACTTCTGTGGCGCATATAGGGAAACAATGCGTCATAGAAGTTTGGTGGACCCGCCACCGAGGTTGGGCTCCCTCACTTTCTGTGGCGCATATGGACATATGCGCCACAGAAAGTGAGGGTAGGCCGCACCATATTATTATGCGCTACAGAATATAGAAAATCAGATCCCACCCCCCGAACCACCTTTTAACTTTTGTAAAAAATAAACGAAAATTCAAAAAAATAATTCCTTTGAGATGTAGTTGTATTTTAGGGTATAGTTGTAGGGAAAATTGAAAAAAATGAATTTCGATGTATTTTACAAAAAAGGTCATGGGACAGTAAAACGGCCATAATTTTTGCATACGATATCGAAAGAAAAGTTTAATATACCAAAATGATCGTCTCGAAATGCGCCGGAGGCCGTTGAAGTTTTACAGCTTCCCTACATTCGAAAAGATTAAAAAGTTATGGCAGAAATTAGACTTTTTTCCTGAAAAAAAATAAAAAGGGGGGACCAACTTCTGTGGCGCATTTCTCCCATATGCGCCACAGAAATCTTGGGCGGGATTCAAATTTCGAATCCCGCCGCCCCTTCTCCCTCTCTTATCTTCTTACACTCTTCCACCCTTCTCCTCCTCCACCATTTTCCTCCTCCACTTCTTCTCTCCTTCTCCTCCCCTTCTTCCTCACCTTCTTCTCCTCCTCCCTCCTCCTCCAACCCGGTGAGCTCCTCCTCCTCCTCCACCCCGGTGAGCTCCTTCTCCCTCCCTCCTTCCTCCTCCCTCCTTCCTCCTCCACCCCAGTGAGATCCTCCTCCTCCTCCCACCTTCCTCCTCCCTCCTCCTCCACCCCGGTGAGCTCCTCCGACGACGACCTCCTCCTCCAGCGGCCTCCTCCTCCTCTCCTCCACCGGCGACCACCCGCGACCTCCACCTCCTCCACCGGCGGCCTCCTCCCCTCCTCCACCGGCGACCTCCTCCTTCTCCGGCCACCATCAGCCTCATTCTCCTCCTCCGGTGACCCCCACCTCCGATGATCCCCACCTCCAGCCAGATCTGGCCAAGTATTTTTTTTTGAATTTTGAAAAAACTTCTGTGGCGCATATTGGCAATATGCGCCACAGAAGTTTGAGATCTGTTTGGGGACTTCTGTGGTGCATATTGTCAATATGCGCCATAGAAGTTTTTTCAACTTCTGTGGCGCATTTAAATATGCGCCAGAGGCCGCTGAAGTTTACAGCTTCCTCAAATTCGAAAATAGTAAAAAATTATGGCAGAAAGAAGTTTTTTTCCTACAAAAAAATAAAAAAGGGGACCAACTTCTGTGGCGCATTTCTCCCATATGCGCCACAGAAGTCTTGGGCGGGAACTGAATTTCGAATCCCGCCGCCCCTTCTCCCTCTCTTATCCTCTTCCACTCCTCCACCCTTCTCCTCCTCCACCATTCTCCTCCTCCACTTCTTCTCTCCTTCTCCTCCCCTTCTTCCTCACCTTCTCCTCCTCCTCCCTCCTCCTCCACCCCGATGAGCTCCTCCTCCTCCTCCACCCCGGTGAGCTCCTCCTCCTTCCTCCTCCATCCTCCATCCCGGTGAGATCCTTCTCCTCCTCCCACCTTCCTCCTACCTCCTCCCTCCTCCTCCTCCACCCCGGTGATCTCCTTCGGCGACCACCCGCGATCTCCACCTCCTCCTCCGGCGAGCCCCTCCTCCACCGGCGGCGGCCTCCTCCTCCTCCGGCCACCATCAGCCTCCTTTTCCTTCTCCGGTGATCCCCACCTCCGGCCAGATCTGGTCGGATATTTTGTTTTGAATTTTGAAAAAACTTCTGTGGCGCATATTGCCAATATGCGCCACAGAAGTTCGCCAGAGGCCGTTGAAGTTTTACAGATTCCCCAAATTCGAAAAGAGTAAAAAGTTATGGTAGAAAGAAGATTTTTTCCTGCCAAAAAATAAAAAAGGGGGACCAACTTCTGTGGCGCATTTCTTCCATATGCGCCATAGAAGTCTTGGGCGGGATTCGAATTTTCGAATCCCGTCGCCCCTTCTCCATCTCTTATCCTCTTCCACTCCTCCACCCTTCTCCTCCTCCACTTCTTCTCTCCTTCTCCTCCCCTTCTTCCTCACCTTCTCTTCCTTCTCCCTCCTCCTCCACCCCGGTCAGCTCCTCCTCCTCCTCCACCCCGGTGAGCTCCTCCCTCCTCCACCCCGATGAGATCCTCCTCCTCCTCCCACCTTCCTCCTCCCTCCTCCTCCTCTAGCGACCTCCTCCTCCTCCGGCGGCCTCCTCCTCTCCTCCACCAGCGACCACCCGCAGCCTCCACCTCCTCCTCCAGCGAGCCCCTCCTCCACCAGCGGCCTCCTCCCCTCCTCCACCGGCGGCCTCCTCCTCTCCTCCACCGACGACCTCCTCCTCCTGCGGACACCATCGCCCTCCTTTTCTCCTCCGGTGACCCCCACCTTCGGCGATCCCCACCTCCGGCCAGAGCTGGCCGGGTCTTTTTTTTGAATTTTGAAAAGAACTTCTGTGGCGCATATCTGGTTGGGGACTTCTGTGGCGCATATTGGCAATATGCGCCATAGAAGTTTTTTCAACTTCTGTGGTGCATTTCAATATACGCCACATAACTACACTTTAGTGGCGTGATAACAGTGGCACATCCCATATGCGCCACAGAAGTTGAAAAATGGTGCGCCACTGATGATCTTTTTCCTAGTAGTTATGAAGCAAACTAGCAACCTTTCCCCATTGTACGTACATTCCAACAAAGAAAAACTGAAAGGCTATTTGTGGTTCCTTATGCATAGTACTTGTTTAATTTTCCTCTACACCCAAATTGACTTGTTTTTAATAGAAAGAGAGTTCTCAGTTGCATGCAGGTTATTGATGTGGCTATTGGATTCATATGTGGTGCGCACTTCGGTGTGCGGAGATGCGGTATTTTCTAGACATTAGGTGATTCAACCACTGGAAGATGTTAGCACGAGCTTTATCTTTCCGGTTTAGATGACAGTGTAGCAATACGATTAGTGATACATGTAATCTCTATTGCTTTCGCCTGAATTTTTCCACTATTTCATTCTTGTTGAACTAAGACATTGTAATAGATGGTTTGTGATACAATCATCGTAGAGACTTAGGGTATCCTATTTTTTGAAAAAAAAGATCAAAATATCAGCTTTCTCTAGCATTTCATAAGAATGAGACATGAACATACATAAGTGTTTTTTTAAATCCTGCCTATATTGGCATGGAGGGACCAATGAATGACAAACATATCCTACCCCCAACCAAGGTGGTTGTAGCTAATGACCCATGGATATAATATATTTTCCATAACCTTCTTAATATAAACCCGTGTGATAATTTAGACACCATAATTTTGTATTTTTTAGATTGTAAAACATCAAAACGTAGAGAACCCTATGTACCTTACTGTTTTCATTATTGCATTGCACCGATACAACATTGAATCAGAAGTGAATTCCTACACCTACATGTGTCCAAGTACAACACAATTTAAATCGAGCAGAATAAACCATTGCAAGGAGGCACCTCCATTTACATTTTGTTAAGATTCATGGTTCAGCAGAACAACCATCTACATTTAAGTTCAATGGACGATTGCATGGATGCACCTCTATTTAAAACGAGCAAGCAAGCACACACTGGCCTCGTTTTACCTTTGCTCAGTTACACATTATATAACTCGGTGGTTGTGCATGATCTACGAACTCCCATTTTTTTTGGAGAAATGTGTTTTAGTGTAATAGGATTGGGAGGCAAGGGGAAGTTGCATGTGGTAGTGCTGCGAGGCATGTTCGCCCCAGGTTCGGTTGCGACAGCGAGCGCTCACCTCATTTTTACCAAGGGGAACTCTGTGGCGTTCAATACCCATCTGTATCCTTGGCCATCGGTACCAACTAGGATTAAGTATGAATGTTTATGTGCCCGGTGTCAGCATGGTAGTTTCAGCTGCCAACATGATACCTAGATCATGCTCTTTCGTACTAGCTCTTGCTACCAAATGATACATCCACATATGTTGAAATTACCTCGTTTAATTGTTGAGTTGAAACCACATTTCTGGCAGCTTATGGTTTTGTTAGTTACGCAGGCAGCAAAACCTTATATTATGCAGCTGGAAATGTTGTTAATTCATTATTATTTTATTTCAGTATGTTCCATTTTGAGAAGATAGTGGAACCAGACTCCAAGGGATCACTAGTAGAAAAAGAGCTATTCGTCCACCCTAGTTCGGAGCATTAATCCCGGTTATGGTTGGACCCGGGACTAATGTGAGCATTAGTCCCGGTTCCAACGGCTAGAACGCCAGCAATCTTTAGTCCCGGGTCAAATGGGACCTTTAGTCCCGGTTCGTATCACCAACCGGGACTAAAAGGGGTGCCCCGGTGCCAACCCCTTTAGTCCCGGTTCATATCACTAAAGGTGTGATCTTTAGTCCCGGTTCGTATTACCAACCCGGACTAAAGAAAGTGGGCAAAAAAATTCTCAAGTTCTGCCGTGGCAGTAAAACGGACACAAATCTTTCTGGAGATCGTCTTTTCTAGATTTAAAATCATGCCAAAAAGTTATAAAAAAATTTAAAAATAAAATCCTTCGAACTATAGTTATATTAAGTGAATTAGTTGTTAGAAAAATTAACAAATATAAATTTCTACATAATTTACAAAAAATGTTATGAAAAATTCAAATGCCCATAACTTTTGCATACCATGTAAAAAAAGTATAACCTATCAAAACGTGCAGAAAAAATTAGCTCTTTGATTTCAACATACTTAGGCCTTTTTGGATTCTTAAAATTCGAAAAGAAAAAAATTAATTTTATTCTAATGAAAGTAAAAACTAATTAAATTAATTTTTTTAGTATTTTTATGTCATATTTGAATTCCTCGCATTTTTTTGATAATAATGGATATATTATTTGTTAAATTTCGATTTACAGATTTGAAGATATTGTTTATGTCATATTAAATGAATAAATGGCAAAAATGAATAAAATATTAATTTAATTAATTTTTACTTTCATTAGAATAAAATGTTATTATTACTTATTTATTATTTTTTACTAAAAATAGTTGTTCTTAATTTCAAAAAATAAAAAAGTGTCACATATCGATATGAGTTAATAGTATTGATATAGTAGTCTTGACAACAAGATACAAGGGTCCTTCGTGCGGGGTGGGAGAGATGGAATGGAGAAGTTAAGCGTGCTGGGGGTGAAGTAGTGCTAGGATGGGTGACCAGCCGGGAAGTTTGACCGAAAGTATGATTTGAACAAAGATTAAGCGTAATTAGTGTTAAAAATGAGGGATGTGGTAGATTAACGAGTCAAACAATTTAAAGGTTTAAAAAATTTTTGGAAAAAAATCAAATTTTCTTTTAAAAAAAAAAGTAAAAAAAAACCAAACCGGGACTAAAGGTCCCGCACACTCGACGCGGCCCGTGAGTGCCTTTAATCCCAGTTTGTGGCCGAACCGGGACTAAAGGGGTAAGCCTTTAGTCCCGATTTCTTTGTCCCGGTTGAGAAACCGGGACGAAAGGCCTTTACAAACCGGGACCAATGACACGTTTTTCACTAGTGGATGTACGGTAAAATAAACACATGTAATGATTTTTTGGTTACCAAATAGTATTGTGGCACAACGACATTACCTTAAGATAAGTGCTAGTCCGGTTGAGTTTGGAGCGCTCATCACCTGGTTGAACTGGCACGTCACTGAGCTTTGTTTTCTCTCATATTTGACATAATATAATTAACGGTTTGCTAAAGGAAGCAAGACGATAAAAAACTTATCCTGGATCCACGATCCATCTGGTTTCCTATAAATGTAAGATGTGTGTGAGGTTTCCTAAAGCACATTCAATGGGAGAGGGAGCATATTCAAATCTACATTTCCATGATCCGATCAATCACCCATAATATAAGAATCTGTCATTGACATGTGTTAGGAATAGACGACTTTCCTCTAGGGGCCAAAGCCACAATATATAATACAGGTACACGTGTGAATATGCAGGAAACCCTCTAACAAATGGGGAAAACTACAATACAAATATATACATCTAACATCCCTCTCAAACTCATGATGGATCCACAACACTGAGTTTGGAGAGTAAGAAATCATGCTCCGCTCTGGTCTGTGCCTTCGTGAAGAAATCTGTCAACTGTAAATCTGAAGACACATACTGAAGCGCAACAACCTGAGCCTGCACCTAAGCACGTGTATAGAAAACATCAACACAAATATGCTTGGTAAGCTCGTGCTTAACCGGATCACGTGCAACACTAATAGCACCTATACTGTCAGACAAAACCAGAGTGGGTGTGATAATAGAGACCCTAAAATCCGCAAGTAACCACCGTAACCAGGTCACTTCAGCAGTCAACAAGGCCAGAGCACGCAACTCAGTCTCAACACTCGAACGGGAAACCGCTGTCTGTTTCTTCGTCTTCCAAACAATGAGTGAACCACCAAGAAACACACAGTAAGCAGAAAGGGAACGACGATCTGAAGGATCACTCGCCCACGTAGAATCCGAATAGCACTGAAGCTGGAGGGAGCTGGAACGAGGAAAGAAAAGGCGACGAGTAATCGTACCACGAAGATAACGAAGAACATGGAGAAGATGACTATAGTGAACGGTGGTAGGAGCAGAAACAAACTGACTCAGAATATGAACAGGATAAGAGATGTCAGGACGAGTGACAACAAGATAAACAAGACTCCCAAATATGACGATAACGCGTCGGATCAGAAAGAGGATCACCATCAGTAGGGTGAAGCTTAACATTAAGCTCCATAGGGGTCTCAACTGTGCGCTCATCCCCAAGAGCAGCACGAGCAAGAAGATCCTGAATATACTTTTCCTGAGAGATGTAAAAGCCATCAGAAGTGGAGGAAACCTCAATCCCAAGAAAGTATAGAAGAGGACCAAGATCAGTCATAAGAAACTGATCACGAAGGCGAGCCTTAACAAAGGCAATATACTCAAAATCATCACCAGTAATGATCATATCATCAACATAGAGAAGAAGAAGAGTGCGTCCATGAGGAGAAGTGTGAACAAACAACGCTGGATCATGAGCACTAGGGGAGAAACCAGCAGCAGTCACTACAGAAGCAAAGCACTCAAACCAGGCACGAGGGGCCTGTTTGAGGCCATAAAGGGAACATCGAAGACGACAAACCATCCCCTCGGGAACAGAATACCCAGGAGGAGGCTGCATATAAACCTCCTCACTCAACTCACCATTGAGAAAGGCATTCTGAACATCAAGCTGGGACCTGGACGCATCAAGACGAAGCAACAGCAAGAAGAGTACGCACAGTGGTTATATGAGCCACAGGAGCAAAGGTCTCATCATTGTCACGACCATGCTCCTGCTGAAAACCACGAGCCACAAGACGCGCTTTATAGCGCTCAAGAGATCCATCAGAGCGGGTCTTAATCTTATGGCCGCAAAATGCTGATATATGGAGAGCACCTCACTGCGAGAGCGCATAAAATACAACCAAGTGTACCGAGAAAAATCATCGATGAATAAAATATAGTAGCGATGGCCCCCTTTCGAAGCGAAAGGAGACGGACCCCAAACATCGGAATAAACTAAATCAAAAGGTCGCTGAGATACAGACGCGCTAGTAGGATAGGGAAGCTGAATCTGTTTACCCAACCTACAGCCCTGACAATGCAAAGACCCATCTCCTGAGACAGACCTCAGAAGACCACGATGAAATAAGGACGACAGGCGAGAGTCACAAAGGTGACCAAGACGATGATGCCACTGCTGAAAGGAGCTGGTAGCAGAGGCGACGACCGAAGAGGAACTGGAAGATGTAGTGGCTGCGGAAGGAACACGAAGCCAGTCTAGCTCCCAAAGTCCTGAAGAGTCACGGCTGCGAGGGCCAGCTCCAACCAGGTCCTGCGTGCGACGGTCCTGGAAAACACAAGAATTAGCATCAAGAATGACGCGACAACCAGAGTCAGTGAGCTGGCTAGCAGAGAACAGATTCATCTTAGGAAGAGGGACATGAGAAATATCAGGAAAAGAAAAAGAAGAAGTAGAAAGGGTGCCCCGACTAGAAACAGGAAGAGAGGTACCATCAGCCGTGAAAACACGAACATGAGAAGGGACAGAACGAAGAGCGGACAGGAAAGAAGACCCAGAGGTCATATAAAAGGAAGCTCCAGAATCCAGATACCATGGGGACGTACCTGACTGTGTAGAAGGTGGTGGTCGCGAGGCTGAAGAATCGATCCACGTAACCAGCCTGCTGTCAAGAAGAGCCTATAGCAGCAAGCAGACCGCGAAGACTCCTGATAATGTCCTGATCGGAGAGAGCAACTTCTGAAAATCCAGAAGGAGCCGACTGCCCACGAGCCTGGTGCTGCTGACGTAAACTGGAATCCCATGTATAACAGGTGGCCCAAGTGTGCCCATCCTTGTTACATTAAGAGCAGTGACGAAGAGAACCACGGCGACCCTGACCACGAGCCTGTTGGTGCTGACTCTGGCCCTGAAACTGCTGGTGCTGACTCTGAC
Organism: Avena insularis; assembly: GCA_023614405.1. NCBI lineage: Eukaryota > Viridiplantae > Streptophyta > Magnoliopsida > Poales > Poaceae > Avena > Avena insularis. Next base: position 55,916,393 of record CM042695.1, read on the forward strand.
CCTGAAATTGCTGGTGCTAACTCTGACCCTGACCTAGAGGAGTGGGTAGTATCGACGGCGGCACAGAGGACCGCGGCTGAGTCGAGGAAGCAGACGGCATAGGAGGACCACGAGTAGCAAGCACAGATGGAACCGCAAGAAGACCAGCACCATGGAGACAGGTCTCATCAGCCCGAAGCTCAGACAACACCTCAGAGAGCGGAACGCGACCACGAGCATTCAGCTGAGCACGCCGGGGCTCAAACTCCTGGCAGAGCCGAGACAGAAACTCATAGATGCGGTGAAACTCCAAATCCGAGCGCACAATCTAGCAGCACGAGCATGTGCCACAAACAGCAGTACGAAGAGAATCAAGCTGACGCCAGATAGCAGCACTCTGAGTATAGAACTCATCAATAGTAGAATCACCCTGCTGGAGAGCATGCTCCTGGCGAACCACAGATAGGAAAAGAGCATCCCCAGATGGCTGATAGAGCTGACGAAGATGGGCCCACTGAGCGGCAACAGTAGGAAGACTCATGAACTCAGCGACATACTGGGGCAGAACACTGGAGGTGAGAACAGCGGCAGCACGAGCATCCTCATCAACCCACTGAGTGTAAGCAGTCAGAGCGTGTCGATAGGCCTCGAGATCAGAAGAGTACTGCTTGAACTTCAGGTCATAAGCAGCAACAACACTATCATCAGCACTCTGAGCAGCATCCTTGGCCTCCTGAGATGCATCAGTGCCAAGAACAATCGGCGTCGGCGGAAGAGGAGCCACAGGAGCAGGGGCACGGCGGAGAGGAGACCTCGCTGGAGAGCACACCCGAAAGACGGAGACCGCACATGTGAACGCGCATAAAGGCAGCGAAATCAGGATAATTCGCACCATCGAAGATCACCGGGCAGCGAGGAATTGCAACATAGCCCGATGCAGAAGACATCTCTCTCTCAATTTTTTTTGGGTCAACTCTCAGATTCAATCGAGAACTAACGAAGGACAGAGCTGGGGTCCGTCGGGCGGCCGGCAGATGGAGTCAGCACCAGACGGAGGCGACAGAGGCGGTCGGCCGGTGGGGCAGGCGGGCGACTGCGGACGTCCGGCAAGACAGATCAGACGAAGGCGGTCAGCCGGCGGAGCAGGCGGGCGACGGCGGACGTCCGGCGAGGCAGATGCAGGCCAGACGGGCGGAGCAGCAGACAGCCGACGAGGCAGATGCGGGCCTGGACGGGACGGACTTCGGTGAGCAGCGGAGCAGGAGTAGGTGCGCATGCGCTCGATCCCGCGCAGGTGCTGAAGAGCAGACGAGCGCGCGTGGACTCGCAGGACGTCGGGTGGCAAGAGATCGATCCAGGGAGGCAGCAGGGCGTCAGCAAGGAATTAATCCAGGGAGGCAGCTTGGAGTCTTGGTCGGATCGGAATCGATCCAGGGAGCCAGCTTGGAGTCTTGATCAGATCGCGTCGAGCGGGCAGGAAACAGGAATCGATTTGGATCTCGATCGGGTCACACAAACCCAGATCAGACACACCCAAATCGATCTAGATCTGAAAACGGGGCAAAACGGGCGGCAACCGGCGGCGACGACGACGACAAGGTGGCAGCGACAGGGACGGTGGCGGCCGACGAAGTTGCAAGAAAGAGGACGGAGCTAACGTGGCTCTGATACCATGTTAGGAATATGCAACTTGTATTCCTCTGGGGCCAAAGGCCACAATATATAATACATGTACAAGTGTAAATATGCAGGAAGCCCCCTAACATATGGAAAAAACTACAATACAAATATATACATCTAACAACATGCATGAGTACTTTACCGAAGTTTCAGAAAATATTTTCTTGCTCCGATCATTAGCTATAAAATTCAAGCAGCTTGTAGCAGACAATAAGTGGTTCTTAGGTTAGATAATTGGTTCAGTGTGCGCCATTCAAAAGATGGTGTTGGGTGCTCGCACGCTGTGGGTCGATGATTTCTGGGCGCCCGAGCTGACTAGCCAACAGCCAGCCAGATGCACAAGATGAGCCGCCGAGATGAGTTAATACACATATACTTTTTGCTGAGTCATATGAAGAAGGTTACAATGGAATACACGTACGTGTTACTTTGATTTGGGATCAAAATTCAGTCAAACCAAAAAAACTGGTACTTCAGAATTCTGAGGCCATTGAAATATTCAAAATTTTGGAGGCTTCGATCGACGAAATTAACATACCAGCATGCAAGTGGAACATCAGATCGCCTGTTCTCCTTCATAGTTAAATCTGGCATCATGACGGATGGCATTAAGCATTTTCTTTGCTGGAGAGAGAATATACTAGTTAGAATCCTATGACAGACAAACATGTTGTTAACTTCTATTTTATTGGTAGCACATTTCCATTAGAAATAGGAAGTGCCTAATTTCGAGCATCTTCAATCAAAGGGAAACTTCTCCATTCTTCCAATAATGTTCTTTTGTGGGACATCTTATAGTATATATGCAAAGTCATATTACTAGCTGTATAAATACTTGCAAGTCTTGGTTACACCATTGCATTGTGTTGGATGTTGATTCTAACACCGAGTGGGAATGGAAATTCGTTCTTGCATAAATTTCCATGTTCGGGTGCTTGTACAAATCACTGAAAGTTGAAGCAATAAACAAACAAGAAGCAATGCCTTTACCTGTGGATGAGAGCTACTCCTACTAAGGATCTAGTCGATCAAACCAACTGAGTTTTGGACATGCACGTTCTGCCGAGTAAGCACCTAGATATAAATCCATCTTGTTTTGTACTAAGGAGCGCATCGACGAGCTTTCTTCATCTTGGATGCTTGAAAGTACTTGGTGGTAGGGGCACGCAAGATCGACATCACATTGCAGCCTGGCCTGCACATAAATCTTGCTCATCCAGTTTCCTGTCACCTTCTAGTCCCACACAACACCACCAAGCAAGTAGGTCAGCAAATGCAAGAGATGTGCAATTTACGCTTGCGTTAAATCTACCCAAGCAAAACAAGCAAAGGTGGAGATAAGTATAGGAATTAGTCCCATCAATTTGTAAACTCATGAGGTCAACCATATGTGATGCGATGTTGCTCAGTGTGGCCAGGTGTGAGTATATTTAGTACTAGTATATATATGGCGAGAGCATAGGAAAGTCACACAGACAAGCTTTAATGCTTGAGGGCTTATAGCTCCTATGCGACGTCTTTACGTGGAATTGGAAGGAAAGCGACATCGCTGAAAAGAATAGCTCGCATGCGACGGTTGTGAGGCAGCTAATATCCCAGGACCACACGAGCCATAAAACGGCCGTAAGGACACATTTAACTTTGTTCCAAGATTAGGGTTAAGCCAAACCGGTTGGTTGGGACAGCCAGTCAAGCCAGTCAAACCAACCGCTTCCGACCGAGAGCGCGCGTCACACTGACTGTAGCTTCCCCGACGGCGGCGGCAGACCTCACCCATCGTTCTCGGCGCCAGCAGCGGCGGCACGACAATTAATTTAGGCGGCGGCGCTTTCGTTCGACGGCGAAGATGGTGAGTGCCATTTGAAAGCTAATTCCTCTCCCATTCTTCTCAAATCGAGATCTGAGCGTGCCCATTGATGCTAGATTGTGGAGGCGAGGGTGTGCTGAACGGGGCGAGGGGGAACGATATGGAGCATGGAGAGGGGACTTTTAATCGGTATATCCCGTATCTCTGCACTTAACTTCTCTAAGGTTGAGCTCTTTGTTCGCTTCCGCTAGCTCACAGTGCCCGCCAAAAATAGGGGAGACGATGTTGCGCGCCAAATCTTCGAATTTCACATCAATTTCTTTCCCTCTAGGGCTATTTTAGTTGATGGCAGCACACAGATCATTGAGAGAGACATGGTTGTTAAATGGGAGGTGGAATTAGAACATGTTGATCCCCAAGAGCTAATAAACATGGGAGAGGAGGCGGTGAGGAAAATGGTGGAAAAAATTGGGGATAGTGTGGTTTGGGGGCCAGAGCAAGAAGTTTCTTTGTTACGATTTGATGATTACAAATGTGACTATGTTAGGGTTGAGACAGGTGAACATATAGTTGATGAAATCGATGAGCGAAACGGTTGGACAAGCAAAACTGTTCTGTTTTTAGCACAACTCATTGATCTGGAACCTGATTCGAGGGTTGGATATGTGGCCTCGAAGCTGGCTACTCAGATGGTCGAGGATGATTGGGCTGCACAAAGGCAAGTAATGCCTATACTTACTGAGTTGGAAGTGTTAACAGTGGAGGATGATGATGCTAATGCACAAGGGGAGGCTGCAGATGGTAATGCACAAAGGATTGTAACTGTTGATTGGAATTCAGTTGAGATACATGACCGGACTGATTTGGTCATTGCACCAATAGATGACATTGAAATGGCAAAGCTTTTTGGCATTCCTATAGATGACAGAGACAAGGAGAAGAAGAGGGATGAAGCTGCAAATGATGGTGACAACCATTTAAGAGATGAAGAGGCAGATATAGATCTAGAGTTGTTGGAAAATGCTGCAGTTCATGTAGATGATGCACATGATGATGAGCTAGTAACAGTTTATGACAAAGAGGACCCAGTTATTGAAGTTGGGAGATTGTTTCCAAGCATGGATGAATTCAAGATGTGTTTCAGGACATATGCAGTCAAACGTGAGTTTACTACCAAGACTATGTGGACTGATAAAAAGAAGTTCTATGCAAAATGCATAGGTTATGATGGTGGTGCCAAGCCTTGCAAGTGGTATATATCTGCTAGACGCCAACCTGATGGAAGGACAATAAGAGTGAATCAAATTCCAAAACCTCATACTTGCATTACAAGTTCTCAAACAGTTACAAAGATGACATCACAATTATGGGTTGCAGAAAAGATCAAGCCCATTTTAGCCACAACACCAAACAACACTGCAAAGAGACTGAAAATAGACTTGGAAAAGCAGTACCCCATTAAGCTGAATTATACTACAGTGTGGAAGGAAAAAACAAAGGGCAATCAAAGAGCTATATGGTGATTGGGCAAATACCTTTCGAATGCTTTATAACTTCAAAGCAGAAGTAGAGAAGAGGTCACCTGGCAGTGTTGTGGAGATAGATACTGAGGTAACAGCTGATGGGAAAGTCTTCTTCTCTAAATTCTTCATGGCTTTAAAGCCTTGCATCGATGGCTTCAAAGCAGGGTGCCGTCCATATTTGAGTATAGACTCATCTTTCTTGACTGGAAAGTGGAATGGTCAACTAGCAGCATGCAATGCTTTAGATGGACACAATTGGATGTTCCCTGTAGCTATTGGCATGTTTCAGTCTGAGACAGAGGCATCATGGACATGGTTCATGATGCAGTTGAAAAGATGCATAGGGCCAGTCTCTCCATTGGCAGTGCACACAGATGCATGTAAAGGTTTAGAAAATGCAGTGAAGATTGTTTTCCCTCATGCTGAGCAGAGGGAGTGCTTCGGCCATATGTGGATGAATTTGATCAAAAAATTCAGAGGAGATGATTTTGGACGCATGTGGCCAGCAGCAAGATCTTACACCAGACACATTCATATCACCTTGAGAAGATTAAGGCGGCATGCTCTGAGGAGGATAGGGTCAAGTTTTGTACATGGTTGGAAACCTACCATTCTCTTTTATGGTACAGGTCTGGTTTTAACACTACCATCAAATGTGATCATATCAACAATAATTTGGCAGAAAGTTTCAACAACAAAGTGAAGTAGTTAAAAGACTTTTGCTGTCCATGACATGGTTGACAGATCAGGATCATGATCATGAGGTTGTGGGAATTGAGAAGAAGGCTTGGTGATGTTCTTCAAGGAGATAAGCTTCCTGATGTTGTGCGGCGAATTGGTCAACAGGAGCAGAAATCTTGCACATTTGCGTGTTGAGAAATCCTCATTGTGGGGTGCTGAAGTCAGAGATACAAAGACTGGCAGGAGGCATGTTGTTGACACTCAATTGCATGAATGCACATGCCTTGAGTGGCAACACACTGGGAAGCCTTGTGAGCATGCCATACTTTTCTTGGCCTCCAAACACAAGCTAAATATGCACCCATATTTGCATGAGTATTATTCTGTAGTAAAATTCAAGGCTGCATATGGAACACCAATTTCAGCACTTACAGATCAGTCTCAGTGGCCTGAAGTGGACATTCAGTTCTCCTTGTGTCCTCCTTTGATGAAAAGAAAGGCTGGCAGGCCCAAGCAGAGTAGATTCAAGGCTTGGTTTGAGAAAGGTGGGAGCAGCAAGAAGGGAAAGAAAGATGAAAAGAAAGATGCCAAGCCAAAAAGGGCCCAAAAAGGTAACAAGAATAGATGCAAACTCTGTGAAGAACTTGGACACCGAGCTGGCTCTACCAAGTGCAGATACACTGCTGAAAAGCCAAAGTATGTTCATCCAAAATCTATCCCATTTCTTGTTGATGATTTTTCTCCCCCAGCTAACTTGCTTGTTTTCAAGAGGAAGCGTGGATAAAAAGGCCCACCTCTTGTTGTTGACGAATGCTGGCCAGTTAAAAGGGCAAGAATCAATGGCCAAAGAAAGAAGAGAACTAACCAGATCATGTTTGGTGTTGCTGAGGTGCAATCTGAACTTGTTTTGGAGGATGATGTGCAAATTGTTGAGGCTTTAGGGCACACCATTTCTGATTTGGAAGCTCTGGTGCAAAATGAGCCTGTTGTTGAGGCTCTAGTGCAAAATGGTTGAGGCTCTTGTGCAAAATGAGCCTGTTGTTGAGGCTCTGGTGCAAAATGATCCTGTTGTTGAGGCTCTGTGTAACACCCTCAGAATCGGCCCTATGCAAGTTTCAGCGATTCCCTTGAGATAGAAACGATTCAAGGTGCCACCGGCACTTTCGCGGGTGGAAAACGAAGTAATACCATTACACAATAGTTCACGATGGAACCCACAGAACAGATATATACAACAACGACTCCATGAGTCAAGAATACAATATACAGTACAAAGATCCAAATCACCTTGAAAGCGATACAGCGTCCGAGTACGGACAAGATGCAAATTGAGCTAAGAGCCCTGAAGAATAACCAATGGCGTCCATAACCCTGCCCAGGCCAAGCCGGAAGGGTAACCACCTAACGACGTCGATCTCAAAACCTGCTTAAACAAAAGGGGTGCCGACAAAGGGCAAAGGAAAAAGAGAGCGGTCAGTACTGAGGCCAGTACACGGCGAGACTAGAATTCGGCGGTCCTCGCCTACATAGGTATGGTGGACTGAAGCGGCAGCGCAGCATGCACTAAACAACCTATAGAGACTCAATACAACTGGCGGATATCAGATAGGGATAAGAAAGACCTATTCGGAACCAACCTAATACTACCACCAAACATACCCATCCTAGTATTTCCCCCTCGAGACCAAACGAGGAAGTCAACCGAGGAACTCACACAGTTGGCAGTTTTATTCATTCTGTTATATTTGCAGCAATTACTAGTCCGATATAGATAGCATGAGTCATCCTGATATAATAAGCAGTGGGCAGTTTTAGTTAGCCATTCCATTGTAGTTGTAATACTTACTAGTCAGATACATATAGCATGAGGTATCCCAAAACCCAGCAGTTGTTGGTACTTTTATTTAGCCATTCTGTTGTAGTTGCAATACTTACTAGTCAGATACAATGGTAACATGCAACAACCCAAACCAGCAATTGTTGGCACTTTTATTTAGCCATTCCATTATAGTGAAGCTAATTACTAGTCATTATAAAGTCAAATTTATAGCACTACTTTAGTTATAGTTGTCTATGATCGAGAATCTTGTGCTCCAAGTCGTCCATAACGCGAACACGGCTTTGAAAGTTTTACCCTGCAGGGGGCACAAATAGCAACACACGCACGATCAACCTCGAGAAAAACCAATAAAAACCCAATGAGGCATCACGACAGAGCAATTGCAAGATTCATATAAATTTCAGGGGGCCACCCCACCAAGCTACCCGCGACGAAGTTGGCCGGCTCCGAGACGGACCCAGAGGTTTGTGCCAATGGCTGTAAACGACCGGGAACCCGAAAGTGTGACTGAGCTTGTCGATACCGCGAAAACATTCCACATTTGTTCCTAAACAGTACAGGCGCTCCACGCGCAATCGTAAATAAATCAGTAAAGCATGGCATAAGTACAGGTTAGTAATAAAGCCCTAAACTACTTTGTGGCCCCAAGAAATAAATATGACTCAAGCTCTGACTAGGGGGATTCATGGTCTCACATGCGGATAGTGTGAATATTCAAAGAACAGGTATCAAGTACTCGGGGTCCTACGGGACACAAGTGGACGGTTAAAAACCAAATAACATCTATTGCCCACCTGTGCCTCTGCATTATTTACCTACTTAAATTTTAGTTATTAAACGGTAATTAAAGTCATGATCAGCTCCAACATAAAGCATAAGGCATTACTCCAACAACTGTGGAACATCGACGGCGCGACGCAACACCTGCGCAAGCAACTACGACTCGCAAGGCTGACTATCTACCAAACAACAGGTAATAGGATGTGTCCAAGGCAATTTAATGGCTGCAAGGGATATCACGGGTACGGAAACTAGAGCATCGCAACACAGATAGCAATAGATCAACAGGAGGGAATAAATACTATAAAAGTAAGATAGGTAAAAAGGGGGAGATTGCTCACCTGGAAAACATTGCCGAAGGTTCATCCGAAGATCGGGTCGACACTCGCATCAACTCAACGGCCTTATCCGCGAAGAACCAAAACACTAAAGGAAACACCGGATGCACTATTTAATACAACGGCAGAAGATCGGGCATGATGCATGACATGGCAAAGGTACGATGCAATTAGGCAATATTAAGCGAAACCGGGGTTCCGACAATTACTTAGAGGTTTCATGTTGTTTAGATACTCTGCAACTTAAACGTTGTCTTAACAAGGCAAAAGATTTCACCGGTTCGATGCACATATTTAAATAGGACCAATATTAGACTAGTTTCGCCCGCATATGGACTTCATATTCAATTATTAGGTGAGTCGACAACATTTCCCAAACCACAATATTTATGTATGCAAGCATGACAATTTAATATGTAACATGTGTATATAACATTTAATAAAATAGGGGCTCGGATAAAGGGGTCACATATTAGAGGGTCTCGACGATCTTGGGTTCGGGGGGGTTCGGGCGCCGGGATCGGTCTTCGGATCCGTGGACCGAGGGTCTTTGGTTCCCAGAAGGAGAACTTGGATGGTCGGTGTCGAACTCAGTTCTGACACCAAATGGTCTTGGTATTTCCACTCGGTGATCTACAGATCATTGAATCCCTGAAGAAGATCTTGAAGCCCATCTCTTCACCGATGTCCTTCGGGTGGCACCACATCAACACATACACCACATGGAAAACCACTCACGGTATCTGCAGGATGTGGCAAACAGGAGAATGGCCAAGGGCCAGAGCAGAGAGGGCCATAGGAGGTGTCGGCGGCGCACATGATGACGAGGGTCGGCAGGAGCGCTAGTGGGATGCTCCTGAGAGGTGACGAGAAGCGTTGGTCGCAGAGGCGCGCGACGAAGAGGGGACCCGAGCGACGCTCGTACCATGGGGAGGTGCTGCGATGGCGAGCTTCATGGCAGAGGAGCGACGGCGAGTCGCAGACCGGCGGCGGCGCTCGGCGACCAGGCCTGTGGAGGGCGACCGGGAAGGCTCGGTAGAGAGGGACTCGCGGCGGCGGACTACGGAGGTGGTCTTGGCCGGCGGGGTACCATGGATGAGGCGGAAGAGGGTGGTCGAGAGCTTGCAGGCGGCGACATGGATCGAAGGAAGAGGCGCGGGACAGAGGCGACGCCGGATGGGGTTGGGCTCGCAGACGGGGAGCTGCGGGGGTGAGGCCGATGGGGGCGTCGATCTCGTACGGGAGCGGCGAGGAGGGGCCCTGGCGGCGGCCGAGGAGCACGGGAGAAGCCACGCGGCAGAGGAGGTGGGGAAAACAGGGTCGAGGGGGAAGAGAAGTTTGACGCGAGGGGGGGGGGGGTGGACTCGGTCGCTGGGGGATGGGCAAGGCTCACTGCGGGGTGGGGCCAAAGAACGAGTGGGGAGAGCGGGGTTGCGTGCGTGGAGTGCTGGCTGCGCGCGCTGAGGAAGTGGCGGCGGCGTGGTGGGGTGGAGGTTGGGGAAATAGGGTTTGGGTAGGGTTGGGATTAGGGTTTGGATTTAGGTTTTGGGGTTGTAGGTGGTCTGGCTAGCCGGGCCTTTGGGCATGGCGGGCTGGACTGCCTCCCCCAACAAAATATATTTATAATTTATTATTTTTATTTGTTTTAAAACAAAACATTTGTAAAAGGTTTTTAGCCAAATAAAATATCCGGACAGATATGGGGTTTGGATTTGAACAAAGAGGAGAACATCCAGAAAACAAAATAGGCTTTTAGAAAATAGTTTTAGGCAAACATATGCATGCTGTTATCATGATGATGCACATAATAAAAACAACAACGATTTTTATCTAGTAGCGGTTTTATCCGGGGCGCTACAATTCGACACCACTAACAATGGATCTCGCCCTCGAGATCCGCCTCATGGTACATGGAAGAAGGCCGACGCTCTGAATCTTCTCGCTTAATGTAGATCTTCGCGACACCACTAATAAAGATTATTTCTCCATCTTGAAATCGGCGACACCACCAACGAGCGGTCGTTGATCATGTGCGTCGAGGGAGTACTCCAGATAAACAAAAGACGAAAATTGAGGCATCAAAAGATAAGGTCACCTCTAACTTCGACAGAAGGAGGGAAAAGGTGCACTCTAATCCACTTTAATGTACAAGAGCGAATAGATTGAGTAGTCGGCATGGGGGCCAATCCATCACGCACCCAAACTATTACTTCACACATGAAGTGGAAAATCACGCAACCCATTCTTGGAATTAGACTGAAGATTTCGACATGCGAGGTTCGGAATCAAAGGAGGGATGGAGATTCTCATCAGATCTGATGTAGATGACTTCGCCGTATCGGAAAACATCGGAGGATAGAAAGAATTTTTTTTAGTGAATTTTCGGTCCACTGAAAGGTACAACATATGAAAGATTCATCAAATAGCGTGAAGGTTGGATGGTCGAAGCACCATTACAAGAGGAGGAAGTGAAAGCCTGAAGGTACGACGGAAACCCAACCACGAGAATTCCTAGACTCGAAGAAAAGATAAGAGAGCAGATTCAAAACACATCGAGGTAAGAGAAGAATAGCAAAGGGATAAGGAGTAAAAGTAGACCTAATCACATCTATCCAACCGATTTTTCCAAAATAGTTTTGACACTCTACAACGTCCGTTAGCTAGGTTATCGTACAAGCTGGACTAGTGGGGTATCGCAACTGCTGAACTCTGATACCACTCTGTAACACCCTCAGAATCGGCCCTATGCAAGTTTCAGCGATTCCCGCCAGACCCGCATAGAAACGATTCAAAGGTGCCCACCCGGCACTTTCGTGCGGGTCGAAAACGAAGTAATACCATTACACAATAGTTCACGATGGAACCCACAGAACAGATATATACAACAACGACTCCATGAGTCAAGAATACAATATACAGTACAAAGATCCAAATCACCTTGAAAACGATACAGCGTCCGAGTACGGACAAGATGCAAATTGAGCTAAGAGCCCTGAAGAATAACCAATGGCGTCCATAACCCTGCCCAGGCCAAGCCGGAAGGGTAACCCTGCTAACGACGTCGATCTCAAAACCTGATTAAACAAAAGGGGTGCTGACAAAGGGCAAAGGAAAAAGAGAGCGGTCAGTACTAAGGCCAGTACACGGCGAGACTAGAATTCGGCGGTCCTCGCCTACATAGGTATGGTGGACTAAAGCGACAGCGCAGCATGCACTAAACAACCTATAGAGACTTAATACAACTGGCGGATATCAGATAGGGATAAGAAAGACCTATTCGGAACCAACCTAATACTACCACCAAACATACCCATCCTGGTATTTCCCCCCTCGAGACCAAATGAGGAAGTCAACCGAGGAACTCACATAGTTGGCAGTTTTATTCATTCTGTTATATTTGCAGCAATTACTAGTCAGATATAGATAGCATGAGTCATCCTGATATAATAAGCAGTGGGCAGTTTTAGTTAACCATTCCATTGTAGTTGTAATACTTACTAGTCAGATACATATAGCATGAGGTATCCCAAAACCCAGCAGTTGTTGGTACTTTTATTTAGCCATTTCGTTGTAGTTGCAATACTTAATAGTCAGATACAATGGTAACATGCAACAACCCAAACCAGCAATTGTTGGCACTTTTTGATTTTTTTTGAATTAGTTATGCATATTTGAATGTCTGGTCAAACTTGTGAAACCCCGTTGACTGCATCCTAAACCCAGCTAACCCTAAGGCCGAATGAGGAACGTAGATCTAACCCTAGCGCGACACTGTGACCGTCCGATCGCGTCTTCTAGAAGGATGGCTCTGGGCGATCCGTGGAAGGGCTTGTTCTGCAACCTGATTGGTTGGCGTCTCTTAGAAGGATTTCGTGGCTAGCTCTTGGCGATCCGTGGGATGGATGATTCTGGAATCTGATTGACTTCATCGTTTTTCTATGAACAGATAAGGTATAGCGTGGCACACTCCATTGACCGTTGGACCGAGCGTGGCATGCGAGGGCGCTGGGCGGGGCGGGCTGCACCATGCATGCAGCTGCCCCTAGCGTCGCAGTCTAGCTATTTTACATGCAACAACGCTGCAGCGTATTTATTCCCTCCGTCGCATTAAATAAATGTACGTGTAACAACTTTCTTCAGTCAAACTTACTCTCATCAGGTTCGTTGTAATAAATAAGAGTTTGCATGATACCACATCTATGTTATTTTGCACTATGGAGTAGTAACTTAGACTATTAACATATGCATGATACCACATCTAAGTTACTCCCACATACTCCCTCCGTCCGCAAATAAATTGAAGAGACCATTTGCTAAATGATATTGGACTTGATTTCCGTAAAGCAATTTTTTCTACTTTAAAGTGCATTGTAAAGGTAGAAGTACATTTTTTATGGACAAATTTTGAATCCAAACGTACACTTATTTGTGGACAGAGGGAGTATGCATGTCACTATGACCAGCCTAAGACATCAAAATCTAAAATATGTAATAAATATAACGTACATCGTGGCACACTCCATTGACTGTTGGACCGAGCGTGGCATGCGAGGACGCTGGACGGGGCGGGCTGCACCATGCATGCATGCTATGCAGCTGCCTCTCGCGTCGCAGTCTAGCTATTTTGCGTGCAACAGTGCTGCAGCGTATTTACTTCCTCCGTCGCATTAAATAAGTGTACGTCGAATAACTTTCTTCAGTTAAACTTACTCCCATCCGGTCATGCGCCATAAAAAAAGTCAATATTTATAAATCTAAAATATCAACTTTGACTACGTATATAAGAAAAAAAAAATCAAAATCTAAAATATTATAAACTTAGTTTCATACTCCCTCTATTCCCTCCAATTGACAGCCCTCTGATTACTCCCACCGATTTTTCTTACATGTGTAAAAATGAACGAGTTTGTTGCATGCGGTGTGTAAAAACGAACGAGTACCTTGGTACTAGATTCCTGCATTTATTACGGAGTAAATCAAGGCCAAATTCTATTTTCTCTTTTATTTGTCACTGCCAATGACCAACTACCTTGGACGTTTTTTCTCTCTTTCGCATTAATGCATGCATGCATGTAGGGGCGGTAGTGCAGGGGTCACGTCGCATCCTAGCAATTTTTTTCTCTCTTTCGCATTGATCACGCGCGCGGCTACCCCCACTGCCCACACGCAACCAGCGCACGCGGCTGCGCCAACGTTGGATTCCCACGCCGCCCTTCACGCCCCGCCCTCAATAAATAGGCAAAACGCCTTTGCCTCCTCATCTCATCTTGCCCCTCATCTTCAACTTTGAGCCCGTCCCTTTGCCTCCTCCCAGCCCCCAAACACTCCGGCGACCATGGCGACCTTCCCCCTCTGCTCCCCTTCCGACACCGAAGTAAGCGACCAGGACAACCACCCAGACCACAAGCAGTTCTGGGAGCAGGAGGCGCCCACGCGCCCCAAGCGTGGCAAGAAGAAGGGACGCAAATCCCCGCCCTGTCCCTGGGAGCAGGGCCCCATCGTCCACAACCCAGTCCCCGGCGGTGGCAACCTCCCCGACGACGGCCCCTCCGAAGCGTACTGGACGCGGGCGGAGAAGGAGGAGGCAAAGCAGGAGGCTGCTTACGCCAGGTGGGAGGAGAAGCAGGCCAAGCGCGCCTTGAAGAAAAGGCGCAGACGGGAGGACGAGGAGCGACGGGAGGCCAATCGCTGGGCCTTCCAGGAGGAGCAGCGGAAGCGGGAGCAGCGGGAGAGGCTGGCGGCGTGGAATGCCGCGAAGGCGGCTCGGTGGGCGACGGCACCGGAACCGCCTCCACCGCCGATGGAGTATGGTAGCTAGGGTTAGGGTTTAGGGGCTAGCCCAGGGTTTAGGCGGGGCGCCTATTCCCTTCTATATTATTGTACTTTTTTCTTTTTATTGTAATGTTATCCCAATGTTATCGATCCGGCTATCTAATATAAGTAATGTTATCCTAATATTATCTATCCCGTTGTTTTATTGTAATCTGTGTTTTATTGTATTGTCATTTGTCAAAACACCCAAAAAACAAGTGTATAAAACAAAAGACACAAAAACAAGTTCTCATATAATACTCGTGCAATATTTATAAAATGAGTGAAATTAGAAAAGCTCAAAAGGAAGAATAAGTTAACGTAATGATGGTTGATTATTTTCAAACAACACATGGTTCATTTTCAAACAAGACATTTACATATTTACATAAGTTGAAGGAGCGCCCAAGTTATGTTAGTTAAATGGATGCCCCTGGACTTCATTTATATATTTACTTTCGCAAAAAAAAAGATTGCGACCTGAGCACGAGTATCTGCAGATCCACACGTCCCTATTTAGATTGTAACGTGAGTACCATTTTTTTGCCCAATCAACATATAGTTACTATTGGGCCTGGATACGTCCATTTTGGCCTGGCTAAGTTCTATTTGGGCCTGGCCTTTTTCAATCCTCGTCAATTGTTTTTTTAACTTTTCAACCCTTCCCCTCCCCTGCACACGGGCCCCCCTGCACACTGATAAAACTGAAGGAACACTCACGAAACTGAAGGAATACTGATTTCGAAAATAGAGCAGCTCAAAATTAGCCCGAATTTATGTTGCATTTTATTCAAGCCAAAGACATAGACCATTACATCCATTACAAAGCATCACTCGAACACTGAATGCGCTGTCTAATGACTAACGATCAGGAGATAAACTAATTCGAGAGAAATTACACAAAAATAAAAAAACCGGCCATCAGATTGTCCTGCTTCTTCAATTCGATGATTTGCCTTAGCTTCTTGTTCATCTTCTTCAGCTCGGTCTTCACTTCCGCATTCACCGTAGTACCAGTGGAAATGAGGTTGCCACATCCCAATTGCTCCACTACGGACGGGTTTTCGAGCTCCCGGGATGCTACCTCCACCACAATTCGCTCGATGTACTCATCAAGCCACTCAAAATGCCCACATTTTGGCAGTTCCTGACGCAGAGATGAACCCTAAATCCCAAATTCAATGAAATGCATGAAATTTCGAAAGAAAAGCGAGAAATTGGCGCTCGGAACACTCAGATCTCACCTTTCCTAGCTCGGGCTTGCTCTCACACTTCACAAATTCCCGGCCAATGTTGCCGTTCTTGTCGGTGGATGTGACAAGCCGCTTCAGGGGCGCGGTACGGGGGCAATTGGGGCACCTCTTCATCGACACCGCACCATACCGAGGCCATGAGCGGTGGGAGGAAGCAGAGCTCGACATCCCTCCCCGGCGTTGCCGCACTTGCTCGCCGGAGAAGAAAACGGAAGGGGATGAGATGCTGGAACGGTGGCGGGAGTGCTCGGGTGCGGGGACGGATCGGGGCCAACGGCTCTCTTCAACCACAGGGTGGGTCCCACGATATGAGGTGGACATCAGGTGAGTTCCGCCGTGACGTGGAGATGCTGTGGGTCCTACTGTGCTCAGCTGATTCGAATTCGTTGACGGTCTCGTGGGGTTAAGTAGAAGTGTCGCACGGGAGCTATTTGCCGCTTCAGAAGTGTTGCACGCGAGCTATTTTTTCAACGATGTCGCTTTCCTTCCAATTCCACGTAAAGACGTCGCATAGAAGCTATAAGCCCAATGTTTGATGCACCTTAATTTCCTCCCTACCATTTATAAGTGGATTGTCTTTGTTGGGTGTATGGAGAACTTATAATACCTCCTCCAATCCATAATGTACTAAATCAGCGACATTTATTCTGGATCAGATGGAGTAGTATAATTGATTGATATGGGCCAACAAGGTTGCATATCTATGTGGCCTTTTACTTCAGCAATGTGGTGTTTGGTGTTACCATTTTGGACAGTCCTATTTTGTTCACTCGTCAACTTTTGAGTTCTCTTTTAATAGCGTTGAATCGGCAATACTTTGTTTTGGTGTGTGAATATTTGACACATCGATCAAGATCTTAAGCTCTTTTATGGTTGTATAAATTGGTTTAATACTTTTACAGAGAATCACATCATCATAAATGGTTGTGAAGTCCATACATATATGACAGATAAATATTTGTTAGAGGATTAAGATAATGAACGGTTGCCGAGAAAAAATGTTCATATGGCTCTAACGATGTGTACTGGCAAGGCTCAAATTTTAAGTTGATATGGCACATAGCAAAGTTCACAAGAAAGCACGCTGGACCCAACCAACACTTGTGGTCGTTTCATGGACACTTTTTGCTAAGACGCTAACTAAAAATCTCCGGACGACCTACCAATGCATCATTTAATTGTTACTTACTTAGTTTTGAATGCATCCAACATTAATTGAATGCATCATTTAATTGAATGCATCATGAAAGTTCACATAGTGAAGATTAATTGCTTGCAAGTGCAACCACCATAAGTTGACTGGTTTTCTACACACACGTGTATGCACGCACACAAACTGGATTTTAGGCTCTCCATTGTTCAACTCCCCTCTTACTCTCCATGTTTCTGCCTTTCCATAGAAAAAATATCCACTCCATCCCGCATGACACCGTGGCACAATGCATGAGAAGCTGAGCAAATCGATATCCTTGAAGTTAGAAGATATCAAGGCAAACTGTTGCCACCCATGCGGGCTTCTGAGGTGTCATCTCAACCCTTACTGCTCTCAAGATGCAACTGTATCCAATGAATGGATATGAGCCACATGTCTCTCGAATTCGTGTGTGTGGGATTGGAAGGTGTGTGTTGGTTTGGATATGAGCCAGCTCACATCACATCATGTCAACCCTCGTAGTTTAGTACAACGTGTGTGTGTGTGTGTGTGTGTGGGATTGGAAGGTGACATGGAAATGGATGCACAAGATTTATGTCTAGTCCAGGCCGCTGCACAATGTCCAGGCTGCATGACCCAGTGATACTGTACTCCCTGATGAAAATATAAGCAATAATTCATATGATTTAATTCAAATAAATAATTGATAAAGCATGATCATATAAATAGAAATTATATAGATCACACAAACTAATAGAGTAGATGAACATATTGCATCTAAACAGGATAAACTGATCACGTCTACTCCATATGCTAGAACAACGAACTCTATCATAATCTGAAAGAAATTGTTGAGGATTACGTATGGTACAGTGGCGGCAGCAGCATCAATAGCGTCACCCAGGGGCGGGGCTGAATGGAGCCCCACACCGGTGCTAAACAGCCTTAATGATGCTAATTATCTTTATTTTTTATATTTTTCATCTTGAAAATTAGCACTGTTCTTTGCAGTGCAGCCGTCCGGCCGGTGCTACGGCACCGGTAGCACCATGCACGTATCCGCCCCTGGCGTCACCTATGTTGAGGTTGCCCAAGAGGTCGCTGACGTCCGAGAAGAAGTCGTCATTCTGTTAACTCGTCGTTGGACGATGTCATGGTTGCCAGTAGTCGCAATCCCAAAAACCTGATCGCCCTTTACCCATATAGATTCACGAGAAGCGGGGTTCCGAAGGTCTACTGTCCCGATCTGCGGTGCACGCCGCAAGCCGGGATGGAAAAGACGAAGGCAACAACGCAAGGTTCTGAAAGTAGACGCGTATGAGGATTACCGATTAGGTTTAGCAAAGACGCTTATATAGTGTAGGTTAGGGAGATCATGGAGCATAGCTAATGCATGTAAAATGCATCCATGAACTTTATCATTTATTCTTCAAAATGCTTATTATTTTGCAACTTTATTATATTTATTGGGACTAACCTACTAATATTTGCAAAAGTGCACAATTTTTTGTTTTATACTTTGTTGTGTAGGATAAAAATGAATATGGAAGGAAATCGCTTAATATGGCAATATTTGGAGTTTTCTGAAATCTGTCATGCTGAACACTTTTTAAAGATTGACTCGAAAGATCTTGAAGATGACGTCAAATGAAAAAGTGATTAACATGAAAGTTCTGGGGAATTTCAAGCCGTGCAATTTAGACATAAAACGCGTTCTTGCATAAATTTCGTTCTACCGATTTGTTCTTGCATAAATTTCTTTGTGCTTATACAAATCACCGAAAGTTGAAGCAATAAACAAACAAGAGGCAATGAATTTACCTATGGATGAGAGCTACTAAGGATCTAGTCAATCAAACCTATGAGTTTTGTACATGTCACGTACTGCCGATTAAGCACCTAGATATCCGAAGGGCCTTAGGCCAAACTTCATTAAGAGAGAAAGAAAATATTTACAAGAGAGGCCAGCTGAGTGGCGAGCTTCGGCTGAGGTAGCCAAACTGAAAGTCAAAACCCCCCAAGCCAAAACCCAGGTAGAAACAAAAGAGAAGCCAACGAAATGCTGAAAACTACAGCAAGAGCTCAAAAGGCAACAATGCAACTAGCAGCCCTCCATGAGCGGATATCTTCCACAATGAGCTCGAAAACATGGTCCACTATGCTACAAACATTTTGAAAAATCCGTGCGTTCGGCTCTTTCCATATTCTCCAATGGACCAGGATCGCCACAGTGTCAAAATCACGACTCCTCCGTGCTTCTGAAAGTGCTGTCCGGGATAGGAAATACTGGATTGAACACCTAGATATAAATCCAGCTTGTTTTGTATAAATCCAGCTTTCTTCATTGAGGACGCTGGGGAGTACTTGATGGCAGGGGCACCCAGGCTCGACATCACACAGTAGCCTGGTCTGGAAATAAATGTAGAAGAGATGTATAAGAGATGTATAAGAGATGTGGAGCTCATCCTGTTTCCTGTCACCTTCCTGGCCAACGAATGTACAAGTGTGCAGCTCAGGCTTGCGTTAAATCTAGCCAAGCAAAACCAGGAAAGTTGGAGATAAATATAGGAATTACTCCCATTAATTTGTAAACTTACGAGGTGAACCATATGTGCAGTGATGCGGTGTTGTTCAGTGTCCAATTGTGAGCATATTTAGTATTCAAGTATATATATGCCGAGAACATAGGAAAGCCACTCGGACGACCTTTAACGTTTGGTGAACCTTAATTTCCTGCCTACCTTTTATAAGTAGACTGTCTTTGTTGGGTGTATGGAGAACTTATAATAATAGTCGAATTAATTGATATAAGCCAGCAATGTACATGATAGTAGAGACACACATGCTCCACATCGCTATGCAGCCTGGCTTGGACATAAATCTTGCTCATCCAGTTTCCTGTCATCTTCCAGTCCCAAACAACAACATTAAGCAAGTAGGTCACCAAATGGAAGAGATACGCATCTCACTCTTGCGCTAAAGCTAGCCAAGAAAAAACAGTAAAAGTTGGAGATCGGTGTATAGGAATTACTCCCATTACTTTGTAAACTCATGAGGCCAACCATATGTGATGCGACCCACAAAAAAACCATATGTGATGCGATGTTGTTCAGTGGCCAGGTGTGAGTATATATAGTACTAGTATATATACGCCGAGAGCATAGGAAATCTTTTAACATTTGATTCACCTTAATTTCCTACCTACCTATATATGTGGATTGTCTTTGTTGTCTGTATGGAGACCTTACAATAATACTAGAAGAATTGATTGACACAGGCCAGCTTCATTTCATATGTGTATGGCCTTTATTTAATCAATGTGGTGTTTGATATTACCATTCGCGATACTCCTATTTTGTCCACTCAAGTTTTAAGTTCTCTTTTAATAGAGTTGATTTGGTCATACTTTGTTTCGGTGTGTGCATATTTGAAACGTCTTGCAGGATCTTAAGCTCTTCTATAGTTGCATATATTGGATTAAAACTTCTACAAAAAAATCAAATAAGTAGGCATATATTATCATTAAATGGTTGTATAGTCCAAACATGTATGCCGGTGAGGATTAAGATAATGAACTATTGCCAAGAAAAATCTTCATATGGCTCTAACGCTGTGTATTGAGAATGCCTCAAATTTCAAGTCGATATAATGTGCGGCAAAGTGCACACGAAAGCGCACTGGATACAACCAACACTTATGGTCGTTTCATGCACACTTGTTGCTGAGCTAGGAACTAACACTCTCTCCACACATCCTAACAATGCATCATTTAATTCTTAATTGCTTAGATCGGATTTGAATGCATCCAAACAATCACACAGTGAAGATTAATTGCTTGCACTAGCAGACACCATAAATTGATGTTAGGTTCTCCACTCTCAAGTCCTCTCTTCCTCTCAATGTTTCTCCATGTTCCATATACAAATATCCACTCTATCCCCCATGACACGCTGGCACAATGCATGAGAAGCTGAGCAGATCTATATCCTTGAGGTTAGATGATATCGAGGCACACACTACTCCCACCCAGGGGCTTGTTAGATGCCGGGAGTACAAACATTTCAAGAGTTGGATTGTGGGAAAGCTTAAATTCTTTGCGACCAACATTTCCAGGTTAAGTAGTGGATGAGGAGAACTTGATATTTCACATCATGACGTGCATATACATGGTTTCATTTGCGCCTCGATACCTACGTCAAAACCATGTGCCCAACGATTGCTACCATACCGATTGGCGCTTTGGAACAATGTTCTTCTGGTGCGTGTTGTTGATTGTTTTGGCTGGTGTCATGTTTTTCTTTGTTTCTTCTTTTTTGGTTGTGTCCACCCTTGATGCCCCAAATTGGTTCTTGACATTATTTTATTGTAGAGGCCGGATTTAATTGGTATATTTCTTGATATTAATATATATACCTTTTTTATCAAAACAAAATAATAAACTCATGTTGATCTCTTCGAAAATGCGGTTGACTTCTAGAATAACCATCACAATTTGTTTGGCCTAGGCAAGTAACCGTTCATGTAGTTGTTTCAAATGACACTTGTGGACTAGTCTTCTCGCTTGAATGCCTTTTGTAGGTATGCTTTACACATGTTACACTATATATGCTTTCCTATAGCGTGTTTTTAATTTTTGTTACCAACCTAGATTACACCATGGTTCGCTAGCAATAAACGATATTGGATGTCAAGTTGAGAAATCACAGCTAGCACTTGTCTCTTCCTTGTGGTCCTCAGGTGTAGGGCGCCTAACCAGAACAAAGAATCACGGATATGTTAGTCACACTTAATAATTGCTGCTTGCGGCTCCTCCCTTTCCTCCCTAGTAAACCATCTTGATTCATTTTTTCCCGAATAACCATCTTGATTCATGCGGGCATTCAATCAGAGGTACGGTATGGACATGGTTCCGCACTCGTGTTGATTACGCTACAACATGTTAGACATTCTATAGACTCGTAGATATAGAAGTAACGTAGTCACACGAACAAGCTAAAACAACCCAACTAAACAAAGAACATACACTCTCTATCACCTTAACAATGTTGAAGGATTTCTGACTATAACTAAATTCAAAGTGTATATGTGGGAGCAACAAGACTTTGAGCCTTTATGTTCTACATATATTTCGAAGTGGAAATTCACATGTTCTCTATCGTCGGTATCTAAGTATCTTCTAACGTATCCACCGTGTAGTGTTGTCAATATATTTGGCAATTATTACATGATATTTTATTTGGGTGGGAGCGTTTGTCGGTATTTGGTTGTTGTGACAAACTAGAAACAACAAGGTTTTTAATGATAAAAATGCTTCTCTTATGCAGTTAATCTACCAGTGCACCAGTTTGCTACGTTTATGGTCGACTCTACAACAAGTGGAGCATCGCGACCTGTTTACGAAGGAGTCTACACGGTTGGAGGACAAAGTGAGGGATATTTTTATCCAACATGAATTACGACATGATCTATGGGTTAGTCATGCACTAGCATAGGCGTTTAACAGTTTCTTCATGATTACTTGTATTTTGTCTTTTTATCTTTCTTTTGGTTTGGACTTGAGCGGAAGTGTGCATCCTAGTTATGCAAAGACCAAATATATACTTAAAACTCTTTAAGTAATAAATCTCTCCTTACCAAAAAAATATAACCGCAAAGGAAGTTGATTGATTGGATAGTTCTAAATCACCCATCCATATGAATCCCGCAACCCTTTTAATTGTAACCAAATGTGCCGCCGGAGAGGAGGTGTCACATTGTTGAATCGACATCATGTTCCTAGTTGTTGTTTTATGTGAGCCATCATCCGTAAGTTTTTCATGAAGGGGGGGGGGGGACTAGGACCCGTTTTGGTAGCTCGGCAGTACACCATCAAATCAGTTTGACATTAAAAATCTCGACGATTAGCTCATTTTGAATGCAAGGACGCATCCAGATACACCTGTTGCATTCTTCTCTACAAATGGAAAAATTATGTTGTGATTGCTTCACCCAATTTATAATTTAGACTACTTACGGATTCCCCATAATTTTTATTTTCAATTTTAGTAACTAACTGTTTTTCGACTTGGAGGACAATGTGCACTGCTCTACTACTTTAATTTGCATTAGGTACTGATTTCATGGATCTATGAATGCACCTATATAAAGCAAGCAACCACAACACATATGCATTTTGGCGTCCTTTACATTTGTTGGAGTGGCACACCTCCCCGGTACTTTCTCAACGGTTTATTTTACATCTAGGTAGAATCTCTTATTACTCCTATTGTATAGACATAATTTAGGTGGTAACAAGAAGTTACACACACAAGTGTTAGTAGACATGGTCTTTGCGATACCATGTGGAAAAATTTGCAATCACATCAAACGAAACATGGTAGTGGCAGATTGATAAGGATTTGATAGACGTGTCCGCCAGCGAAACATCAAAACTCCTGACTTACGTCCACCACATCATTGAAGGGAATACAATAATTGCTAAAGCTCCAAAGAGAACGAGCACCTTAAGTTGCCGGTCTTATGCCCTCGTGAGCAAAAAAGGTGATTCCAAATCTTGTAAATCTTGTATATAATCTGGCTACAAGGAAAAATGAATTTCTATATTTGGTTCTTAATGTATTGTACTTGCATTACGTCGTCATCTGCAAAATTTACTTGTTTTTTTATAATGGTACTGTTTTAAATAACAAGAGAGTTTTTCCATATACCATGGAGGTTATTCATATGGCTGAACATTGGATTCGTATATGGTGGTCACATCATTATGTGGAGATGCGGCTTTTCTAGACACTGGGTGCAACCGCTTGGTGACGATAGCATGCACACAGGCTTTATCCAGACATTCTATTTGGCTCACAATCTAGTAATATGAATTCTAATGCATGACATCTACACGCAATCCATATTGTTTTTTCCCTAGTATTTATTATCTTTTTTATCTTCTTGAATAAGATATAACTTTGTGGATCAGCGATGAAGAGACATAGCATATCCTCCTTTCAAAATAAAAAATCTCATTATTTCTCTTGCATTGGACAAGGATATAGTGAATATTGGTGTAGAGTTTATTTATTTATTGAACCTAACTATTCGGCATGGAGGACCAATGAATTGCCTCAAGCAAGATCCTTGTAGTTAATTCCAATGAATATCATATAATTTACATAACCTTCTTAGTATAAACCTTTGGGTTAATATAGACACCATTATTTTATTTTATTTAAATGTATAATATTATAATGTAGAGTACATTGTGTACCTTACTATTTCTATTATAGCATTTAGTTTTTTTCCAAAAAGAGGCAGCCCGATGTCCGCATCAATTGATTCATATGTTCTATTTATTGATTAACTACTGTAACACATGTTAAATTCAATTTTTGGAAAAATTTCACTTTCCCAGCCTTTGCACCAACTAGGGCTGCATACAAACATTAACCATGAGTACCAAGATTTTTATACTTGTTATTAACCAAGCCTGATCCTCAAGAAAACCTGCATCAGTAGTACGAAAGTGCGGTTCTCATATAAAAATTATTTTTGCATTGTACCGATAGACAATTGAATTGGAAGTGCATTCATACAACTACATCATCTAGGTACCATCTCACTTTAAAACTTGTTGAAAAACAATTAAAAACTAGCCACCTCCATTTAAATTTTGTCAAGATTCACGGTTTGCTCGATTCCATACTATATTGCATGGAGATGCCTCCATAAAACAAGAAAACAAACACATATTGGCCTCCTTTACATTTGCTCGATTCCACACTATATTTGTCAGTCCTGTTGTATCAGCCGATGCAGAGACGTAGGGTATCCTCCTTCCAAAAAGAAATTATCATTATTTATTTTGTGTTACATAAAAATATCATGTACAATGGCACATAGTTAATTAACATTTTCAACATAACTATATCAGTATGGTGCATGGAGGACCAATGAAAGCAAGATCCTCGTAGTTAATTCCAATATATTATATAATTTTCATACCTTCTTAGTATAAAGCCTTGGGTTAATTTAGACACCATAATTTTATTTTTTGGAATGTATAATATTATAATGTAGATGACACTGCGGACCTTACATTTTTATTGATTGTTGATTTCTTCGGAAAATGGGCAGCTCCAGCGTCTCCATCAATTGATGCATATGGCCTATTTACTGATCAATTATTGTACTACAGTTTAAATCAAAATTGGGGGAGAATTTCAGTTTCCAGACCATTGCACCAACAAAATATGCATACCACAATTAACCATGAGTACCGGGATTTTTGTCCTTTTTATTAACCAAACCTGGTCGTCAAGATAACCTCCATTAGTACTAGGAAAGCATGGTCATCGGAATAAAATCTACGGTTGCATTATACCAATGGACCATTGAACCAGAAGTGCATTCCTACCACTACATAATTTACAAGTACCATCTCCCTTTAAAGTTTTTAAAGTTTCGTGGTTTCCAGAACAACGATTGAGTTGAATGAACTATTGCAATGAGATGCCTCCATAAAACGAGCAAGCAAGCACACATTGGCCTCCTGTACCGTTTCTCGATTGCACACTATATTTCTCAGCCATGCTGCATCATCTACCAATTCTCATTTTTCTTGGAGGAAATACATATTGGCGTAATAGTATGGATAGTAATGGGAAGTTGATGCAAGTCATAGTCGTCGTGGATTCGAATGGGCCAACGAGCACTGGCCTCATTTTGTCCGATGTAAACTTGATAGCATTGGCCCGACGCACCAAATGGGCATGGACCCTAATTAAGAACTTCTCAAGATAAGACATGGTGCATTCTTACACCACCCACCGATGGGACTATTACACATCTCCTTAATGCTGCAGCAAAAGTGGTGCTGGGAAACGGAGAAAGATATTTTCTTTGGGATGACAAAAGGTAAATGGTAAAATAATCAAAGACATGGATCTCGATGTTTTCCAAACTATAAGGCTGGTCATAGTAGAAAGTATCATATACCGATATCATGGATATGATACTACCTCATATTGTTTGATATCATCTAGTTGAATCATATATAGTCTCATTATAATTAATTATTTTCAGAACCTCAATGTAATTTTATATATAAGATGTATTTGATATTAAATTTTCTTGTTATACATGCTATGATAAGGGTATTATACTATGATACCACTAGCACATCTTTGTTCATTAATTGTAGTGTTTCATTAGCATTTTGCCAAGGTGGCATTACATGATACTACCTCCGTCCCAAAGATTAAGGATTTTTAAAAAAAAATTCAAGCTACGAAAAGCTTGACCAAACTCTTAGAAAAGACTATCAGGAACTATGATACTATCACTGGGCCTAGCCTAAACCCAAACATCAGGGCAAAGAGAACTACAGCTGAGGCTTACCCAGAAAGAATCTGGATATAGATATAGGACATCAAAAGGCCCATCTCCATCATATTTTCTTGCAAGTCCTGCTAGTTTGGATTGAAATAAGATTGCTTTCCCTCAATTCAGCAGTAGATGGTTCATGGACTTTGACATGGAAGTCGACTAGAGTATGCACCTCCAAGTCAGTGAATAATGCTGACTTTGTGACGGCCGCGCTGAGCATACCTCGGGCTCTAGTAATCTGCAATCTGGAAACCGTGGGCTCCTCTCCACTGTATTTTTTTTGCTTGGTACTTAAACTAACAAGAATTTAGACAACAGATCGGTATGCTAAAATAAATCTCTCCCGTAATGATGGATCCATATTCTGTAACTCGAATATATAAGTGGGTTGAGGAAGAACCGAGCTAAACATGAGAGAGACGGAGTTTGTGCCCCACAGACCTTGCGACTTTTCTGGTTTTCAGCTCTTAGTTCTTTCGCAATGGTTCTCTCTACTATGCTGAAAACTAGCTTAGCCTTCTCTGTTATCTTACAAGGAAGGGCTTCTTCTGGCGAGTTTTTAATCGAGCGTTGTTTGTACTATGGATCACATGGATCAGCTTGCTTCAAAGTGGACGTCCGAAAGTACCTTGTAATCTTATCAGCCAGCCTAGACACAACACACATGCCTGGGCTGGTCAAAAAAATTACGCGTGTAATTTCCTGCCACCTTCCAATCCCACACATGCATTACTTTACACAGGTAGTCAGCAGTAGGAATTGAAGTCATCACTTTGTGAACTCATGATCGAGGTCGACATGATGCGATGCGGTGTTGTTCACTGGCTATGTGTGCGCACGCATATGCACTAGTAGTATATATATACCCCCCTCGCACGCGGTTTAAGGTTTGATGATACACCTTGGTTTCCTACTCGTACCTAACTTCCGTAGGCGGACTTACTTTTTTTCTAACCCGGCCTTTGTATTAAAAAGATGCATATAATTTTTTATTTTATTTTATTTAGAACTGTGCTAATTAGGGCACGTGTCCTAGATTAGCTTTTTTAGGACACGGATTAAATATGGCAACCTAGCCAAGCATGCATGCATGTGGTCCGTACACTGGCAGAAAAAAAGGATCTTGGTTTGAACAGAATCCTGGCTCTAGTCCCGGTTTGTTATGGGCCAGGACTACTAGTCCCGGTTCATCCCGGCTACAACGGCTAGGAGGCCGTAAAACCTCAAGTCCTGGGCCATTCCGAACCTTTAGTCCCGTGCCATATCATAGCCCGGGACTACAGGGGTGGAAGCCGGTGCGGGTGCGGGCGTGGGAAACACCCTTTAGTCCTGGTTGATGTCTCCAACCGGGACTAAAGGTAGACCTTTAGTCCCGGGTTGAGACATCAACCGGGACTAAAAAAATTGGTGGGTTCTCCCACGGAAGGAAAACGGGTAAAAAGATTTCTGTCCACCCCGCCTCCCCGAGATCGCCTTTTCTAGTTTCGAAAGCATGCCACAAAATTATAAAAGATTCCAAAAATAAAATCCATATTTGTATTCTAAAAATAAAAAAACTCCAAAAATAAATTTAATTTTTTAGCAAATTTTTATGCCATATTTATATTCCTCACATTTTTCAGATAATAATAGATATATTATTTGTTGAATTTTGATTTACATATTTAAAGATATTAGTTATGCCATATTAAATGAATAAATGGCAAAAGAATAAATGCCCTCTGGTTCCTCCATCAGGGGTCTCCTCGAGGCTTGGCGCCTCGTCGATGGCTAGGGCCGAGTAGCACATGGGCTGTGGTACCCTGGTTTCCACCGGCCCGACACAAGACGAATAGTATTTTATTTATCAACATGACTAAAAGTGTCCTCTTAATTATATTGTACTCCCTCCGACCCATATTAGTTGATTTGGATTTGTCAAAATTTGGATGAACCTATATACAAAATAGTGTCTAGCTGGTATATATGGGCCTAGTTGAGACGTTAGATATCACACACCCCTTCTCAAGCCTAAATGTCTCAAAATTTTACTCCCATAGGAGAAAGTACCTCTCGGTTACTGTGACGATATGATACCCATACCCTGCGTCTAATCGGATTATCTTCTCCAGCTGCCACTTATTGGAACTCCCTTCTGTATTTCACCCATCAATTTTACCCCATCAATTTTGTAGAATTACAATTCCTTAATCCATGTAAATTTTACCTTGGACATTAACTATACGGTCATAGCAACTAAGTGCAAATACATAAATCATCGGTCTCATACATGATAAGAAAATTGCCACGAATGTCCTACAGAATCATGATAATTGTGATTCAATAACGCCTTTGCTATCTGAATACACAAGGAAAAAAGGCTCCACACTTAACATGCTGGTCAATACAGTATTGGCCTTTTGCTAATCAGGACCACCAAACTTATTTGCTGCATACTATCGTAGTACCAAATTCAGCTAAACAAAGCCAAGGAGGTAAAACCAAATTCAGCTGAACAAAGCCAAAGCCAAAGAAGTTATTTGCTGCATACTATAGTACCAAATTCAGCTAAACAAAGCCAAAGAGGTAAAACCAAACTGCATTCATCACAATCAGGCCAACTTACTGAAATTGTATTGCTTACTGCTTGGCACTTTTAGTGCATATTGCTCTAAAGAAAAACTTCAGATAAACTAGAAATGTGCTGGTTGTTGGGGGAGACAAAATGCTCCAGTTGCATGTTGCAAAGGCCAATACGGACATTGTAGTTGACAGTCGAGACATGGTCATGGAGCAGTTTCTTTGTGGCATCTATGCATGTCCCGTCCCGGGGGTCATAGATTTGTAGTATCGGGACTCCTCCTGTCCTAGCGGTGTTGCAGAAGAGTAGCTTGGGACCATCATGTAACACTCTCAAAGGCACCATCTGACAATATTTGCATGGGTCAAAAGGAATTGTGTAGGCAATGACCCAAATGCTCTTCTGAGAACCAAGAAGTCGCCATATGTTGATATGGCCATAGATAAGTTTCCAGATCTCCGGTTGGACCATGCACAAGGCTCCATTCAGTTCCGCTAAGGTGATACTGGTCGGTCTGACCTTCACATTTGGTGGGCCTTTTTATCATATCCTTCCACTCCTCCCTCTCGAGGTCAAAGGGGAGTACGCTAAGGTCTTCGTCCGGTTGTGTCTCTGTCAAGAAACAAAGCATACCATTGACTTCTACGGGGTACTTGTGAAGGTTGTAATAGCCATTGCATGATGGGAGTGATTTTATCGGCCTCCACTCGGCGCCATCTCCCATCGTGAAGACCTCGCTGAGGCGTGACGTCGAGCACACCACCTTGCACGCGCCGGATGGCACAGCACGACCGATGCCCCAGGCTTTGTCGCGATCACTGCACGCTAGACAAGTGGCGAGCACCTTCATAGTGGTTAGGTCAATAACCCCGGCGACGTAGCCTTTGAAGTCATAACGGCTGGTAACACAGATGACGTCATGGGGACCGGTGCACGCGGGCCTCCAATAGTTACCCATGATGTCAATGATCACCTTCACGAGGCAGCCATCCATGTCGATCAGTTTCAGCTGGCATGTCTTGTCACGGTAGGAAGCGACGACGATGAGCGGCTCGGCAGGCCGGCGAGACTTGTGCGCGGCGGCGAAGTCGGGGCCCGAGATGAGGGCGCACCACTCCCTCGACACGCATCGGAGCCGGCACAGGACTTTCACTGGCATCCTACGGAGGATATCAAAGATGACATCGTTCGGTAGGAAATCCGGGGCCTCGCCTGGTGGCAGAAACTGTGAAGGTGGCTCCTGATTCCGGTGAGGAAGACGGCACCGCAACGACGATAAGGTAATCCCCATCTGATTCTGATCTGGCACTGTTTCCTAGCGCCCAAATTCTCCTCGCACCCGCGAACAAGACGACGATAGCCAATAAGGCTGATGATATCCGAGATTTAGATGGGCTCTCGGATGGCAGATGAATCGTGATATAGTTCTGTTTTTACTGCCAGATTTGGAGATACGATTACCGTTTAAAAACAACTACTATTTTTTTTATAGATATGCATATATACAACGATCTATTGACGAGGTTGTTCCGATCGAAACGGAGAAGTAAAAAAGAAGATAAATTAGCTGCAGTAAAATGGAGAACTTCTATGGATGACAATGACATTACTCTCGACGCTACTTTATTTTCTGCCGTTATTTCTTGGTTGATTATTAAAAACATGCATTATTCTTGCTAGGTTTTTTTAGAGGAAGACAACTTTATATATAGTAATTGAGCACGTGCAATTCGACAAAACGAATATATTGATGTCACGAAGATACTGAGTTTTTTTTTGCATGGTTACACTCAGCATCTGCAAATATGGATGCGTACACTAGTGCGAAAAGGATTACCCGTGACAGGTCATAAATAAACTTCACCAATGATAGAGGTGTTTGTTAGCAGAATACAGTTATTGGTAATACCTACTTACCACTGACATCGGTAGGACTCGTCGGTCAAACTGTCGGTGCTGACGTCCGACTGATTTTTGTCCGTCAATGCTAGGTACTCCAGCCGACGAGGTGTGGCTAACCAGCGATATTCCGGTGGCGCCGTATAATCTACTAGACAGACATGCAAGCTTCGCCTCGCCGTCTACATATCATTGTCCCTTCACGTAGCACGTGCGATATATCAGGCGGTGGTCAATGTTTTATCTTAGTTTGAATGTTTTACATGCATGCTTCACCTCACCATCCACATGGCGTCATGGTATAATGTCTAGCAAGGGATGTAACATGCCCAACCACACATAATGGTGTTTCATCATCTAGATAAGAAAAGTTAGCATATCTAAATTTACATAGTTCTGCAGGACACCGGTAGAGTGAATATATAGAGATCCATAGCAACTAAACTTTTCAAATTCATACTAATGCTCATAATTCAGTATATGAAACAATCCTAATACTTGAAAACATCAAAAGAAATAGTAATATTCTTGTAATGGAAACAAAAGTTGTGAGAAGACTATGAAACAACAGAACTATATGAAACAATCGTTCAAAGGTTCTATATTCTGCATATAATATCCATATAATCTATTATGTTGCAGGCGAGTTGCTATTTCTGCCGATACAAATTTGGTTGTATAGTACTACCACTGTTCCTAAATAATATAACATATCTTTGGAAAGTGCTAAATATAATCAATATACCTACGGAATATCATGTGTAAAAAACCATATATCAATCACATACTTATGTTTAGTAACAAAAAATCAGTTGTCAAGTAAACTGAAATCATGATTTTTTCCATCTCAACTCAGATAAATATGTCCTATTTCATCGTAAAAATAGAAGCGTCCTTCCTTGTGACATTTAATAGCAACAAACGATACAATTTTCAGCTCAAAAAGTGTTCCCTCCCATTGAATAGAATCTTCAGATAATGATATATACCATGAAGAGCACACTCCAACCTTCCACCAAACAGACCACTATCTTCATGAAACTTAGTGTAATAGGGGAAATATTAAAATTTCAGATTAGGCCAAGAACACAGAAAGCAATAATTATCTGGGAATATTCCGAAGGAGGAAAATGAACCTCTGTATTATATACTCATAGACCTCTATATTCTAGAAAAAGAATCCTGGACCTCCCGTAGTTAAGGCATCAACGATAGCGTCTGACTTCCCTATGTAACAGCCATCATTCCTACAATACTCTTACTTACATAACACTGAATAAATCTATAAATTTGATGTAACATATCCAGAAATAGTGCAAATATGAATAATGTTTAAACAAATAGTGTTTCATCATATACATTGAATATGAATCCTGAAAGTCAAGGAATGTATTGCTCCAAAATTCCCTACATGATCAACATGAGCTAACTCTAATATATACACATTCCTTACTTGGGTTTTCAGTACTGTTGGTAATTCATCGTTCCCCTATATCCATGGACACTATCCTAGTTGTTCGGCGTATCAATTATCTTCACATTTTGATTCTTTGAAACTTTATGCTTATACTGATTAGAATTTTTATTCAAATGCAGAAAATTAAACAACATGCAACCATACTTTGTTTCTCAATTCACCCATGCACAAATATAGACATATATTAACTGTAAGTGTACTTGGAAAAAACATGTAAGTAGGCAACATGTAGGACTTAGGTAGGGGATCGACCTGCTATCTCACTCTATGAACACATATTCCCAAAAAGAATTAAAACAAACATATTTAATTTAGATGGTAAAAATGGAGAGAGAATCTTTTACTACACTTTCAATACCGTAATTTATAAGCACCACCTTTGGTGATAAGATTTTTCATATAGCGCCTTGTAAGAAAAGCTATACTCATAATATCAATTAGTATACATCCCATGAAAAATAAAATTGCTCTAACTATATTAAAATTACATGTATTAGCAGTCAAATTAGAAAAACCGAACTCCTAGTTCCTTTGGCATGTAAGCATCATTAACTATACAGAGTCTGCAGTCAGATTGGTGAAACACTGAAACATTGAATAAGGCTTTTCAACCTTCTTCCATTAAGTAGCAAAAAAACAAATTACTTCTACTATCCAGATATGAAAAATCATGCATACCTGGCAGCATAGGACCTTGAGTCTCCTTGTCGAGGACGATGGATGCAGCGTCGGTACATACAGATGAAGACAAAAATGTCGAGGAGACACACTGAGAGAGCCAAGGGCAATACAGTATACATAGCACATGGGATAGATCGCTAGCAACTCCAAAGGTAAAGTCTCGATGCCGGCGGGGACGACCAGCTGGTGATAGCTGCGGTGGGGACACTCCCCGTAGGAGGTGCTAGCTTGACCTACTTGATGAGGGCATGTCGCATACCTGCGTCACATCCATGGATGGAAAGTCTGGTCAAAGCTCCGGCGGATACCTATACGAACTTGATGACGAAGATGGCGCGGTACTATGCCATCACTGCTCCAGAGGCAGCACAAACATGCAATCGTGGCTTTCTCCCTATCAAATCCAGCAAGGCAACTATGATCTCCTTTTTTTTTTTGAGAGAGAGAAAGGATAGGGGTCACAGCTCATGCCATCATGTAGAGACTGCAGACAGGTGGAATAACGGCTGCAAGTACGCTACTTAACTTGATGATGCTCCAAAGTATCTGCATAGACAAAGGCATCGATCGTAAATCTAACTGAGAAGCAAACAAGCAGAGTAAAAAATCTATCTACAATTGCCAATTTAACATCCATCTAAGGAGAACAAAAAATGCACAAAATTACATACAGGGATATTAACTGCACCATATCGATGGAATCTAGATTGCTAATTGACTTTGTTCTTGTGATATAAACACCCAATTAACAATAAAATACAGAACTTTCCAGTTTTCATCATTGTAAGAACCACATATTAGGACATAATGGCAGTCACAAAAGATGTGTGAAAATAGGACCAAGTCTTTCAAAAGGGTCAGAGGCAGAGACAATCATGTAGTATGCTTTAATAAAAACTACAACTTTCTTTGGTTACACAGGTCTGGTTATTCAGTTTGAGTATTTGACCACCTGATGGTCATCACAAAGCTAAAACAACTGATTTAGAAAAAAACCATCAAAAAAGGGTCTAGCTTAGCACAACTACCTAATACAAATTAGACTCACATGATGTTACTATCTGCCAATATTCTCATAGACCATAGGCATACACTATGTAAATGGAAAAAATGTAACCAATCGAGCTAAACCCTCAAAAGAAATACGACATCACATAATTTTTATAGGAAGTCATGAAAACTACATTGAAATAGAAAATAGGTATATTTACATAATACATCATTTAGAGTTATCTTTGAAATAAAAGGATCATTCCTTACTTGATCCTTTGTTAGAACCAGGGCAAACTAATAATATTTAGATATAAATAATATAGGAAAATTATGTCTAGGAAGTAAATTTATGGCAACATGACATGAGGAAATAACCTTAAGAAGTGATCAACTTTTATGAATTGTCACATAGTAAAGATTTACTGTGGCAAATAAAAAGTGTAGTGCCTGCCAATTCGCATTGTATATGCTCAAGAGTTTCCTACCAAAAACGTTATTGTAGTTCATACTTAATTTTAGTACCAAAAATCTGGTACACCAACTTAATAAGTTGCTACTTCACATATTTTATTGAATAAAAGGTGCCCTTCCAACCATAATAAAAGGCCGTGTTTTCCAAATGCATTATCTTTTCAGAAGGAATTAACGTTAGCATTTTATGTTTCAAGCTGTAACACCATATTAGTATGTGTCATCCATACTATGCTTGCATAGCAAAATAGAACATCGTACTCAGATTTTGTTAGATTCAACACAGATTTACAGTCGGTAAATAGCTATCACTATTCAATCTTTACTATGATCTGATGATAGAAACATGTTGCCCCTGCAGTTTTTAGCTCATAAAATTGAAACATGCTTGATAACAGGAAAAACAATACTTGTCACTGTTGGAGAGCCGCGATGTTTGCCAATAATGTGCAATCATTTCACGCTTAAAAGATCCAAAAAAATTCATGCATAACCAAATCGAGCAAGTTAGCACTCAAATAGATATACCCACTTAAGGAACAAAACTATGAAATCGGAACGTTGACATGCAGTATAGTTGAAAAGTGAAGGCTAGAGACCATGAATTTGAATCGATCGGTTTAGTAAACAAATCAAATGACCACACGACTGATTAGTTATTACCAATATACGTGATGAAATTTCTATCTGCACACTTCTATACCATTAGAGATTCGCTTTAATAATTAGGCTGAGGAAGAGATTTGAGGTTGGGCATGCATATATCCGAGGACATGGGAAGGGAGGAGAATAATAACCATTGTCATGGCGTCAGAGCCACTGCCAGATAAAAAAGCGCATGAACCAGCAACTCCCAAATCGAGAAGCAAACGCCGGCGAACTACACCGCCGAACGGCAGCACCACGCAGAACATAATATTTGGGGAAAGCGGCAGAGAATCACAATTTTAGTCCACCATCTAAGCGACGCCACTGCATCCAGATCCCCTCATGGTCCAACATTGTTGCCGTTGTCCAGATCACCTCCTTTATCCACTACCAGTCATTTGGTTTTGTGCAGCTATAATATACCACAAGAACAACACCAAAATGGACTGATATATGCCACGATTTAACACCAAGAAGACCAAAACGACCCCCCCAAAACAAAAATCCTGGAACGAAAAACACGAACATGGTGGAGGCTGGAGCAACCAATCCTGAATGCTAAATGGTTGACCGATATACTTAATAATACCCTGAGAATGTAAGGAAGCACTTCATAAAAATGGATTAGTGGTTGAACCATGGACAACCAACCAGTAAGAGAGTCGTCATCACAAGAATCCATGTACGGTACTGCAAACAACATGTAGTGGTAAAAACAAAATATGGAACATGAGGAACATAACTAATTTGTCCACCTCCAATCAATATTGTAAGATAAACCAATCATGAAATATATACACAACATCCCAACATATATTACTGTTTGCAAACCAATAAGGTATATGTGCTTTATTTATTTTTGTCTAAAGAAGCGAATATTGGTTAAGCATTGAGTTGTGGGTTCCAATGATATGTATGTACTATTTCTTGCTAAATTTTAAAATCTTGCAAACTGAGCCACTAATTGCTAGTGAGCAAACGCAACATATATTACTGCTGTGTGTGTGCTATGTCACAGGTCCAATCAGAATGGGTCCAATGCCCTTTGGTTTGCTATGTTTAAGTAAACATGATTATTCAGCAAGATAGATCAGGTGAGATACGGAAAGTTTGGATTTTATAAAGCAGCAAAGAGCAAACTAAAAATTGTTTCCCTCAATAGAAGGAGGCAAGTTATCCCTAAATCTGTACTATTTGTAAATAATGTATATTCCTAAAGCCTGTTATGTCTCATGTTCTGAACACTACCTTCCTTTTTTAGCAAACTTTGCATGATATATGCTATGTCGCGTCAACATAGATGAAGGGTGGAGCATACATTTTCTTCTTTACCACTGCTAGATATGTTATATAAACAAATTGCATAAACATGACCTAATTTATGTCTGCAATAGCTATCTATTGCGTTGGAGTTTTTGTCTAATATGTTGTATATATGCAAGTTAGACTCGAACGCTATTTCTTGCATGAATGCTTTAAATCTATATTTGAGGTTAGCCATTTGTTGCTCATACACATATCTCATGTATTTCTATTTAGCTATTTCAGTGTGTACCGAAGGTTGGCTTCCACACACTTCTATAGTTACTTGCTTCAACAGCAGGAGGTGAAATGTGGCCACCACAATAGGATGAAACAAATCATGAGTAGAAGAAATTGTACCAGAAAACAGAGGCGGCACACTACCAATAGGCTGAGCAGGAACTGAATGACTACCGACCTCACTCGGGCGGGTGAACGCAACCTGCGAAACAATGAAACTTATCAGGAAATGGATAGCAGAAAACAGAGAACAACACAAACAAACCGACAACGGCATGACCAGCAACATTGCCCGGCGAGAAGTATCCTCCCGTGGGCGCAGAAGCATCAACAACAACAGGAAGCACAGTCACAGGTGGAGCACAGGACCTGCAGCTGAACCAAGGTATGACTGAGGCAGTGTAGATCATCCAGACGAAGGACGACCATCGGGCAAGCCATGACCGTAGAAAGAGATGATGAAGCGAGAAGTTGGCCACGCCCTCGAACAAAACTAGCAGGACTCGCCATCCTGGAACCCACAACCATAGAAGGCACACATCAGAAAATCAGCAGGAACCAAAGGATCAGCTAGAACAGAGAAATCAACAAAGATGCCGAAGGCAAACCTTGCGGGCGGCTGGCCGGAAGAGCACAACGGGATGAAAAAGCAAGGACATGCACCTAGATTTGACCCCTTTTTTTCAGAATTAGAAGATACTCTCGAGCCTTGGGGAGGCTACCTGGTAAAATCGCCATGCATGGGTAGTGCTCGGGGCTGCGGCGGTGGGCGCTGGTTGCCTTCAGAGCTGCCGACGGCCGTGGGGAAAGGGCACGCTTTTCTAAAGAGGCGCAGCCCTGGCATCAATTGAAGCTGCAGAAGTTCATCATCATCCCTGAAGCCTACCTCCGCACCCGCAAAATAGCAGTGCTGGTGTTGGCTTCCTCAGAAATACGGTCGGAAGATCTTCATGGCAACGTCGGACAGAGCACAAGATCGCTCACCCAGCGGAGAGCTAGCCCGCAGATGTAGCAATTGCCGTAGGACGTAGCTCACCGGTGATCCAGCCGGCAGGAACAGAGGGCATCAAGCTTGCGGCGACTTAGGGCTGCCCATCGTGAAAGAGCAGAGAGGGTGCGAATAATGGGGTCGGACACAGGCTCCTCAGCGCCTCCTTCCGCCCCAATCAACACCCCCCTCTGCTCCTCCGCTCTGCGTGAGCACGGTCCATCCCCGTGGATCCTCTACACGGGGAGCCTGTGCCTCTAATGGGGCCTTCACGCCCCTTGACCCCATGCCTCCGCGGCGCCTCGATGGTCGGCGACCTGTCTGCCCGAGCATCACCTTCACGCCTCCCGCAGCGCTTCTACAGCTGGCGGTCGTCTGCTAAGCGGCGCCCTCACGCTCCCGAATCCCGCCTAGAGCAACGATTCCCCAACCCCTCCGCCGCGCACCTTGTCCAGTGGTGGTCGAGATGAGCCCGGTCAATTTTCTCCGCCGCCTAGGGAAGTGATGTGGCCGGCCCACCGAGGTGCTCCCTCTATCTCTCTGCGAAAGAGAGAGTGGCCTGCAGCAACTACCGGCTCCGAAGTTCAGAGATCTAGTCTAATCAATCGCAGTCAAAGCCATGGACGAAGAGAGCGAAAGGATCCATAGGCCCACCTACAGCGACAAAAAAAATGAAAGGCCCAGAGGCAGAGAAACAACACCACCTCGCGCACCACGGGAGCGTTGAGAGAGCTTCCTGCATCTCAGGCTTAAGTATTTAAGTAATATGCATGTCAAAGATGCTACAAAAAGAGACGACCAGAAACTACAGGTGGATGTTAGCAATAAGCTCTTGGTGACATCACTAGTACAGATCGGGACTATTAAGACCCCCGCTCGCACAAGGAAAACCCTTCATGT
The DNA here is from genome assembly GCA_023614405.1 of Avena insularis. NCBI lineage: Eukaryota > Viridiplantae > Streptophyta > Magnoliopsida > Poales > Poaceae > Avena > Avena insularis. The sequence continues at coordinate 55,954,772 of CM042695.1, forward strand.
GAGTGGTGCATTAGATCAGTGATGCCAAACAAAATTGACTGTCTTCTCACGGCCTAGACAAGCTCCACCGCTGGGTATCACAAACTGAATGTTTTTCTGGATCTTAACAAATGTAAAGCACACGATGGGAAAGGCTGGAACCATTTTCTTAGGTGAGAAGTTTTCCTCACGATTTATTTCCTGGGAAAAGTGTGCCTCTTATTTGTTATGTTTGCTTGAGTTGCGAGCATTTTTCTATGTGCACTTTCTCAGACGGTGAGTCATAAGTCTTATTGTGCTTTTCTCTAATTCCCTAAGACACATGCGTAGCCTCTTCTTCCTCCATGTTGGGGACGACGCAGCTTTTCAGACGAGTTCCGTAAAGAGCCACGCCGTCGTGCCCTCTTGGTAGACAACAGCTATGTGGTAGAAAGTTCGATATGCCTTGCAGCAAGAAGACCGCTGACCATTCTTGCGTTTGGCAGGGCCCGCTGACCAAGCGCCACCCGTGATAAGTAGTACTCTCTTGAGGTGAAGCAGGAGAAAGCTCTAGAGATTGGGAAGGAGGAGTAGCCCGTCCCTCCATTGGACCATGATAGAGGATCCTCTCCCTCATATTCCAGCTGGACCTCCACGGACGATGACTACGAAGTTAATTTGGAGGACGACGAGGATGCGGCGACTTGACTCTCGAAGATGATTCTCCGTAGCTCGAATGGTGGGAGAAGGCCAAGCAGGAGGAGAAGATGCTCAAGAAGTAGGCGAGGCTGCTAGAGTACATTGCCAAAAGAAATGCTAGGTAGACAGAGAGCACGGGGAAAAGGCCGGCAATATCACCGCTGCCAGCGAAGCCAAAGCTTGTGGCTCCAACTGCAATAACGAGAAGTATATTGCTTTCCATGTATAATTCGCTGCACGGTTCGGTTCAGGCTACCAAACGGGCTACGGAAGTTGGTTCAAGGCCTGTATGAGGCCGGTAGTGCCACCGTCAGCACTGTCGGGCTGAGCCGAGAATCGGCTGCAAGCTACCAAGCGCGCCTCTAGCTGCTTGTGCATGTTCCGGCAAGTTACCGCATGGACATCAATCGATCTAGCTTTCTACTCCTACTAGGGATTTCATCGATCAGCATGCTTCAGTCATGACGCTAAGAAGTACACTGAATGAGGGTCTTTCAGCCTACATAGCGCATAGTGGCCTGGGTTGGTCACAAATTTTGCGCATCCAACTTCCTGTCACCTTCCAGTCCCATACACACGCACGTACCACTAGACAAGCAGGTGGGCGAATGTGATAGACGTACGGCTCATGCATGCTCTTAAGCTAGCGAAGCAAAACTAGGGAAGGTTAGGTTCAATAGAATTAAACCATCTATTTGTAATCTCCCGAGGTAGACATGATGTGTTGCAATGCTTGTCATCATCTGGGTGTGCCCATCTGCAGTAGTATATATATATGCTGAGAGTATAGCGAAGCCCCTCACACGAGCTTTAACATTTGATGCACCTTGATTTTCTACCTACCTTTTGTAATAAGTTTTGTCCGAGGATTATACTGATGAATGAATGCTTTGACAAAAAAGGGCTATACGGCTATAGTAATGTGTATTGTGTTGGCCTCAAGTCTCATAAAGTTATTGCCATGTAATACATCAGCAGTACCTAAACTTGGCACCCTTTTTAGTTATGGTCACTAACCTTAGAAATATGTGATTTACGGTTACTAAATACAAAAATCAGAGCGTTATGTCTTAATCCGAGCAAGAAGCGACGATGGTCATTTTTTATCCTTTCTTTCTTTGTGCTCAAACTGTTTATGGCTGCGTGCATCCTAATTATGGATAGGTCGGGTGTAATGCTTAAACCTTTTAACTAATAAATCACTAATTGAAAAACAGGGAATAGTTGTTAATATATCATATTTAAACGTGTAATTGTCAATAGGCTATGGCAAACATGTTACGTAAAGACTAATTCCAATTTGATAAACACCATGTACAACTTCTTTCACTTGTGTTCGAGGTTGTCCAGGAGATCATTGTATCTCCGTACTCATGTGCGATTATCAAGAAGTCCACACTATCTGCTCCATTTTTAATCATACCTATTACGATCTTTGCCCAATAAAAAATAAGGACACAACTAACAATCAGCAAAAGAACATACATGAACAAGATAAGCTATATATATTGTTTTGCATTAATTTGCTCAAACAATGGACCAACTCACGTGCGTTTGTTCTGTTCGCTCTTCTTTTGCTTTATCCGCTTCTTAGAATTGTTGGACTTACTGACTACCCGGGTGGAAACATTGCAATCAATCCATTCCATGTGACATGCTAATATCATTGGAATTAATCACAGCTTCATCGATGATTCATTCTGCGTGTTTTTTTAGCTAACTAGGTCCCAACAGAATGTCAGTTTGTGTGTTTGCTTTCTGATTTCATAGGAAACCAGCTTCACAATCGACGGCGTGCTGGGTGTCGATTCCTATACTACATCAAGTTGCAGCAACGGGTCGTTCGTGTATTTTTTTCTCCATACGAGCCGGGTTCCATTATCATGACGACAACAGAACATGTCTTTAACTTACAAGCTAAAAGAACACACAAAAGAACTAAACCAAGTACCAGTAACAACTCCAGATAGAGAACACAGTTTTAGCACCGGCAAAAACAACAAACCACAACTATCCCAGACTTCATGCGACAACACAACAGCTAAAAACACCAAAATAAAGTTCCTCGCCCGAAGACACAAAACCACTCAGTCCCCAGTGATATCAACATCCTCATCCACTTCACGATTCTTGATACGAAGAGTCACAGCTTGCCTGACTGGTTCATGTACACGCGACGACATTTATTGGAGATGGTTAGCTCCAGGAACCAGCACCTCCCTGTCCTGAGCACTCTGTAAACCTGCCCAATATCCAAGGAACACACACATGCAACAAATTAATCCCGGAGGGGAAGAAATCAACTTTCCTTCAAAACAAGCTTTATTCCCAAAGGGACCAACACAATGCCGCAATACAGACAATGTGCACATTAAAACCAAAGGGGAGAAGTTTCACAATCCACCAAAACTACCGAGTAAAACACAAAGGTCTATTTTTAGCACCCAAAACAGACGTCACTGCGCTCCACATATACCCAGCAACACGACACTCAAATAAAGATGATTAATAGTTTCATACAAAGGGCAAAAACGACAAACATAACTACTAACCTATTTTATCTTCTTCATATTATCCTTAGTTGTAATCGCATTATGCCAAAACATCCATAGCCAGATTTTAATTTTAAGAGGTAGTTTTTCTTTTTAGAGATGTTTAAAAGACATATCAGGCCCCACATCAGAGAGTTTATTATATAACGATTTGACAGTGAAGATATCGGATTTGGTGTATTTTCATCGAGGCTTGTCTCTTGTATCACTCAAATTTACCAAAGTAACCATATTCCTCAGAGCCAGCCAGTGAGAAGAAAGTGTAGGAGAAAGCCACCTCCTAAAAGTAAAAAAACCAACTAAGAACAGACATTTCCCTAACAATACCAGTTTGCTGATTACAAATATCAAATAACTCAGGAAACTTCTCACAAAGGGTCGTTCGTGTATAAATTCCTCTTTAAGCAATGAACTAAGAGGCATGGCCATTCCTTGTGGATGAGAGCTACTTAGGATCTGCTAGCTCCTGCATGTTCCAGCAAGTTACAACATGGACATAAATCGACGATCTAGCTTTGCACTAGGGATTTCATCGATCAGCATGCTTCAGCCATGATGTTGAGAAGTACACGAGATGGGGGTGGTTCAGCCTACACTACGCACATGGGCCTAGGTTGGTCACAAATTTTGCACATCCAACTTCCTGTCGCCTTCTAGTCCCACATACACAGATACCACTAAAACAGCAGGCCGCGAATGCGATAGACGTGTGGTTCATGCATGCTTTTAAGCTAACCAAGCAAAACAAGGCATGCTAGGTTCAATAGAACTGATGTTCTGCAATGCTTGCCATCTATTTGTAATCTCCTGAGGTAGACATGATGTGCTGCAATGCTTGTCATCGGCTGGATGTGCGCATATACAGTAGTTTATATATGCTGAGAGCATAGTGAAGCCCCTCGCATGAGCTTTAACATTTGACACCTTAATTTTCTATCCACCTTTTGTAAGGAGTTCTGTCAAAGAATTATACTAATGAATGAATGCTCTGACAAAATGGGCTATCTGGCTATACTAATGTGTACTGTGCTAGCCTCAAATCTCACAATCTTATCGTCAACTAGTAAACTATAAATGATAGTCTTTTCATGAACACTTGTTGCCAAGCGACAAACTAACACAGCTTTATGATTTGACAGGAAACCAGCTTCACAATCGACTGCGTGTTGGGTGTCGATTCCTATACTACAAGAAGTTGAAACGACAGATCGTTCATGTATAAATTCCCACTTGAAGCAATAAACAAAGAGGAATGGCCATTCCTCGTGGATGAGAGCTACTTAGGATCTGCTAGCTGCTGCTTGTGCATGTTCCGGCAAGTTACCGCATGGACATCAATCGATCTAGCTTTGTACTCCTACTAGGGATTTCATCGATCAGCATGCTGCAGTCATGACGCTAAGAAGTACACTGAATGAGGGTCGTTCGGCTTACACGGCTGACAGTGGCCTGGATTGGTCACAAATTTTGCACATCCAACTTCCTGTCACCTTCCAGTCCCACACACACGCACATACCACTAGACAAGCAGGCATGCAGGCAAATGCGATAGATCATGCGGCTCATGCATGCTCTGAAGCTAGCCAAGCAAAACAAGGGCAGGTTAGGTTAACTAGAACTAAACCATCTAGTATTTGTGATCTCCCGAGATAGACATGATGTGTTGCGATGCTTGTCATCATCTGGGTGTGCCCATCTGCAGTAGTATATATGCTGAGAGCATAGCGAAGCCCCTCACACGAGCTTTATCATTTGCCACACCTTAACTTTCTACCTACCTTTTGTAAAGAGAGTTTTGTCTGATGAACGAATGCTTTTACAAAATGGGCTATATGGCTGTAGTAATGTGTATTGTGTTGGCCTCAAGTCTCATAAAGTTATTCCATGTAGTAAAGAGTAAAATCCATCGGTGGTACCTAAACTTGGCACCCTTTTTAGATACCGTCACTAACCTTAGAAATATGTGATTTATGGTTACTAAATACGAAAATCGGAGCGTTATGTCTTAATCTGAGCGAGAAGGATGATGTCTAATGGTCCTTTTTTATCCTTTCATTGTTTGTGATCAAACTGTTGACGGCTGCGTGCATCCTAATTATGGAGAGGTCGGGTGCAATGCTTAAACATTTTAACTAGTAAAGCGCCGATTGAAAAAAATAACATAGGATAGTTGTTAACGTATTTAAATGTGTAATTGTCAATAGGCTATGGCAAACATGTTACATAAAGACTAATTACAATTTGATGAACATCATGTAGAACTTCTTTCACTTGTGTTCGAGGTTTTCCATGAGTTCCTTGTATCACCGTACTCATGTGCGATTATCAAGAAGTGCACACTACCTGCTCCATTTTTAATCAGACCTATTACGATCTGCCCCCAATGAAAAATAAGGACAAAAATAACAATGAGCAAAAGAACATACATGAACAAGATAAGCAATATATATTGTTTTGCATTTATTTTCTCAAACAATGGACCAACTCATGTGCATTTGTTGTGTTCACTCTTGTTTTCCTCTATCCGATTCTTAGAATTGCTGGACTAACTGACCACCCGGGTGGAAACATTGCAATAAATCCGTTCCATGTGACGTGCTAATATCATTGGAATTAAACACAGCGCCATCGATCCATTCCACATGTTTTTCTAGCTAATTGGTCCTAGCAGAATAACGTGTGTTTGCTTTCTGATTTGACAGGAAACCAGCTTCACAATCGACGGCATGCTGGGTGTCGCTATACCAAGTTGGAACGACGGGTCGTTCATGTATAAATTACCACTTGAAGCATGGCCATTCCTCGTGGATGAGAGCTACTTAGGATATGCTGGCTGCTTGTACCGTGCATGTTCCGGCAAGTTACCGCATGGACATCAATCGATCTAGCTTTGTACTCCTACTAGGGATTTCATCGATCAGCATGCTTGACACTAAGAAGTACACTAAATGACACTGAGAAGTATACGGGATGAGCTCCCGTACAAGGGCTGGGTCTTCAATTAGGCACGATAATATATACATCAAGTTCTGCTAATCTCACAGGAGTGAAAATCGAGAAGTAAAATTAGAAAATATGAGTGAGTTCAGTCACATGTTCCAGTTCTCAATATTATTCTCGACTTTAATTATTTACATGCATTTTTATGAGTATAACATGCTTGCTTATTGTATCCATTCCGTAGGATGCTAGAAATTTGGCCTTGGATCTTTTTTGTGAGTTGTGACTTTTGCGACTCAATAATATTTGTTAGGTCATGTAAATGGTATGACTTGCATTTCCTTTTAGCTATGTATTGTGGTATGGGAGATGTCATGGTATAATACTACATTAAATTAGTTTGATATGCCCCCCCTCCCCAAATTAGGTTGATCTCCATAGCTCTATACTAGTCGACACAATTGACAATTTTTTCTAGATTCCCCCCTCGGGTGGAGTGTCCTTCAGCCTACATGGCGCACAATCGCCTGGGTTGGTCGCAAATTTTGCGCATCCAACTTCCTGTCACCTTCCAGTCCCCCCTCCCCCCCACACCCACACACACCCACACACACACACACATACCACTAGACACGCAGTTGGGGGAATGCGGCTCATGCAAGCTCATAAACTAGCCAAGCAAAACAAGGGCAGGTTAGGTTCAATAGAACTAAACCATCTATTTGTAATCTCCCGAGGTGGACATGATGTGTTTCTATGCTTATCATCACCTGGGTGTGCCCATCTGCAGTAGTATATATATATGCTAAGACCATAGTGAACTCATCGCACAAACTTTAACATTTGATGCACCTTAATTTTCTACCTACCCTTTGTAAGGAGTTTTGTCCGAGGATTATAACGATGAATGAATGCTTTGACAAAAAGGACTATACGGTTGTAGTAATGTGTATTTTGTTGGCCTCAAATCTCGTAAAGTTATGCTCAAACAAAAAACTACAAATTAAAGCACACCGGAACCAGGCAGTTATGGTCTTTTCATGAACACTTATTGCCAAGCCACAAACTAACACTGTCTAGAGTACATAACATTTTAGCCCACAAGTTATTTATGTATCCCCACATGCTCTATAATTCTGGAGGCATGTTTTCATATTTCATTTGAAAGAAAAATTTTAGACCCACCGATATGTCAAAAAAATTGATAGCATATGGAAAATCCGGTTCCAAAAAATCCAGCATTACCGATGACTTTGGTCCTTTTTGTAAGTCAGTTTTTCTTGATAAAGGGAATATATTAATATCATGAATATACCATTACAATCAACCTCTACACCAACAAGATCTCCGAACACATCAAGGATACACACAACTAACAAACAAAATAAATAGAAATAAATAAATACACTGCCACGGTGATCAGTCACTAGCATCAGCAACACTAACCACAACCGAAAACACTCGTACTATAAAAGAGGTTCTCCAAAAGCAACAACTCCAAAAAGGAAAATTTGCACAAGCCTTGTCATTGCCCGATCGAAAATCTTGGGTCTTCACCATGGACAAAATCCGAGTGCGCCAAACACAATGCCTTCAACAAGTAATTTTTAGGTACAACCAATAAAGGCAATGTGTTGGGTTGTCACCTTGTAGCAACACCTCCTAGTCCTCCTCACTTCTGTTGTCCATCCTTGCAGCAATGCAACCCGCCACACGTAGCACCGGTGGCTGGCAATCGAAGCAGCTCCGCCCGTCCCATGTAGCCCTCGTTGCTAGCGGTCCTAGCAGCGCCGCTGGCCCCATATAGCAATAGTGGAAAGCGGTCGCAGTAGACCGCCTGCCTCATGTAGCACCTATTGCTAGTAGTCACACCAAAACCGTCTACTCCTCCTCGCCTCGCTCGTCCACCCTTGCAGCAACGCAACCCACCGCACTTAGCACCGGTGGCCGGCAGTCACAACAACACAAACCACAACACGTAGCACCTGTGGGCCTGGGTAGCACCTGCGGCCAATGTTCATAGTAGCACCACCCGTCACTTGTAGCATTGGCGGTCAGCACTCGCAGAAACATCGCCTATTCCTTGTAGCGCCGCAGGTAAATGTTCGCGGCAGTGCTGGCCATTGCTAACATGGTGCTTCTTGCTCTTTGTTGCACCTCCAGCTAGAGATCCTAACTTCGTTGTTGTGCGTGTGTGCGTGTGTGTGTGTGTGTGTGTGTGTGTGTGTGTGTGTGAGAGAGAGAGAGAGAGAGAGAGAGAGAGAGAGAGAGAGCAAACATCCGAGAGAAGGGGGATTAGGGCAGTGTTTCCTGGTTGCGACAACAGTGGGTCTAGATGGTCGGCACTTCAGTTACGCTGGATGGTGGGACGGTGGCGTTGCTTGATTTGGGGGGTCTCTGCCATGTGGTATACCGGGGAAGACAGATGAGAGAGAGATGGGAGGCGATGGGGATTGAGGAGAGATGTGTGTGGTTGGCAGATGATAGAGTTGTGGTGTGTGTGTCCCATCCATATGGTATGTGGTGACACATGCACGTGTGTAGCAGCTCGTAGGATCTATCCTCGGGCTGTTGGGTAGGATTTTCCTACTAATTATTCCAAGTGGCTATAGTAGTAAAGGACTACAAGATTCTCAACTTATAGAGATTTTTTGGGGTTGGTATAGACATTTTAGTTGTGTCTATATAGTTAATTATCGAACTGTGACATTCAAGAAAACTACATACTCATCTCAACAATCGACCTCTATATCCTGCTCATACCGCTAACACTTGTTATCAGCAGTACATTACACGCCATAAAATTACCCAAAATGCCTCTAAAAATATAAATAGATTTTAAACCTAGCTATAACATAAGGTCAGTTTACAAAGAATCTCAGAAGCCACATCAATATGATATGTTGTCGCAATATATTAAGTACCTCATAAAAAACATCTAAGCATTCATTCGATAATTATAACCATACATAAAAACACTTTATATGGTTGCCTATAAAAGTGTAGGTATTAGAAAAGTGTCTCAATATGGTTTAGTGGCATTTAATAGATACGAATTGTGAAGTGCCTCTAGAGAAGTGCCACTACTACATGCAATTTGTGCTGTATTGGACGTTCCAACTTTACTCTTTTATTTAAAAAGTTAAGAATGGAGCAAACATCATTCGGAAGCAAGTGTCATCAACTTTTCTAGAATGTTATCAGCAGCACATAGTACACGGCTCACCATCCTCTATTTATTGGCAGACAGTGACGCACGATACTGAAAACATCAAGTCAACATATGTCTCAAGAGAGCCTTTATAAATCGTCCCATTTATGTTGCAAAACTCTTGCTTGATGGCTAAGGGCAAGGTTAGCTTCATTGATATGTTGTTAGGCTTCACTACACCACATGATCAGCCGAGTCTCTCATGTTCAAATGCTGAGAATGCAGGGTGTGATGCCTAGGATTGGGAGGTGACGGGAATTCGATATGCACGGGGTGATGAACTGGTACACACGAGTCTTAGGATACACGCTTGCTTCATACCTAAGCCCAGAACTTGCTTGCCAAAAACCACGCTGTTAGGAACAAGTTATCCGCAGCGACTCATGCTGAGGTTGAAACACATCACGAGAGAGAATTAGGAAAGGAACTACTCCATTAATTTCTCTTTATACATGAATCAATCAATGCGGCCAAAATAGAATTAGGAAAATCCATATGAATTTAGAAAAATCCAGATCACTTATTTTGAGACGAAGGAAGTACATAGGTTGCAATGATGAATCATGAAATGGCAAGAATATGTCGTGCTAGAGATGTCTCATCAAATAATGGTTTCGGGTTGAGGAGAACCCCTGTTACATTAATCGTGTGTCAGACTGTTGATCTGCACTACTTCAAATGTTCATGCCCGAGGTGAACACAAGGGATTGCATTATGCTGGTCCCATTTGCCTTTGCTTGGGTGGCAAAGCCTCTCCATCATGATGGTTTTAATTTCAATCAGATAGGAACCCTGATTCTTTGCAGCTTCGTTGAGAGCTCTTTGTTGGGCGCTCGGCGAATAGCACCTCTAAGATTTACACATGACAAAATAAAGAGAAAACACTATGCAAAGATTTACACTTGACGAAGACGTCAACAAACACTCGGCAAGGCAAGGACTTCAGTCAAAGTAGGTGGACAAGTGCCCGTTTGCACTACAAGCAATAATGTAGTAATGGATTGGTGATGATGTTCCACACGCAGCACAATTAATCCCAACATTTTTCTGGTAAAGTAGCAGCAAAAACTCCTTCGAAACAAGCGCCTCATCATGTCTCCTCTTCACGACTCCTTAGCAAGCAAATGATATATAAACTGACTGCCCTAGGCTCGCCATAGTGCGCGTATCATAGTATTATGCATGCCATGTCGGCAAAAAGACCCTCTCCCCACCCTCTCCCTCTCCCGTGCGGTGCCGCCGGGCCGCGGGAGGACCACCGCCCTCCCTCCCCGTCCCTCCTCGCGCCCATCTTCCTTCGCCGCCGCCGGTTTCGTCGCTGGCAAAGCCCCTGCGGCGCGGCGGCGGCGGTCTCCCGTCCTCATGTCCATCCCAGCGGCGCGGCCCAAGATCCATGGTGGCGGCAAGTGACCCTTGATCTTTGGCTATGAGGGCGAAGCAGCGGCGGCCAGTGTGCGATGCCGGCGGATCTGCAAGTGGCAGGGATGGCTGGAGGCGGTGGTGGTTGATCTTAGTATCGTCCGCCTCCAAATCTTGCCGTCTTCGTCGTCGACCGGTGAAGTCGCACGGAGGCCACCTTGGGACTTATTCACATCATGAGGATGCCTAGGGTGGAGGCCCTGGGTTTGGTGGTGGTGGTCATCTTCTTCGTTAGAGATGGTCGGCCTGAGGCTATATTGACAGACCCCGGGATCCGTCATCTAGTCCCGGCTGTGGGGCAGAAAGACTTAGGTGCCTGTGAAAGCCGTGCCGATTGGCGGGCGATGACGGCATTACCACATCGTGACGTTGATGAAGGCATCGCCGTGCATCTAGTATCGAACTCACTCGTGCTTCTCGAGGGAAACCCTAAGATCTTTGGATCGAGCGATGGCGGCGCTGCAGTGTCGCATTCTCTCTTGGGAGCATCGTCTGCGGAGCAGCACTAGATGGAAAAGGCGGGAGAGGTGGAGCGGCTAGCGCGCAGGGATATGTTGCTAGTTGGCACCGTGATGGTGTTGGTGGCTGGTGTGGCGAGAGTCTGCGCATCGATATACAAGATGAAGATGGTTTGGTAAAAGATAGTGAAGGCGGCGACATCGGGAGCGTGTGCATGGGTGCCGCTCTGTGTGTAGGCTGGGAAGATTTGGTGCTCCTTCTGCATGAGTTTGAGCCGCCGCGCTCAGGTACTTCAGCTTCTTTTGGTGAGTCGCTACGAGTGACGACCATGGGGCAGGGTCGAAAGAGATGGCTAGGTGTTTTCTAGATTTCTTCGGAGAGCTGGCGATATGGCTATCATTTTTGCTCGATGTTTTGTTTTTGGTGGATCCGGTTTGTATGAACTTTGTAATAGCTTTTGTGAGACACTGTGGTTCTAATAATAAATAAAGGCAGTGTGCATCGCTTGATGCAGAGGCCGGGCTTTGCTCCCCATTTTGAAAAAAATGTTGGCAAAAATCTGATGTTTCACAATAATTAATAAAGAAAGAGATGATTAGAGTATCATAGGTAGATACCATATCATAGCACATAAAACTAGAAATCCTAATGCAAGTAAATATTGTACACAATTTTACATTGAAATTCTAAAAATAATTAAATATAGTGTTACCGTATGATATCATACACTATAGAAATAGTATCATGCACTACTATCATATGCATGATATTAGTAATATGATACGCACTATGACCTTACCTAGGTTGTCTCGTCGTACGTACTTAGGATAAATGAAAAGTGAGTCAGTAAATTCTAATCCTAATGCGTACTACTCCCTCGCACCGAAATAACTAAGTTGGATTTGTCAAAATTCAGGCGTATCTAAATACTAAAATGTTTCTAAATTCACATAAATCTAGACACAAAAATCACATGCTTCCCCTGTCGTTCCATACAAATATCATAAATGGTGATGCATAATTGAATTGATAAACTTGTCACTCCCCTCACGCGAGTTCAATGTAAGCCGCATAACATTTTGAAGTGTATAAGTGGATTGCACTAGCCCTTTCCATCAGTTCGGACTTTTGGTTGCGTTGGCTAGTGCATGAAGCTTGACAATTATTAGGGTTGGAGAGCTTTTCGTTAGTTAGTTGCTTTGACTATGTAGAAATGATAACATTTTTTATTGTAAAAAAATATTCTCTTACCCAGGTTATCTGTCCTTAGTTGGTCGACTTTTTTTTATTTTCATTGGACTAAGAATTTGCAACAAATATAGAGTGAATTCTACTTTTTACCATGCAGTTGTGCATATGTGCACATTATTCCATTTATTGGAATTTTTACCAAAATATCTCATTTAGAAGAATTTGATCGTGGCTCTACATCGGTTTAGCACTTTGCTTGTTATTTGTTCGATGGGACTAGCATTTTGCACCGCTATGTTAGTAGATAGTAGTACACCTCATCATCCTATGTTTATTGATTGATGCTCTTGTAGGGCCGGGGTTAGATGATCAGGTGATGATGGAGTGCAATCTTTCTATGAATTCGAGCACCAAGAATGTTGTTTTCTGGTTTCTTTGGTTGTTGCGAATGGTCAATTAGTGGAGATTTCTGGTATCTAACTTTTTGGAATATTTATTCTCTTTGTTTTCGGACAATCGGGTGTGATATCGTATGATCATGGGCTGTGGATATGGTGATCACCCTCTAGAGATCTGGAGACCCAAAGCAATGAGGCCATCTGACTATGCTATCACACAATATATATCTTCCTTTTCTATTAAGCTGGCAGCCACTGTAGATTGTTTGGATGTGTGCATCTTTGATGCATTGAGCAAGACCTTGAGATATAGGTTTTTTGTGACAATCTCCTTAGTTCTCTTTAAATTAGGACCGTGCCACTTCGAATCGGCCAATTGGATAAATATCACTGAGTGATGTTGGGGTTAAAGTAGTAAAACCGACACACACCTAACATTAGCTAATGTGATACGGTCATAGTAAACCCTTTAGTGGCATAGAAGGAACGGTCTCAAAACAAAGTATTCCTTTTCCCAAACACAATGTCATTTCTCTAATTCACCGATTCCCAGGGACACAGTCATAATTTTGATGAGAGCCGAGGAGATAGTCGTAATAAACCCTTGTTTTTACCTGTGTTTTTATCCACTTGTTCTATCTTGCTTGAATTGAGACTTTGCAATAAACATGGTAGTGTGCATCAATCAATACAATTACTGGGTATCCTCCTATTGTGAAAAATAAAATTGCATGCTTTCTCTAGTTCCATAAGAGTAGCATGAAGGACAGTGCACGGTTGTGTATTTTTACGCCACTCACCGACAGGCATAGAAGAGAAATTACTCATACACGTATCCTATCCCTCATGCAAGATTCTTAATATAGACCCTTGGGATAATTTAGACATCACGATATTGTATTTCTAAAATGTATAATATGGTAATGGAGAAGCCAGATGTAGCATGATATTTTCATTTTGGCTACCACGGAATCGAAATTGCATATGTGTCAAATCTATATTTTGACACAAATCTGTCAAGATTTCTGCTTCCACAAAACAACCGCTGAGTTGAATAAATGATTGCAAGGAACCACCTCCATTTAAAGTGAGCTAGAATTGCACACAATGGCCTACTTAGCCTTTGGTCGATTGCAAGCTATATTTCTAGTTGTTGTGCATCAAACTAGCTAGTAGCTGTCAACCCTCATTTGGGGAGTAAATGCATATTGGTCTAGTAGGATTGGGAGGTACCTGGAAGTCGCAGATGCTAGTGTTGTGAGGCAACATCACTTTGTAACAAATTGGGCCGGCAAGTACTCTACTAATTTTGTCATTGAGAAACAAACTTAGTGTTCAGTACATGTCTCCGAGGGACTAGGATGCGGCCGAGATCGTGCATGCTAGCTTGGCTCAACTGCCACATGCAGCTAAAGATTTGGAAGCTAAGTCTTGCACTAGCTCTGGCTACAGGTGACAATGTTCATATATGTTCAAATTACTATGCATGTTTCCAGAGTCCAAACCCCTGGGCATGGTGTAGCTTATGGTTTTGTTTATTTCATGTTGTTTTATGTCAATCCGTTCCGTTCCCGGAACGTAGTGGAACCAGGCGCCAAGCAATGAACGGTGAAAACACATGCAGTGACTTCAATGTATGATCGATTTTTCATTACCAAATAGTATAATGGTTTCGACGACATTTAGTAGTCATACTAGTCTTAACCTACTTCATGAGACACTTAGCTTAAGCTATACAAGTGTATAAGTTTGAACAGGCACGTCACTCATCCTTGTTTTCTCTCTTTTGCATCACAATGGTATTGGAAATTTTCTTAAATGAAGCAACACAATACAAAACTGTCCTTGATATTTGATCCATCCAGTTTGCTAAAGGTTAGGAACTGTATACTAGTTTTCTCAGAGTTGAACCAAGTGTTTGTGAATAAGGCATGTGAAAAAGATAGAGTACACTCACATATGGATATGTACGATTCGACCCATTTACCCATCGTGAATGGTTCTTCCATTGATACTCATGAGGACGTTTCAGCAGCCAGGATGTACATGGATATGAATGTTGGCTGCCCAATATATGCCCGACCCCACACTACATGAACAACAACACTGCCGAGGAACCTTGTCCTTGCTGACTGTCACCATTGGCAAACTTGGACGTGTGCCGACATTACAGAATACACACTCATCAAACATACACGCTAGACAAATGATCCCTACGCCGAGTGTATTCCATACACAAAGCTCAGCAAAAACAATGTCAGGCAACATATTAGGTAAATAACGGCTCAGAAAAGTGTGCCATTGATGAGTAAATGACCCTATCGCCCATGCAAGGAGTAACACCTATTTAAAAAGAGTATGACTTGCATCCTCGATCTAAAATTTTCCTTGCTTGACTTCGCAATGCAAACACAACACCGCCACGTCGTGTCTGGAAGGAGCATACTTGATTACTTCATTGTTTCACGTCTTTAAACTACAATAGATGAAGTAGCTAACTAGGATTGGGAGGAGACAGGATGTTGCACAACCTGGTTTCACGGGTCACCAATGCAGGTTCGGCTGAACATGCGACGGGACCAGGGCTCTTAGGAACGTGTACTACAATGCATACGATAATAGTGGTAACTTCACTGATAGTAGTATTTGCATTGTTGTAGCTCAGTCTTCTGCTAGTAGTGAGTTTAGGAGTTGATCGAAGTGTTGCTATCCTAGGTCAGATCAAATTCTGCCCTCTCCTCTATTAGTAAGCATGCATGCCCTGTAAGCTAGAGAATGGAGACATCAATATAAGCAAAAGCTGGAAGCTTCACTACGGGAATAACAATATAGGCCGACGGACCTTTTATAAGCCGACGGCAATATGTCGGGGCCGTCGGCGTAGCTTGATGGGCCGTCGGCCGAGTTTTACCGTCGGCGTAGGATAGATAGGCCGACGGCAGTCGTCGGCGTAAACGGGGCCGTCGGTGTAGCATACTACGCTAACGGCAGAGCGACGGCGTCAAGTCTACGCCGACGGCAAAGAGGTTTCAAACTTTGCCGTCGGCGTAGCCATTTTTCTTTTTTGACCATTAATCTTAGAAAAATCATAACTATAATCATTTAAATTCAGAAAATTACATATAATATATCAAAATTTGCAGAAAAATAAGATCTATCTATATAAACTCAAATATTACATATTTGTTTAAAAAAAATATATATAAATATAAATACTTTTGTTTAACATATTTTTCATTTTTCGAGTGCAAAAAATGGGGTGTTTTGTGAAGCAACCACCAAATGAAAGTTTCGAAATAATAATACCACATTTTTCAAAAATATTAGACCATATTGAATGCATAATTTCCTAACCTGGATATCTCAAACCTTTTCGTCCACCTCTCATAAAAAAGACAAAATCCTGCTGAATCGGTAGAAAATGAGTTAGATTTGAACTACAGGTACATGATATGATGCTCATGATTTTTTGCAAAAATTATTTGTAGGTTCACAATATGCTATTTTATTAGACATATAATGCAAGTTTAGTGAGGCTCAGCCCCGAGCTAAGAATCTTCATGCCCCTCGATTTACAAAGTTTGACGATAGTTTGAAACGGGCATAAAAAATTCAAAAACGATCGAAACAATACAAAACTTTCGCGTGGTGTCATATTATGTGACATAGTTGCATGGAAAAATACCAAACCTGGTATATTGATTGTGTCTCAAAAAAACCTTCACAAAATGACCTATCTCAATCGAGGTTTTCTGGATTTCAGGTCAAATGACCAATGTTATTGCTAGAATCACGATATAGTTTGCAATAATGTTCCCATATTATGCACGCATGTGTATCATGGGATGGCGGACAATGTTGCAAGAGGAAGTTTTCCTTTTCGTCGCACCAAAAAGGCAATTTTTATTTTCCGAGTGCAAAAAACGGGGCGTTTTATGAAACAACCACCAAATAAAAGTGTCAAAATAATAATACCACATTTTTCAAAAATACTAGACCATATTGAATGGATAATTTCCCAACCGGGGTATCTTAAACCTTTCCATCCACCCCTCGTGAAAAAGACAAATTCCTGCCGAATCAGCAGGAAATGTGTTAGATTTGAACTACAGGTACATGATATGATGCTCATGATTTTTAGTAAAAATCATTTTTAGGTTCACTATATGCTATTTTATCAGAGATATAATTCAAGTTTAGTGAGGATTAGCCCCGAGCTAATAATCTTCATGCCCCTCAATTTACAAAGTTTGACGATAGTTTGAAACGGGCATAAAAAATTAAAAAACGATCGAAACAATGCAAAAGTTTCGCGTGGTGTCATATTATGTGACATAGTTGCATGGAAAATACCAAACCTGGTATATTGATTGTGTGTCAAAAAAACCTTCACAAAATGACCTATCTCAATCGAGGTTTTTTGGATTTCAGGTCAAATGACCAATGTTATTGCTAGAATCACGGTATAGTTTGCGATAATGTGTCCATATTATGCACGCATGTGTATCATGGGATGACGAACAATGTTGCAGGAGGAAGTTTTCCTTTTCGTCGCACCAAAAAGCCATTTTTTATTTTCCGAGTGCAAAAAACGGGGCGTTTTGTGAAACAACCACCAAATAAATTGTCAAAATGATAATACAATATTTTTCAAAAATACTAGACCATATTGAATGGAAAATTTCCCAACAGGGGTATCTCAAACATTTCCGTAGATCCCTCGTGAAAAAGACAAATTCCTGCCGAATCGGTAGGAAATGTGTTAGATTTGAACTACAGGTACATGATATGATGCTCATGATTTTTTGAAAAAATCATTTTTAGGTTCACAATGTGCTATTTCATCAGAGATCTAATGCAAGTTTAGTGAGGCCCAGCCCCGAGCTAAGAATCTTCATGCCCCTCGATTTAGAAAGTTTGATGATAGTTTGAAACGGGCATAAAAAATTCAAAAACGATCGAAACAATGCAAAACCTTCGTGTGGTGTCATATTATGTGACATAGTTGCATGGAAAAATACAAAACTTGGTATATTGATCGTGTCTCAAAAAAACCTTCACAAAATGACATATCTCAACCGAGGTTTTCTGGATTTCAGGTCAAATGACTAATGTTATTGCTAGAATCGCGATATAGTTTGCGCTAATATGCCCATATTATGCACTTGTGTATATCATGGGATGGCGAACAATGTTGTAGGAGTAAGTTTTCCTTTTCGTCGCACCAAAAAGCCATTTTTTACTTTCTGAGTGCAAAAAATGGGGCATTTTGTGATACAACCACCAAATAAAAGTTTTAAAATGATAATACCACATTTTAAAAAATACTATACCATATTAAATGGAAAATTTCCCAACCGGGGTATCTCAAACCTTTCCGTCCACCCCTCGTGAAAAAGATAAATTCCTGCCGAATCAGAAGGAAATGAGTTAGATTTGAACTACAGGTACATGATATGATGCTCATGATTTTTTGCAAAAATAATTTTTAGGTTCACAATATGCTATTTTATCAGAGATCTAATGCAAGTTTAGTGAGGCTCAGCCCCGAGCTAAGAATTTTCATGCCCTTGATTTAGAAAGTTTGACGATAGTTTCAAACGGGCATAAAAAATTCAAAAACGATCGAAACAATACAAAACCTTCGCATGGTGTCATATTATGTGACATAGTTGCATGGAAAAATACAAAACTAGGTATATTGATCGTGTCTCAAAAAACCTTCACAAAAATGACCTATCTTAATCGAGGTTTTCTGGATTTCAGGTCAAATGACCAATGTTATTGCTAGAATCGCGATATAGTTTGTGCTAATGTGCCTATATTGTGTACTCGTGTATATCATGGGATGGCGAACAATGTTGCAGGAGGAAGTTTTCCTTTTCGTCGCACCAAAAAGCTATTTTTTATTTTCCGAGTGCAAAAAACAGGACGTTTCATGAATCTTCACATAGTTTCAGTTGGTCTAATATTTAGAAGTTATGATATATAATTAAATAGATGATAGAGTTGTCATATTTGGATTCCTCTCATTTTTCTGATCGATTTGGATATATTATTTGTCGAATTGTGATTTACGGATTTGTAGATATGAATTATTCAAATTTAAATGAAAAAAGCAAAATAAATAAAATTTATTTTATTTTTATTTGAATTCAAGTTTATTATTACTTATTCATTGTTGTTTACTCAAACTAGCATGGTGGCCCTCGCAAATGCGAGGGCATCATCTTATTTTTCTTAGAAAGATCAGCATTGTTCCTACTTCGTGTCGAAATTAACCAGGAAATACTTTTTTTATTTTGTGTGCATTCATATTATTTGATGAAAAATAATAATATAGTTATAGCCAATATTTTTGATATATATATATACCACCTTTGTAGAAAACATCTTTAATCGTCTTTCTTGGTAAACGACTATTAGGATGTTCTCAAAGATGGTAGATTGAGTTGATGTGTCATTTTCCATCACTTTATATTTCTATATACAATTAAAATTTTATAATTTTTAGCTAGTTGGTTAGTACATTAGAGTTTGTATTACCATTAGAGTTTGTAAGTACATTAGTTTTTCTTATGTTAGTGTGGAATTTTTAAGGTTTGGAAGAATTTATAAGTTGTAGTTTAGCTATGTTAGCTTAGTGTGCTAGTCGCGACAATCTCCTATAACAGATATTGTGCCGTGTAGAATGTAGTTATATTGACTCTATCCAGATCTCGATGGTCTTTTATGGAACATTTATCGCGCTATAATCCATGGAGCTAGTGGTTCCCATGGCTCGATTCTTCTCCTCGTCAGTTTGGCAAATAGGAAACTTTAGCATATGTCTAGTGAGAAGCCTGTAACTCGCAATCGTGTGTTCATTGATCTTAGGTTCATACTATTCAAATTCTTCTTCTATAATTTTTTATAACTTGTGAGATAAATTCAACCTTTCAGTTTTACAATTTTTATTAATTTTATATATCGTAGGTAGTACTATAGACGTATGAATCAGTTAATTTTTGTAGCCTCTAATATATTTTTCTTGCCACCACATCCACTTTGTATGTCCTGATATATAACTGTGAGTCGAACATCAATGCCATGATCCTTGATTTCCCGTCAATCATATATGGAGTCTAATAGACTAAAAGGATAATATTTTGAATGCTCAAAAAATACATGACACCAATTTCAATCCAAGGTTTCTGTATATTAAGCAGTATATATATTCCGTGAGCATAGTGAAGGACCTCACACGAGCTTTTAACATTTGATGCACCTTAATTTCTTACCTACTTTTTTTAAGTGTATTGTCTTTGTTGGATATATGCAGATCTTACATACTAGTACAAGTGAATGAGATGGTCCACGGTACCATACGTGTGTGGACTTTTAATTCATCACTGTGTTGGTTTTGTGTTAGTAGTGGCGAGAACTCTATTGTATTAAGCTGGTAGCCATTGTACATTGTTTGGATGTCTGCATCTTTGATGCATCGAGCAAGATCTTGGGATATAGTTTTTTTTTTATGAAAGTCTTCTTAGTTCTATTTAAAATTGGGACCATGCCAAATTGGCCAATTGGAAAAATATCAATGAGTAACGTTAGTATTCAAGTATTCAAACAAACGTCACACACCTAACGCTAGCTAACGTGAGACGGTCATAAAGAACCCTATTAGTGGCATAGAAGGAACAGTCTCAACAAAATTTTGCCAAAGACTGGCATTTCTCCAATTCACCGATTCCCAAGGACACAGTCATAATTTTGAGAAGAGCTGAGGAGAAAATCATAAAGAACCCTTTTATCTTGTTGAACTAAGACTTTGCAATAAACATGGTTGCATGCATCAATCAATACAATTACTGAGTATCTTCCTATTGAGGTTTATACACCTTTAGTCCCACATCTTGCACCGTCGGAGCGTTTTAGTCATATATCTTGTAAAATAGGCAACACTAGTCCCACAACTTACATCATGAAAGCATTTTAGTCCAATTTGATCAAATTTAACCAATTTTAAACAAATTTGAATTTTTCCAAATGATCCATGTATATTTTCTTTGACACTTCTATCCTTGGTGCGGACGACGTCCCACCTATCACTAAACATACAAAATAGATAGGGAAAAGATTTAAGCTCCATACGTTTGTATATAGGTAACCATCCGTGCAAACCACTACATCAATCAATGCTACGGTTTATGTACGCCTCGAATCCTGTGAGTGACTGATATGTAACTCTTGTGCACCATGTTTCATGTAGCAATGCTACATCTACGGACAAATTCTACAAAATAATTACAGGCTAAAGAAGCCATCACCACCATATAACCTCCGAGCAATCTCCAAGGTACCATACGTGTATGGCCTTTTAATTCATCACTGTGTAGTTTTGTGTTGGCAGTCCCAAGAACCCTACTATATTAAGCCGGCGGGCAACTAGGATTTGAATGCATCCAACCCATCCCGTTCTAAAGATCAATTGCTTGCGGTGGCAGCCACCATAAATTGAAGGTCCTTCGACACACACACACGTATGTACACTGCACGCAAACCCCAGTTATCAACTAGTCCATATGCTCATTGTTGCTCCATGTGCCTGGCTACTCTGACTCTCATTGTTCTATATTGAAAACTCTAACTTTGTCCCGCTTGGGAATTGGGCACCATACATGTGAATCACATAGGCGCACTGCTGCCTTATGCGTACGCTTGTGAGGTGTCAGGAGTACATACATGTCTATACTCCGGATAGGCGGTGCCTAAGTAAAAAGTTTGAGTTCTTCGATGGTCACTGAGATCAACAATTCAGCGGACTTTTAGTTGACGTAACTGACTTGTAGTATTTTCATGCTGTTTCCTACGACATGTGGAGAAAACTATCCAGACATTAGTGTATTTTTCAAGCTGCTTACGGTGTAGGGATGTTACTAGGGTGGCATCTGTTACCAACCTAGTTTTTTCGCCATGGTTTGAGGCCAATAGGCGACTTCTTGTAATCTGGTGTCAAGTTGAGCGATCACAGCCAGCTCTTGTCTCGTCTCGAGGAAAGATTAAATGTCACCACGGTGCCCAAACAAGATGAAGTGCTACAACAACTGACTCCTCGAAGAGCACATGCATTTTAAGCACCCATGGTTAGGTGGTGGTTGTACAAGATATAGTTACTGTTAGTTCAGTGCTAGCTGTATGTCTGGAAGCTCAATGTTGCTAGAGAAGTTGTGACACCCAGAATACACGGACTTACATACTTAATCTACATTACTTACTCCTCCCACAACATTATCAATCAATATTATTTATTAGTTTACTTAGTAATAATTGGAGACAATTTGCAAGCCTGAAACTTAATCCTAGGAATAACACTGACAACCTAGACACCGACCACAACTACATCAACCTCAACGACTTCATCAACACGGACTACGTCACCAACACTCCAACAACACCATCGATCACAACTAAGACTCACTATTGGCTACATTGACATCAGCCTCAAGGCCTATCATCCAACGGCATCATCTCCGTCGGATGCCTTCAGCTTATGCTGAAGTTGGACCATCCACGACGCTCCTGCTATTCGCATCACTACCCATCGAACCGCGGGGGGTGTTAGAGTACACCACGGTAATGTATTAGAGTAGATCAGGATTGCTATATTTGGTAGTTTGGGATTCTATCTCTATTAGGATTCTTAGCCCCCAAGTCTTCTAGTACAATATAAACAGCCCAAGGGATCATAATGTAATCACAAAATATGCAATATCAATCTATCAACACAATCAACTATTATTGCCTTCAATGTCGCCTGTTGTTGTTGGTATTTGAATCAAAACTAGGTGCTCTCTGGTGCTTTGTTCCCGTCAGCGTGGTTGAGGTGGGCACGGGGCAGTAAGATGTATGAAGAAAAGCAACATTGGACGGAGGTCAATCTGTGGGAAGTGGGGGTGGGCGAGGGTTTCGTTTTCTTTTTATCTCACGTTGTGTTTTCGTGTTTGAGGGCGGCACCCTAGAGATTGATGAATGAAGGCGTAGAATTTTTTGTTCGGAAGGGGTTAGTGGAGCGCGTTGGGCAGCACTGATAGAGAGAGAAAAGCAACTTTTTTTAAGTCGGCAGTGGCAGGCAGACTAATATGTCTGGAATTATAGGGGCAAAACAGTCCTAAATTGCAGGAACAAGGAGAAACACTCCTTCCATTATTATTAGGTGTATATATCTTATGGTGTGGCAATATTGGAGCTACATATCTCTCATCAAATCCAATCTTTCAATATTCACACAAAGCACATCGAAGTGAATTATCATTTGGTTAGAGAGATAGTTGTTGTCTCCTCAAAAGACGAACTTGCAGATATCTTAACTAAACCTCTCGCCTTGCGAGCATTTTAGGAATGTCGTCGCAATGTTAACCTCGTTGACTCGGTTATGAATTAGGGAGGGTGTTAGTGTATGTATATTGGTGGTGTGCGTCTACATACCACGGGGTGTTCTACACAATTAGGTATTGTACTATATTTGTAACTCAACCCATATACATGAGATCGATAGGCCACACCTCAGAGGGTCAATCCATCCCACGATATCGAGCAACCTCGCTTAGTAATCGTACATCGTTCATGTATACAATTCCCATGTTCAGGTGCTTGTACAAATAGCGAAAGTGGAAATAGAGTAAGTACCTCGATACTAATTGAACATGCACGAGAATTCCCGGTGGATGGCAGCAACTAAGATCTAGGAATCAAACCTGCTACTTCTGTATGTCCTTCTAATAGAGTAAGTACCTCGATACTAATTGAGCTATGTTTGTATTAAAGATCTCAATCATGGATCAGGTTGCTTTGTGAGATGGCGGAGAATGTACTCTGGGATCCTTTCAAAGAGCAGAGACGGTACCTAGAGGCCCAGGCCGGTCTAAAATTTGGTGCATCCATTTTCCTGTGATCTTCCAATCCCACACACGCACTACTAAATATGTGTAGGCTAGAGAATGGGAGAGACGTGCATTCATTGAAGCAAGCCAACCAAATCAAGGGCATGTCAAGATCAGCAGGAATTAAACTTATTATCTAGTAGTATTTGGGAACTCCTCCCGAGGTCGACCTGATGTGATACGGAGTTGGTCTCTGGCCAGGTTTCTACATATGCAACAGTATATATGTGCCATGAGCATAGAGAAGGCCCTCTCATGATCTTTGACATTTGATGCACCTTAATTTCATACCTATATTTCTTACGTTCTTGTGTTTGTTGGATGCATGTAGAGCTTATATAACTGTACAAGTGAATGAGATCGGCCACGATACCATACGTGTGTGGCTTTTACTTCATCTATGTGTGGTTTTGTTTTAGTACTTGCGAGAACTCTATTCTGTTAAGCCGGGGGCATTGCACTTTAGATAATTCAATTTCGCTTTGTTTGTATGTGTGCATCAAAATTCACAGAGCATTCATCAATCTTTGTGCTTGATATTTTACTACAAAAAGTCAAATAAATTGCAATTTGTCATATAAAAGAAATGCATTCATTTATTTAGTGGTCCGAAATCTCACACATATATGCAAGAGAAATATTGATCAGAGGATTAGGCTGATGAATGAATGCTAGACAATATGTACTATATGGCTGTAGAAATTTGTATTATGCTGGCTTCAAATCTCCTGAAGTTATGATCGAGTAGTAAAGTCCAAATGAAAGCACACCACACCCGGCAGTTATGGTCGACTAATGAACACTTGTTGCGAAGCCACAAACTAACACTATCTCGACTAGAAAACACTGTAGCCATAATTGTTATTTATGTATCCTCACATGCTCTACAATCCTGGCTGCAGGTTTTCATATTTCAGTTGAAGAAATTTCTTGAGAACCGTCGATATGCCCAAAAAATTGGAAGTATGGTAAATCATTTTGGTAAAGCTGGTTTGGAATATAAATTTTAGCAGGAACGATGACTTTTGTACTTTTTGTAAGGCAATACCAACAAGAAACTTAGATTTGAATCCATCCAATTCATCATGTTCTGAAGATTAATTTCTTGCAGAGGCCGCCACCATAACATGAGGGTTCTTCAACACACGCAAATGTACACATGTCAACTATTTTAGTTGCTCCACGTGCCTGACTCCTCTTACTTTCATACTCCCTTCATTTCAAAATATAAGATGTTTTAGGTTTGTGAAGGTAATGTATATAGATACATTTTAGTGTGTATATTCGGAGTAAACCTCTTCGAACCTACACACTGAAATACGTCTAGATGCATTATCTTCACAAAGCTAAAACATCTTATATTATGAAACGGGGGGAGTACAAGTAACCTCTTGGGGTGAAAACCCTTGACCTGTGGGTCTCGACGATGGTGGCGTGTTGCATCATCACTGTCTTTTGGGGCAACGTTGTAAGATCTAATCCTCATGGTCTCATTCCATATTCCATTATCATCTATAGGCAAGTCCAGATCCTCATTCGTGACACCTCCAGCATTAGTGTGTGTGTGTCGTTTATGGCAGCTTCCTATCTTATACAAGTGACGCAGTTATGAACACTCTTCGTCCATTGTCCGCTAGCAGGATCGACGTTCCACGTCCCTGAGCGAGAGAGAGAAGGGTGCCTTCTCCAATGACAACCAGGGGTGTGTGGTGTGATGATGGCCGGTAGTTCTACAAGGAGGCGTATGGGCACCTCTCATTAATTTTCTTGGGCACCTCCTCAGGTTGTGGCTAATCGTTTATTTTTGTTTAATGTTTTATTTGCTTTGTAAGGGTTTTCTCTCATCACTATGTAACGGTTCGGTCATGTGCCTTTATTTATAAAACGAGACAAAATTCAGTTTTGAGGAGAATAACAATGAGCAAAATAGCATACATGAACAAGCTAAGCGAAATACTTTTTTGCATTAATTATCTCAAAGAATGGAGCCACTCACGTGCATTTGTTCTGTTCACTCTTGTTTTGCTCCATGCGCTTCAATCCGTAAAATGTGTGTGTCTAGCTAACTGGGTCCTAGCAGAATATCAGTTTGTGTGTTTGCTTTCTAGTTTCGGAGGAAACCAGCTTCGCAAACGACGCTGTGCTTGGTGTTGATTCCTACGCCGAGTTCAAAAGCCAGATCGTTCATGTATAACTTCCCATGTGTAGGTGCTTGTGGAAACCACCAAAATTTGAAACAATAAACAAATACTACCTCTGTTCCACAATATAAGCCTTCTTTACGAAGCTTAGACGAGACCTACTTCTTACGATCTATTAACTTAGTAGGTGCATATTGCGTCAAGTTAGTGCAAGGATATCACTAAACCAGCGGCCTAGGCTGGTCACGAATTTTGAGCATCCCATTTCCTGTCACCTTCCAGTCCCACACACACACACACATATCACTAAACCAGCAGCCGGGCGAATGCATGCAGGTAGACATGTCTTTGCCGCAGTCCCCCCCCGCCCACACACACACACACACATATCACTAAGCTAGCCAAGCGAAACAAGGCATGTTAGGTTCAATAGAACTAAACCATCTTCTATAGAGGATTATACATATATATATATATATATATATATATATATATATATATATGTATGGAAAATAGTAGGCTATCTAGGATGCTACCGGTGCATACTAATCCAACCATTGGATATTCTATAGAGAGCATGAAGTTGAGCAGCAGGAGTATAAAATATCTGACGGAAAACATCACCCCCGTTACATCAAGAGCATTTTTTGCATGCATTGCTAGTACATGCTATACACATGCAAGCTAGCACATGCATGCAAACTAGCAATAGCTCACACATGCATGCAGCTAGCAATACTAGTAGACCACTAAACTGGCTAAAATTTCAGCATGCATTCTAGCAATACATTCAGACCATTGAACCGGGCCAAAATTTCAGCACACATTCTAGCACTACATGTAGACTATTGAACAGACCATTTTTCGAGCATGTAAATTAGCACTACACATAGACCAATGAGTAGACCAATATTTGAGCAACGCAAGAAAGGTCATAGAGCTCACTCGTCAACTGAGTCTGGATCAGCCATAGCCAGGCGAAAGGATTAAGAGAAGCAAAGCCGTCTGTGTGGGAGGCTAAAAAGGATATGGCGACTAGTACATTAAAGGAGGCTAATAGGAATAATGATCTGGAATCCCATCTACATATAAAGGAATGAGTTTTGCTTTTGTACCAAAAAAATCTAGCGGAAACGGACGCGGGAAGCACTCCCACGCTAAAACGAAAGCCACGCGCGAAAATATTGGCCAAAATTCGTGCAACCTAGAACGCATGATAACTTGCTTGATATGTTGGTCTACTCCCACGGTCGATTTTATTGCAGAAATTTTTTTATGTTTTCATGCTAGGATTCATGCTAACATGCACACATCCCATCAACTAGTACAGCTAGTCAGGTCTAGTGTGTGCAAGTACAACTAGCAAACACGTGCAGTTTGTAAATTTTTTTGCAACAATATAGGCTGGTTGGTATGCTACAATACAGTCTGATCTTGTCATTCTACAAACGGCAAATAACACTGTTAACTGTATGCAAGATTTTGGCTCTCTCTTATCTTGGCAACTAGTTCAGTACTCCCTGTATCCAAAGTAAACGCTTGCGTGCATATATATATATATATATATATATATATATATATATATATATATATATATTGACTCGAATGGATTCCTTGATAAAATGGGCTAGACGGCTGTAGTAATGTGTAGTATTATGCTAGCCTCAAATCTCATAAAGATATGGTCGACTAGTAAACTACAAATGAAAGCACACGAACTGGCAGTTATGGTCGTTTCATATATATACTTTAGCCCGTAGCTGCTATTTATGTATATGCATGTGCTTTATAATCGTGTTGCAGGTTTTCATATTTGAGTCGAAGAAAAATTGAGACCCAGCGATATGTCTAATATTTTTGGAAGTATCATAAATTATTCAAAACAAGCCAGATTGAAATTTAAATTGCAGCATGACCAGGTGACTCTGGTCATTTTTGTAAGGCAATATTTTTTTTATAAGGAGAGTCTATTAATATCACGAAGATACCAACACCTAGCCTCTACACCAACAAGACGTCCAAACACATCAACAATACACACAACCAGCAGCTCTTTAACCACCAACAAAGTCAACATTTGGCATACAAAAGATGATCACCAAAAGCAACGCCTACAAGAAAGGAACAATGCACAAGCGTTGTCGTTGCCCGATCGAAAATCTTAGGTTTTCACACTCAAGAAAGTCTGAGTTCACCCAAAAAATATGTCTTCAATAAGGCCATTGTCAGATACAAACAACTAAGTCCACACTTTGGGTTTTCACCTTGGGAATCATAACTCGGTACACGAGGAGCAGGGCCAAAAATTCAGTCCTTAGTGCCGCCGCCCTCACTTGTTGAGGCCGCCGTGGAAAGTCATCAAACCCTTTCACCAAAGCTTCAAGATCTCCAATCTCCGCCTCAATGAGTTTCTCCACCTCCATCAATATTATGGGAATCTAGACTTAGACATGTCCCATGATACCAATAAAAAAGCGAAGCTTCATGCCAATACGTTTAGATCTCCAACGGGAAAGACCGGAACTAGTCGGTGGTTGATAATATGGGGGTGCGTGACAAGAGTCTTTCTGATAATATGGACATACGCCAATATATTTAGATCTTCGATACGGAGACCGAAACTCGTCGGTGGCTAGACCAAAGAGGTCGACATCCGACATAAAGGTCGAAGTCAACATCCCACGTGCTTTCCACCTTTGGATCAAGACCTGTTTAAAATGGTCAGCCATGCCGCACCGTGCTACACCTATATCCACTGAGGCCTGGATACTGGCTATGTGCCAAAAATGGTAGGAGACGAGGACCAGTCACTCCCGACTAGATTAGGTGACTCCCAACCCACATAGTTGTCGCTATGGCGGAACCGCGTGCAACATCCAGGCCTAGCCACCACGCATTGCCTAAGCGGCCGTCGCGACTGCCATTTCCTTAAAGACCGGGGTCATCACCCCCATGCCCAATCACTACAGGAATGATTCGGTAGGCCGACGACCAAAAGCTGTCAGCGTAGGCCATATAGCCATCGGCGTATCCTACACCGATGGCGGCCCTCGACATAGCCTCCTTGGCCTACTCCTCTCTCGGGGCAGCAATGGAAACCATCGACGGCACACAGCTGCCGTTAGACGGTGGGCTAACGGAGCACGGGCTACATCGACGGCCTGGCCCTCGGCATAGAGAGCTACGTGTCAGCTGCTGGAGCGCCCAGGTCGGCCCTATGCCGATGGCGTAGCCCTCGGCATATCCTTGACCATTTTGTCGCAGGCGCCATGCTACGCCGATGGCTTCCCTCAGCATAGGCACATCCCAGGTTTTTTTTGCATAGCAGTAGTTTCATAAATTGTCACATTCAAAGCAGAAATATTTCACAATAAGTTTCATCATTCAAATCATCAATACTTATTTCATAATAAGTTTCATCATTCAAAGCAGCAATATTTCCAGATGCACAATAAGTTTTATCATTCAAACACGATCACAAAATCAAACATGTATCATAATCATCACAAATCCATCAACATCATCCCTACAACTCGGGAGGAGACGTGGCGAATGATAACCCACAAGTATAGGGGGTGTATCGTAGTACTTTTGATAAATAGGAGTGTCGATCCCAATAAGGAGCAGAAGGTGTTGACTAGTGGTTTGGAGCAGGAAATCTCTGTAAATACTTAGCAAACGGATTTTTAGGATTTTTTGATAAAGCAAGAAAATAAAGTGCAAGTAAATAAAGACATCAAATAATTGCAGCAAGTGGCCCAATCCTTTTTTAGCAAAGGACAAGCCAGTTGTAATACTTATGAGGACCAAACGTTCTCGAGGACACATAGGAATTTTATCAAGTGCTTTCGTTTCATATAGTTGATTAATCTTCTTTGGTTTGATAAGTGTTGTGTGGGTGAACCTGTGCTAATGTACCGAACTTACTAGGACTAATACATACTTGTGATTAAACCCCTTGCAAGCATCCACAACTATAAGAAAGTAATTAAGATAAAAACCTAACCACAGCCTTAAACTCTGAGATCCTACACTCCCTTGTGCAAAGGTTTCCTAACGGGGGTTCAGGTTTCTATCACTCCGGCCAGCCCACAATATATAGCCAAATACACAATGCATTCCCCTAGGCCCATAAATGGTGAAGTATCATGTAGTCGACGTTCATATGACACCACTAGAAGAATAGCACCACAACTTAAATATTAAACCATTGAATAATACCTCAAGACAATTCCACTACTAACAACATGACTTCTCCCATGTCCTTAAGAACTAAACGAACTACTCATGAGACATTATATGGATCAAGATCAGAGATGATAT